>CATIUR010000011.1:3942555-4599648 GCA_949592205.1 Helichrysum umbraculigerum
TAAGTATTAATCAAGTAATAGTTATAGATCTATCTATGTATTTGAATATGTTCGTTTGAGAACTTACATTCCTCTTTATTATTTAAAATAATTTTATTAATTATATTAATTTTCACCTAAATATACTCGAAGTTTCATCACAGAATCAGATCTACTACTTTAAATTAAGGGTTAAGTATTTGAAAATGTATATAACTATGCGTTGACTTCTTTAGTGTGTACAAAACTAAATTGACCTCCATTGTATGTACTTAACTATTAATTTCGACCATTGTATGTATTTTTGTGACATGTCAACTGTGTAGAGATGCCACTTGTCACCTTATATTTGATAACACGTCACAAATAAACATACAATGGCCGAAATTAATAGTTAAGTACATACAATGGAGGTCAATTTAGTTTTGTACACACTAAAGAAGTCAATGCATAGTTATATACATTTTCAAACACTTAACCCTTAAATTAACCAATAATGTCGAACACCCTTTAATATACTTTCATATATATATATACTCTTTCAATTCTTAAAGAAAGTGTTTGTAGAAGTTTGAGAACTTACATGGTATTCCAATGCTTTCTTAAGTTGTACTAGCACTTCGCTTGCCAGTGGCCGTTTATCTGAATGAGGATCTAAGCATTGATGGGCAATCTTTGAAAACGTATCATATGATTTTGGCCCAACGGTTGCTTTTATACCCTCAAACACCATCTCATCCAGTTTACCTTCATCAAAGCACCGTTTAGCTATTAAGCGTAGGTCATCATAGTCTGAAAACATAAGTCTCCCGCACAAAATCTCCAATAAAACCCCACCAAATGGGTATATATCAAAGTGTTTTGCTCTCCAGTTAGTGGTTTTACTAAACTTGTCATGCATCTCATGAAACTCAAAGTCAGAAATTTTGGCTTTCTAGTCACCACTTAGTAGAATGTTACTACTTTTAATTCTCGTATGTAACACATATTTATTGTTTGAGAAACCTTCATGAATAAATTCTAAACCGCTTGCAATATCAATGCATATCGCAAGACGTTTCACCCATGTAGAGGTGGCAAAATGAATGGGTCGGGTCGGGTCACGGGTCTAGATGGGTTTGGGTCTAAATGGGTCCGGGTCTAGATGGGTCATTTAGAAGGATGGGTCTAAACGGGTCCGGGTCAAATGGGTCTCGGGTCGGGTCATTGGGTTCACCAATAATTTTTTTTTTATTTGAGTGAAAAATGAAAAAAATGAAATGAGGTGAAAAAAAAAAAAATACCAGCTAGACCCGTCTAAACCCGTTGGTTAATTGTTACATAATTAGAGGTTATATTAAAAAACCCATTTAGACCCATCCAAAAAATGGGGAGGAGACCCAGCAAACCCACCCCCTCCTAAAAATTAACCAAATTGACCCAAAATTAACCAATGGGTCTAAAATTGCTCTACACCCATGTAAGATCGTCTCTGTTCAACCATTGATCGAGACTTCCTTTAGACTCGTACTCATAAACTAAAATCTTTTCATCCAATTCTTCACAGTAACCTTCTATTTTGATAATATTCTCGTGTTTAAGCATTGGAAGAATATGAAACTCTCGATCAAATACATCATTTTCTTGACCCAAACCTGTAGCAAACCGCTTTGCAGCAATGATTTTCGGTCCATTCGCATGTGGAAGTTATCGTGTGTATACCTTCCCACTTCTTCCTCCTCCAATGTACCTCTCATCACTGAACTTATCCATGGCAGATTTTATTTCATCGAGTGAAAAGTTGAACTGGATATCGCGTTTAAACCTTGCTCCATCAACCTGGAGTGAATTAAACTTTAATATTATTATTTTTTATATATCTAAAAACTAGTTTTAAACCTACCTCCAAATGCAATCACTACAAAACAAAATGTCATTTTATCATATTTTTTTTCTTCACGCTTTTAGAAAAAGTGTATAACTTTTTGCAAAATATTAGATTCTCTGCGCCTATATGTATAAAAAAGAAAAGCTCACACTTGTAAGTGTGGAGAAATTACAACTTTTCTACAATTAAAAGTGCATATGGAAAAAAATTGTAACACATGATTAACCTACGGGGGCTGCTAACCATACCCCCTGGCCCACTCTTTTTTTGCTCCTACCCCTTTTTTTTTATTTCTACCTTCTGTTTAGTCTAAAACTGAAACTGATTATGTATTGAACTAGATCAAACTTAAATAAAATTAGACTGAAAATGGTGGGCCAGGGGGGTAGGAGCAGAATTTTGGGGGTGGGTTTAGATTCAGCCTTAACCTACGCAAGAAGAAGGGTGGATAAATTGGGTGTTACAATTTTTTTCACGCTTTTAAGTGTTGATAAGTTGTAATTTATCTACACTTTCAAATGTAAACTTTTTTTTTTCTTATATTTATATATGTGAAGATTGTGTCACACTTATTGATGTAACAACTTTTTACACAATTATAAGTGTGAAAAAATCTACATAATTTCACACATTGTTAAAAAGTATGAAAAAAATTACAAAGAAGTGAAGGTTTATATTTTTTTTGTTTCACATAAACTTTTAACTTTAAATCTTCATTTATTTTTGAATGTATTATTTTCAGAATAATTTATTATTTTTTATTTATTAATAATAACTATGTAATTACCTAATTTTTTCTACATCGGTATGTAGTAAATATGTCTTCTTTCCTCCTGTATATCTAAATATAGAGAATAGAGATAGAGTAGCATTAAAGGGTAACATTTGAGTTGGTCTGAGCCGTATCGGAAGACAAAGAGAAGATTTAGAAAGATAAAAAGACTCACGTTTTAACCCCCACCCCCCCCCCCCCCCCTTCCTCTTCAAAGATAAAGTATTCAATTCAAGACTTAAAATAACGAAAACTTACATGGATTTGAAGTGCCTCCCTAAGTTGGGTTACCACTTCACCTGCCGTCGGCCGCAGCGATCCTGTGAAGTATGGTCAATGATTGTGACTTAGCTACATCTGTTTCACAATCTAATAGCATTTTATCGAGTGTTCTTTTTTTCGTCAAACGACCTAGATGATTGTTGTCTGGAAAATACTTCGCCGATTTTTCGAACATGATGTCACATAAAACTACACCAAACGAGTATATATCACATTCTTTGCTTAACAGACCCGTACGCGCATAATGCGGTTCAGTGTAGCTGTCTGCATTACTTTTGAAGGAAAGTACCGTTTCTTGATTTAATGGAAGTATTACGGAATGCTCAAAACCTGCAATTTTCACTTTCATGTTGCGATTTGACACAATGTTACGGCTGCTGATATCCCCATGAATCACTCTCTCTTCTGTTACAAGACCTCCATGGAGGAACTCCAAACCACTTGCAATAATTAGGCATGCCTCTATAAAAGTCATCCACGTAAGCTCTTGGAAATTCACATACCGTTCAAGATGGCTTCTCGTATCATACAAAGTATCATAAAGAATGATTCTTTCATCCATTTCATCACAATAGCCTACAAGACCAATCAGGCTCTCATGTTTATACTTCATAAGAACTTTAAGCTCCCTGAGAAATGAAACTTCCGATTCATGATGACTGGTATCCAGCCGCTTTGCCTTGATTCTGGTACGTTTACCATCGTGTAAAATTTCTCCCTCATATACTTTCCAATATTCCCCTCTATCCAATATATTCCCGAAGTCATGAGTGGCTGATTTTATGAGTTCAAGTGGAACTTGGAAGATCTCTTTGCGGTTTTCCTGTGAAGCATGAGACACACTGATTAACAAGCTTCAACATATATAATTCCATATATAAGAATACATTTCTTATCTAAAATCCCGTCATACTATCACCAGTTTTAGGCAACTAATCCACAAGTTTAATCCATGTCAATTTTCATATTGATGAAAAAAAAAAATTGACTTCTGCTTTGGTTGAGTGTGGTTTTGGGTAAAGTCTAAATGATTATTCTTTGTTCAAAAAGTCTTGTTCCGGTATAATTGTTATTCTGTTTGTGTATGTAGCTAATATAGTAATAAAAGGACGAAGATTAATTTTGATAAAAATATCTTGGCGCAGAGACTTAAATATTTTCTGATAGGGAAATGCTATTGATAGCCCTTAACCCTTAAACTTATTTTTTAAACTCAAATTTCCTTTATTATCAAAAATCATAATTAATACATCACATATAAAAGGAAAGTTTCAATGAATTAACTACAAAACTTCAGTGTATTAATTATAATTTTAATTATATAAGGAAACTTGAGCTTCAATAAATGCACTCATTGACAGGCCTTACGGCTGTCAATAGCATTTCCCTTTCTGATAATAGAAGTTATTGATTTTGAAAAAGGACTATTTTGTCACAAAGAATTGTACTATTGGAACTTATTTAAGATTTGGGTTTGATTGATTTTACACCTGTTTTGACACCTCTAAATACTTAATATTTCATCTGTCCCAAATTAATTGTCTTACTTACTATATTGATTTGTTTCAAAATAATTGTTCAGATTCTATTGCAGACAATCAGAAAAGACTTTAGTAGGTAAAGATGAAATGTTATTGGTAAATAGAAATGAGAATTAATTACCTTTGACAAATATAATAGAATACTAAAAGTTAATAGCTAAACTCGATTAGGGCAAGTGTTTTACTACTAGAAAAGGTATTTTATTTACTAAATGTGCATATTTGAATTTTCATGCATTTGTAGATTTAAATTAGGGCAAGTGTTTGACTACTAGAAGCTCAGTAGTTTATTTCTGGTAACAACTTAATATCATAGAAGAGTAATAACTTAATAACTAAGATGTGTATTTAACTATTTTCAAATGATAAACTAAGCCTGGATGCGAAGTTGTATTTCTACAAATCTGGTATAGGCTGACCCATCATATTCAACATGACATGTTCAGAATTGATGGCCGGTTTGAGTTACTTGAAGATGATTGCTTTTGTTGATAGTAAGTTCAACTCTAATGTGCCTTATCAAGAGTATGGAATTGATCAGTGTGCTGGAAAAACAGGTTTATGGAATATGGATGGAGGGTACTCTGAGTAAAGACAAGGTTTGCATGAGCAATTTGACTTTCGAAAGTCAACCATTTAATGTTGGTTTAAATCAGTCTGCAGATGTTGAAGGTAATCGTGTAGTTTTGAGTATTATCGTGAAAGCTTCTGTTAAAAAGGTGAAGATGTTTAAATGTACGATGGAAAACATAAAGAGATCAAATAAAGTAAAATGCTACCGGTTGATTTCATGAAGTCAAAATGCACATCTGGTTAATGTGGAATTTCATGGGAAATGGGCTAAAAAGAAATGGGTTAATCTGATGTTCAATTGGGCTACCAACTACTATTGGATCAATTATTGCATTTAGGCCTTTAAGAATTAAGAATAATAGGGATTGGGATGAAACTGGCTAAAATGGGCCAAACAGTGGGCTTGGAAGATTGGATATTTTATGGAGAAAGCATTGGAAAGTTTCATGGATCAATTTGGTGATAATATTTGGCTAAATGAACGTACAGTATGCAACTTTGAATTTGGCTATCGAAATTTCGATAAAGTGACTGGGCTGAAGTTTTATATTGTAGGGGACTAAAGTGAGCTTTAAGTTATAAACATTTCATAAAAACGTTTTTTGTTTTTATATTCGATCATTTTATCATATATTTGTGTGTGTGTGTGTATGATCATCTTCTTCATCAAGAATTAGGGTGCGTTTAGTTACAGAAAACTCCCCACTTTTGTAGAAAAATTCTCTATGAAAACAAGAAAAATAGAAAACGTGTTCAAATTTGAGTTTTCTAAAAAAAAATTCTAAGAAAAGGAAAATCATTGTTTTCCTTTTTATAATTACAAAGTTGAAAACTACTTTTGATGGATTTCTATGTTTTCCATCTCTACTATTCCTTGGAAAAGGAAAACTCCACCCCTTGCAACTAAACGCGTTTTCTAGATTTTCCATGTTTTTCTAGAGAGGTAAAACACTCCCCATTCTCTAAAGAAATGGAGAGAAAAAAAAATGAGAAATTTTTCTGTAACTAAACGCGCCCTTAGGGTTTTATGATTCCTGATAGTATTTGTTCAAAATCATTGTGTTGATGATTGTTGGGTATAGTATTGAGCGTTGAGAGTATTATCTATGGCGAGTTTTCCTTGTATTCGTATTACACACTTTGATTAGTTAATGAAATTATGAAGGTGTGCTCGATATTAGTTGACCTTTGTTAGTGATATTCTCATTATTTTATTACTCCATATTAATAAATTATGTGCATAAAGAATATGAAAGGAGAAACATAATATGTTTAAACATTGACTTACTTGAAAGTGCATAGCTTTCTCAAGTTGTTGGATAACTTCTTCCATTGTTGGACGATTGGCTTGTCTTTCATCTATACAACGATATGCGATTTTTGAAAAAGTGTCTACAGAATCTTGATCGGGTCCTTTAATTGAAGTAAACCTGGTTTTAGTTATTCCTTCTTTTATTTTCGGATCTAAGATTTTGTTTACTGTTCCATCATCTACGTGTTGTTGCGCAAGGAGTGCAAGCCCGTTGTTACTCTTCGTAGAGTATTTTGGAGCATAGGCCAGCGTCCCACATAGAATTTCAAACAAGACTATTCCAAAACTGTAAACATCTAGTTCTTTTTTCAACTTAGCATATCGTACATATTGTGGATCCATGTACACTTCTGTGCCTGCAATAGCGTTCTTCTCTTTGCTAGCAGAGAGGAATTTTGAGAGCCCAAAGTCACCAATCTTCGCATCGAACTTCTCTCCCAAAAGAATATTCGCACTCTTTATGTCACGGTGCACTATCTCTGGTCGGTCTGCCTCAGTGGTGTGAAGGCACCTTAATCCCCTTGCAACATCTACGCAGATTTTAATTCGTTGCAACCAAATGTCATCATGATCGTTACTCTGTTTTTGTATATAATGAGCGAGACTTCCTTTGGGAGCATACTCATAGATAAGGATCATGTCTGAACCTTCATCACAAAAGCCAAGTAGAGTGAGTATGTTGGAATGTTTACACTTGGTAAGCATCTCAATTTCTGCATAAAACCCTTCTTCTCCGGACGCGTCTTCTGTATTGAAAATGCGTTTTATAGCTACTTCGTTTCGTCTCTTGGGTAATTTCTTTACACTCTCCCCTTCTTTAGCAAAACAATAAACTAGGTCAAGTTCTGCTCTGTATACGGTACAGAATCCACCTGAAGCAATCTAGCGTTCAGAGGCGAAGTTATCAGTGGCCTTTATTATATGTTTGAGTTGAACCCTCATGTGTCCCAAGTTCTCCAGCTGCATCATCATCATTCATCATATTATATGTTAAGAGAAATAATATTAAAAGAAAAGATTTAATTAAGAATGAAATACGTATAAGGATATTTGTTTTCATTAAATTTAAGAGGAATAACTAATAATGATTAATTATTAGAGTTCGAATGTACTACTAAAATCACCCTAAAATGAGAAAAGATAATTACCATTAACTGCAAATCAGGGGATAATTTACGTTGAACCGCAACTGCAGTGGGTTCCTGTAATATCAATAACAACAATGAGTAATAAATGAAGTATAACAAATATCTATAGAATAATGTGACATAATATTGAAAGAAAAAAAACAGTGAATATTGCCTTACAGGATTTTCACGTTTCTTTTGAAGTGTCAATGCTTTCTCAAGTCTTAGAAGGACCTGATTCATGGATGGTGGTGGTCGCTTTTCCCTCAAGCAATAACATGCTGTTTCTGAAAAGATGTTGAATGATTGCGGGTCCATTTGTCTAAATAGATCCCGATCAACCATCTGATGTAGTTTTCTGTTTTCATGATGGAATATAGCCAACGGAGCCTGAAAGCTACCATCTTTTGCAATGAATTCTGTCTCTCCGCACAAGATTTTAAATAGGACGATGCCAAACGAGTACACATCCGCCTTATAGCTTCCAATTCCAGGCTGTTTGTATGCAAGGACGAGATTATTCCTTTCTGCCGGACTTATCATAGAGTACTCAAAGCCAGATAATTTGGCCTCCCATTTATCATCTAATAAAATTGAAGTGGTGTTGACGTTATGATGTACGACACTTTTACTATGCAGGTAACTCAATGCACTTGCAACACCAACACTTATATTCAATCTTCTTATCCAAGTAAGTTTGGGATTACTTAGATGCCCGTTGAGACTACCAAGAGCCTCACGCTTGTTCACGATGATCATCTCATGATTATTCTCGTAACAAAACCCGATCATAGACACCATATTTTTATGTTCAAGTTTAGAAAGGATTGCAATCTCTTTTTCAAAGGCAGCCTCTTGGAGATGAAAACTATAATCTAACCTCCGTACTGCAACATCGATTGACTCTCCAGATTCTGATTTGAGTTGTCCTTCATAATTATTTCCGAAAGCATTTGTTCCAATAATTTTGTTTTCAGAAAAGTCGTCGGTGATTGATTTGATATCTTGCAAGGGGATTTTTTGTGGGGTAGACATCTGCTCGATCTTTTTGTTTTAGATTACAATGAATGAGAAATTGAGAAACGAAGATAGCTAGTATGCAAGAATTACAATGAAATGCACACCCATATAAACACATAAATGCATACAATTGTTTTCTATGATATTGATATTTATATAATTAATTAAACTAACAACTAGATCATTAGCAACTACTCTATATTTATTATAAATTAAAATTTGTTTGTTTTGGTTGACTTTCAACGGATATGGGAGTAGGTACCAATACCATTATTTTATGGGAGTTGATAAATACAACACATATATTCATTAATACACCAAAGTTATGTTATTATATATTTGTACCGTTTGCTTTAACTTTTGTACACTGTATTGTCTGAATCAACTTGGATGTTGTATTTATCACCCCCTCATTTTTTTTAGATTTTTTATGGGGGTTTACAATTTACCCACAAGAGTTTGACGTACGTAATCATCTGTGATAGCAGGGCTCATGGAACCAAGTGCATGTCCGTTAACAACTCAACGGATATACAAACTATGAAGACAGAGGTGTAACATGAAGTATATTGGAAACTTTAGGGTGTTAAATGTCATTCTGGAAACCTTAGGGTATATTATGTATCAATGTGTATTTAATTAGTGAGGAGGTTAAGTCAGTTCAGAAAGTTAGTGAGTAGTTAAGGTCGTTAATCTCTGTATATATACATTGGATTGTATTTCGTTCTAATTCAATGAAGGCAGTTACATTTTCATTCTCTTGTTCACCATTGTTGAACTTCACATGGTATCAGAGCCTTGTTCACCATTGTTGAACTTCACATGGCATCAGAGCTCACAATGGTGACTCTGTTGACCTAATTTTTTTTTCTTTCGTCTTCATCGTTGTTGCTACGGTGTAAATTCGTATGTAGAGTGTAAATCAGATAGTAATTCATCAATTGATTCTTCTTGTCATTGATTGATCGTGTATTGCTACTGAATCTGTTGTCTAAAACATCTCTGATCGTTGATCTTGAGTTTAATTGAGATTAACTGTGATACGTTTACTTGATCAAAATTAGGTCAAAATTCTGTTGAAATTCCGCTGCGTTACTCATGGATTCAAGAAATCCGATGTACGTACATCCGTCTGATGGTCCAGGTTCGTTACATATTCAAGAAAAACTAACCGGAGCTCAAAATTATCGTTCGTGGCGTCGCGCAATTGAAATTGCTTTATCTACCAAACGAAAATTAGGCTTCGTGAAAGGTACTATTTCTAAACCTCCTGCTATACCTGTTCCACCTGCTACGGCTGAATCAAATGCTGCTAATCTTGAAATGTGGGAAACCTGTAACAATTTGGTCACTAGTTGGATAATGAACTCTGTGTCTAAGCCGATTGCTAAGTCAATTATGTTTATTGGCACTGCTAGTGAAATCTGGACTCAATTGGAAACCAGATTTTCACTCAGTAATGGATTAAGAAAGTATAAATTGTGTAAAGATACATATGCTATTGAACAGCAGGGTGGTTCAGTTAGTGATTACTATACTCGTATGAAATGTGTGTGGGAAGAGCTTGACTCTATGACTGTACTTCCACGTCTTGTCACTATCACACCTGAAGTGTCTAATTTCTTGAAAGCTCTGTTGAACTACAAAAGGAAGAACAACGTTTGTTTCAGTTCTTGAATGGTTTGGATGAGTGTTATAGTGCACAAAGGAGTCAGTTGCTGTTAAGTACTCCTTTGCCTAGTGTGGAAAGTGCTTGTGCTGTTATTCAACAAGAAGAGTCTCAAAAGGATGTTTTCCACAGTGTTGCACATTCATTCGAGTCTACTGCTTTATATGGTAAAAGTAACATGTCAGAAAAGTGTGCTATTTGTGGCTACAAGTGGCATCCACCTGAGAAGTGTTGGGAAAAGGTAGGATATCCTGTGTGGCATTACAAGTATAAGCAGATACAAACACAAGCTAAGCACAAGTCAAAGGAATCTGCTTCAGTCAAGGCTAAAGGGTCAAATTCTGGTGGTCATAAGAAAACTGCAGCCAGTGTTAGTAGTGGACCTAGCAGTTTTACCTTTACTTCTGAACAGTTTGAGCAATTGATGAAAAGTGAAATGTGTGACATGAAAGCCAATTCTGCTGGTGACTGTACTGATGATGAACTAGAATTTGTTGCAGGTATGATTTGTCTAAATGTTGCTGCATCTAATCATTCATGTTATTGGATGTTAGATACAGGAGCTACAGATCATATGACTCCAATTGCTAGTACAATGATAAGTCCTAAAGTGCTTAAAATTCTGCCTAAAATTCATCTTCCTAATGGTCATTCTTCTAACATCACTCAAATTGGAAAGGTTGAATTAAACAATGGCTTACTATTACAGGATGTACTATGTATTCCTGATTTCAAGTTTAGTCTATTGTCAGTTTCCAAATTGACAAAAGATAAGCATTGTGTTGCTATCTTTTTTCCTGATTTCTGTATTATTCAGGACTTGATAACAAGGAAGGTGCTAGCTCTGGGTAAGAAGATTGCTGGTTTGTATCATCTGCTCAATGTTCTATCTCATTCATTGGATGCTAAGTTCAGGTCTATGATTGTTTCTCCAACTTCTAGTAGTATATTCTCTTGTTCTGCTGGTATATACAATAATTCTGTAAGCCCAAACCTTTATAGTTTGTGCCATCACAGATTAGGTCATCTTTCAGTTTCCAAAATGAAATTTGTACCTTGTATTTCCATTCCAAAGATCAATGAAACATCTTCTACTTGTATTACTTGTCCAATGGCAAAGTTTACCAAAAAGCCATTTAGTATAAGTGATTCACATTGTTAGATACCTTTTGGTCTTGTGCATATGGATGCTTGGGGTCCTTATAAAGTACCCACCAATGGTCATTTTAGATATTTTCTAACACCGGTGGATGATTATAGCAGAGCTACATGGACTTACTTAATGGTTCATAAGTCAGATGCTTTAAGTGTACTTAAGTTGTTTCTGAAGTTTGTTGAGCAACAGTTTGGTACCACTGTTAAATGTGTAAGATCTGATAATGCACTAGAGTTTGTTAATGGACCTTGTGCTGCTTACTTGGCTAGTTTGGGAATTGAACATCAAACCACTTGTGTAGATAGACCTCAGCAAAATGGAAGGGTGGAAAGAAAACATAGGCATATCTTAGAAGTAGCTAGAGCTTTGAGGTTTCAAGCTAATCTACCTTTAAAGTTCTGGGGGGATTGTGTTACTACTGCCACCTACTTGATAAACAGGTATCCTTCTTCTGTTCTGAAGAATAAAACACCTTATGAAATGCTTCTCAATAAGGTTCCTGATTATTCTCATTTAAAGATATTTGGTTGTTTTGCTGTGGCTAGCAATCCTTCTAGAACTCCTGACAAGTTTTCTCCTAAAGGTGTGCCTTGTGTGTTCTTAGGGTATCCTGCTCATCAAAAAGGGTATAAGTTGTACAATCTTGTTACTCATACTGCTTTTGTGAGCAGGGATGTATGTTTTCATGAACATATATTTCCCTTCTCTGATTCTAGTATGTCTCAGTTTTTTCAACCTTTACCTGTCTCTATGCCAACAACTTCTACATTTGTTGATGATGATTCTATGTATCATCATCTCACTGTACCTGGTGCTGCTGTTCTTACTTCTAATGATCCTATTTCTTCAACAAATGATAGTCCTTCTAATTCTGCTAATGAGATTAGAAAGTCAACTAGACAATCTAAACCTCCTGTTTGGACTAAAGACTATGTTCTTCCATCCCTCAAAAGACCTGCAGCTAATCAAGTTACTTCTCCTATTCTTTCTAATCAATTTCAGAACTTCTTGTGTGCTTTAGTATCTCAGTCTGATCCCAAGACTTTCAAAGAAGCTATTACAGATTCAGGATGGTGTGATGCTATGAACTCTGAATTGAAAGCTCTTGAAGCTAATGGTACTTGGGAATTGACTACTTTACCAGCTAATAACAAAGCCATAGGATGCCATTGGATCTTTAAAACTAAGCTTAAAGCTGATGGGAGTATTGATAGAAAGAAAGCCAGATTAGTTATTCGGGGTAATAGACAGAGGAAAGGAATTGATTTTGAAGAAACATTTGCCCCAGTTGCAAAAATGGTAACTGTTAGATCATTGCTTGCTGTGGCTGCAATGCAAGGTTGGAATCTTTGTCAAATGGATGTATCTAATGCTTTTTTGCATGGTGATTTGTTTGAAGAGGTGTATATGCATATGCCTATGGGTTATGTTGGTAAAGGTGAATTTGTTCAAAATGTCAAGACTGATTCTCCTTTCGTTTGTAAACTCAAAAAATCTCTGTATGGGCTTAAACAAGCGCTTAGGCAATGGTTTGCAAAGTTATCCTCTGCCTTGTTGTCTTTTGGATATCAGCAATCCAAAGCTGAATATTCTCTGTTCACTAAACGAGATTCTAGTGGGTTTACAGCTGTTTTAGTCTACGTGGATGACTTGTTGATAACAGGAAATGATTCTTCTCAAATAGCTAATTTGAAAAGTCAACTGAGTTCTAGTTTTCATATGAAAGATCTTGGTGATCTTCATTATTTCTTAGGTTTGGAGGTCACTAAAGCTACTTCTGGTCTGTTTATTTCCCAAAAGAAGTATACTTTGGATTTACTGCAAGAAGCTGGTGTAATGTGTAGTAAACCATACAAATTACCAATGGATCCTAATTTGAAATTGCAAGCTGATATGGGTGTACCATTGCTAGATCCAGAGGTGTATAGAAGGTATATTGGAAAATTGATCTATCTTACAATGACATATGTTATACAGTCCAATTGTTAAGTCAATTTATGCAAAATCCAACGTCTGTACATATGCAAGCTGTTAAGTATTTACTCAGATATCTTCTAAATGCTCCTGGTCAAGGTATTCTATTGACTCATCACTCCAAAGTCCATCTTACTGCTTATTGTGATTCTGATTGGGCTAGTTGCCCTATGACTAGGAGATCCACAACAGGCTACTGTATTCTTTTGGGTGATTCTCCAATTTCATGGAAGTCTAAGAAGCAAGGTGTGGTTTCGAGAAGTTCAGCTGAAGTTGAATATCGGGCTATGGCCATTACTTGTTGTGAAATTACTTGGCTACTTAGTCTACTCAAGGATTTGGGTTTGAAGAATTTAAATCCTGTTACTCTGCATTGTGATAATCAGGCTGCCATTCATATAGCTGCCAACCCAGTTTTTCATGCTCGGACTAAACATATAGAGGTTGACTGCCACTATGTTCGAGATCAGCTAAAGAATGGTGTGATTAAGCCTTCATATGTGCACACTTCAAAACAATTGGCTGATGTATTTACAAAGGTTCTTCCAGTTGATCAGCATCATACTCTATTGCACAAGTTGGGAGTTTCTACACTAGATAACTCTCAACTTGAGGGGGGATATGAAGACAGAGGTGTAACATGAAGTATATTGGAAACTTTAGGGTGTTAAATGTCATTCTGGAAACCTTAGGGTATATTATGTATCAATGTGTATTTAATTAGTGAGGAGGTTAAGTCAGTTCAGAAAGTTAGTGAGTAGTTAAGGTCGTTAATCTCTGTATATATACATTGGATTGTATTTCGTTCTAATTCAATGAAGGCAGTTACATTTTCATTCTCTTGTTCACCATTGTTGAACTTCACACAAACAATTTCAATTCGTTTTACTTTTCGTCTTAAATCTCAAATTGATACAGTTTGTTAGTGTAACCACACGTTGTAGTGTAAATCTGTTTCCGTCATATATAATACAATTAGCTTATTACCCGTGCGATGCACGGTTAGCTTAATATTTGTCAAAATTTATTTGATATTAAATCTAAAAGAAGAACTTGCCAATGAAAAAAAAATTATTTAGAGTACTTGGGCAAAAATAAATAAAAAAATTAGATTACGTTCCAATTAACATAAACATTAAGTGTAACATACATACCATATTAATTTGGCATATTCAATAAAACCCCCACGAACAATTGTAAATCTTCTTTGATAAAAATGAAACTACAATTAAGATATTTGTAGAGTGACATGATGCTACAAATAAAGTGTTTATCATGAAACAATTAAAATGAAAAGGTAAATCGAAATCTACAAATCAAATGGAACCAAGAATACGTTAACATGAAATTAAATTAATGAATCTATAACCTTCCAACAATTGTGGTAGCAATTTATCTTCTCCTATTAATTTGCTAATTTGCGAAATGATGGCAACGTTTACACAACTTTATTGAATTGATTATATATTAATTGTCACCAAGACATATATATCCAAAGAAAAGAATTGCAAGTTGATTGGTATTTTTTTTTTAATTAATCACAAGCTACCGTGACTTGGGAGTAATTAAGATGTCAATAGTGCGTTTCTAAAACTGTTTTTCTTTTGAAGGGCAAACTACACCTATCTTTTGTATAATTATACGTATTTCTCTGTCACAAAACACGCAATAGGCCATTGGTAAAAACAAATTGCAACTAGACGATATTGTTGGACACCTAGATACCTCCTAAACAATGTTTTAAAACTCGCGAACAATGTAGCAGGTCGTCGGAGATGTCAAGGTTTGGAGGAGATTATGGCTCGCTTTGACCCAGATGGTTTTCATGTTCAACCGGAGACCCGATGACTCGTTTTCCCTCTAAAACTCGGATTGGGAAATAGTTAGCCAAACCTCAAGGTCTTTTGTGAAAATGATTTCTTGTTTTAGTGGAATAGACTAAGAAAAACTTCATTTTCTACCGTCATCTCAAGTAGAGAGGTGATGGAGGTGGGTGACTGCAGCGATGGCGGTGGAGGAAAATTCCGGTGAAGAAGAAGTGGTCCAGAAGAATGGCGGTATGGTGGGTGTTGGTGACTGATAAGCATCAAATATATGCTATATTTTATACTATTTATCCCTATTTTTATATACATT
Source organism: Helichrysum umbraculigerum (assembly GCA_949592205.1). Classification (NCBI taxonomy): domain Eukaryota; kingdom Viridiplantae; phylum Streptophyta; class Magnoliopsida; order Asterales; family Asteraceae; genus Helichrysum; species Helichrysum umbraculigerum. The sequence goes on from CATIUR010000011.1 coordinate 3,957,964, forward strand.
TTAGTGCATTTCTATGAATTTAGATACTTATTTGGTAAATATTTGCATAAATGTATTTTTATTGAAGAAAGAAGAAAAAGGAACGAAAATAGGACCAAAACTGAAGAAAATGAAGCATTTGAAGATTTAAAGAATTAAACCTTGAAGAATTGAAGATTACAAGTACAAATATGAAGAGTTGGGCCAAGAAATAAGCTAAAGCCGTACAAGAGAAGATAGAGGTCCTAGAAAGAGCCCATGCCCGTTTTTAAGAAAGTTCTGGAATTTGATCCAACCGGCGGTTGGGATGGTATGGTTTTATGGCGGTGCAACACGTGGAATTGGATCAGGACGCAAATAGCCCCAACCGGCGGTTGGAGGTCCCAACCGGCGGTTGGGAGGTCGGCCAGAAAAAGTATAAATAGAGGCTTAGTTTAGGCTTAACCATATACGATTCTTAGAATACAATTACGAAATTTAGGGTTTAAGGTCGACTTAGAAGACGATTTTGGAGGCCAAGGAGCTAGGGTTTGAAGCTATTTAACCCTAGGAAGAGCTGGTACGCTAATTGGTTCGATTTCTTTATCCTTGTAACTTTATTAACCTTTTGGGTTATTTAGGATAATGTTTATTTGGATTAATTGTTTATTATGTTTTTCGTTATGAATGTTTAAATATATGTTTATTATTTATATTATCTGAATTATATGTTTATGTTGGAACTATATTATTGAATGCTTACTATACAAGAATTGTCTGTGTTATGTTAATACTAATAAAAGTTAATTGATTTATATGGATAGCTTTACTAACCTTGTGAGTTTTATAAATTGATTAATGATTATTAACTATTAATGTTAAGTAACACTGTAATTCAACCTAACCTTGGAATTGTATTAATATTCTGCTGATAGATCTTAATGAATAGTAAGATTGTACTTAACCTTTGGCAATGTTACTATATGAAAAAATATCTTAACGAATTGTGATTTTCTACATTTGTATTCACCAATAATAATAGCCAACAGTGCAACTAGACATAAGTTTATTTAATAAATCTAATAAATAATAGTTTAAATAGTCATAATCTTCTATCCAATTGAGTAATTTAAGTTGTATCTGAACTTATCTATTAAAGAATCTGTATCAAATAAATATATATATGTTCGAACGGAACTAAAACGTCCCCCTTTATCTTGTATATTATTGTAAATATTATTATTATTATATATTATTGTATATATTGTATATTTGTATATTATTGTATTTAGAAATAAATAAATAATTAGTTATAAATTGTAACCATGTTTCTTGTGTTCAAAAAGATACCTAGGACTTACTTATAAAAGCTATATTATACGAACGGGTCAATCTTGCCTGTATTGTGTGATAGTATTATTTAGTATTTCCTTATTTAAAACTTGTTATTATAATTGTCTATACTCACCACACATCAAGTTTTTGGTGCCGCTGCCGGGGAACACTTAACTAGTTGAACTTTTACTAGGGAAGCGGTGTTTACAATTAAACTAATTATTTTTCATGTATATATTCTATTTCTAATATCTTGCAAAATCATTAAAAATATCGGCTCACCCATTGAGAATACTGACAAAAACAAAGGTACAAGGAGAGTAAAGCCCTACCTCATTGATTTATCATATAAGAGGTAAGGTGCTTCTCGAAAGAAAGAGGTTTTTAATAGCTTCGCGCTAACCTGTTTCTCCGCTTTTGTGTACAATCTATGGAGCTACCGAGATATTTTGACAAGCAATTTAAAAGAAATCAGAGTTGTATAATAGGTTATCTTAGATAAATTAGGATTAATTAAGTAATCTAAATTACGTGATATCTTGTGTGCACAGAAAATTTAGCTGTTATTAAAATGGATTCGATGCAAATGAACTTTGGAAATGAAAGTATGAATTACAAACACATAGAAGTTGATGATCACTCTTTGGAATCAAATCAAGTAGCAAATGAAGAAGCAAATTATGAACATCCTCCTGTGATTTCCAACAAGGAAGACATGTTTGAATATTTAGAATACCATGAGGATGAGCCTAGGTTTATTATGGAATTAATACACAAATCTACTTTAGAGTTTACTGAATATCAGAAGGAAGTGATTAAGAAATTGGAAGAGCAATTTGCTGCATGGGTCATATCTAATGAGACTAGAGAAACAAGTGAGTTTATAAACTATGTGAATAAGCTGAAGAATGATATTGTGAGTGAGCAAGTGATGGTAGATTTAGGTTTTTGTGAAGAGCAGTTGTTGAAGTATGCTTATGTGCATAAAATATTTGAGAAATCTAAATTTCCTTATTCTGATAAGCAAAGAGAGATGTTAAAAGAAATTAAGGAGATAATAGGGCATGCTACTGGAAACTTAAGGGATATGGCTGACATATATTTGCTTGAAAATTTTCAAGAATTCTTCAATACGATCAAGGCTAGAGAGCACATTAGTTCTGGAAAGTTCTTCATTGATTGCACTGTTGATTTCTATGTTCAAGATCTTGTTGATGAATTTTACTATGGAGAATGGGACGAATCAACACGTATAATTCCTGAATACTTTTCAGATGAACCAATGGCGAATTTAGTCACTTATGCTAAAAAGGAGTTGCAGCTGGCGTACAATGGAGTTCATTACCATCAAAGAAATAACCTTTTTCATCTGGGGCTGTCTGAGATTTATTACCAGTTAGTAGATACTTTTAGGTATTCTAAGTTAACAACGGAGCATCAAACAGGGTATTATCATAGAATTTTGAAGGATGTAGGAAACGCAGTTAGAACCCACAACACATATGATTATCATGATATACATTTAGGTTTCTATGAACTGTTGGATTCATTAAGACATAATCATGTGGAAAGAGAAACGAAGGTTGAAGATAGTTATATGTCTACTGATGAAAATGGAAAAATAGCTAAAGAAGTCAGAAGAATTGCTGCCATCCTCATAGAAGTAGAAGATGCTGAAAAGACTCATCATGAAAGTTTCTCTGAATATGCTTCACCAATACCCGAAATAACAAACAAAATCTATATCCATTTCCGAAGAATTTATCCTGAAAACTTTGGAAGACCAATGTATGGGTATTAAGAGTCTGCTGTCATTTCTGAAGATCATTTGCAACTTTTCAATTTTAATAACTAGTTAATTTTTACTATTTTTCTTATATCTAGTTAGAAATATTTTCCGTTTTTAGGATATTTGAATTTTAGGATCATGTTTGATTAATATGTCTATTTGATTAATGAAAGTTATTTGTTTGAATTTATATGTGCATCTTATTTTTATTTGTATTAGCTACACAAATATTAGTTTAGTTTTTTGAATTAATTTTTACACGAGTTGCAATAGTGAAAAGATTTAAATTCATATTTACTGAAAGAGATGACAACAAATAAATTCTATTTTGCTTAACATTGTTTACAAGAATTGCAGATATATCTAACATATTATTTTGGTGATTAAAAAGATTGAAACAATACTTGGAATTCAATAGTCGACAATTGAATTTCTAAACAGTGGCTGAGTCGACACAATCATTGATTGAAAAATCTAAAAGTATACTGAGGTAAAGTTAATTATATCTATTATTTGTAACAACTAACGGCAATGCAGGTGTTCATATATTTTGGATAGACGAGCTTTTTAAACACGGTAAGTTTCTTTTAGTATTTGACTTGTTTAATTATTAATAACAATAAAAATAAATATATATTAGTTATTAAATATTTTAGAAAAATACAAATATGACGTTACACAAATATTTTACACTTTTGAACTAAACGGGTTTAAATATTAAAAGCCCGCTAACTATGTAAATGGGCCGAAAATGGCCTGGCCCAAATTTTAAACCAACCGGCGGTCGGGAAGCCCAACCGGCGGTTGGCTACTTTTCCGATCAAAAACCGCAGACCCCTCATTTCTGCCGTTACACACACCACACGCACTACACACACACACCTACGATCGCATTTCGACCGGAATTCCGATTTTCATCATCGTATTATTGCGGTTTGTTGCTTATCATCATCAAAGGTATCCTCTAAACTTGTTTTTATTTTAATCCGAATTTAAATCCGAATTTTATATATGTTGCGGTTTTTGGATTGATTCCGAATGATTAGATGCTAGGGATTGATTAGAAACTAGTTTAGGCTAGTTAGGAATTGATTTTGATGATCGAGGATTGGTTTGCGGATATTTTCAGGATTAGTCGGGTTATTTGCGGTTTGGTTGTTAAATAAACAATAACATTTTTGATTCAATAAAATTTTGAAATAATTTTTGAATTCATATTTGAATTTGAATAATAAAAATATATTTTGAAATTTATATAAAAATAAAATGACTAAGTGATTATTCAAATTAATTTTGATATTGCGATTAAATATAACTTTTGGATTCGATATTTTTCGAAATAATAAACTTAGACAAATTATTTTTCTATTCAAATATTATTCGATATTTTTCGAATTAATTTATAAAACTCTATATTATTTTCAAAACATATTCAAAATTTTTATTTATATTTAGATTCGATATTAACTTTCGACATAAAAATTTAGCAATATAAAGTTATAATCTTGTTTATAGGTTGCTTTAGACATTATAATTATAGTTAATAAATGAAAAATAAGCAGGGGGCTATCAAAAATTAAGCAGAAATGCTGCCGAAATTTCTGCAGAAATATTATACTAATTACTTTTTAAGTTTTATTTTACACATATGAATGCTAGACGTCAGCGAGGCCGTGCATTACTAGATAGGGATGATTTCCAGTTACATCCATTTTTACGATTCGAGCACGAGTCTATTACTGATGAGAGAAGGGCAGAGTTTGTTGACCGTTTACCAGAGCTTATTGCACAGCCGATCGAGACACCGGATGTTTTGGATTGGTCTGTCATGGAGAGAGTTATAGATCCTCAGAGAGATGGGGAGACTGGAGCTATTACATTACGGAGGCTTATGACTCAGAGCTATATGACCGTCAGGTGATGTTGGTTTCGTTTCTGAGGCTTGGTACCGTTTATTTCATATTAGAGAGGTTATATATAGAGAGCTAGTTATAGAGTTTTACACTACTCTTAGGTTTGATCCAGTTTCTAGAGCTTTTAACATACCCACTATTTCATTTTACTTAGGAGGACAACCACGTTCTATGAGTTTAGTTGAGTTTAGTGTTGCTGTGGGGCTCCATACTTTGGATGAGCTCCACAACATTCATTTTAGGGATTATTTGGCTGCGGGTATGATTGACCAGTTTTCTGTTGTTGAGACTGCTGAGTTATGGAGAGAGATTGCGATAGTTGATTTTGGTGAGAGCCCCATCTGATATACATTTGAGACGTCCTGTGCATAGACTTTTACATAGATTGATTTCAGCTTCTATTTGTGGGAGACACCCGGGACCTGAGAAGGTCTACCAACCCGATTTCTTTTATTTACATACCATGATACAGGGGACTTTGGTTTGTGTACCTTGGAGGTTAGTTCATTGGATGACTATAGGTGCCACTGGTCATAGGGAGACTAGTAGTTTATGTGGGGGTCAGTATGTGACACATTTAGCTAGATATTTTCAGATGGGACCCGCTGATTTTGCGACCCTTACGATAGTTACTCCTGGGATGTCTTGGCTAGTGAGGACAAGATGATAGAGTTGGGTATTTTGCAGCCAGGTGTACAGGAGGGGGTATTATTATGGACGCCAGAGGTTGCGCCGGGTCAGCAGCCCATTCATAGAGCTCGTTTGAGAGGACCACCAGGACCACCGCCAGTAGTTCCACCACCAGCACCCAAGGTTCCGATACCAGAGATTGATCCGCCAGTAGGTAGAGGTAGAGGCCGTGGTAGAGGTCGTGGACGGGGTGAGATTTTAGAGGATATTCAGCAGAGGTTAGAGAGGATTGAGATTGCCCATGATAGGAGGTTTGTTATGATTGGAGAGAGGATGGATAGGTTTGAGCAGAGGTTTGCTAGGTTTGAGAGAGAGAGCTTTCATCGATCTGATTATGAGCAGGGATTGTTGCAGCAGCTGTTACGGGATAGGTCTATTGAGTTCCAGCCGTATGTTCCATTGAGATTTGATGATGGAGCTGGATCTTCGAGATAGCCAGGACAGGATGATTCAGATGATGATTAGATTATCTTTGTTTATGTTTGATACATTTGATACTTTATATTTTGGGATGATTGTACTTATTATGCATTATTACTTATTATTACTGTTATTATTATGCTAATTTGGTTGTTTATTTTGATAGCATAAGACTGGCAGTTAGTTCAGCACTTTATTTAAAGTTTTTACTTATTGAACTTTGTGGGTGTGTTCACTGGAAACCCTCACGAGACTATCACTCGTCCCCTCGGGATACCGAGGGGTTTAAAGGCTTATTGCATATGTTAAATGCAATCGTGAATAACTACGAAAGTGTGGATGTTGTATATTATTTTTCAAAGGATGAAGATATCAATCAAGAAGCAGAATTTTACTTGGCCGATGATGAAATTAAAAATTTCAGTAAGGGGAGTTTTTCTGTTCTATTTTTCTTTCCCTTACTCACTTTTGTTTATCAATTTTTATACAATGAGGACATTGTATAATTTAAGTGTGGGGATAGGGTTCGTAAGAAAAAGAATTTCTTTAATTAAACACTTAAGTTTGTTTTATAAATTTTTAAGAAAATTAAAAAAATTTTAAGTGAATAACTAAGTATTTATTAGTTAGAATATTTTTGTTAAAAATTTTGTTTTGTATTTAAAAGTTTAGACTTTAATGTGGATAAACTGTTTTGTATATATAACGTAAGCAACTTAATAAAGGAAGTAATATATAGTTACATGATATGATGTACTAATAGGCAATCTATATATAGGGTTTAAGGTCGACTTAGAAGACGATTTTGGAGGCCAAGGAGCTAGCGTTTGAAGCTATTTAACCCTAGGAAGAGCTGGTACGCTAATTGGTTCGATTTCTTTATCCTTGTAACTTTATTAACCTTTTGGGTTATTTAGGATAATGTTTATTTGGATTAATTGTTTATTATGTTTTTCGTTATGAATGTTTAAATATATGTTTATTATTTATATTATCTGAATTATATGTTTATGTTGGAAATATATTATTGAATGCTTACTATACAAGAATTGTCTGTGTTATGTTAATACTAATAAAAGTTAATTGATTTATATGGATAACTTTACTAACCTTGTGAGTTTTATAAATTGATTAATGATTATTAACTATTAATGTTAAGTAACACTGTAATTCAACCTAACTTTGGAATTGTATTAATATTCTGCTGATAGATCTTAATGAATAGTAAGATTGTACTTAACCTTTGGCAATGTTACTATATGAAAAAATATCTTAACGAATTGTGATTTTCTACATTTGTATTCACCAATAATAATAGCCAACAGTGCAACTAGACATAAGTTTATTTAATAAATCTAATAAATAATAGTTTAAATAGTCATAATCTTCTATCCAATTGAGTAATTTAAGTTGTATCTGAACTTATCTATTAAAGAATCTGTATCAAATAAATATATATATGTTCGAACGGAACTAAAACGTCCCCCTTTATCTTGTATATTATTGTAAATATTATTATTATTATATATTATTGTATATATTGTATATTTGTATATTATTGTATTTAGAAATAAATAAATAATTAGTTATAAATTGTAACCATGTTTCTTGTGTTCAAAAAGATAACTAGGACTTACTTATAAAAGCTATATTATACGAACGGGTCAATCTTGCCTGTATTGTGTGATAGTATTATTTAGTATTTCCTTATTTAAAACTTGTTATTATAATTGTCTATACTCACCACACATCAGTGACAGAGACGGATCTACTTTATAGTCAGTGGTGTCATACAGTCAATTAAGCCGACTTAATGTAAAATTGGTAAAAAATTATCGATTCTTACATAGTGCTACAACTAATATTTTGGCGCACCTCATTGTATAATTAAAATTAATAATCCATCAAATGAAGTGAACTTTAAATATTTTTGCCACCGATGACTAATATTTCTAGGTACACTGCTAGTTGGTGGCATTATGAAGGTGGTGGGAATCGAGATTTGAGTTTGGCATTTTAATTTTTGATCATTTTATTATCAATTGGTTAAAGTCCTGATATACATCACGTTTGGTGCATTGATTTATTTATTTTTATTTTTTGTTAACTTTTTTAGGTGAGGTTTTTGGGAGAAGGGGTATAAGTCCTCCTCCATTTCTCCACATTTTTTATGCATTTATCCCCTTCTTCATTTCTCCATTTTTTTTTTCTATCTCTTTTTTTTTCTAAAATTATTTTGTTAAAATTTTTTATTTTTATATATATAAAAAAACATTTTTTTAACTTTTTACCTTTTTTTTAAATCGTATTATTACATAGTGGTGGATCATAGTTATAAAACGCGGTGCATTAGAGTTATCATATATGGTGCATCATAGTTATATAATATGACGCTCCAACTTTTAAATATACGATAAACATCATTATTGTATAAATCTTGGTGCATTATAGTTATATTATATGGTGCATCACAATTTTAATTTTATGATGCATTGAAGTTATAATTTTGTTATTTCAAAATTTGTTTTATAAAAGATATAAATATGGTGCATCACATAAAAGTATTTTTGTAGTACTTCGTATAAAATTGCATTTAAATGTAACAACGTGAAAAATTAAAACAACAATAGAAAAAAGGTTCAAGATGAGAAAAAAAACAAACAAATGATAAACAAGTCGTGAAAAAGGTTAAGTGAAAATGTTGAAAAACAAAAAAAATAAACCCGATAATAAGAACTTAAAAAAAACGCAAAAAGAATTATATTTAATCTCGCAAAAAAAAAAGCAAAAAAAGAAATGATAACAAAAATTATAAAACACGAAAATTAAATTTTTTTAAAAATGGAGAAATGTGGAGGGTGGAAAAATGGAAGACACTTGTCACATTCTCATTTGCTTCTCTCTTCTTTCTTAAGAGCATCTTCAATGTGTGCAATATGTGTACCTTTTTGCACTAAAATAGTGCAAAAGTGTAAAAAAACTCGCTCCAATGTTAGCACTAAACACTGCACTATTATAGTGCAGTGGCGAATAGTGTTTAGTGATGCACCAAATATAGTGTTGTACTAAACTTTGCACTAAACACTATTCACATTAAATAATAATAATATTTATAATAATCAAAATATATTTATATGATGTATTTATTATAAATTTGTCATTAATATTTTTAACATTACTAAATATAATGTTTGCTATTATATTTATCAAAGAAACTTCATAATTTTCATAAAAAAAATCCATTTATATTTTTAAAATTTTTAAATATATATATAATGATCGTTATTACATCTCTTATTATATTTTAATAGTTATATCAAAGTTTTAATAGTATATTGTTAAATTGTGTATTTTAATTTAAATCAATTAAATATGATTCAGTGTAAAGATTTAGTGTAACACATTGAAGCAACTTTTTTTTAGTGCAAGCATATTCTTTAAAGATTCTCTTTTTGCACTAAAATAGTGCAATTTGATACACTAAAATAGTGCATACATTGGAGATGCTTGATAAACGCTCAAAAGTACTACATTTTAGTAGTATTTTACCCCTAATCTTGATTGTTTTTATTGCATTTTGTTTAGAATAGATATTGATTTCGTTCATATTTGCAATTAGATGTGGAAATGGAGCGTTTATGGAAAAGGAACGGAAAACAGTCAATAATCGAGCTAAATGATGCATATTTGAAGAATAATGAGAGCCGAAGTCGAAGAAAAGAATGAAACAAGAAAAATCAAGAAATCGGCTGGAAAAAGCATCCATACGCCGTATGGAATCCATACGCCGTATGGATTGCAGCAGTGGAGGCCCAGGTTACGCGAGTCTGGGCTGGGCTTGAAATCAATCCATACGCCGTATGGAAATCCATACGCCGTATGGATCAAAAATCACAGAAGTATAAAAACGCGTAAAAACCTTATTTCGACAGTTTTTGAAAGGGTTTCGTTTTCTTTCGGTTTCAGACGAATTTTAGGGTTTTAATTTCGTATTTTAGGGTTAGTTTGGAGGTACGGAAGCTAAGGAACGAGGATAATTCGCTCTAATCTTTCGTAGTTCATCGTTAATCGATTCGGTATATTTCGTTTCTTTATTTTCATTGAAGAATTTGATATAATGAATCTGAATATTTCTGTTTTGATGATGAATTGAATATCCAAAGTGATTGTGTAGTTTATTTAACTTAGATTATGATTATGGAACGATTGTTATTGCGTATTGAATAAGTTATTTGATTGAAAACGGTTATATTACTCTTGGACACTTGTTTATTGGTAACTAGTTATTATTGTTACTTCACGTGGTTAATAATGTTGTTGAGATTGAGTTCCTTTAATGTTATTAACTATTGATGGTCATAACTTTAGGGTTTTGATTTATCACTAAATACGTTGAGTCTGATAGGTCGAGTATACAATAATAATTTACTTTAAAATGAGCAAGACAATAAGTTAATTATTGGGTATTGTTGAGTCATACCAATAGAGTTAATTATAAGGCGTTGTGAATGTTTAATGCATAATTTAGGGAAAGGCACACAATTGACTGATCATCTTGTGACATTGGAACCAGTGTTTCATGTTGGACCCTAGATTATAGGAATTAGTTGGACCCGAAACGTTGGCTAGTTCATATTCGACTTAGTATTCATTGAAGAATTTGGTATTAAGTTGATCTAAAAGAATCACAATTAGATAATCAATACGTAATCAATCAGGAAATATGAATCTAAGTGACATTAACTATACTATTACTTGTTCCTTCCAATTAGGATTTATTATTATTATTTGTTGGTTATTTTAATTTAAGTTTTATTCAAGTTTGTTTATTTTAATTAATTGTTTTCTAAAATGTTCGCACGGAACTAAAACGCACCCCTTATTTACTGTTTTCTAGTTAATTGTTAATTTTCTATTATTAAATATTCCACCTTTTCCCTGTGTTCGAACTTGACTTACCAATCTATATTTACAAATGATCGGGTATTCTTGCCTGGTTGCTTGAAAGTATTTATTAGGTATTTCTATTTATAAATTGTAAAACAAGACGCGCTTTCACAAGCGACATCAATGCTCTAAGTCCCCTTCCTCCCAAAAACCACTTCCAACTTTCTTAATGAATTTCATTTCCTGTTAACACAACAATAATATATATAACAACTTCTCTCGGATATGTATTTTATCAATATATTGGGTTTCATATATTTTATACAAGAAAAAATATAGAAATTTAAATAATGTCAGGTAATACATATTTTTTAATTCGACACAACATTTGAAAGTTCACTACCAACATTAATAATAAAATGGATTCATTACTTAACTGTTACAAAAGTGAAAGCTTTAACCCAAAATAAAACCATGATAAGATATACAAATACCGAACAAAACCATCAAATTGATTGAGGGATAATAAGACTGAAAAGCAAATGATAAATTGATAAGGGTATATAAATTTATAAATACAAGACATCTAAGAGCTCTCCCAACGAGCTCGTCGGTTTCTCGTCACTTCAAACCGACGAGAGTGACATTGATGGCACGGAGCGTCACTTTGGCTCGTCGGTTTCCCTTCGTCACATATCCGATGGTGCATCGGTTTCTCGCATAGGACCGAGCGAAGTAAAAAAAAACATTAAATGTAGAAAAAAGTAGCCGTTGTAAAAAAATAAAAAATAAAATAAAATATTTTTAAAAAACGATCATGAGGCCGTTGGGTTTTTTTTTAAAATATATATTTTTTTAAACTTAAATTTTACCTATAAAACTACACTACATTCACTACATTTTACCCATTCATTTTAAATACATTCTACTTACAAAAATCCATTCATTTTCAAACACTCACCTCACAAAAATGTCAAAAAACAACAAACCTAAATCCAAATCACAACAAAATGAGCAAGAACAACTTTGTAACGATATGTGGCAAAACTTATTAAACAATCCACCACACAATCAACCACCCATTCAACCTCCACCTATGGGTTATGCTAGTCTCGCACCTATTGCAAATCCTTATTCCGTGTCACCCGACGACCCCCGAAGGAATTACCAACATCACGGGTGATACCAAAACCCCCAATTTTCACCGTCAGTTAAATGGTCACCAAACACATACCACGGCATTACCTCATCAAACCCGCTCGGGTACCAACAAACACCTTCCCGTCACTTACAAAACACATCAAACCAAAATTTCATACCCGAAACTCAACATCAACATATACTAGAAAGTTCGGACGAGACCGAGCCCGGGTCCGAGGCCGAACACGAAACCGAACCGGAGCCCAAAAAGGGCAAAAAAAGAAGAATGTCGAACCAAAAAGGGTTCAAGTTAGGTGGACCAACGACGAAGCAAGAATCTTGGTGGAACGGTGGATACATTGTTAAGAAAATGGTGTCATCGGAAACAATCAAACAAACGAGAGTTTTTGGAAAAATGTCTATTCGGGTTACAATTCGTTGGTTCAAAAGAAACGTAACCTCAATCAACTAACGAGCAAATGGAATAAAATATCTCACGACGTAAAAGACGAGAACGAGGCCGCGAACGAAGACAAAGAATAGAGCTCGGATTAGGCTACTTTTATTTTTAATAATTGTAAAAAAATTTTATTAGTGTAACGTTTTTTTTTTTAAAATATTGTAATGTTTTTAATTTGAATAAAATGTGTTTTATTTTAATTAATTGTGCATTGTTTAATTAATTTATTAGTTGTGGGTCCCTGAAATAAAAAGTGACGGACCACTATTGGCACGGGACTGTCAGTTTTGTGAAAAAGATGACGTGGCGCATATGTGGCGCGCCTATTCTGTCACGTTCGTCACTGTTGGGAATGGTCTAAAAGCAATTGCAATTTTTTTGGGAAGTATTTTATACATGCCACTAATTCTTTTTATGTTGTCAAGATGAGTTCCGATCATCGCAATATTTACATTGAATCCAAGAACGTGCAGAGATGAATTTTATAACTACAGCTTTTGCGTAATCGCTGAGCTCAAGATGAGGATGTAACAGCTACAACTTGACTATATATTAGAGCACACGGTGTGCACTGACGTGACGTCGCCGTTCACCATCGAGAACGCCGTGCGACGGCGTTCTGGCGCACCGTGCCGGTGTTCTTCTCGCCGTTCAGGTGACAGCGTCCAGTTTCGGACGTTGAGAGCACTCAACGTTCTTTTTTTTATTTTCTTCTTTTTCTTTTTCTGTGAGGCACGAGTTAATTAAGTAAAAAACGGAAAGTGGTGATCGGGAGTATGTTGTACGAAGATGATGATGATGTTGAACGACGACGATGATGATGATTTGTTGTTGCTGATGATTTGTTGTTGCTTGAAACACCCCACATTTATTTGTTTTAAAATAGTATTGTAAATAAAAGTTGTACACTTCTGACGGTAAAATCGCGTCGTATATACCATATAATCGCGTCGTGTTTAGTGTTAAATCGCGTAGAGATTCCATATGTATCGCGTCACAATACAATAAAAACCCAGAACTGGACAGACTATTATTACTGCCGAACCATTACCTGAAAAATTCAACTTTCTGCAACAGTTTTAACTACAATCTGTACAAAATTCTGTTATGCAACTCCATCAAAATCAATTCAACAATAGCATCAAACTACTTCCTCTTATATAATCATATCAATACTTAGATAACAACTAACATGATTTAAAACATTATGTCATTACTTCTTTTGTACATTTCAACCAAAAACTTTGTCATGGTACAAAACTACTACTACATTACTGATGATGTGTAAACAGAGCTTTATTTTAAAATGGATATTACCTTACTAACTACACACAACTCAGGCAAGAATACCTTATCGTATAATAGTACAGTATGATAAGTCCGAGTCGAACACAGGGAACGGATGTTTAATTAAATAAATTGGAAATTGATACAAATAATTAAAGTAGTAAATAATGGTGGCGTTTTAGTTCCGATCGAACAATTGGCAAACAATTATGAAAATTGGTTTATTAAATAAAATTTAATTAGAAAATAAAGACATGACAAAATAATTACTTAACAAGATTACTTAATTCAAATGATAAAAGAAACACAATTGTTTAGATTATTTTCCTCAGAATCTGATTATCACTTTATTGAATTGCTAATATATGGATTTCATTGTGACATAACAAATATATCAATTATCCTTACAAGATTAATTGATTAAACACAATCAAAAAAGATATAAAGTTGTTTTCAACTCGTTAACAGTTCAATTTAACGTTATCCACCAAATTGTATTATGAGTTAAAACTACACCGTTTATATGATTTACTTTTGTAACTTGAATCAACAAAGTTATAACTAATCAATAGTTATCACATTAATTACCAATTATTAATCATAATTGATCCTAACCTATCAAACTCAATATATCTAGTGATAATCATCAATCAAGATCAACAATCATCAATAATGATCAATCAATAGAGAACTCAATCATAAATCGATAAATCATCACGCTAGGTTATAATCAATAATCAATAATTAAACATGGATCATCAAGTAAACATATAAACATTCATAAAATCCGATATAAATTCGCAATTCAATAATCAAATCATCATCTAAACAATTGTATTAAAAGCTTAGCTACTCATATTATCACAGAAAATCAGATTCAATAACATAGCAATAATCATAATCAAATGAAAAGTAGTAATGTATTCGAACCGAAAAGTCGAAATAATGATTGAACGATTGAACAAGCTTCGATTTCTCTTGTATTCTTCCTTCAAAAGTCTCTGGAATTAGGGATTTTTGAGAGTAAAATCGGCTGGAAAAAAGTGGTGAGTGATAACCCCAAAATGAAACAATGTGGCTTATTTAGGGTTTTTGCCGAGGCAATCCATACGGCGTATGGATTGATTTGGCCCATGGATCAGACCCGCGTATCCTGGCGGCCCGGCTCACTCAATCCATATGCCGTATGGACATCCATACGCCGTATGGATTAAAAAATACAACTTTTCATCCATTCGACCACCAATCTTCAAACTTTAAACTTTTCTCCATGTTTTCTTCAATACTAGCTTATTTTCTGCTTCTTTTCCAATTCAAGCTCCAATTAACTCCTAAATGCAAATTTGAACGAAATGAGTATCAAATTCAAACAAAATGCATAAGAAATCTATTGAATAAAGGGGTAATTAGTACTATAAAATAGCACATTTTGGCGTTCATCAAACATCCCCCACTTGAATCCTACTTGTCCTCAAGTAGACTATCGATTCAAAAACTCAAAACTTTAAATATGAACGGCAAACAAAAGTGCAAAAGGACTTACATATTACACAGCATTCGGCAAACCAAATTCCTAACTTAAAATCGATTCTTCCGTAAAGCTTAGCAATCTAGAAACTCTCAATGGGAAACAACTTCTAATTCATTATTATTAGGCATAAAAGATAACTCACTTAGATTCCGATATTGTTGCCCACTTAAACAATCTAAATTTCAGAAGTTGAGCTCAACTTATTATTATTCTAGCAGGCCTTACCCTTGATTCACAATAGCAAAATACTCTCATACCAATAACGTGTCACAATTCTCCAAATAATGAACATCCAAATAAATCAATCATTTTTCAAACCAAGACATTGGTGACAGGTCTGTACCTCAGTACAACAGAGCGACATAACTTGGTTTTGGTTTTTTCTTCATGAGTCTTTTATACTCTTTTCTCTTATATTTTTTTAATAGCAAATATAATGACGGAAATCAGGTATGTACTTTCGTACAATAGAGGAGACAACACCCAGTATATTCCCAAATGATGATAATTAGGATCTCAGAATTATGGATTATAACACGCTATCCTATAAGAATTAAGACTAAAGTCATACCTTACTAAAAGATTGATGCTGTGTAAACAGAGCTTTATTTTAAGATGAAAATTACCTTACTAACTATACACAACTCAGGCAAGAATACCTGGTCGTAATATAGTATAGCTTGATAAGTTCGAGTCGAACTCAGGGAACGGATGTCAATATTAAATAAATTGGAAGTTTCTACAAGTAAATAAAGCAGTAAAGATATGGGGTGTTTTAGTTCCGATCGAACAATTGGTAAACATTTATAAAAGAGTTTATTAAATAAAGATTGAAAGAAAATAATTAATAAATAATTAATCAAATAAAGATTTAGTTCAGATGATAGAAGAAATGCATTTACTTGGATTACTTTCCTTAGAGTCCGGAAATCATTTTACGGATTTGCTAACATATGGATTTATTGGTGAATTGACAAATATTACCAATCTTCCTTACAAGATAAATTGATATAAACACAATCAAGAAAGACACAAGGTTGTTTTCAACACGCTAACAGTTCAATTTAACGTTGCCCACCAAATTGTATTCTAAATTAAACCAACACCGTTTATGTGATTTATTCTATTGACTTGAATCAACAAAGTCTATAACTAAAAAAAGTTATCTTGTTTATCAATAACCATTACCAATTATTAACCCTAACCCGTCAAACTCAATATATTCGGCAACAATCGTCAGTTGAAACTAACAATTATTAATAATCTTACAATTAAATGGAAATCAATCTCAATTAACTATAAAACCACGTTAGGTAATTACTAATAATCATTCAATAACCAAGGATCGTCAAATAAACACATAAACTTTCAATAAATCTAATTAAATCCGTAAATCAGTAATCAATCCGTAATCTAAGTATCATTATCCAAGTAAACACATAAAAGATTTAGCCAATCGTGATAATATAGAAAGTCAGATTCAATAACATATCAATAGTCATAATCAAATGAAAGAAAGAAATGTATTCGAATTGAAAAACCGAAGAACATGAATTAGCAATTGAAAAGGTTCAATTTGTCTTGCTTCTTTCACCTTGAAATTCTCCAGAAATTAGGATTTTTAGGTTAGAAATCGGCTGTGAAGAAAAAGTGGGTGATAACCCTCAAAATGAAAGCAAATCAAATATTTAGGGTTTCCATCGACGCAATCCATACGCCGTATGGATTTCCTTACGCCGTATGGATTGATTTGGCCCATGGATCAAGCCCGCATAACTGGTGGTCCGGCTCACACAATCCATACGCCGTATGAATTTCCATACGCCGTATGAATTGAAAAATCCAACTTTTCAGCAATTCGATTTCTCTTCTTCATTCTTCAACCTTTTTAGCTTCTTTTTTTCAATATAAGCTCGTATTCTGCTTCTTTTCCCATTCAAGCTCCAATTAACTCCTAAATGCAAATATGAACGAAATAAGTATCTTATTCATATAAAATGCATTAGAAACCTATTGAATATTGGGGTAATTAGCACTATAAAATAGCACATTTTGGCGTTCATCAAACATCCCCCACTTGAATCCTACTTGTCCTCAAGTAGACTATCGGTTAAAATCATGAACAAACAAAATATCAGAAATTAGGGACTTACATACTAATTAGCATTTAACAACCTAAATTTTACTCTTAAAACTAAATTTACCTTAAACCTAGCAATCAAGAAACTCTATCGGGAAACCAAATTCTTCATGAGTTATCATTAGACATATAAGATGATTCATTAGGATTATCGATATTGTGGTCCACTTAAACAATCTGAATTATAGCAGTTGAGCTTAATATTATTATTCTAGAAAGTTTTTACCCTTGAATCTCAATAGCAAAATACTCTCATACAAATAACAAGCCACAGCTTTTCTCATCAAGAAATCCAAATAAATCCATCATTTTTCAAGCCAAGACATTGGTGACAGGTTTGTACCTCAGTACAACAGAGCGACATAACTTGGCTTTAGTAGATATATCTATACATTATTCATCATTCATTTCATTTTTTTTTCTTTTTAGATAAAAGCAAATATACTGACGGAAACCCGGTCTGTACTTACGTACAACAGAGGAGACATCACCCAGTATATTCCCAAATGACGATCACTAGATTTTCCAGAATGAGGACTATGACAAGCTAACATACAAGATTTAAAACTAAAGTTATACCTTACTAAAGATTTTCTTGGGCAAATACCTACTTCATACATTAATTTCTTAATAGCTCAACTACCTTCATACAGACTGCCTATCGATACATCACAAAATGAACTATCCAATAATCAAACATTTAAGATTAATTTATTCCTTTTAATTTCCCAATATAGTTACAAGAATGCTAAACTTAAGAGAAAATAAAATTTTAAAAGAAAATTTTAGACTGAAAAATGACTAATACAGAATGCCCCTTTTAAATTGATATATACCAATATTTTTCAGTTTAATAACTTAGGATAAATATACTTCTTTTCCCCTATCCCCCACTTAAAAATATACAATGTCCTCATTGCAAAAATAAACATAAACATAGGGAATAGAAAAGAAGTGAATAGAAATACTCCCCTGATCTGGAAGAAACATTCGTGGACGATCTGATTCAGAAAATATACAACAACACACTTTCGTAGGCATCACGGTTGCATTTAGCGTATGCAACTAGCCTTTAAACCTCTCAGCATCCTAAGTGGACAAGTTGTAGTCTCGTGAGGGTTTTCAGGTAACACACCCACAAAGTTCAAACCTGCACACAAAAACAATAAAACAAAATAACAAAATAAAAATATAACGGGTTGTCTCCCGAAAGCGCTTTTGTTTATCACGTCGGTAAGCTCGACATCTTGCTCCACAACTTAACTCAATTTCATCTCCAAATCACGCTTGGAGTCCCTTGCATCACCATATTATCTCTTCAAACGACTTCCATTAACCTTGAAAGTTTTTCCAGAATGACCTTGCAGATCAATAGCACCAAAAGGATAAACCTTTTCAACTATAAAAGGTCCTGTCCAACGAGTCTTCAACTTTCCAGGGAATAAATGCAGACGAGAACTGTATAGGAGAACCTTATCATCTTTTCAAATAAACAATTTGATTTAAAGCGTGAATCATGCCATTTCTTGGTGCACTCCATATATAGTCGAGCATTAACATAAGCATTCATCCCTAACACTTTCTTCAATTGTGCATCCGGAAAATGTGTTTCACTGTCACTGATTAAAACCTTTGGCGTTCCAAATCGTGAAAGCAATTGCTTAAGGAACTTCACCACAACCCATGCATCTTTTATAGGTAGTGCCTTTGCCTTCAACATCTTTCGCGACGTGTAATTAGGTCCCTTATGCCCTCTAGTAGGACCATTGTGACAATGAGTTAGAATTCGCATCTCCGTTTTGATCGAGATTCCATTTGTCAAGATTGACTATTTACTCTCCTTTTGCTTGACGCCCTCATTCTCCAACTCCTCATCGCAAGTTGTCTCTATCTCCTCAATCAATTTATCGAATTCTTCGATGTCACGGATCTCCTCGAGGCTTCTCGTCCATCCTTCAAGAATCATTGGGTCTAAATCTTCGTCATCCTTCAAACTTTTCAAACTTTCGTCATCCTCAGATAATTCTCTCATGCTTTCAAAGTAACAAGTATCATCCACTGATGCTAGATATTGCATAGATTCATTCACATTGAATACAACTTCCTCATCCCCCACTCTTATAGTGATTTTCCTATGAAAAACATCGATCAAAGCTCTGGAAGTGGCTAGGAAGGGTCTACCTAGAATAATCGGCACCTTATGATCCTCTACCATGTCAAGAATCACAAAGTCACAGGGAAACACAAACTTATCAACCTTGACTAAAACGTTCTCAACCATCCCTCTGGTGTATTGAACAGAGTGATCAGCCAACTCGATGCACATTCGGATGGATTTAGGTTCTCCTAGCCCAAGTCTAGCATACATAGTATAAGGCATAATAGATATGCTAGCCCCAAGATCTGCTAGTGCATTCGCAATGTCCAAATTACCAATTTGACAGGGTATAGTGATACTCCCTGGATCCTTCATTTTTGGTGGCAACTTGTTTTGCATCACGGCTGAGCATCGCTCATTCATCATTACTGTGGTTGCTTCTGCCAACTTGCTCTTATTAGTCAAGAGCTCCTTCAAGTATTTCACATACTTAGGCATTTGGGCAATGGCTTCCACAAACGGAATGTTGATATGAAGCTGCTTCAGATTCTCTAGAAATTGATGATAATGAGCTTCATATTTTCCTCTCCTCAAAGCTGCTGGGTAAGGTGGGGGTGGTGCATGATCCTTCGCATATTGTTTATCCTTAGCAATTTGATCATCTTTTATGTCCACCCTTGAATTTTTGGCAACCTCAGCTTCCTTCTCCTTTTCAGTCAAAAGCTTCGACACATGATTCTTTTGAAACTTAAGGTTTTCATGAACCTTTCCACTTCTGGTAGTCACTACCATTGCATGATCTCGTGGGTTGGTTTCGTTGCATCCTGGTAAAGTTCCCGGGGGTCTCTCTTGGAGAACTTTAGCTATTGTGGAAATGGTTCCCTCAATTTGCTTGATCGCCGCTGCTTGATTCCGAACTAATGCTTCAATGGTGTCCATCCGCTGTCCAGACCTAGCAATAAATTTTTCGTTAGCGATCAAAAACTTCCCCATCATTTCTTCCAAATTGGATTTCTTCTCGGGGGAGGTTGCTGAGGGTTGTTCCTTAGTGAAAAGACCTGGCTGAGTCTGGTGGAACTGGCGACCTCCTTCCTGGTATGGTCTTAGGAAAAATTCCCCACTGCCTTGGCAGTAGGTTCCGTGAGTTTCCACACATTTAAATTCCTCTCTCACTTCTCCAGAATTCATTTCGGGACAATCCTTGACTAAATGCGTTCCTCCACAATTGTCACACCCTACTTGGATTGCATGGACAGTCTCGGTCACCTTTTTTATGTCTCTTCCCATGCTGTCCAGCTTGGCAGTTATGACGGCGAGTCCATCGTCATCGCTAATTGACCTCTTTCTCCTAGAGGTATCATCATCCCATAACCGAGAATGCTTTGCTTGGTCGCGAATAGCTGCCAAGGCATCCCTAGGAATCTTCTTAGGGACAGGCCCTTGAGCATCTAATTGCTGTCTTGTAGCACGATCCACTCCCTTGTAGAATACCATTATGATTTGCTGGTCGTTTAGGTCGTGCTGAGGACATTTATGCATCAAGTCCTGATACCTTTCCCACGCTTGGTGCAGCGACTCATCAATGTCTTGCTTGAAGTTTCGAATGTCGTTGATCATCTTCGACGTTTTGGATGGCGGGCAGTACATCTCGAGAAACATCCTGCGGAGATCTTCCCACGTGGTGATGGATCCAGCTGGTTCATTAGTAATCCATCTTTTCGCGGCTCCCTTGAGTGTTCTTGGGAACACTCGGAGCATGACTTGATCGCATGAAATGTTAGGGATGCTGAACATATCGGCGATCTCCACGATTCTCTCCACGTGCTCGTTAGCATCGTCATTCTCCTCTCCTCGAAACGGATTTTCCCTAAGCTCCTTTAGGAATTGTCCCTTTATCTCGAACTCAATGTTTTCTACAATCGCGGGCCTCACTACTCCAGGGCCAAGGACGCTACGCCTTCTGCTCGAATATTCCTCGAGAGTCATGTTGGCGATGTCGTCTGCCATTTCTAAATCTGGTTCCGATTGATCGATGGGTGGTTCATAGAGAGATCGTAAATATTCTCTAAAATCGTCCTCCAAATACGAATGGTAGAACAAGACTCTTAAATACAAAACAACTAAACAATTAATCCCTAAACACAAAATAATACAATTAGACAGGTAAATAAAATTAAATTAAAACTAATAATTTACAGAAAACAAATTCCAATTTATCAAATTGAATCAAACCGCTCCCCGGCAGCGGCGCCAAAAACTTGATGCTGTGTAAACAGAGCTTTATTTTAAAGTGAAAATTACCTTACTAACTATACACAACTCAGGCAAGAATACCTGATCGTAATATAGTATAGCTTGATAAGTCCGAGTCGAACTCAGGGAACGGATGTCAATATTAAATAAATTGGAAGTTTCTACAAGTAAATAAAGCAGTAAAGATATGGGGCGTTTTAGTTCCGATCGAACAATTGGTAAACGATTATAAAAGAGTTTATTAAATAAAGATTGAAAGAAAATAATTAATAAATAATTAATCAAATAAAGATTTAATTCAGATGATAGAAGAAATGCATTTACTTTGATTACTTTCATTAGAGTCCGGAAATCATTTTAATGATTTGCTAACATATGGATTTATTGGTGAATTGACAAATATTACCAATCTTCCTTACAAGATAAATTGATATAAACACAATCAAGAAAGACACAAGGTTGTTTTCAACACGCTAACAGTTCAATTTAACGTTGCCCACCAAATTGTATTCTAAATTAAACCAACACCGTTTATGTGATTTATTCTATTGACTTGAATCAACAAAGTCTATAACTAAAAAAAGTTATCTTGTTTATCAATAACCATTACCAATTATTAACCCTAACCCGTCAAACTCAATATATTCGGCAACCATCGTCAGTTGAAACTAACAATTATTAATAATCTTACAATTAAATGGAAATCAATCTCAATTAACTATAAAACCACGTTAGGTAATTACTAATAATCATTCAATAACCAAGGATCGTCAAATAAACACATAAACTTTCAATAAATCCAATTAAATCCGTAAATCAGTAATCAATCCGTAATCTAAGTATCATTATCCAAGTAAACACATAAAAGATTTAGCCAATCATGATAATACAGAAAATCAGATTCAATAACATATCAATAGTCATAATTAAATGAAAGAAAGAAATGTATTCGAACCGAAAAACCGAAGAACATGAATTAGCAATTGAAAAGGTTCAATTCTTCTTGCTTCTTTCACCTTGAAATTCTCCAGAAATTAGGGTTTTTAGGTTAGAAATCGGCTGTGAAGAAAAAATGGGTGATAGCCCTCAAAATGAAAGAAAATCAAATATTTAGGGTTTTTGTCGACGCAATCCATACGCCGTATGGATTTCCATACGCCGTATGGATTGATTTGGCCCATGGATCAAGCCCGCGTAACTGGTGGTCCGGCTCACACAATCCATACGCCGTATGGATTGAAAAATCCAACATTTCAGCAATTCGATTTCTCTTCTTCATTCTTCAACCTTTTTAGCTTCTTTTCTTCAATATAAGCTCGTATTCTGCTTCTTTTCCCATTCAAGCTCCAATTAACTCCTAAATGCAAATATGAACGAAATAAGTATCTTATTCATATAAAATGCATTAGAAACCTATTGAATAAAGGGGTAATTAGCACTATAAAATAGCACATTTTGGCGTTCGTCAAACATCCTCCACTTGAATCCTACTTGTCCTCAAGTAGACTATCGGTTAAAATCATGAACAAACAAAATATCAAAAATTAGGGACTTACATACTAATTAGCATTTAACAACCTAAATTTTACTCTTAAAACTAAATTTACCTTAAACCTAGCAATCAAGAAACTCTATCGGGAAACCAAATTCTTCATGAGTTATTATTAGACATATAAGATGATTCATTAGGATTATCGATATTGTGGTCCACTTAAACAATCTGAATTATAGCAGTAGAGCTTAATATTATTATTCTAGCAAGTTTTTACCCTTGAATCTCAATAGCAAAATACTCTCATATAAATAACAAGCCACAGCTTTCCTCATCAAGAAATCCAAATAAATCCATCATTTTTCAAGCCAAGACATTGGTGACAGGTTTGTACCTCAGTACAACAGAGCGACATAACTTGGCTTTAGTAGATATATCTCTACATTATTCATCATTCATTTCATTTTTTTTTCTTTTTAGATAAAAGCAAATATAGTGACGGAAACCAGGTCTGTACTTACGTACAACAGAGGAGACATCACCCAGTTTATTCCCAAATGACGATCACTAGATTTTCCAGATTGAGGACTATGACAAGCTAACATACAAGATTTAAAACTAAAGTTATACCTTACTAAAGATTTTCTTGGGCAAATACCTACTTCATACATTAATTTCTTAATAGCTCAACTACCTTCATACAGACTACCTATCGATACATCACAAAATGAACTATCCAATAATCAAACATTTAAGATTAATTTATTCCTTTTAATTTCCCAATATAGTTACAAGAATGGTAAACTTAAGAAAAAATAAAATTTTAAAAGAAAAATTTAGACTGAAAAATGACTAATACAGAATGCCCCTTTTAAATTGATATCTACCAATATTTTTCAGTTTAATAACTTAGGATAAATAGACTTCTTTTCCCCTATCCCCCACTTAAAAATATACAATGTCCTCATTGCAAAAATAAACATAAACAAAGGGAATAGAAAAGAAGTGAACAGAAATACTCCCCTGATCTGGAAGAAACATTCGTGGACGATCTGATTCAGAAAATATACAACAGCACACTTTCGTAGGCATCACGGTTGCATTTAGCGTAAGCAACAAACCTTTAAACCTCTCATCATCCTAATTGGACAAGTTGTAGTCTCGTGAGGGTTTCCGGGGAACACACCCACAAAGTTCAAACATGCACACAAAAACAATAAAACAAAATAAAAAAAATAACGGGTTGTCTCCCGAAATCGCTTTTGTTTATCACGTCGGTAAGCACGACATCTTGCTCCACAACTTAACTCAATTTCATCTCCAAATCACGCTTGGAGTCCCTTGCATCACAATAGTATCTCTTCAAACGACTTCCATTAACCTTGAAAGTTTTTCCAGAATGACCTTGCAGATCAACAGCACCAAAAGGATAAACCTTTTCAACTATAAAAGGTCCTGTCCAACGAGTCTTCAACTTTCCAGGGAATAAATGCAGACGAGAACTTTATAGGAGAACCTTATCACCTTTTTCAAATAAACAATTTGATTTAAAGCGTGAATCATGCCATTTCTTGGTGCGCTCCATATATAGTCGAGCGTTAACATAAGCATTCATCCCTAACACTTTCTCCAATTGTGCATCCGGAAAATGTGTTTCACTGTCACTGATTAAAACCTTTGGCATTCCAAATCGTGAAAGCAATTTCTTAAGGAACTTCACCACAACCCATGCATCTTTTATAGGTAGTGCCTTTGCCTTCAACATCTTTCGCGATGTGTAATTAGGTCCCTTATGCCCTCTAGTAGGACCATTGTGACAATGAGTTAGAATTCGCGTCTCCGTTTTGATCCAGATTCCATTTGTCAAGTTTGACTCTTTACTCTCCTTTTGCTTGACGCCCTCATTCTCCAACTCCTCATCGCAAGTTGTCTCTATCTCCTCAATCAATTTATCGAATTCTTCGATGTCACGGATCTCCTCGAGGCTTCTCGTCCATCCTTCAAGAATCATTGGGTCTAAATCTTCGTCATCCTTCAAACTTTTCAAACTTTCGTCATCCTCAGATAATTCTCTCATGCTTTCAAAGTAACAAGTATCATCCACTGATGCTAGATATTGCATATATTCATTCACATTGAATACAACTTCCTCATCCCCCACTCTCATAGTGATTTTCCTATGAAAAACATCGATCAAAGCTCTGGAAGTGGCTAGGAAGGGTCTACCTAGAATAATCGGCACCTTATGATCCTCTACCATGTCAAGAATCACAAAGTCATAGGGAAACACAAACTTATCAACCTTGACTAAGACGTTCTCAACCATCCCTCTGGTGTATTGAACAGAGTGATCAGCCAACTCGATGGACATTCAGATGGATTTAGGTTCTCCTAGCCCAAGTCTAGCGTACATAGTATAAGGCATAATAGATATGCTAGCCCCAAGATCTGCTAGTGCATTCGCAATGTCCAAATTACCAATTTGACAGGGTATAGTGATACTCCCTGGATCCTTCATTTTTGGTGGCAACTTGTTTTGCATCACGGCTGAGCATCGCTCATTCATCATTACTGTGGTTGCTTCTGCCAACTTGCTCTTATTAGTCAAGAGCTCCTTCAAGTATTTCACATACTTAGGCATTTGGGCAATGGCTTCCACAAACGGAATGTTGATATGAAGCTGCTTCAGATTCTCTAGAAATTGATGATAATGAGCTTCATATTTTCCTCTCCTCAAAGCTGCTGGGTAAGGTGGGGGTGGTGCATGATCCTTCGCATATTGTTTATCCTTAGCAATTTGATCATCTTTTATGTCCACCCTTGAATTTTTGGCAACCTCAGCTTCCTTCTCCTTTTCAGGCAAAAGCTTCGACACATGTTTCTTTTGAAACTTAAGGTTTTCATGAACCTTTCCACTTCTGGTAGTCACTACCTTTGCATGATCTCGTGGGTTGGTTTCGGTGCATCCTGGTAAAGTTCCCGGGGGTCTCTCTTGGAGAACTTTAGCTATTGTGGAAATGGTTCCCTCAATTTGCTTGATCGCCGCTGCTTGATTCCGAACTAATGCTTCAATGGTGTCCATCCGCTGTCCAGACTTAGCAATAAATTTCTCGTTAGCAATAAAAAATTTCCCCATCATTTCTTCCAAATTGAATTTCTTCTCGGGGGAGGTTGCTGAGGGTTGTTCCTTAGTGAAAAGACCTGGCTGAGTCTGGTGGAACTGGCGACCTCCTTCCAGGTATGGTCTTAGGAAAAATTCCGCCTTGGCAGTAGGTTCCGTGAGTTTCCACACATTTAACTTCCTCTCTCACTTCTCCAGAATTCATTTCGGGACAATCCTTGACTAAATGTGTTCCTCCACAATTGTCACACCCTACTTGGATTGCATGGACAGTCTCGGTCACCTTTTTTATGTCTCTTCCCATGCTGTCCAGCTTGGCAGTTATGACGGCGAGTCCATCGTCATCGCTAATTGACCTCATTCTCCTAGAGGTATCATCATCCCATAACCGAGAATGCTTTGATTGGTCGCGAATAGCTGCCAAGGCATCCCTAGGAATCTTCTTCGGGATAGGCCATTGAGCATCTAATTGCTATCTTGTAGCACGATCCACTCCCTTGTAGAATACCATTATGATTTGCTGGTCGTTTAGGTCGTGCTGAGGACATTTATGCATCAAGTCCTGATACCTTTCCCACGCTTGGTGCAGCGACTCATCAATGTCTTGCTTGAAGTTTCGAATGTTGTTGATCATCTTCGACATTTTGGATGGCGGGCAGTACATCTCGAGAAACTTCGTGCAGAGATCTTCCCACGTGGTGATGGATCCAGCTGGTTCATTAGTAATCCATCTTTTCGCGGCTCCCTTGAGTGTTCTTGGGAACACTCGGAGTATGACTTGATCACATGTAATGTTAGGGATGCTGAACATATCGGCGATCTCCACGATTCTCTCCACGTGCTCGTTAGCATCATCATTCTCCTCTCCTCGAAACGGATTTTCCCTAAGCTCATTTAGGAATTGTCCCTTTATCTCGAACTCAACGTTTTCTACAATCGCGGGCCTCACTACTCCAGGGCCAAGGACGTTACGCCTTCTGCTCGAATATTCCTCGAGAGTCATGTTGGCGATGTCGTCTGCCATTTCTAAATCTGGTTCCGATTGATCGATGGGTGGTTCATAGAGAGATCGTAAATATTCTCTAAAATCGTCCTCCAAATACGAATGGTAGAACAAGACTCTTAAATACAAAACAACTAAACAATTAATCCCTAAACACAAATTAATACAAATAGACAGGTAAATAAAATTAAATTAAAACTAATAATTTACAGAAAACAAATTCCAATTTATCAAATTGAATCAAACCGCTCTCCGGCAGCGGCGCTAAAAACTTGATGCTGTGTAAACAGAGCTTTATTTTAAAATGAAAATTACCTTACTAACTATACACAACTCATGCAAGAATACCTGGTCGTAATATAGTATAGCTTGATAAGTCCGAGTCGAACTCAAGGAACGGATGTCAATATTAAATAAATTGGAAGTTTCTACAAGTAAATAAAGCAGTAAAGATATGGGGCGTTTTAGTTCCGATCGAACAATTGGTAAACAATTATAAAAGAGTTTACTAAATAAAGATTGAAAGAAAATAATTAATAAATAATTAATCAAATAAAGATTTAATTCAGATGATATAAGAAATGAATTTACTTGGATTACTTTCCTTAGAGTCCGGAAATCATTTTACTGATTTGCTAACATATGGATTTATTGGTGAATTGACAAATATTACCAATCTTCCTTACAAGATAAATTGATATAAACACAATCAAGAAAGACACAAGGTTGTTTTCAACACGCTAACAGTTCAATTTAACGTTGCCCACCAAATTGTATTCTAAATTAAACCAACACCGTTTATGTGATTTATTCTATTGACTTGAATCAACAAAGTCTATAACTAATAAAAGTTATCTTGTTTATCAATAACCATTACCAATTATTAACCCTAACCCATCAAACTCAATATATTCGGCAACAATCGTCAGTTAAAACTAACAATTATTAATAATCTTACAATTAAATGGAATCAATCTCAATTAACTATAAAACCACGTCAGGTAATTACTAATAATCATTCAATAACCAAGGATCGTCAAATAAACACATAAACTTTCAATAAATCCAACTAAATCCGCAAATCAGTAATCAATCTGTAATCTAAGTATCATTATCCAAGTAAACACATAAAAGATTTAGCCAATCATGATAATACAGAAAATCAGATTCAATAACATATCAATAGTCATAATCAAATGAAAGAAAGAAATGTATTCGAACCGAAAAACCGAAGAACATGAATTAGCAATTGAAAAGGTTCAATTCTTCTTGGTTCTTTCTGTAACAACCCCAAAATTTGGATCAATTTAAAATTTTCCTAATTACGTGATTATTACTTGTATATAATATGAAATAGGATTATATACGTTATTTACTTATTATATATATATGGATGGAATATATATATATACGCGTATACGATTCGTACAGATCGTATAAAACAAAAATCGTACAACTTGCGTACATTAATAAAACAACTATTAAATAATGTGAAATTATTTAATTACTTTGATTATTACTTTATATTATGTTTATAATATAACGGAAAACGTACGTTTTAATTAAAACGTCACCGAACTCTCCGAAAACTTGACCAACCGACAAAACGAAACTAAGTTATGTTTTTATAACTTGAAAACTAGTATTTCGATAAAATACTTCAACTTAATAATCGAATATTATTTCGTATTTACAAACGTATATTTAATCGCGTATAAAATTATTTTTACGTTTAAACGACCGGGGAAACGAACACCGCACGGAGCGCAAACACGGAGGAAACAAAGTTTGGTGAGACCACACCTTGGTGGCCCCACCAAAACCGGCCAAGGTGAGGGGGCATTAAGCCCTCACCATCCGATCCCACTCTCACACTCAAACACACCCATACTCCATCATTTCTCTCCCTCTCTCTCTCTCAATCGGCTCTCTCACTCTATCTCTCTAAAACCGACACTAAACCACCCTAAAAACACCATTAAAACACCTCGAAGCTCTATAACCGTTTGGAGAAAGGCGATCACGAGAACGAGGGCTACAAACCTATCTTTTCGGTTTCTCGATTCGACTACTTTGTAAGTTTTCCGGCGACCTCGAAACTTTTCCGATTACATTTATTTTACTTCCATGTTGTTCCCCTAGCTAAATGATGTCCGAATATGTAATTAAAACTCGTTTTTGAACTCGTTAACGAAAAGGTCGGTTTTGGTCATTTTAAAGAAAACGACACCACAAACTTTAAAAACGACTACCAATGGTTATTATGGACTTGTTATAACATATTAAAACTAGTATAAAAGTTCTAGACCCAACGGAAACCGGAAAATACGTTTTCGGAAACTAAATTTCCGAACAGACCTCTTGTGTCGCATCGGACCGAAATTTCATGCGACACAACACTATGTCGCATGTTATGTCGCACGTTATGTCGCAATGTATGCGACACAACGCTTATGTCGCACTATATGTCGTATTATCTACGACACAAAGTTTACCTATCGCTTGATTGCGACACAACGACTATGTCATATCATTGTGTCGTACCCTTGTCTGCGACACAACCATTGTGTCGCATAAACACGAAATCGGAAACAAATCCATACGACACAGACTTTATGTCGCATACGGTCTGCGACACAAGCCTTGTGTGGCAGAAAGCCCAGATCAGAAAACAAAATATATTCTAAGTGTTAGAATCACTTTTCAACTACTAAATCAAATACGATGCTACTTATACCTGAAAATACTATACTTTTGAAAGTATACAACAACACTTGAATACGTACAAGACTATACTAAACTAAACGTGAGATTTCACTCACACACGCACACGAGTTTACACTCGAAATACTTAGGAGATTACACTCCAACGAACTTACACTTGTACACTACACGGGATTGCACCCGATACGAACTTACAAGTTCACTCACTAGTTACGTGCTGGATTACACGGTAACTGATACGAACATACATTCGAATACTTACGAGGTTTCACTCGTACCCTTTGGGGTCTAAGCCCATTGGAACGTACACAAACGATACAGGTTGTAATACAAACAAACGATCATACGAATATACTTTACAACTGTACAACTATTAGGAATACATAATAATAATGGAGGAAATTATTATTATACTCCGATAACAAACGAACCGTACAACTTTTATACAAACTACGATTTACAAACGATTACAAACTTACAAACAAACTAATAGACATTAACTAGTTTGGGAACAACTAGCGTGGATACTTTACAAGTATTCCATTTACTTACTAAACCTTATGCGTATTAGGACGCTAAGGGTTGCTAGTTCGGGATACTACTTGCTTACTTACTGCATTATCTGCCAGACTCAGGTGAGTCTTACAGCCCCTACTTTACTGTTTTTACTCAGGGGTGAGATGCATTACTGTTTTACATGAACACACAAAACTTACTTGCTGCCATGATTTACTTACTGTATGAGATTACGAATACGCCAACTGCATGAGTTTACGACTAATCCAATGAAATCCTCCTGAACCATAGTTGTTAGTTATGTGATAAGCGCGAGTTTTAGTATATGGATCCATATGGGACTGAAAATCCCCGCCCGGGGTAGCAAGCACTACCACGAACCGTTCCTGTAGAAACGGGCGTTTCTTACTCGTTCCGTATGAATGTTTTGGATTACATTCATGAGGGGGTACCTATATTTACTGTACGTTAAGCTTCAACTATGGTGGCTCATGGCAATTGTATCAAACGGTTAGCATAACCTGCAACCACCACTTATTAAAACTTAAGTTAACGATGAGCATAACCTGTGATCGTTACTTACTGGCTGGCTATGATTTACAAATACTACTTGTGTGTTCAAACTGTTTACTTACTTACAAACCTGTGAGATTCACCAACCTTTTTGGTTGACCGTTTTAGTAATGCTTCTCAGGTACACAGCATCAGTAGGGATGCCCAGCAGGATAAGCTTACTTAGCTCGAGTCGCATGCATTTACAAGCTTGGAGATTTTATTACATTACTTTTGTACTAGTTGTTATGTATTAGAATCTCTAGGAAATTCACTTGAACTCGAGCTTGTATTTTGAAACTATTTATGTATTAATGTAATAACTTTTCGAACGTCTCATTTAGAGTCGTTCACTGTATCCTTTGTGCTTGTGATTATTGATTAGTAACACCCAAAACATCGCTTCCGCAAACTGTTAAATTTGGGGGTGTTACAGATTGGTATCAGAGCCTAAGGTTATAGTGAACTAGGTTGCATTTAGTGGGCCTAGACTATGACCGTTAGGCGGTATTCCTCATTAGGTATAACTGGTTCAGGAATTACAGCATACGAGTTTAATTTAACATAGCTTGATCAACTATGTACAATTAAATGAAGATGATGTGAGTTCTGAAAGGGGTTATGTTGAACCGGAATGCATTAGCTGACTCTGACCTCGAGAGAACCGGGACTTTTACGTGATTGTGCTAGACACACACTAGGCGGTTATGTGTTATATATATATATACATAGGCCTCTCTCCCCGATACGATACTCTCTCTCGACTACTACGAAATTAATATTCCTTAACATTTCATCGAACAAACGACAACTCGATTCTCGTCATTCTGTCTTTATTTAACTTTTATGAATTCACGACTACCGGCTTACGTCTAAAGACTTCCACACCGTTATAACCGACAACCATAGTTACTCGAACATCCTTCGATATGAAGATCGAGACCTTGTTTTCAATTGCTATGCCTACCTAATTCGACGTTTATAACATTCTTCAACGTACCCCACCGTACCGTTAGGTGTAACCTAATAAAACCATTTTCAACTCAATTTTCGTCAGATTTCAAATTATACAAATGACTTTTACTATCAAAATTTTATAACAAATGTATTTTTATCAAACTTGTTACAAAATTTCTCACAAAAATGTTTTATAAAATTTCCAAAAACTTCAAAACCGTATAAACTTATTTATAGTACACAACTTTAAACAACCTTCAAACTTTGGCATACTTTCTCTAAACTTACTGAAATCATCAAAATCATAATTCTTGTTCAAACCTTCACATGTTCTTTATTTATTGTTTCAAGGAACATGCCTATTCGACGTCAAATTACTCTTACTGAAGCCGAAGTTGCGGGTATTATTGCCCGTAGTGTGGCTCAAGCTCTAGCTACCCGAACATCAACCCCTGGTAGCGAAGATACAGCTACCAATGGACCACAACCCAAAACCTGCACCTACAAGGATTTCCATAACTGCAAGCCGCTGAACTTTGCAGGAACTGAAGGAGCAATCGGTCTGATTCGATGGACCGAGAAAATCGAATCAGTGTTCCTCATCTGCAACTGCAAGGAAGAGGATAAAGTTAAATTCGCCGCTAGCACCTTTTCTGACACCGCCCTTACTTGGTGGAACACTTATGCGCAAACGGTGAGCATTGCCGATGCTTACAAACTACAGTGGGATGAACTAAAGAATATGCTGAGGGGCGAGTACTGCCCAAGAGACGAGCTGAAACAACTAGAGTTAGAATTCTGGAATCACAAGATGCAGGGTGACGACATCACCGGCTACACCAACCGCTTTCACCAGCTGGCACTTTTGTGCCCATCCATGGTTGATCCTGAATACAAAAGGATCGAAAAGTACGTTGACGGACTTTCCGAACGACTTCAAGATTTAGTAACTTCGTCCAAACCGGGAACTATTCAGAGCGCCATTCGTATGGCTCATGAGTTAACGGCCAATTCTATCCGCCGTGGCTCGACTTCAACCCCGTCTGCGAGTAACAAACGCAAATGGGAAGTGAGTCCCCACTCATCCAACCCTACCTCCGACAAGAAGCTTGCAATTGTCAATACAAATGACTCAAAGGCTTACAAGGGGAGCAAGCCTTACTGCTCCAACTGTAGTCGTCATCATAACGGCTCCTGTCCCTGCACTAAGTGCAAGAAATTCGGGCACCTGGCCCAAGACTGCCAAACCAACCCCACTGGTACTGATACTTCTGCACCCAAGACCTGCTATGAGTGCAACGGTACCGGGCACTTCAGGAAGGATTGCCCTAGGCTGAAACCCCGAACCAACAATACAAGGAGTAGAGCTTATGTAATCAATGCTAGGGAGGATGACCCAAATCCGAGACTCTGTGATTTACTCAACCCGGGTACGCTTATTCTTTGACCACCCGAATCTGCTTTCTCATAAATCTCTCGCTTAATGACCTATGTATAACTGTATTTTTTCTGTGTGTTTTCTTTGATCCTAAGTACACAATAGGATTAGGAAACGACCGACTACTTAAATCCCGACAACACAATTTGCCTTACACTTCAGATACAGTAACCCAAACTCCCTTCCCAATTATCTCACACTGGTTGAGACCGGGAGCTCGTATGCTATTCGTTACTTTAAACAGATAATTTAATATAACTTCACTTACTTGAGGCAAATTCTTAAATAGAACACTTATTTCGTAGGAAATGACAACTCACTCCGTCAACAACCCTACACTGCAAAATGAACTGCTCAGTGAGGAACCGAAGATGTTTCCTTACCTCCTCGAACTCGAGTGTGATACAGAACACTCCGATGAATCAGCAATGGCACCTGCTGTCCCTGCTGCTCTAACTGCTGCAAAGGCACCAGTTGATGTAACCTTGACTGCTGAATCAGTCAGCCACCTTAACCAAACTATTGATTCGTTGCGAAAACAACTTACTGAAGCACGGGAAGACATTGATGACCTACGACGAATTGCTTTCCAAAATGACATACGTATGCGTGAGTACGAGATACGTTTGATAGCTTTAGAAAACCCTACTTCACCACCAACTTCACATGGTACTCCTACCGAAGAAGATACCGATACTGACTGTACGCCACCTCCAGCAAAAAGGGTGAAGATTACTCCCTCCAACTCTTCAGGAAACTACTTGGGAAAGAAACCATAATGTTCTAAGTGCACTCGACATCATGAAGGACCGTGTACCTTACCTATCGGTCGATGCAAGTCCTACCCTAAGAATACTAACTCCCCCAAGGCGAAACTCTGCTTCAACTGTGGGAGTGCTGGCCATCTCAAGGCCAAATGCCCACTACCTCCCGGCAACAAAATTTAGGGTACGTTACCACTTAACGATTACTTGATTTCAAACACTGTAGGACCTACCCTACAACTGTAGGCTGCTAGTACACATTGTAGCTACCTGACTAGTATAGAACTACCGATTACTACTTCGAACAAATTTCGGGACGAAATTTTATTAACAAGGGGAGAATGTAACAACCCCAAAATTTGGATCAATTTAAAATTTTCCTAATTACGTGATTATTACTTGTATATAATATGAAATAGGATTATATACGTTATTTACTTATTATATATATATGGATAGAATATATATATATACGCGTATACGATTCGTACAGATCGTATAAAACAAAAATCGTACAACTTGCGTACATTAATAAAACAACTATTAAATAATGTGAAATTATTTAATTACTTTGATTATTACTTTATATTATGTTTATAATATAACGGAAAACGTACGTTTTAATTAAAACGTCACCGAACTCTCCGAAAACTTGACCAACCGACAAAACGAAACTAAGTTATGTTTTTATAACTTGAAAACTAGTATTTCAATAAAATACTTCAACTTAATAATCGAATATTATTTCGTATTTACAAACGTATATTTAATCGCGTATAAAATTATTTTTACGTTTAAACGACCGGGGAAACGAACACCGCACGGAGCGCAAACACGGAGGAAACAAAGTTTGGTGAGACCACACCTTGGTGGCCCCACCAAAACCGGCCAAGGTGAGGGGGCATTAAGCCCTCACCATCCGATCCCACTCTCACACTCAAACACACCCATACTCCATCATTTCTCTCCCTCTCTCTCTCTCAATCGGCTCTCTCACTCTATCTCTCTAAAACCGACACTAAACCACCCTAAAAACATCATTAAAACACCTCGAAGCTCTATAACCGTTTGGAGAAAGGCGATCACGAGAACGAGGGCTACAAACCTATCTTTTCGGTTTCTCGATTCGACTACTTTGTAAGTTTTCCGGCGACCTCGAAACTTTTCCGATTACATTTATTTTACTTCCATGTTGTTCCCCTAGCTAAATGATGTCCGAATATGTAATTAAAACTCGTTTTTGAACTCGTTAACGAAAAGGTCGGTTTTGGTCATTTTAAAGAAAACGACACCACAAACTTTAAAAACGACTACCAATGGTTATTATGGACTTGTTATAACATATTAAAACTAGTATAAAAGTTCTAGACCCAACGGAAACCGGAAAATACGTTTTCGGAAACTAAATTTCCGAACAGACCTCTTGTGTCGCATCGGACCGAAATTTCATGCGACACAACACTATGTCGCATGTTATGTCGCACGTTATGTCGCAATGTATGCGACACAACGCTTATGTCGCACTATATGTCGTATTATCTACGACACAAAGTTTACCTATCGCTTGATTGCGACACAACGACTATGTCATATCATTGTGTCGTACCCTTGTCTGCGACACAACCATTGTGTCGCATAAACACGAAATCGGAAACAAATCCATACGACACAGACTTTATGTCGCAT
Source organism: Helichrysum umbraculigerum (assembly GCA_949592205.1). NCBI lineage: Eukaryota > Viridiplantae > Streptophyta > Magnoliopsida > Asterales > Asteraceae > Helichrysum > Helichrysum umbraculigerum. Next base: position 3,994,118 of record CATIUR010000011.1, read on the forward strand.
ACAGTCTGCGACACAAGCCTTGTGTCGCAGAAAGCCCAGATCAGAAAACAAAATATATTCTAAGTGTTAGAATCACTTTTCAACTACTAAATCAAATACGATGCTACTTATACCTGAAAATACTATACTTTTGAAAGTATACAACAATACTTGAATACGTACAAGACTATACTAAACTAAACGTGAGATTTCACTCACACACGCACACGAGTTTACACTCGAAATACTTAGGAGATTACACTCCAACGAACTTACACTTGTACACTACACGGGATTGCACCCGATACGAACTTACAAGTTCACTCACTAGTTACGTGCTGGATTACACGGTAACTGATACGAACATACATTCGAATACTTACGAGGTTTCACTCGTACCCTTTGGGGTCTAAGCCCATTGGAACGTACACAAACGATACAGGTTGTAATACAAACAAACGATCATACGAATATACTTTACAACTGTACAACTATTAGGAATACATAATAATAATGGAGGAAATTATTATTATACTCCGATAACAAACGAACCGTACAACTTTTATACAAACTACGATTTACAAACGATTACAAACTTACAAACAAACTAATGGACATTAACTAGTTTGGGAACAACTAGCGTGGATACTTTACAAGTATTCCATTTACTTACTAAACCTTATGCGTATTAGGACGCTAAGGGTTGCTAGTTCGGGATACTACTTGCTTACTTACTGCATTATCTGCCAGACTCAGGTGAGTCTTACAGCCCCTACTTTACTGTTTTTACTCAGGGGTGAGATGCATTACTGTTTTACATGAACACACAAAACTTACTTGCTGCCATGATTTACTTACTGTATGAGATTACGAATACGCCAACTGCATGAGTTTACGACTAATCCAATGAAATCCTCCTGAACCATAGTTGTTAGTTATGTGATAAGCGCGAGTTTTAGTATATGGATCCATATGGGACTGACAATCCCCGCCCGGGGTAGCAAGCACTACCACGAACCGTTCCTGTAGAAACGGGCGTTTCTTACTCGTTCCGTATGAATGTTTTGGATTACATTCATGAGGGGGTACCTATATTTACTGTACGTTAAGCTTCAACTATGGTGGCTCATGGCAATTGTATCAAACGGTTAGCATAACCTGCAACCACCACTTATTAAAACTTAAGTTAACGATGAGCATAACCTGTGATCGTTACTTACTGGCTGGCTATGATTTACAAATACTACTTGTGTGTTCAAACTGTTTACTTACTTACAAACCTGTGAGATTCACCAACCTTTTTGGTTGACCGTTTTAGTAATGCTTCTCAGGTACACAGCATCAGTAGGGATGCCCAGCAGGATAAGCTTACTTAGCTCGAGTCGCATGCATTTACAAGCTTGGAGATTTTATTACATTACTTTTGTACTAGTTGTTATGTATTAGAATCTCTAGGAAATTCACTTGAACTCGAGCTTGTATTTTGAAACTATTTATGTATTAATGTAATAACTTTTCGAACGTCTCATTTAGAGTCGTTCACTGTATCCTTTGTGCTTGTGATTATTGATTAGTAACACCCAAAACATCGCTTCCGCAAACTGTTAAATTTGGGGGTGTTACACTTTCACCTTGAAATTCTCCAGAAATTAGGGTTTTTAGGTTAGAAATCGGCTGTGAAGAAAAAGTGGGTGATAACCCTCAAAATGAAAGCAAATCAAATATTTAGGGTTTCTGTCGACGCAATCCATACGCCGTATGGATTTCCATACGCCGTATGGATTGATTTGGCCCATGGATCAAGCCCGCGTAACTGGTGGTCCGGCTCACACAATCCATACGCCGTATGGATTGAAAAATCCAACTTTTTAGCAATTCGATTTCTCTTCTTCATTCTTCAACCTTTTTAGCTTCTTTTCTTCAATATAAGCTCGTATTCTGCTTCTTTTCCCATTCAAGCTCCAATTAACTCCTAAATGCAAATATGAACGAAATAAGTATCTTATTCATACAAAATGCATTAGAAACCTATTGAATAAAGGGGTAATTAGCACTATAAAATAGCACATTTTGGCGTTCATCAAAGATCCTCAAAGGATAAATCCTACTTTATGCATTAAACTTCTTAAAAGCTCAACAACCTTCATATAGATTGCCTATCGATACATCTAATGATGAACTATCTAATATTAAAAATTAAGATCATTTTATTCTTTGCATTCCCAAAATATGTTACAAGATTCGCTAAACTTTACATAGAATACAATTTTAAACCAAAAATTTGGGCTGAAAAATGACTAACACATAGAATGCCCTTTATCTTTTAAAAAAAAAAAAAAACTTACTAATATTTACCATTCATACCTTAAGGACAATTAAACTTCTTTTCCCCCATCCCCCACTTAAAAGTATGCAATATCCTCATTGGAAATGAAAACAAAAATATAGGGAACAGAAAAGAAGTGAACAGAAACTCCCCTGATCTAAAAAAAAATTCATAACTAATCGGCTTCTGAAATAATACAACAGCACACTTTCGTAGGAATCACAGATGCATTTAGCACATGCAACAAGCCTTTAAACCTCTCAGCATCCTTAGTGGACGAGTTGTAGTCTCGTGAGGGTTTCCAAGGAACATACCCACAAAGTTCAAACCTACAAACAAAAACAATAAAACAAAATAACAAAATAACGGGTGGTCTCCCGAAAGCGCTTTTATTTATCACGTCGGTACGCTCGACCTCTTACTTCATAACTTAATTCAAATTCATCTCCAAATCACGCTTGGAATCCCTAGCATCACCATAGTATTTCTTCAGACGGCTTCCATTAACCTTGAAAGTTTTTCCAGAATGACCTTGTAGATCAACAGCACCAAAATGATAAACTTTCTCAACCACAAAGGGACCTGTCCAGCGTGTCTTCAACTTACCAGGGAATAGATGTAACCTAGAACTGTACAATAAAACCTTATCACCTTTCTCAAATGTATGATTCGACTTAAGACGAGCATCATGCCACTTCTTTGTTCTCTCCTTGAACAGTCGTGAATTGTCATAGGCATTCACTCTTAACTCATCCAACTCATTTAGCTATGCCATTCTCTCTTTTCCAGCTAACTGTTCATCAAGATTGCACTGCTTTAGAGCCCAATATGCCTTATGCTCCAACTCAAAAGGCAAGTGACAAGCCTTCCCATAAACAAGACGATAAGGTGTTGTTCCAATTGATGACTTAAAAGCTGTTCGTGCTGCCCATAATGCATCATCCAACTTATACGACCAATTCTTAGGGTTTCCTTCAACTGAACGTTCCAAAATACGTTTCAATCCCCTATTGGTTACTTCCACTTGACCACTTGTCTGTGGATGATAAGCAGTCGAAAACTTGTGATTTACTTCGTACTTTCGTAGCACTTTTTCCAATTGAACATTTGTGAAATGCGTCCCCCGATCACTAATTAAGGCTTTCGGTGCTCCAAAACGCGAAAACAGTTGTTTAAGGAAATTCACCACTACTCTAGCATCATTCGTGGGTAATGCCTTTGCTTCGGCCCACTTAGAGACATAATCCACAGCTACAATGATGTATTTATTTCCATTTCTTGGTGGAAACGGACCCATAAAATCTATCCCCCAGACATCAAAAATTTCACTTACCATTATTGGATTTTGCAGCATTTCATCTCTCTTAGAAATTCTCCCAGTGCGTTGACAGGCATCACACTCCTTCACATACTTGAATGCATCCTTATAAACTGTTGGCCAGTAAAAACCTGCCTCAAATACCTTTCTTGCAGTATAATTAGGACCATGATGTCCTCCAGCCGGACCATCATAACAATGCTCTAAAATTATGTCGCATTCCTCTCCAGCTACACACCTTCGAACAATTCCCTCAGCACACTGTCTGAACAAGTACGGGTCTTCCCAGAAGTAATATCGTAAGGATGAGAAAAATCTCTTTCTTTGGTTGAAATCCAATCCAGACGGAAGAGTGTTTGTAGCTAGGAAGTTTGCAATATCAGCGAACCAAGGAAATTCATTCAAAATTGCCTTTAGCAAGCTTTCATCAGGAAATTTATCCTGAATTTCCAATTCATCTAACTTATCCAGCTCTGGATTTTCCAACCGTGATAAGTGGTCGGCAGCCAAATTTTCAGCTCCCTTCTTATCTTGAATTTCGATGTCAAACTCTTGCAACAACAAAATCCATCTCAACAACCTCGGTTTTGCATCTTGTTTGGTAAACAGATACCTCAATGCGGAGTGATCAGTGAAAACAACCGTTTTTGACAAAACCAAGAAAGAGCGGAACTTGTCAAACGCAAAAACTACAGCAAGAAGTTTCTTCTCTGTTGTAGTGTAATTCTGTTGCGCGCTCGTTAAAGTCTTGCTTGCGTAATAGATCGGTTGAAACTTCTTATCAACCTTCTGACATAAAACTGCTCCAACAGCATAGTCACTGGCATCACACGTTAACTCGAATGGGAGATCCCAATTTGGACTAATCATAATGGGCGCGGATACCAACTTCTCCTTTAAAAGATTGAATGCATCTTGACATTCCTTTGAAAACTCAAACTTAGCCTCTTTCTCTAGTAACTTGTTCATCGGACGCGCTATCTTTGAAAAATCCTTGATGAATCTTCTATAAAACCCAGCATGTCCTATGAAACTTCGTATTCCTTTAACATTTGTTGGATGAGGTAGCTTTGCTATGGCCTCGATTTTTGCTTGATTTACTTCAATACCAACACTTGAAATTTTATGCCCCAAAACAATTCCTTCACATACCATGAAATGACACTTTTCCCAATTTAGGACAAGATTCGAACTTTCACACCTCTGCAACATTTTCTTCAGATTTGCCAAATATTCATCAAACGAATTTCTGAAAACGGAAAAATCATCCATGAATATCTCCATGCTATCTTCTACCATGTCATCGAAAATTGCCATCATGCACCGCTGAAATGTGGCGGGTGCATTGCACAGACCGAATGGCATCCTCCGATAAGCAAAAGTTCGAATGGGCATGTGAAAGTAGTCTTGTCTTGATCATTTGCATCTATCGGAATTTGGAAGTACCCGGAGAAACCGTCTAAAAAACAGTAATATTCTTTTCCGGCCAAACGTTCGAGCATTTGATCGATGAACGGCAAAGGAAAGTGATCCTTTCACGTAGCATCATTCAACTTCCTGTAATCAATACAGACTCTCCATCCAGTGACCGTTCTCGTAGGTATTAACTCATTCTTCTCATTAGCCACCACTGTCATACCTCCTTTCTTTGGCACAACATGAATGGGACTAACCCATGGACTATCGGAAATCGGGTATATCAACCTAGAGTCTAACAACTTATTTATTTTCTTCCTTACTACATCCGTAACCTTGGGATTCAGCCGTCTTAATGGTTGCACAACTGGCTTAAAATCAGATTCTATGAGAATCTTGTGAGTGCAGTAAGAGGGGCTTATTCCCTTGATATCACCAATCGTCCATGCTATAGCATGCTTATGCTCCTTCAGAACCTTCAATAAACTTTCTTTCTCGATTGCTGATAGCTGAGATGAAATGATAACCGGCAAATCCGACTCTCCTTGCAAGTATGCATATTCCAAATGGGTCGGTAAATCTTTCAATTCTAACCTTGGTGGTTCTTCAAACGAAGACTTAACTGCCAACACCTCTTCTCTTGAGCAAGGAATACCATGCATAGTGATGAGAGTCTCTTTATTAATTAAAATACCATCATTCAAAACCGACTCTCGCTCTCCATCAGCTTATTTTCATCACCCTCTAACTCCTCATCACTCGTGATTTCCATTTCCTCAAGCAACTTATCGAATTCTTCGATATCATGGATTTCTTCTATACTCCCCGTCCATCCTTCAAGAATCATGGGATCCAGATCTTCATCTTCCATGAGATTTTGCAGAAATTCCTCATCATCCGACATCTCTCTAGCACTCACAAAATAACAAGTATCATCAACTGCAGTGGGATATTTCATTGACTTATTAACATCAAATACCACTTCATCATCTCCTACCCTCAGAGTGATCTTTCTATCAAAAACATCAATCAATGCCCTTGCAGTGGTTAGAAAAGGTCTTCCCAAGATGATAGGCACCTTTGAATCTTCTACCATGTCGAGAATTACGAAATCGCAAGGAAAAACAAACTTATCTACCTTGACCAAGACATTCTCGATCATTCCTTTAGGATATTGAATTGAATGATCCGCTAACTCAATGAACATTCTAATTGGCTTTGGTTCCCCTAACTTGAGTCTAGCATACATAGTATAAGGCATTATTGATATGCTTGCTCCTAAGTCAGCCAGTGCATGAGTTATATCTAAACTTCTAATAAGACAAGGAAGAGTGATACTCCCAGGGTTTTTCATCTTCGGTGGGAGTTTGTTTTGCATCACCATTGAGCATCTCTCATTCATGGTCACCGTGGTAGCCTCCATTAGCTTGCTCTTGTTGGTCAAAAGTTCCTTCAAATACTTTGTATATTTGGGCATTTGAGCAATGGCTTCTACAAACGGGATGTTAATGTGGAGTTGCTTCAGATTCTCTAGAAACTGGTGGTATTGAGCATCATCGTTCCCTCTTCTCAAAGTTGCTGGATAAGGTGGTGGTGGTGCATGATCCTTTGCATATTGCTTATCTTTAGCAATTCTATCAGCCTCAGTGTCCACCTTAGGACCTTCAACAACTTCTACTTCCTTCTCTTTCTCAGGTAGGGGTTGAGAAACAGGTTTCTTCTTGACCACCGGAGCTTCATGAATCTGTCCACTTCTGGTGATCACAGCCTTCACCTAATCACGTGGGTTGGTTTCAGTGTATCCAGGGAGAGTTCCAGGAAATCTCTCTTGGAGAACTTTAGCAATGTTGGACATATTCCCTTCAATCTGCCTGATTGCATCCCCTTGGTTTCTTAATGCTGCATCAGTGGCATCCATCCTTTGTCCAGAATTGGCAATGAATCTCTCATTGGTGGTGAGAAACTTTCCCATCATCTCTTCTAAGTTGGTTTGTTTATCATTAGATGGTACAGTTTGTTGCTCCTTGGTGTAAAATCCTTGTTGATTTTGGCGAAACTGACGACCTCCATCTTGGTATGGTCTTCTGAAGAATGTTCCACCACCTTGACGATATGGTGCTTGAGCTTCCCCAAACTTCACTTCCTCGGTCTTTTCTCCCGTTCCCATCTCAGGGCAATCCTTCACTAAGTGAGTTCCTCCGCAGTTGTCGCATCCTACTTGGATAGCATGAACAGTCTCAGTGACCCTCTTTATGTCTCTACCCATGCTATCTAGCTTAGCAGTGATGGCTGCAAGCCCATCTTCATTATCCATTGTCCTATTCGTTTTAGAAGTACCATCATCTCATAGCTGAGAGTGCTTTGCTTGGTCACGAATGACATCTAAAGCATCACGAGGAATCTTCTTATGACTAGGCCCTTGTGCATCCAGTTGCTGTCTCGTGGCACGATCCACCCCTTTGTAGAAAATACTCACGATTTGCTGATCGTTAAGGTCGTGTTGCGGGCACTTATGCATCAGGTCCTTATATCCTTCCCAAGCTTGGTGTAACGACTCATCAATTTCTTGCTTGAAATTTCTAATCTCGTCGATCATCTTCGAAGTTTTGGAAGGAGGGCAATACATTTTAAGAAACTTCGTGCGAAGGTCTTCCCACGTGGTGATGGATCCAGCTGGCTCGTTTTGAATCCATCTTTTAGCGGCTCCCTTGAGTGTGATAGGAAATACTAAGAGCATGACTTGATCGCGTGTAATGTTGGGAACGTTGAACATATCGGCTATCTCCACGATCTTCTCCACATGATCGTTAGCATCGTCCCTCTCTTCTCCACGAAAAGGATTCTCCCTAAGCTCCTTGAGGAACTGTCCTTTGATTTCAAACTCCACATCTTGCGCAATTTCCGGCCTTGCTACTCCAGTGCCTTAGTCATTACGCATTCGACTCGAATACTCCTCGAGAGTTATATTGGCGATATCGTCTGCCATTATGCTGTCCGGTTCTGACTGCTCTCTAAAAAGGGATTTTAGGTCCTCTCCAAAATCGCTTTTTAGATACGAATGGTAGTTGTAGGTTCGCGGGGTGAAAAGGTTATTGGTAAAAATCTCGAAATCGTCGACACTAAAAGTGTTGATTAATGGAGAGTTCGGTGGTGCGGAGGCGGCACGTCTTCTTTGACGAAATATACGTTCGGGTTCTTCAAATGGGTCGGCTGGGTCTGGGACTGTTGTTCGGGTCATAAACTCCTGCAATGAACTTTTCAACTCAGTAGAACAGGCTACCAAAATATCTCAGCTCAAAACTATTTATTCTAACTTAAGTTAAAGAAGAAGAATGAATTTACAAAACCTTAAACAAAAACACACACAAAACTAACAAGCTAAAAGATAAATAAATCACAAATAGATAATTAAACAATGGAACAACTCCAATTTATCTAATCAAAACAAAACCGCCCTCCGGCAGCGACGCCAAAAACTTGATGCTGTGTAAACAGAGCTTTATTTTAAAATGGATATTACCTTACTAACTATACACAACTCAGGCAAGAATACCTGATCGTATAATAGTACAATATGATAAGTCCGAGTCGAACACAGGGAACATATGTTTAATTAAATAAATTGGAAATTGATACAAATAATTAAAGTAGTAAACAATGGTGGCGTTTTAGTTCCGATCGAACAATTGGCAAACAATTATGAAAATTGGTTTATTAAATAAAATTTAATTAGAAAATAAAGGAATGATAAAATAATTACTTAAAAAGATTACTTAATTCAAATGATAAAAGAAACACAATTGTTTAGATTATTTTCCTCAGAATCTGATTATCACTTTATTGAATTGCTAATATATGCATTTCATTGTGACATAACAAATATATCAATTATCCTTACAAGATTAATTGATTAAACACAATCAAGAAAGATATAAAGTTGTTTCAACCCGTTAACAGTTCAATTTAACGTTATCCACCAAATTGTATTATGAGTTAAAACTACACCGTTTATATGATTTACTTTTGTAACTTGAATCAACAAAGTTATAACTAATCAATAGTTATCACATTCATTACCAATTATTAATCATAATTCATCCTAACCTATCAAACTCAATATATCTAGTGATAATCATCAATCAAGATCAACAATCATCAATAATGATCAATCAATAAAGAACTCAATCATAAATCAATAAATCATCACGCTAGGTTATAATCAATAATCAATAATCAAACATGGATCATCAAGTAAACATATAAACATTCATAAAATCCGATATAAATTCGCAATTCAATAATCAAATCATCATCTGAGTATTATCATCTAAAAAATTGTATTAAAAGCTTAGCTACTCATATTATCACAGGAAATCAAATTCAATAACATAGCAATAATCATAATCAAATGAAAAGTAGTAATGTATTCGAACCGAAAAGTCAAAATAATGATTGAACGATTGAACAAGCTTCGATTTCTCTTGTATTCTTCCTTCAAAAGTCTCTGGAATTAGGGATTTTTGAGAGTAAAATCGGCTGGAGAAAAGTGGTGAGTGATAACCCCAAAATGAAACAATGTGGCTTATTTAGGGTTTCTGCCGAGGCAATCCATACAGCGTATGGATTGATTTGGCCCATGGATCAGACCCGCGTATCCTGGCGGCCCGGCTCACTCAATCCATACGCCGTATGGACATCCATACGCCGTATGGATTAAAAAATACAACTTTTCATCCATTCGACCACCAATCTTCAAACTTTAAACTTTTCTCCGTGTTTTCTTCAATACTAGCTTATTTTCTGCTTCTTTTCCAATTCAAGCTCCAATTAACTCCTAAATGCAAATATGAACGAAATGAGTATCAAATTCAAACAAAATGCATAAGAAATCTATTGAATAAAGGGGTAATTAGTACTATAAAATAGCACATTTTGGCGTTCATCAATTACATAATTTGACGATATTTGCATACTTTAAAACCAACAACAAACTTTTAAGTACAAGACAACCTATATCATTATTTACACATATTACCAAAATATCGACAAAAGACCCACATTAACTTTAAATGTTAAACCACAAGTCATAGTTTCAAAAGAGTTTGGGGTAATTGGTCTCATGAGCATGATTTAAGAAAACGAGCAAGTTACCCAAAATAGCAATATCCACCGCTAGCTACCAACGGGTTTCTTGCCCAAATCACCCATTTGCCCACTTGCTTCACCTAAAAACATAAATATAAACAACCGTAAGCATTAAGCTTAGTAAGTAACGAAATACAATCACATGTCATTATTGATAATTTTAGCTAAGGATCCTTAACCACCCATGCTAGTCGTATACTACTAGCAATCACAAGAGCCTATGGCCGCAACCATTACCCGCACCAAACCGTTAGCAAATGGTCGAAATCATTCCTAACCCATGATCATGTAATCCGAAACTTACCTTGCAAATGCACAATTAATTCACTTGTACTCTTTTCAACTTCTTTACTACCTAATCTCATAAACACATAATAACACATTACAAACAATACTACACATTATCAACTTAACCTATTTCTTTTACTTCATTATAATTAGCAATAAGCTCATTCATACCAATTACCAATTCACTTTTACATTAATACCAATTTCAATTTCATCATATGCACATGTATAGTGATTCTATTAATCACCCACCTCACAATTTTAATCAACAACATAATACTTTTCTTTAGAACCACAAATCATGTGCATATTTATAATTTTACCATCTTACTACTTTCATTCTTTTAACAACAAACTCATAATCATATTATGATTATTACTATGTTCAATTTACCAATTTATCATTTATATATGAACATAATCACCTTTACTAATCTTAGGATCTAACAACTCCAAACCCTAACTAAATTCATCATTAAAGCTTCATAATATGATTACTTAATATGTATAAATCATCTACATGCTAACCAACTACTTATTTAACAATTATCATTAAATTTAAGGTTTATATACCAAACCCTAACTAAAGAATTAAGCAACAAAGAGATGTAGTTATACCTTAGATTCAATTAAGAAGGATGAAGAATCTACTTAGAAGCTCCCTAATTCAATTGCAAGAACAAGGACTTGATTTTCTTTAAAAATCGCCATTTTTCGCAGCTGTGGGTTCTGTGTTTATATTTTTAGGTGTTAAACAAAAATAGAAGTTCTAGAGCTTTAAAACCCATTTCTGGAAACTAAAACATCGAGTCGTGATTTACTCTAAATCGCGTCGCGATTCTTTATCGCGATTTAGTCCAAATTGCTTGGCGATTTCCTGTTTTTCATGCCCAGTCCAAATGCTATCTATACTTTATATATTTTTATACACAATACATATTTTTACATATAGTTACACATAATCAACTAATATAAAACCTATATATATATATATATATATATATATATATATATATTCGTATAATATAAATAGAACTTTCGAAAAATAGACGTTACATTGCAGATGAAGAAGATGATCAGAAATATAGATATATATAGAAGATATAGATAGAGAGAAGATATATATATAGATAGATACATATGCATATGATAATTATATGATAATAAAACATAGAAAGACACAGATTTAGATAGATATCAGATGGCTAGCCAATTTTAGAATTTTGTATTTTTTTTTTATTTTTTTTTTTTGCTTTAATGAATTATATGTTGTTTTATTATATTTATTTCTTTTTTATATATTAATTTATATAATTATCATCATTAAAAAATCAAATAAAGTAAATAATAAAAAACTTCAGAACACTGTCCAGAACACTGTAAATTTAGTTTCACCACACCACAGAATCTTCATTTTCAACATTCTCCAAAACACTGTCCAGAACACCGTTTAGCACACCCTGTACTCTTAGGTCATAAATTAGAATTAGCCAAGGTCTACTATTAAATATTAGCAACTGATCATATCGATCGTGTAGGACAAGATATAAATCCGATGATCGAAAGCATAAATCAATTTACAAATAATAAAAGAATAAAGAGATGTCAAAAAATTATACCTACATTTGATAGTTGTCATTGAACCTTGCAGGTATTTATTGTCTAAGTTCTCACAACCTTCTTCGCAATAAATTTGTGTATGGTAAAAAAACAGACTGAAATAATTTGTTCTCAGATTTCTTACTCGAGTCTCATATTTATAAATGTGAGGTGGGATTTTTGAGAATGCTAAAAAAATAAAGAATGAGATAACCAATATGATTCTTTCATTTTTCAACAAAACCCATTTCTTTTTTTTTTTTACTCCCTTGATCAATTATCTCACAAACCGTAGCTTCATAAATTATAAAAATTACATATTCAGAACCAGCGCGTTTTTCTCTTCGATTAGAGTTGTCATAAGCTATACTTTCGACGATTTTTTTTTCTTCGTTTTTTTTACCATATTCTATAATATAATCACATGTGATTTTTCATAAAAAATTAAAATTTGTTCACAATTATTTATTCATGGTATATGTTATTTAACACGTAATTACTACTTAATATTCATCCACATTAAGAGTTATAAAAGAATTTTAAAAATTGCATTAGTTTTTATTAAAAATCACATGTGATTGTTATTTGTACACTTGATCACAAGTGATTTGTTATATAATCACATATGATTTTGCATATAATCACATATGATTTTCATTTAAAGAATGATATATGATGAGAAGTTTACTGATATATGATAATACATGTATGATTTCAACTTGATTTTTACTTAATTGTATAATTCTTAGTCAATGATTTCAAAATTCGTATTTTATTACTCTTTAATCACATATGATTGATAGTTTGATGTTCAATCGCATGTGATTACAACTTAGTTTTTCATGTTTTAATCTCCTAAAATCATCAATGATTTGAATTTAAAGTTTAATCGGAGATATAAGCGGTTGTGATTATTTTGTAGTGTTAAATCACATGTGATTTTATATTAGAAGCTCCCTGATTTCGAATATGTAATTTTTATAATTTGTAGACATAGGGTTTGTGAGATATTTAGCTTTAAAAAAAAGGTGAAAATGGGTATTTGAAATGGAGCAATCCTATTGGTTGCTTCATTCTCCATTTTTTTACCATTCTTTTTTGAACTTTCCTCAAATGTATCTAAAGTGATATTTCGTGTAGGAAAATGCACTTAACTTAGTCATATCTTTATAGTATGTATTTAACTTCATTTTAGTCTATTGTCTATATCAACCTTTCAACTTGGTCGATTGTTTGTTTCCAATGACTAATTTGATGAGGTGGTAACCGTATAATGCGCGACGTCATATGACACTTGATTTACTCATCATAAAAAACGGGTGCCACATTAGTTTGGATACACACAATAAAATACAAGTGAAAGGTTGAGACACACAATATACCAACACGAAATTTAGTATACACTATAGAGATCGTATTAACGTTAATTGCATTCCCTTCATTAATCCCTTTATTGGTTCAACACAAAATAAGTTATACTCCTTTACCCAAAAAAAAAAAAAATAAGTTATACTCTAGAATAATTTTTCATTAGGCCATCTATCCATAATTTTTATCTTTTCTTGGAATACCCGGATTCATAATTGCGTTTTTCATGCATAAAACTCATTGATCCATTAAGAAAATGGTTACGACAATCATCAAAATTGTTCAAGTTGTGTGGGTTATAGTTTTACAATGACATACTAGCTCATTCGGACTTCAAATCCTGATTTCGCCCCTGCTCTCACTTGATAAAGAATTAATTATTTTTTTCTCGTGGAGCGGAATATTGAGTTTTGATCTAAATATTAATAAAAGAAAACTTGTCCTATTGATTTTTTTGCAAAAATTGACACCTATTGACCAATCAGATTCTTCAATTTTATCAATTTTTCAATTAACCAATCACATCTCTCAATTTTCCTAAAAAAACTCTTTCAAAAAAAAAAAATAAATAAATAAACCCCGAATCCAAGATAAAATCGAAAATAATAATAATAGTATTTAATAATAATGGCACTCATCATATTGCAATTTTTTAGTATATTTATTTATTCAATCTTATAAAGTTATAATTATCAAATATGGAGTAATAAAATAATAATATTAATAATAAAAGTTCACGGGAACTTAAATTTGAATATGCAATAGTTTTTTTTTTTTTTTATCTTCTAATTTCTAATAATAAAAAAATATGTTGTTTTGATCACTTTCGCGTGTTTGTAATTACTTATTTGAAAAGTTCGTATTTTATAACCGATATGGTTAAAAGAATTATCACCAAGAAACACTATTACCTTATAAAATCGTTACCTGATTATTATTTTATAATATAGTAAATTGTTACAAAATTAAAAAAAAAAAAAAACTAATCCAATTCTTTTTTCGTATTTTGAAGTATCAACTAATTTTTATATATTTTAAAGGGATCACTCATTTAAACTGCACATTAAAAGGTATATATGTCCAATTTATGCAAATCAACTGTTTCAAATGAATACAATTAACATATACCTTTCGATGTGTATCTTTTCATTATTATTATACATTTTTTTGACAATCCATGTACATAGTTTAGATATAATATTTTTTATTTATTTATTATTATTTTTGTTTTTTTTGCAATTTCATCATCAAATTTATATTATAATGTTATTGGCATATTAATATTTAAATATATACATGTGTATGCACGGGTTTAAACTAATAATAAAAAAAAACCTTTGCTATTAAAATATTTAGTTTTTTTATATTATTTTCTAATTTCTAATAATAAAAAAATATGTTGTGTTGATCACTTTCGCGTGTTTGTAATTACTTATTTGAAAAGTTCGTATTTTATAACCGGTATGGTTAAAAGAATTATCACCAAGAAACGCTATTACCTTATTAAATCTTTACCTGATTATTATTTTACAATAGAGTAAATTGTTACATAGTTAAAAAACCAACCAATCCAATTCTTTTTTCGTATTTTGAAGTATCGACTAATTTTTATATATTTTAAAGGGATCACTCATTTAAACTGCACATTAAAAGGTATATATGTCCAATTTATGCAAATCAACTGTTTCAAATTAATACAATTAACATATACCTTTCGATGTGTATCTTTTCATTATAATTATTATACTTTTTTCGACAATCCGTGTACATACACAGGTTTAGATATAATAATTTTTATTTATTTTTATATTTTTTTTCTTTGCAATTTCATCATCAAATTTATATTATAATGTTATTGGCATATTTACATACATATATATATATATATATATATATATATACATGTGTATACACGGGTTTAAACTAATAATAAACGAAAACCTTTGCAATTGAAATATTTCGTAAAATAAAGACCTAATAACCGATCGAATAATTTAATTTTATAAAACTTTCAATTAACCAATCAAATGTACTGATCTATCTAAAAAGTATATATTGAAAAAAACCCCATAATCCTCTTACTGTAAAGTTTTAATCTAAATATTATTATTATAATTATTATTATTATTATTATTATTATTATTATTATTATTATTATTATTATTATTATTATTATTATTATTATTATTATTATTATTATTATTATTATTATTATTTTTATTATTATTATTATTATTATTATTATTATTATTATTATTATTATTATTATTATTATTATTATTATTATTTTTATTATTATTTTGTTATTATTTTATAATTGTAATTGGTAAGAATATTACATTATTTTGTGTAGTCCCAATAATCACCAAGCAAAAGAATTTAAAACATAAATAAGAACAATACGAAGAACACAAAGAAGATTGTTAAATACCAAATCCCTAATCTTATTAAATAAATCAACAAGACGGATACAACTCATTCGTATCAGGGTTTTACAACCTTAGGGATAACGAATTTACAAACACAAAACCCTAATTCTATATAATGAATATAGAACGTGTTAACTAACAAGGATCAAAAGACCTTAGGGTTAAAACTCTATAGACGTCTACATATTTTTGTGCACACTTTTTCCTACACCCAATGTCTCTTTATATAATAGAGACGTCTAGATTTACAAGAAAACCTAATTGTATTAGGAAACTAAGTCCCCTAATATTTCAATTTAATCCTTCTATTTTCAGTTTTACTATTTGTCTCATCAAATTAATATGTAGGGAAATTATGACAACATAATTTTCCTAACATATTTTAATCATATGTTAAAAATGAGCATTTTTTCTTGATTTTCGACTAAGTCTTTGATTTTTATTATCATTATCAGTTAATTACTTTATTTATTTATTATAGTAATTTCATGCTATGAGTATCAAATCCTCTAATAACTTTCAATTTAAAATGGGTATTGATAACTAACATGAAAAATAAACAACTATACGAATTCTCCATAAACTTTTTTGAGTAATGAATGTAGCAATCTATCATTTGAAGAACTATCAAAAAAGATATTCGAGTTGGAGATAATGATGGTTTGCTTTTCAATATCCCGTGTTTATACAAGGGTCTAAAATCTAGTACAATAATAAAATTAATGTTTTGCGTGATTGCGGTTTGTAGAAGTCCTGCATAATAAGCATACTATTACATATTCTGACAATTAAAGTCTTTTATATATATTAAAAAAAGAAGAATAATAAGATTATTAAAATAATATAAAGATACCATTATGTTTCTATTGAAGATGATATTCACAAAACCCCAAATTCTGCAATTTTACCCTAGCTGGATTGTGTTCACATATACTTATAGTAATGAAAATATCATCTCATAACAAATTAGTGCTCATATAATAGGTAACTTACTCTTCCCTTTTTATTCAATAACACACAACATAAGTACATGATGCGGTTATCTTATCTTATACTACCTCCGTCCCAAAATTATAGTCCATCTTTCCTTTTTGGGACGTCCCAAAATAATTGTCCACTTCCCATTTCAACCAATAAGAAGAGAGTTTAGTGGGTGCAGATTCTATTTGAGTGGTTGAAAACTGTTGTGGTCCCACTTTTATTAAACTGTGTGCTTTTTGTTGGTGGACAATAATTTTGGGACGGAGGGAGTAATAAATAAATAAATATAATATATATACAATTCACCTTTGTGACATCATCAATTACTTAACTAGGTTTTAAACCCGTGTATAAACACGGATGTTCAATGCAAATATTTCTATAACATGAATTTTCATATTACATAAAATATTTGTCGATGTTTGTTTTTGCCTTTTACACATTCAAGTTTCAACTAATGTTTAACTCATCAAGTCCCCCCTTTTTTTTTTATAACATACGGAGTATTACATAGTAAAACTTTTATTTCTTATCTCTTATTAGAATTAGCTATATGTTTACATATAAAATTAGTTTTTTTTATTAAGAAGAAAAAAGGTTAACAAACTAAATATCTCTTATTATACGTTCATAATAAACTAAAAGATATAATTTATTGATCATTGCAAATCGTATAAACTATTATTGAGTTGTTAAATTATAAGGTAAAATTTGGATAACACAACCTTATTTTCAAGAAACTTTTTACCAAAAACACCATCATGGTTAAATCATCTTATGGCATGTAGTAGTATTCATCCCATTTTTTTTTTTTTTAATTTAAACGAAGAATGTGTACTACCTCAACTATAACATATAATTTAGCTTTAATATATTTGAATTATTTACTGTGAGTTTATTGATATATTAATCATAAGACTATAAAACCCTGTGTATACATATGCACGGATTCAAATCAAACTATCTTTCACTTAAATGAATGTTAAACCCGTATATTCGAATCAAACTATTTTCTTGTTATTTAAATGTTAAACCCATGTACACACACAAAACTTTAATGAGATCATATCGAGATTTAAATTTATCGTTGTTAATATGTAATACTCATTTGACTACATATGGATGTCGAATAAAACTATCTTCGTTTATTAGAATGTTAAACCCGTGAATATACACGAATGTCGAATAGAACTATCTTTTATTTATTTGAATGTTAAATTTTATTTTCTTCCACTTGAGTCTTATTATATAATAATAACGTTGGTTTGATCATAGTCCACCACTACTTGTTCTTCTTGTGTGCAATGTCTAATTATTTTCTCAATAGCCATTAATGACCAAAATTTTTCGTTAAATACTAAAGCTAGATCGAGATACGTACTCATTCTAGAGCTACCTACCTTTTTTCTTTATTATATAACAATATAATTAACAAAAAACAATAATCCAATATAATTATTAAATATTATTAAAAGAATTACTAAAGCCAATAGTCTAAATATAAAATAAGTTTTGCATAAAGTTGTGTGAATGAATAAATCTGTCATCATCCGTGAAAACGATCCTCCATTAAATTTATTTTATATTTATTATCATAGGGAAAGGTTATTGTAAGATCACTTATTATCGTAGGAACCGTAGGAACGACTTTTTTCACTTTTAAATTCAATGTATGTACATGTTTTACAAAAAAAAGTTATGCTAAAATTATTAAAATTTTAACCTTTTTTAATATTAGATTAATTAAAAAATAAAAGAAAATATGTGATACTCAAATTAAAGTTGTATATCACAACCTTTTATATGTGATACTATGATACACAAAAAAATTATGATGTGTATCATATTTAAAAAAAAAAATCTAATAGTAAAGAACACACAATTCTAAGAATTTTAATATATATTTTTCATCAAAAACATAATTTAATCTTAAAATTTAAAGTAAAAATATATGTTCCTAAGCTTCTCACCATAATAAGTGTTCTTATTTGAACCTTACCCTATTATCCTAATTAAATATTGGATAAGTTAAATTGTATGAATTAAATTATTAAAGTTAATCTTCTATTAAAGCAAATGATCACCAGCTCAACTGGTTGTGATGCATGGGGTTTTACCCATAGGTCTCGGGTTCGAGTCCTGTGGTGGTTTTTCCTATGTGAGACAATATATGGGCGGGTAGTGGTGACACGATGATACTCCATTACTGACCCGCAGGTGTTATTTGCCGTTTCCAAAAAAATCTTCTATTAAAGAAACTACCTAATTCATTAACGAAATTTTAGGAAAATAAATAAATTTGATTGGTTAATAGAAATTTTTATGAAATCTAGACATTTGATTGGTTAATAGGTCTTAATTTTAACCAATTTTTTCATAAAAAATTTTCTTTTATTAATAATTAGATTAGTCAATTTCAATTTTTACCATTTATTTATCTATATTAAATAATATATTAATATCAATAATTTAAGTATTATTAATGTTATATTTTATATTAAATATCAGTAAGAACAATAATAAAACGAGGTGGGTTCTTTAAAGAATGATATATATTCAAAGAATGAGGGAACCAATCACAATTTAGCATTTTATTTATGGAGGGAGGGTAGCTTCGTCATTTCTTAAATGAGTATAATAACAATTAAGTTTTAAAATAGATTACAGCTCAAAATCAGAAATCACGTTCTCTTCTTCCCCAAATTCTTGAAATTAGCGTTTCTCTCAAAATCAACATCAATCTACAAATTAGCTACTGATTAAAATGTGATTCATGCTTAAAAACATAATATGAATCTTGTAATGACGATAAATAACATTTATCCTTATCAATTTGATCGTGATCTTGGATGAATCGGAATAATACCGTGATTTTTCATGGAGAATAGCTACAATTCACAAGTGATTATCATTTGGTTCGAATGTGATTCAAGCTGTTAACTTCATGTGAATCACATGTTCTTCATTGAAACATTCATCATTATTGATTTGCTCTAGATGATGATCGAATCGGTAAAAATACGAAAGTTTTCCATGTTAAATTTCAAGTATATATATTAAGTTTCTTTTTCACACAGATACTCTCCGTTTCTTCATCAATGTTTCTTGAATCGTGAAGTTGCATCACATGTTCTTCACTAGATGTTTGAATGTTGAAAACTTGTAGAGTTATTTGTCGCACACCAGGTGTTTGATAAAATGCACAATCAGTTTCCACATTTGATTTGAAAGTTAAAATCACATGTGATTAATTCATGACTGGTTGTTTTCAAAAATGATTGTGCATCAAGAAGTTTATAGTGAAATCACTTGTGATATTTAAATCTGAATAAGTGTAAATCACATATGATTTGTTATTTTTAAGATACAAGTGTAATATACATAAGAATCTAGATGATATTGTTTACATATGAAAAGGAGTAAATTACATGTGATTTTCACATCACATGTCGCACCCCCAAATTTTGATGCGGAAGCGATTTGGGTAGGGGTGTGACTAATTACATATCACAGCACATAAGATATAATGAACGACCACTATATGCGTCGTTTTGAACTTGTATTGATAAAAGCAAATGTTTACATCAAAAATATAGTTACATTAGCTCGGTTGAAATTGAGAGATTTAAGTACATAATTAATCTATACAAAATATAATAATGCAGCTAAATCTATGATTTGTTTGCATGCTGACTCGAGCTAACTTGCCTTGATTGAGCAGTCCAACCTGCTGCTGGTTAACTGTGATACATGCTAAAATGGGTCAGCGAAACGCTGGTGAGCTCACAGGTTTGTATGTCAGCACATATTTGTATGAACCGCAAGATTTATAATTGAATTTATAAAGCAATTAAGCCAAATAAAAGTTATACAGTCATGAGCACATAGTCTGAGCTTAACTTGAGTGTCAGGTCCAATTAAGGAAACCCAACTGAGGTGCCTCCTACGAGTGCCTAATCCACACTCGTCTTCCCAAATGCTAATACATCCGTTTGACCAGTTAGTGCATGCTAACCCGGACGAGGATTGTCAATCCTATATGATATCATATACTAACATTCACGCTACTACGTATTACCAGACTATGCTATGGAGGGCTTTAAATTGATTAGTTGAAGTAACTCATGTAGTATTAGAATTTATTTGTACTTGCGTTCAACTTGTAAAACAAAACGAGCAATAATATCACACCCCTGATTGAAAAGCAGTAAAATAGGGGCCATGAGACTCACCTGAGCCTTGGTTGTTTATCTAAATAGACTTGAATTGATTAGCTGTGACTTGTTGTCTGAAGACTTGTAACCTGAAGGTGTCCATGACACGCGATGTTTATAATTGTGATTAGGTATTTACAAAGAATACCTTTGTAGTTGTTTATCCAACGATAATGTCCAAATTTCCCCGATTTGGTTGATTGACTTGCCCAAATTACTACGATTTGGTTGATTGGATTGTATGTTTGAAAACGTGTACGGCCCGTTGGTGATTGTTTGTAATAATAATCTTCAACATTATTATATTGATTTTGAAGTGTTGTACTTAAAAAGTATCTACAAACTTTTAGGTGACGGGGGTCCAGGGGCAGCGCCCCTGGTTAGCTAGGTTCCAGGGGTGGCAACCCCTGGCGGGGTCCAAGGGGCTGGCCCCTGGTTGGGGTCGAGATGCCAAGTCAGCTCGAAAATTTTTTATTTCTATTAAATTGTTTTGGTGAAAAACGCATCTGGACTCGAATTTGGGTGAAATCAAGCGATAAAATTTAGGTCTCGACACTTAGTAAAAATTGTAAACTTTCTGTTTTTAGCGTCACTTATAGCGACACTCAAGGGTTAAGGCGACACTTAGGAAGTGTCGCATAAAATTGCGAAATATGAGTTTAGGGCGTCACTTAGGGAAGTGACGCATGAGGTGGCGACACTCAGGCAGTGTCGGTAACAAGTGTCGGTTTAAAGTTCTAGGCGTCACTAGGCAAGTGACGGACATAAGTGTCGGTTGGAGTGATGGATATTGAAAATGCGTCACTTAGGTAGTGACGGAAAAAGAGGGTTTTTAGCGGCACTTAGGCAAGTGACGCAGAATTAGGGCTTTTAGCGACACTTAATGCGTCACTTAAGTGACGCACGAAGTGACGCTATACTGCAGTCGTCATTGCGACACTTACGTCTGATGACGGATTTTTGAGCAAACATGTAAACATATATAAACTACAAACATGTAAAAATGAGTGAAATCGGAAAGTTTCGGGTTTTTGTCGGAAAGTTACAAACTTTACGCCGTGAGAATCCGAAAAGATAGGAAGATAGATCGTGATGCCGTGAATCTTTTACTCCAAACGGGTCTTGAAATCCGAGGTCTTTTGTGTGTGTTATTTGGTGATTTTAATGGTGGTGGTGGTGTTGTGGTTTGGAGAGAAAAGAAAGAGAGAGAGAGAAGAAGAAGAAGGTGAAAGATGATGATGAAATGAGAATGGGAGGGGGTTTTCCCCCTTTCCTAGGCCGGTTGGGGTGGGGGCCCACCGAAGTGTGGGTCTCCACTTTTCAACTCCGTGTATTCGCGCTCCGTGCGGTGTTCGTTTTCCCCGATCGTTAAAACGTTAGTTAATTATTTGTACACGTTTAATTACAAGTTTTAAAATACGAATATTTACCTAATATTTTGTTGAAGTATTGTACCAAATACTTAATAATTGCGTTATAAATTATAACTTTAACTTGTTTTGCTTTGTTTGCGCGCTTAATATTTTAATTGCGTAGTCATTGATTGTATGATACAAAATGTTTTCAAATCATATTTTTGATATGATAGTGTTATTAAATAATATTATATTATTCAACCAAATTGTTCACCAACGTCCGTATTTAATTGGACCGAATTGCATTCGATTTGAAACTTGTACGATGTAATCAAACCGCATAATTGTATAGATATTCAACAATATATATATATATATATATATATATATATATATATATATATATATATATATATATATATATTGATACATTAATTAGCCTAACACAGAACTAATTACATGTATTAAAACTTGATTAGGCACTAATTTCTAATCCTAATTTGACGGGTGTCACATCACATATGATAAATCACTATTCTAATTCTTAAAGTTTGTTATGTAGATGAGATTATTGGTTTGTTTATGATATATTTAGATAATATAAAAGTAAAATATAGATTAATCACGTGAATTTTCTTGAATTCTACTATTTATGATTTAATATGTTCATTTCATTTTGTAAGACTGTGATTTGTAACAAAAGAATCAGTTGAAGACACGTTGGAGCCGAAGTGAAAATGTGAAGATTATGAAAAGAGGGGCAATACACATAACAAAAAGACTCGTAAATATTCAAGCAATGATAGCTACAAATATGAGCTAGACCCGAATAACGTTTAACTTAGTTCAGTTTCTTATGTAATTTTTTTTATATATTTTAACTTATGTAATGTTTTAAGATATTGTAATATTTAACGAAGTTTGATTTAATGTTATTATTCTCTATTCTTTAGTTATTTAAACTCTAGTTGTACTAGTTGCATAATCAGATGTGATTATATGCAGAATCACATATATTTCGTACTATCCCGATATACAATCACGTGTGATATGGAATTACATATGATTGTAGGTAGTACAATCACATGTGATTGTAACATAGATAAAATGTTATCTGTAAGACTTGTAAGTATAATGACTTAGAAAGTAAGAGTACAATCAAAAATCACATGTGATCGTATATTTTCATATGTATTTAGGATCATATGTTTCAAAACTATACTAAACCACATGTGATTTTATTTGCAATTCTCATAAACATATTTAAAACATTAAAAATCACGTGTGATTTTTCCCGAAATCTGGTAAACGCATCATTTCATAGAAACATCACATGTGATTTTACATTGAATTCTCGAAATATAAATGATGTAATATAAAAATCACATGTGATTTAACAAAGAAATAGCACAAGAATGCATTAAATACTCTTCAGACTATAAAAAATTTCACAAAAACATCATTTTCAGAAAACTTATTCTTGAACTAATAAAAATCACATATGATTGTACATTTTCATATGTATTTAGGATAATATGTTTTAAAACTATACTAAATCACATGTGATTCTTATCAGCAATTCTTATAAACATATTAATACATTAAAAAATCACGTGTGATTTTACTTCGAATTCTCAAAATATAAACGATATAATATAAAAATCATATGTGATTTAACAAAGAAACGGTACAAAAACACTTTAAATACACTTCAGGCCATCAAAAATCTCACAAGAAAACATCATTTCTTGAAAACATATTCCCCCGTTCTCACACTTGCCCATTGTATTCGCAAACAGCATAAGAAAGTTCAACACAAGCATAAAACCAGAATCATTCGAGCTAACAATCTTCTTAGCAATATCACTTGGGCGAACTCTTATATTGCCAAACTGTGGGTACCAATTCACAACACATAAGTCCTTCTCATCCCTCTATTTAAGTTGCATAACTGATAAATCGCCATTAGGAATCCCTAGTATGTGTAACACCCCGCAAATTTAAACGCAATTATAAACATTAATCACTTGCATTATTAGGCTAATTCCCTACTTGAGTGAATTCACAACACATTTTAGAGGTAAGTCTAGCAAAGCCCAACTAGATAATACGCGTAGTATTACGTATTCGTAATTAGTTGTAATTACGTACTGAACAATCTGAAAACAAACGCGACAAAAATATACGACTGTTGGTGAACAAAATTATTTAATAAAACGAAATATTTAAATAACGATATTAACAATTAAATATTATGCCGATAATATTTACATATCATTTTATAACGAAAAACGTAAACTTGTATAATTAAAATAAAACAAAGTTAACATTTTATAACTAAATTAATTTGGTTTCATAAAAAGATCCTAATTAAAAATATAATGAAATATGTAATTAAAAATATATTAGTTAAAATAGAGTAACAATTAACGATCGGGTAAACAAACACGGAGCGCAACCACGGGGGACGAAAAAGGGAGACAAAACCCCCTCCTCATCCCCTCCTTTCTTTCATTTTCACCATCTCATTTCTCTCTCTTTACTCTCTTTTCTCTCAACTTTCTCTCTCTCTAAAAACTACTAAAAACAATTACAAAATCAACAAAAACAACAACAAATCGGACACACAACATCATCAAACTCGTCATCATCATCATCTACACAAGGATTCAAGCTCAAAATCACCATTTTCATCATCATCTTCATCATCCACCTAATTTTCGGATCTAACACTTTTTGAGTAAGAAAACACTAAACTTTTCACTTTTACTTCATTATAATAGCTTACAATCATGTTACAAGTCATTATATGAAAGATCTAAGCATTTTTGAGTTAAAAATCTCGATTTTCGGATGAACAGACCGTAACGTCGCATTAGTCCCAGGCGATTTGCGACGTTATACGCGACGTCCCACTGCTACGTCTCACTGCTACGTCCCACTGCTACGTCCCACTGCTACGTCCCACTGCGACGTCCCACTACGACGTCCCACACGACGTCCCACACGACGTCCCACGCGACGTCCCACACGACGTCCCACGCGACGTCCCACGCGACGTCCCACACGACGTCCCCTTATAACAATACTTTGAAATATTTTTACAAAACCATCACCAACGAGTCGTACGAATTTACAAATAAACAATGATCTTTCATGGATGAACGAGTAACATGGTTTGGATTGTTATCCAACCACTTATACGACTATTTCCTACGTTTAGGATGTTAGTGACTTACCCGGACTACGCTTTGCTAGCGCTTACACATTTCTAATTAACTCAACAGGTGAGTTCACAGCCCCTACTTTTACTGATTTAACTGCTTTTAAACAGGGGTGGAAAACATAGTCAACTGTTTTACTTATTGCCATAACTGCTTTTACTTATATGATTGTTTATCATACTTGTTTACTCGAACAATTAGAGTAATTTGAACTATTAAACTATTGAACAAACTGATATTTATGAAATAACATTTTCATATTGACACACTGAACAAATGGGATAACTTATTCGACAAACTGTTTTAACTAGACCGGAGAACGACCGGTAAACTATTTTGCAAATGACTGTAAACCTTTAAACTTGTTTGGTATACCGGAGAACGACCGGTACTTTTATATAAACGCTGGAGAACGACCAGCTACGTATTTTAGTGCCAGAGAACGACTTGCCAAGGGACGGGAGAACGACCCGTGCGTATTGGATGGGAGAACGATCCATGCGTTTGTTGGACGGGAGAACGACCCGTGCGTAACTAGACCGGAGAACGACCGGTAAACTGTTTTTGTTGAACGGGAGAACGACCCGTGCGTATTTGGACGGAGAACGACCGGTACTGTTTTGTTTGTAAATCGCTGGAGAACGACCAGCACGTGTTTTAAACTTGAACTTTGGGCGAACAACCCACTAAACTTGTATTTGGATAACATTCCACTAAACTTATTCTCGACTATTATGGCAATACTATTTGTGAACGTTTTTGGATAACAACTGTGCTACAAACTTGATTTAACTTGTGTAAACTTAAACCTGTGAATTCACTCAACCTAGTTGTTGACTTTTACTATGTTTTTCAGGGAATTAGCTGCGCATGTAAGAATCGCCAACACACATGGAGAATTAGGCGACCCGTGAAGTTTTAGGATGCCAACTTTTTGGAAACACATGGATTTCTTTAGTATAACTGAAATGTTTTAGTCATATTTCAGAAATCTACTTTTGTAAACTTATTACTTTTAACTTGTACGATTCGATGAATCGTAAACATTGTAATTAATACTTTTGGCATCTTAATATATTATGTTCTGTTGTAATCATAAGCTCTGATACGTATGCATGCACTTTGTTATTGTGGCACCCCCGTACTTAAACTAAATGCTTCCGCTAAACAAAATCGACGAATTTGGGGGTGTTACAGATTGGTATCAGAGCCATTGGTTATAGCGAACTAGATTTCTTAGGTGACTTAGAGACCTTAGAGACCTAGACTATAGCCTTGGCTAGGACGCACATGCATACACACATTTGCATACGTCTAACTATCGTCACGACACATCGATACACGTGATTCCTTTGTCGAACCGTACTATGTCTGAACTGTTCACTTTCATTCAAAACCCATATGAACCTGATCGTATTAAACGATTGATGAAAAGAAGTATGTATTTAGCATCATATAATGACGCCTGGCCAACGTGATTATATTATACTAAGTACATATGGGTGTTTCATAGTCGTGAGATATGTGATGGGGATCTTGTCATTTCTTCTCAATTATTCGATAACTAAAACTATGTGAAACTTTATTCTTCACATCTTTTCATTGGCATTGACTTCTGCATTTCATTACTCGCAGAACGTCAGCATGCCGCCTAAACAAAGAAAGACCCGCAACAGTCGCCAAACAAACACACCTCCTGTCGTCGAAACAACCGAACAAATCATTGAACGCCGCGTGGCTGAAGCTATTGCTCAGTACGAGGCCAGCCGAAATCGAGACAACGTGGCAAACAACAGTGGAGCCACACCTGTCAATAGCGAAACCCCGGCAAATACCCAACAGGGGTGTTCATACAAAACCTTCCAATCTTGTAAACCCAGCTCCTTCACCGGGACCGAAGGGGCCATCGGCTTGATCCACTGGATTGAGAAAATGGAATCGGTGATCGATATCAGCGACTGCGCCACCGACAAAATTGTGAAGTACGCCACGTGTACCTTAGCTGACAAAGCGTTAACCTGGTGGAACGCTCAGGTCCAGATTATTGGACGTCCAGCTGCTTACTCCATGACTTGGGAAACTCTGAAACAGATGCTGATGGAGGAATTTTGCCCTCCCAACGAGATGCAGAAACTTGAAACCGAGTTTTGGAACATTCAAATGATCGGCGCTGACATTTCCGGTTACACAACTAGATTCCAGGAACTTGCACGTCTGGTGCCTCACATGGTAACCCCCGAGAGCAAACGCATTGAGCGTTACAACAGGGGTTTGGCACCACAAATCCGAGGCATGGTTATGTCCTCCAAACCCGCCACTTTTAGGAGCGCAGTTGATCTGGCTCAAAGCTTAACCGACGACGCCATTCTGATCGGCACTTTGAAAACTACTACTGGGAAAGCTGAACCTACCCGTACTGATGCGGGCGACTCTGGAACCCACAAACGCAAATGGAACAACGAGGGTAACGACCGTCAGGGTCAACAAAACAGGAACCCGGGAAACACCCGAGCCTTCGCCGCGATCACCAACCCTGGACCCAAAACCTATCTTGGCAACAAACCAAAATGCGACAAGTGCGGAATGTATCATGCCGGCAATTACGCCTTTTGCCAAGATTGCAAACACTGGGGTCATTTGGCCCAAAACTGTAAAACAGCCCCTCTCCCTCGATCAAATGCGTGCTACGAGTGCGGTGAATCTGGACACTTTCGAAATCAATGTCCAAAACTGAACACCAACCAGAACAACAATCAGAACAACAACCGCGTTATTAACAAGGGCTACACCCCAAGCCGCGCATACATCCTCCGTGCACCGGAAACGATTGCAGACCTCGGCTAACACGGTATGTCTTAACAGCTGTTGCTACGATTTAACATACGTTTATTACGAATGTCTATTCAAACTTAACGCTTGATAAACTTCGACCATTATCGAACGCATAACTATTTAAACTATACCGCGAGTATACTAAACTGGTTAAAACCTTTCTGGCAACAATTGAACGCCACGTAAATTGGTATTATTATCGACGACGTGACTTATTCGGAGAACATACGCTGCGGGCGATCCGACTTGATTTTAAATCTCGGGACGAGATTTCTCTAACATGGGGAGAATCTAACACCCCGCAAATTTAAACGCAATTATAAACATTAATCACTTGCATTATTAGGCTAATTCCCTACTTGAGTGAATTCACAACACATTTTAGAGGTAAGTCTAGCAAAGCCCAACTAGATAATACGCGTAGTATTACGTATTCGTAATTAGTTGTAATTACGTACTGAACAATCTGAAAACCAACGCGACAAAAATATACGACTGTTGGTGAACAAAATTATTTAATAAAACGAACTATTTAAATAACGATATTAACAATTAAATATTATGCCGATAATATTTACATATCAAGTTATAACGAAAAACGTAAACTTGTATAATTAAAATAAAACAAAGTTAAAATTTTATAACTAAATTAATTTGGTTTCATAAAAAGATCCTAATTAAAAATATAATGAAATATGTAATTAAAAATATATTAGTTAAAATAAAGTAACAGTTAACGATCGGGTAAACAAACACGGAGCGCAACCACGGGGGACGAAAAAGGGAGACAAAACCCCCTCCTCATCCCCTCCTTTCTTTCATTTTCACCATCTCATTTCTCTCTCTTTACTCTCTTTTCTCTCAACTTTCTCTCTCTCTCTAAAAACCACTAAAAACAACTACAAAATCAACAAAAACAACAACAAATCGGACACACAACATCATCAAACTCGTCATCATCATCATCTACACAAGGATTCAAGCTCAAAATCACCATTTTCATCATCATCTTCATCATCCACCTAATTTTCGGATCTAACACTTTTTGGGTAAGAAAACACTAAACTTTTCACTTTTACTTCATTATAATAGCTTACAATCATGTTACAAGTCATTATATGAAAGATCTAAGCATTTTTGAGTTAAAAATCTCGATTTTCGGATGAACAGACCGTAACGTCGCATTAGTCCCAGGCGATTTGCGACGTTACACGCGATGTCCCACTGCTACGTCTCACTGCTACGTCCCACTGCTACGTCCCACTGCTACGTCCCACTACGACGTCCCACTGCGACGTCCCACACGACGTCCCACACGACGTCCCACGCGACGTCCCACGCGACGTCCCACACGACGTCCCACGCGACGTCCCACACGACGTCCCACTGCGACGTCCCACGCGACGTCCCACTGCTACGTCCCACTGCTACGTCCCACTGCTACGTCCCACTGCGACGTCGCAAGTTTCAGAACCTTATAACAATACTTTGAAATATTTTTACAAAACCATCACCAACGAGTCGTACGAATTTACAAATAAACAACGATCTTTCATGGATGAACGAGTAACATGGTTTGGATTGTTATCCAACCACTTATACGACTATTTCCTACGTTTAGGATGTTAGTGACTTACCCGGACTACACTTTGCTAGCGCTTACACATTTCTAATTAACTCAACAGGTGAGTTCACAGCCCCTACTTTTACTGATTTAACTGCTTTTAAACAGGGGTGGAAAACATAGTCAACTGTTTTACTTATTGCCATAACTGCTTTTACTTATATGATTGTTTATCATACTTGTTTACTCGAACAATTAGAGTAATTTGAACTATTAAACTATTGAACAAACTGATATTTATGAAATAACATTTTCATATTGACACACTGAACAAATGGGATAACTTATTCGACAAACTGTTTTAACTAGACCGGAGAACGACCGGTAAACTGTTTTGCAAACGACTGTAAACCTTTAAACTTGTTTGGTATACCGGAGAACGACCGGTACTTTTATATAAACGCTGGAGAACGACCAGCTACGTATTTTAGTGCCAGAGAACGACTTGCCAAGGGACATGAGAACGACCCGTGCGTCTTGGATGGGAGAACGACCCATGCGTTTGTTGGACGGGAGAACGACCCGTGCGTAACTAGACCGGAGAACGACCGGTAAACTGTTTTTGTTGAATGGGAGAATGACCCATGCGTATTTGGCCGGAGAACGACCGGTACTGTTTTGTTTGTAAATCGCTGGAGAACGACCAGCACGTGTTTTAAACTTGAACTTTGGGCGAACAACCCACTAAACTTGTATTTGGATAACATTCCACTAAACTTATTCTCGACTATTATGGCAATACTATTTGTGAACGTTTTTGGATAACAACTGTGCTACAAACTTGATTTAACTTGTGTAAACTTAAACCTGTGAATTCACTCAACCTAGTTGTTGACTTTTACTATGTTTTTCAGGGAATTAGCTGCGCATGTAAGAATCGCCAACACACATGGAGAATTAGGCGACCCGTGAAGTTTTAGGATGCCAACTTTTTGGAAACACATGGATTTCTTTAGTATAACTGAAATGTTTTAGTCATATTTCAGAAATCTACTTTTGTAAACTTATTACTTTTAACTTGTACGATTCGATGAATCGTAAACATTGTAATTAATACTTTTGGCATCTTAATATATTATGTTCTGTTGTAATCATAAGCTCTGATACGTATGCATGCACTTTGTTATTGTGGCACCCCCGTACTTAAACTAAATGCTTCCGCTAAACAAAATCGACGAATTTGGGGGTGTTACAGTATGTCTCTCACACTTTCAGCTCTTACAGAAATAGAGCCCGAGTCTAACTTAATCACCATTTCATTTGGATCGAACCTATCGACAACAAAGTATCCTAGTTTTCCTAGAAGATTTCCTTCTAAAGACAACTTAATACATGACCCAAAACCAATTTCAGTAATCTTCTCTATTTGTGAAGTTTTTAGGTTTTGTGTAGCACCTGCTAATGGCTTCACAGTGACTCTAGGACGCAACGCACGATAAACAGTGTTAACAACAGTCTTCTTTTTAGCAACTTTTTTATTGTCAACCACTTCTTCTTTAACTTCGGTCTTGTTTTTTGGTACAACAGTCTTTTATCTCTTCACCGGAACACTTGATTCTGCCTTATCATTACCCTTCCTCTTTGCATCCAATCTTCCCTCAACTTCTGCCTCGACAGTATTCTTCTCGATCTTTTTGGTAGTCTTTTTCTTAGCACCCTTCTTATCAGGCTTCTTGTCAGGAGTCTTCTTATTCTCGGTCATGCTCTTCACAAAACTCTTTTCCTTGACATTATCAGGCATCTTCACAACCTGCTTCTCAGGCATATCCGTCTTCTCAGGCATATTCTTCTCAACAGTCTTCACCTTATCATCAATACTCCCTTTATCATTCTTCCTCTGAGGTATTTTATCTATAACCTCCTTTACTGCTACATCCTTATGCATAATATCTTTTGACGACTCCGGTTTTAAAGGTGATGCTGTAACCATCGTTGTACCTACGGACTCCTTTGAAGGTGTAGATACTATATTACGGAAAGTGTTTCTTAAAGCAATTGCAGCTTCACAATTTTTATCTGTAAAACCAGACAAATAATCTTCCATAGGATCTGCTTTTCCTTCCAGATGATCCTTAGGTGGATCGTTTTCAATCAACTTCCTTTTGGTGGGTAATTTCAGCTTTAAAACTGTCTTCTTACGAGGATTGTTTTTGGGTGAATCTGCGGATGTCTCTGTATCACATATGAAAGTAATTCAAAAATCAACTAATTACACAACAATATCATATAACGTTACAAAAATCATTTAATCAGTTTCTTAGCTCTCAAAACAACTCATTAGATCAACAAAATCACATATGATTAAAATATTTGTTTGACATGAAAATTATCATATGGCTTAGTGAAGGAATACACATGTATATCATATAAACACAATCAAAAACATATTAATAACACACAGGAGCTCACACATAAAAATGTTACCTAGAAACAACATATATGTAAATCATATAATCACAAATGATTCAACAACAAAAAAATCACATAATCATTTTGTATCATTGTGTAACAACACATGCATGTAAATTCATATAACAACTCTATATAATTTCATCTATTCATAGCTCAATATATAACAGCAGTAACAGTGACATATAAGCTTATTAATCATCATAAAAAACTCTAAAATACAAAAACATGTCAAAGTAATAACAAAACTACACTAAATCATTAATGATTACAGCAAAAACTGAATAATAAACAAAAATTAGGGCAAAAACAAAATTGTTACCAGTTTTGGATGTTGCACTTGATTCGAGAGGAACGGAAGTAACATCAACATCTTTAACGACTGTAGAAGGATCCATATCGTGATTTAAGTAAAAACTGAACCAAAAAAGCAATTAAGGTACGCCAAATCGAAGAGAAAAGGTCAGGAAAACAGATTTTTGATGAGAAAACAAGTAATGTGTTCGGATTATGTGTATGATTTTGAATGTTTATGAAGATTCGTGATCTAGATAGAGATTAGGGCAAAGAAAATTAGGGCAAAGTGTTGAGTACTGTGTGTTTTTAATTTTTGAAAGGAGGGAAATGAGACTCAAAAAAGCTTCCTGAAGAAGATATATGTGACACGTAAAATTACCAAATTGCCCCTCCGCGTTTTTTCTTATAAAATGAAGTAGAAATAATTAAATAAAATCTGATTTTTAACAACCATTGATTTAAGAGATCCAATGGTGGAGAATGGTTCTCCCATTCTCTCAATATATATGGTTCCTAAATGAACTTTCCTCTAATAAAACACGTATGTGATAGATATTCAAGTTTCGTTCAACTTCATGGCTCGTTCAACTTTTTTGTATAGTAGGATTATAATTAACTCAGCTTCTTTATCTTTATATTAAATACATTAAATTAAATTGATTTTAAATTCAATAATAACACTCATTGTATCCGTATACAATTTTTAAGAAACACAATCTACACATTCCTATTTTTTATTTTTTTTTATCGACAGAAATTTATTAAGAAAAGACAACTAGCAAGAAGCTAGAAGCCATATAAACAAATAGAAATCTAGAAATTATCAAACCTACATAATCTAGACCCTTCCCGACACATTAACTGCGAGGACTACAAAAGAGGTGAAAAAACTCGAGCCAATTACGGTGAACCAAGACACGAGAAAAAACCCCACCCACGGAGGCCATGCCACCGGTTTTCACTCCGAGGTGTTTTTAAAGTAGTCCCAACAACTTTTATCCTCCAACTTTTTATATAATGTATGTTTCCTTCTAAATTTCAAATTCGGATTTGATATATGGTGCCCTTAGGGCAGTGTTTAACCATTCATTTTTTATCAATATTCCCTAGTTAATGCTCCATTCCCATTTAAGACTTTTTTACATGGTTCGTCCCTATGGTTTGTCTAAAATTTCACTCGTCGTCCTTGTACTTTTTTTTTGGTGCTGATCGTCCCTGTGGTTGCTAATTCTTGCACTCGTAGTCCTTGTCACTAACGGCAGTTAGTATTCTTCGTTAAAGGACCATATATGTAATTTTTTTTTTTCAAATTTAAAGTTTATTTAAATTTAATATTATTTTTAATTGTACTTAGCTAATTTATTTTACGTATAATCTAATCAATTTAATTTAATTATTTTAATAACTTGTTTTCGTGACAATTAATATATTCTATTTTTTGAGTGTCCCGATCTATATAAACCTACTATAAATATAAATAGTTTAAAAATATAATAATTTTTTAAATAGTTTATACTCTTAATTTTTTATATATCTTCGTCGATTTTATGACTCCGTATAGATAATTCTACATGCCTACATATATATTGCTAATAGTTTTGTATATTATGAACGTACTCAAATTGCACATTAGCAACATGTAACATTTGTTTTTAAGTTAATTGAAGAAAAAATTGTAAAATAATAAATTGCAATAACTATGTAGAGTATAGTATTAAATAACTGTATTTAGTTAATTTTCTTTTTTAGTAATAGTTATTTTATTTTTCACAATTAATTTGATAAATTTAAATAATTTCTTATTCTAATTTTTGTAACTGTCATAATATACATCGACCCATTAAGAATATCATAATTTTTATTTAAAAAAAATGTAAAAAATTATCAGGTACTATCCGTATAATTTTTCTACTAATTTACATAATTTAATATGTGTTGGTTATTTGAAAGAAAAAATACATAATGTTCAACAAATGGAGTATAATAATACTATACGCTACATAGTTATTGCAATTTAATATTTCACAATTTTTTTCTTCAATTAACTCAAAACAAATGTTACATGTTGATAATGTGCAATCCAAGTACGTTCATAATATACAAAACTAATAGTAATATATTTGTAGGCATGTAGAATTGTCTATACGGAGTCATGAAATCGACGATGATATGCAAAATTAAAAGAATAAACTACCTTAAAAACTATTATATTTTTAAACTATTTATACTTTTAGTGAGTTTATATAGATCGGGATACGAAAAAAAATAGAATAAATTAATTGTCACGAAAAAAAATAATTAAAATAATTAAATTAAATTAATTAGATTATTCGAAAAATAAATTAGTTAAGTACAATTAAAAATAATATTAATTTTAAATAAACTTTAAATTTGAAAATTTTTTTACACGGATGGTCCTTTAACTAAGAAAACTAATGGCGGTTAGTGACAAGGATTACGAGTGCAAGAATTAGCAACCACAGGGACGACAATTGCCAAAAAAAAATTATAAGGACGACGAGTGAAATTCTAAACAAACCACAGGGATGAACAGTGTAAAAAAGTCCCCATTTAAAGCTAGAATCTTCATTTAAAATGCATTTACTCATATCAATATTTTTGCCCGGTAAATCGTTAGTAATAAATGCCGAATTGATTTTTTTGTTAACCCATATTATTGATGAGATTTTTGATTCATCTTCTTTCTGAAAAAATACATTGCATCGACATAATACAAAGGCAAAAGAATATTTTTCTTGAAGCATCCATCTTCTTCAACGTAGGTAATCGACAGACCCTTATCTTTTTTATTAATTTTTTTAATGTGTCTTGTTGATGGATTATAATACTTATGTGAAGTCATCCTTGGTTGTCATTTGTTTTTATGATATTGAAATTGCAGAATGTTTACTTATGATTAATTTAGATCTAAACAACCCTCCAAGTGAGAAAGACTAGTATATGTTCAATATGTAGAGAAACTGGGCACAATAAATCTATAGATGTCATAACAAAGAGAATGTTGTCGTGTCGGGAAAAAGCTCTAACATTCCACCTAAGAGATCTTCACCTAGTAATATGGGTATTAATCCTATATTGACTATGAAGTATTAGAATTTGAATTTTATGAGTTTATGGACTTTATTGTTATTTTTTTTTCATTTCATTAGTTTCTTTTCTTCTTTGATGATGTATTCCTTGGTTATTATGGATGTTGGACGTCGGATTTTTCTAAAGACATAGACTGAATATTTATTCATTGTTTACTTTCCAAATTTAATATTGATATGAGTAAATGAGTTTTAAATGAAGATTCTAACTTTAAATGGAAATGGAGCATTAACTAGGGAATATTGATAAAAAAGGAATGGTTAAACACTGCCCTAAGGGCACCATATATCAAATCTCTTTCAAATTTTATAATAAGTAATTTAATTTATAAAGTGGTGATAAATTTAATTGGTTGGGAGAAGTTAAATTCAGAAGGTTGGTGGTTATTATTATGGTATAAACAATTTATGTGTGTCTTAATTTCTTAAACATAACCCTATAAAATCTTAAACCTATGTTTAGCAATTTCCTTTTAATTTTAGCAATATCAAATTTCTGAAAATAAAATTATATTTAAATTATTAGATTTTTTATTCTATCTAATACTAGATATTTTTTCTACAACAAATATGTGATACTTAATATACCACCACCGTAAACGTTCAGACTGCACATATGTGACATATAGGTCAGGGGTTCGAATTCGTGTCTTAGCATATGTGGGTGATTTGTGGACATGTGATTTGTTCAGCGTTGATGCTCCTTCCGGATTGGACTTACGAGTATCATAAATTATGGTACGGGGGTTAAGGTACCCTACAAATTACCTCTAAACTTTTTAGTGTATATTACACGTAAAAATTGTGTATCACAATATAAGGTGTGTATCATATATATTTATTTTAAAAAAATCAATTTCATATTAAAGAGAATGAAATTTTTTAAAGTATATTGCACATAAAAGTTGTGTATCACTAGGGGTGTGCAAATCAAACCGTTCGGTTAACCGAAAAACCGAATAGTAACATTTAGCGGTATTTTGCTAAGTCAGTTTTACTATTTCCAATCTTATATTGAAACATAGTGTTTTTAATGACCTATTGTTTTTAATAGACTCTAACATGTATTATTCAAGCTTTTATTAAATGTTGATATTAAATGTATGAGAATTTTATATATTTTTAAAAACGGGTTCGGAGTATGGATTATCCTATTGCTACTTATAATTCATAAAATATAATTCTTATCTTTAAAACATACAAAGTAGGTCCACCACGCTTAAGCATAAAAATAAATCATAGTATGAAGATATACCTTATGCCTGTGATCTCCTGGTCACCTTCGTCTATACTTGCACAGCCTACAGACCTTCAGTCCCTAACGGCATCTAGCAATTCCAAAGACTTCACTGTGTAGATGTGACACCCGGCAATTTAGGTTAACTTTTAAACTTAACCGAAACCCTAATTACGTGTGTTTAGTTTAGTATTTAGCTAAATGCTTGTAATTGCTTGAAACTACCTGTATATTTTGTGAATATACGCTTACGTAATTAGTTATAATTACGCTTACGCAATTTGCTGAAATTATGCGAAACAATCGGACGGAGTCCGACTTAATATATGACGTTGGTGAAAAACTTACTATAAATAACTTAAATCTATTTTTAGAAGTTATTTATCATTATTTATTATTTTATTAAAATAATATACGAAAAACCTAGGCGGTTTGGCTAAAACGTCTCAAACGCAACATAAACGCGCGGAACGCGCCCGACAATCGAACGAAAACCAAAATATATTTTAAGAATTTAAAATATATCATTTAGAGTAAAACTTTCATTTAAAATATCTCATTTGATGTTAATAATGAAAAACGTCTAATAAAAACGTTACGTGATTAAACCTCCGTAAAACGTGCACGCAAACCGAGGCCAACAAATTAACGGAACATTTTTATAAATGTTTTTAAGTATTTTAATAAATACTTCAATCAAAAATATCGAAATTTAAGTCGTCACTTAAATACGCGTATAAAACATTTAACGTACGAATAAACGTCTAAACAATCGGGTAAACGA
Organism: Helichrysum umbraculigerum; assembly: GCA_949592205.1. Classification (NCBI taxonomy): domain Eukaryota; kingdom Viridiplantae; phylum Streptophyta; class Magnoliopsida; order Asterales; family Asteraceae; genus Helichrysum; species Helichrysum umbraculigerum. The sequence continues at coordinate 4,032,053 of CATIUR010000011.1, forward strand.
ACGGAAACGTAACAAATTAAATTGGGAACAAGAAAATGACCAATATACCCTTGAGTGGGCCCCCTAGGCCAGCCCCCTCCTGCCCCCATGTGACCTCACATGGTCACCTCCTACTACACCACTCCCATTACATGCAACCCTTCACTCCATCATTTCACTCATCACCCTTTTCACTCAATCACTCCCACTTCTCTCTAAACATCTTCTCTCACTAAAAACACAGAGATTTTAACCACCTTAAACCACCACCAAGAACTACCACAACCACCATTAAACACTATCAATTTAAAAGAAGTAATCACAAGAAGGAAACTAGGATCAAGCACCTCACTTTCATCTTCCTCTTCTTCTCATCAATCTCATTGTAAGGAACCACTTTATCTTGATTAATATACTTACATGCTACTGATTTTGATGATTTATAGTTCATCTAACTTGTTTATGTCCAAAATCCTTGTTAAAATACGTTTTTACCAAACATATACAAAAACACAGAATCTGTCCCAGAAAAATCAGTCCACTAAAATGACCATATCTCAAGCTCTAAGAAGAATTAGACAACGACTTTTTTTTTAAAAGTTGCGTATTGAAAAGATCTACAACTTTCGTGTTTTACACTTTGACCAGAAACGAACCCATTTTTACGAATAACCTGATCTTTGAGACTGCCTGAGTAAAAGTCGTAATATGTGTTCGGAACTTTCTCGGAATTAATTAAATATGTTAATGGACATATTGGAAGCTTAAAATTTGATATGTTAGTCTAGACTCATAGTAGATCAGTTGGTAAAAATTTGGAAGTTTGATTTGGAATAGAGATAGGTGAAATCAGTTGGCGTAATAACCCGACAAAAACCGAAACATGGAATCTTGAAGTTGTAAAGTACATTTTAAAAACCGACACCTCGGGATGATCCCGACATGAACCGACAATTTTTATGAGCTTTATTAACTGAGTTATGGGTTGGGAAAAAGTTTCGGGTCAAACCGAGTAGGTTTGACCAAGTCAACAAAAACGGCTCGATTTCTAAAAACGACAAAACTTACTATTTTTGGAAAGTGGTAACAAAAATGGGTTTGGATGACTTAGTTAGTAACTTGGACCAAAGACTAAACTTAGAAAGTTTCCCGAATTAGAAACCGACACTTAGAACGATTTCTGAAAATATCCTAAGTCTCAAGTAGAGACACTAACCTAGTGATGCTACATTTTGCTAGTGATGCTACATTTTGCTAGTGATGCCACATTTTCTGAAAATATCCTAAGTCTCAAGTAGAGACACTAACCTAGTGATGCTACATTTTGCAAGTGATGCTAAGTTTGACCAACCTTGACCAGTTTGACCAGGTTTGACCAGTTTGACCAGGTCTGACCAGTTTGACCAGGTTTGACCAACTTTGACCAGGTTTGACCAAGTTTGACCAGGTTGACCAACTTTGACCAGGTTTGACCAAGTTTGACCAGGTTGACCAACTTTGACTAGGTTTGACCAACTTTGATCAGGTTTGACCAAGTTTGACCAGGTTTGACCAAGTTTGACCAGGTTGACCAACTTTGACCAGGTTTGACCAACTTTGACCAGGTTTGGCCAACTTTGACCAAGTTTGACCAGATTTGACCAAGTTTGACCAGCTTTGACCAGCTTTGACCAACGAGTTGACCAACTTTGACCTACGGTTTAAGGCTTATACAACTAAAATAATCTATTTGCAACACACGATTTGTACTACTTAATAGTATACAACAAAGCAAACTTAATAATAATGTCTAAATGAATTATTATTACAAACTTTCACCAACGGGTCGTACACGTTTTTGATAAACGAACTTGAACAACTTATTTGGACATAACTAGTTGATGAACTAGCTCTAGGTGGACATTAACCCTCCACCTACACGATTGGCTTAAGTGGACATTAACCCCCACTTATACAATCGCTATAGATGGTCTTGTAAGACATCTACTTACACAACCTTATGCGTTTAGGGCGTTAGAAGGTTGCACACCGGCTTGCTTGCTTATTTGATATTTGCTTGCTACTTGCTAATCTGAGGTGAGTTTCATAGCCCCACTTTTTACTGCTTTTTACTTTGGGGTGAGAATACATGCTCTGTTTTATAAACTGCTTTACATATGAACGCAAGTAACGAAAACTCTTATACTGATTGCATGAGTAACTAAACCAAACTACGATGGCCCCTAACAAATATCATAGTACGTTAATACTAAGCGCGAACATTATGGATAGATCTATCGGGACTTGACAATCCGCCATCCGGGTTAGTCCCTCTAACCACTATACGGATGCATAATTTTTCGTACAGCCGAGTGTACTGGTTATACACTCACTGGGGGTAAACAACTACGGTTAAGCTTCAGACTATGAGCTCATGGCAATAGTATACTATGATTTACTTTGGCATTCGTGCAACTTTGATAACTATGAAATCTTGTGGTTCATACTATGATTTTAACTGCGTAAACCTATGAACTCACCAACTTTATGTTGACCTTTTAGCATGTATTTCTCATGTTCACAGACGCTGTAGGACTTCCCACAGGAAACAAGGCAGTAGGATGCTTTTGGAAAGCATTAGCTCGAGTCGCATGTTTTCACAAACAACAAGAGATTAGATTGCATTACGATATTTTGTATCAACATTTATGTATTAGAAATCTCTAACGGTTTATGCGAACTCCGGATATTTTGTAAACATTTGAATTATGGTAATGTAATATTTTCAAACGTCTCATATAGAGGTCGTTTGCTTTAATCTTTGTGTTGTGATATTTGATTTGGTCGGCGCCCCCGTGACACCTCCTGTTTCCGCTGCCACGTGTTTCGGGGGTGCGACAGATTGGTATCAGAGCCTAAGGTTATAGCGAACTAGGATTGCATTAGTGACCTAGACTATAACCATTAGGTTAGTATTCCTTGTTTAGTATGACTGGTTCAGCGATTGCATCATTTGAATTTAATTTAACATAGCCTGATCAACTATGTACAATTAAAGGAGATTCGATGCAAGACCTGAAATGGTTGTAGTGAACGAGAATACAGTAGCAGACATAAACCGAGGATAGAACGGGACCAACCTTTATACGTGCTTATGTGCTAGGCTTTTATGTGTGTATATATATATATGTACAACCTTACGTACACTAAACTTATTTGCCACCCTTCACGGCAACCACTCCCACAGCTACGTTACCCAACTCTGAAAACGAGGCTCTAGCCTTACTCGCTACTGTGGAGATTTCCATGGTACCCGCTCGCCCAACCGAATCGGGTAACTACATAATCGAATAGGACTCACTTGAGAAGAATCTACTTGAGGATTCGCTAACCAAACAAGTCACATCTACTTCACCCTCTTCTTTCCGCTTGCAACCAAATAACTCGGGAACACGTATAGAACTTAAACTTTACGATACTTCGTCACTTAGACGGACTATACCTACTTCCGCCACTTCACTTTCTCCACCCGCTCTCGACCTAGACATATGAATCGCGTGTGTTTTACATCAATAGAAGGACTGACTGATAGACCTCCTCGGACTAGACCTTATCCTATTCATACTATTTCTACTTGATCATGTTTGGTCACTATTTCGACACGTTCGTTAAACGATTTACTCATAACTTGATTCGCGACTTTGACTGCTCCGAACACCTTTATCAAACATTCGTTCATTTCGAAACAATAACATAGTCATGATTGACTACTCTAAGAACACTACTCGTTCATTGTCATGACTACTTTTTAAAACTACGATTTGGCTATTTACAACTCTTGAGACGCGGAGAATCTTCCGACATGAATACCCCTCCATACGCATAGGAACCCGCTCATCATACCGTTCTGGTACTAGCTGCTAGGCTACGCCGCCACGAGAATAGAGTAGACGATATGGATTTTTCACTGACGTAAACTTCCAACCGATTTTTGACAAAACAGAATTTTCAACGCCTTTCAAAAACCAGAGCTTCCAACGAATTTTTGTTAAACAGAGTCTTTTAACGTGCTGACAAGAGTTTCCAATGTATTTTGATTGACGTTAAGTTTTCAACAGATATTATGATGACATTTTTTAACAAATAAAAACCGTACCTATAAACAAACACTTGATTTTCACTTAATTTTCTCAAAGATCTATGTTTTCTAACGAACGATAACGACTATTACTTTGAAACACCTGCGGGTCTTCTAACGATTTACATATTGGAAATATGTTTGCAACGATTTATATTGGATGTGATCCAACGAATTACTCATAACTTGCGAATTGTTTACAAACTGGTTTATTGACAGTTTTAACAAACTATTTATTGGAATCCAATTACTACTTTCATTTTTTTTCTTTTATCAAGATTTGATCGCTACTTTGTCTCTGTTTTGTGAACTACTTCGTCTCTGTTTTGTGAGCTACTATGAAGTTGTTTTGAGAACTGTTTGCGAGAACTGTTTGCAAACTATTTAATGCTCGTTTCCTATGATTTACTACGAACCATTTGAACTCTGTTTTAAGAACTATTTGAACTTCGATTTATGAACTATTTGAACTTTGATTTACCAACTTGAACTCTGATTCATGAACTACTTGAACTCTGCTTTATGAACGATTTTGTACTATACTGTGAACTATGTTTGTGAAATTACTTTTACGTATTGTATAATACGACTATGAAACAACTATGATAACAACTATGAGCCCCACTATGATAATAACTACGACTCCAACTACGATTACATCTGTGATTAAACTTTGGAAACTTTGACAACTTTGAAAACTTGAGGCTTGTACTCCGATTTTAGAACTATGCTTTGAACTATGATCTCAACTATGACCTTTTCTTTGATTTCAACTACAATTCCTACAACGAACCACATAGGAATGTTTTCCTACTACGAACCACATAGGAATGTTTTCCTACTACGAACCTCATAGGAATGTTTTCCTACTACGAACCACATAGGAATGTTTTCCTACTACGAACCACATAGGAATGTTTTCCTACTACGAACCACATAGGAATGTTTTCCTACTACGAACCACATAGGAATGTTTTCCTACTACGAACCATAGGAATGTTTTCCTACTACGAACCACATAGGAATGTTTTCCTACTACGAACCACATAGGAATGTTTTCCTACTACGAACCTCATAGGAATGTTTTCCTACTACGAACCACATAGGAATGTTTTCCTACTACGAACCATATATGAATGTTTTTCTACTACGAACCATATAGGAATGTTTTCTTAGTACTACGAACTTTATAGTAAATGACCTTACTACGACTGATTATTTAGGAATAATTGTCCTACTAATAGTACACGGAGATAATTCTCCAAACGTATACAAATGGATGCGTTGCATCACAACAACGAACTTTCCTTTCGTGGACTTAGTAAAACGTCGGAATTACTCACACTTTCACTAGATACCACACAAACTATGACTACTAGCAAATTTCGGGACGAAATTCTCCTAACAGGGGGAGAATGTGACACCCGGCAATTTAGGTTAACTTTTAAACTTAACCGAAACCCTAATTACGTGTGTTTAGTTTAGTATTTAGCTAAATGCTTGTAATTGCTTGAAACTACCTGTATATTTTGTGAATATACGCTTACGTAATTAGTTATAATTACGCTTACGCAATTTGCTGAAATTATGCGAAACAATCGGACGGAGTCCGACTTAATATATGACGTTGGTGAAAAACTTACTATAAATAACTTAAATCTATTTTTAGAAGTTATTTATCATTATTTATTATTTTATTAAAATAATATACGAAAAACCTAGGCGGTTTGGCTAAAACGTCTCAAACGCAACATAAACGCGCGGAACGCGCCCGACAATCGAACGAAAACCAAAATATATTTTAAGAATTTAAAATATATCATTTAGAGTAAAACTTTCATTTAAAATATCTCATTTGATGTTAATAATGAAAAACGTCTAATAAAAACGTTACGTGATTAAACCTCCGTAAAACGTGCACGCAAACCGAGGCCAACAAATTAACGGAACATTTTTATAAATGTTTTTAAGTATTTTAATAAATACTTCAATCAAAAATATCGAAATTTAAGTCGTCACTTAAATACGCGTATAAAACATTTAACGTACGAATAAACGTCTAAACAATCGGGTAAACGAACGGAAACGTAACAAATTAAATTGGGAACAAGAAAATGACCAATATACCCTTGAGTGGGCCCCCTAGGCCAGCCCCCTCCTGCCCCCATGTGACCTCACATGGTCACCTCCTACTACACCACTCCCATTACATGCAACCCTTCACTACATCATTTCACTCATCACCCTTTTCACTCAATCACTCCCACTTCTCTCTAAACATCTTCTCTCACTAAAAACACAGAGATTTTAACCACCTTAAACCACCACCAAGAACTACCACAACCACCATTAAACACTATCAATTTAAAAGAAGTAATCACAAGAAGGAAACTAGGATCAAGCACCTCACTTTCATCTTCCTCTTCTTCTCATCAATCTCATTGTAAGGAACCACTTTATCTTGATTAATATACTTACATGCTACTGATTTTGATGATTTATAGTTCATCTAACTTGTTTATGTCCAAAATCCTTGTTAAAATACGTTTTTACCAAACATATACAAAAACACAGAATCTGTCCCAGAAAAATCAGTCCACTAAAATGACCATATCTCAAGCTCTAAGAAGAATTAGACAACGACTTTTTTTTTAAAAGTTGCGTATTGAAAAGATCTACAACTTTCGTGTTTTACACTTTGACCAGAAACGAACCCATTTTTACGAATAACCTGATCTTTGAGACTGCCTGAGTAAAAGTCGTAATATGTGTTCGGAACTTTCTCGGAATTAATTAAATATGTTAATGGACATATTGGAAGCTTAAAATTTGATATGTTAGTCTAGACTCATAGTAGATCAGTTGGTAAAAATTTGGAAGTTTGATTTGGAATAGAGATAGGTGAAATCAGTTGGCGTAATAACCCGACAAAAACCGAAACATGGAATCTTGAAGTTGTAAAGTACATTTTAAAAACCGACACCTCGGGATGATCCCGACATGAACCGACAATTTTTATGAGCTTTATTAACTGAGTTATGGGTTGGGAAAAAGTTTCGGGTCAAACCGAGTAGGTTTGACCAAGTCAACAAAAACGGCTCGATTTCTAAAAACGACAAAACTTACTATTTTTGGAAAGTGGTAACAAAAATGGGTTTGGATGACTTAGTTAGTAACTTGGACCAAAGACTAAACTTAGAAAGTTTCCCGAATTAGAAACCGACACTTAGAACGATTTCTGAAAATATCCTAAGTCTCAAGTAGAGACACTAACCTAGTGATGCTACATTTTGCTAGTGATGCTACATTTTGCTAGTGATGCCACATTTTCTGAAAATATCCTAAGTCTCAAGTAGAGACACTAACCTAGTGATGCTACATTTTGCAAGTGATGCTAAGTTTGACCAACCTTGACCAGTTTGACCAGGTTTGACCAGTTTGACCAGGTCTGACCAGTTTGACCAGGTTTGACCAACTTTGACCAGGTTTGACCAAGTTTGACCAGGTTGACCAACTTTGACCAGGTTTGACCAAGTTTGACCAGGTTGACCAACTTTGACTAGGTTTGACCAACTTTGACCAGGTTTGACCAACTTTGACCAGGTTTGACCAAGTTTGACCAGGTTGACCAACTTTGACCAGGTTTGACCAACTTTGACCAGGTTTGGCCAACTTTGACCAAGTTTGACCAGATTTGACCAAGTTTGACCAGCTTTGACCAGCTTTGACCAACGAGTTGACCAACTTTGACCTACGGTTTAAGGCTTATACAACTAAAATAATCTATTTGCAACACACGATTTGTACTACTTAATAGTATACAACAAAGCAAACTTAATAATAATGTCTAAATGAATTATTATTACAAACTTTCACCAACGGGTCGTACACGTTTTTGATAAACGAACTTGAACAACTTATTTGGACATAACTAGTTGATGAACTAGCTCTAGGTGGACATTAACCCTCCACCTACACGATTGGCTTAAGTGGACATTAACCCCCACTTATACAATCGCTATAGATGGTCTTGTAAGACATCTACTTACACAACCTTATGCGTTTAGGGCGTTAGAAGGTTGCACACCGGCTTGCTTGCTTATTTGATATTTGCTTGCTACTTGCTAATCTGAGGTGAGTTTCATAGCCCCACTTTTTACTGCTTTTTACTTTGGGGTGAGAATACATGCTCTGTTTTATAAACTGCTTTACATATGAACGCAAGTAACGAAAACTCTTATACTGATTGCATGAGTAACTAAACCAAACTACGATGGCCCCTAACAAATATCATAGTACGTTAATACTAAGCGCGGACATTATGGATAGATCTATCGGGACTTGACAATCCGCCATCCGGGTTAGTCCCTCTAACCACTATACGGATGCATAATTTTTCGTACAGCCGAGTGTACTGGTTATACACTCACTGGGGGTAAACAACTACGGTTAAGCTTCAGACTATGAGCTCATGGCAATAGTATACTATGATTTACTTTGGCATTCGTGCAACTTTGATAACTATGAAATCTTGTGGTTCATACTATGATTTTAACTGCGTAAACCTATGAACTCACCAACTTTATGTTGACCTTTTAGCATGTATTTCTCATGTTCACAGACGCTGTAGGACTTCCCACAGGAAACAAGGCAGTAGGATGCTTTTGGAAAGCATTAGCTCGAGTCGCATGTTTTCACAAACAACAAGAGATTAGATTGCATTACGATATTTTGTATCAACATTTATGTATTAGAAATCTCTAACGGTTTATGCGAACTCCGGATATTTTGTAAACATTTGAATTATGGTAATGTAATATTTTCAAACGTCTCATATAGAGGTCGTTTGCTTTAATCTTTGTGTTGTGATATTTGATTTGGTCGGCGCCCCCGTGACACCTCCTGTTTCCGCTGCCACGTGTTTCGGGGGTGCGACAGTAGAGACCTTCATTCATAATTATTTCTTCATAAGACAATATATAATTTTTGCTTACTTCACGATGAAACTTCAAGATATGTTTTATTGATAACAACTTTATTTTACAAACATAGGTAGCTGAAGGATTGAAATCCTTCTCCTACCCTAAAGGACTTACTCACAATCACTCATAATTTTACAAGAATATTTATGTGGAGATATGTATCTAATGTTGTGTTAGATTGCATACTCCCTTACAACTACTTGCCTTATATAGGCACACACAAGATGTAAATTACACGCGAAATGAAAAGTAATACAAATTACACGCGAAATAAAATTTTCCGCTGATTATTGATGATAAGGTGTGGTCCCCTTATCTCAATTATTTTCTCCATTTTGGCGTGAGTATTTGACGTCTGGATTCGTCAATTAGTGCATGTCCTTTTCCTTCACATGCAAATATCTTCAGGAATATTTTCCTTTTCCATTAATTTGGAATAATGCTTTACTCCCTCTTCTTTCATTGGGAATTGATTGGACATTAACCACTGAGCCTGTTGAGCGATGGTTAGACTTCGTTCATTAGGATTTTTACCGCTTGTTATTGCGATCCAGTTTGAACTCGTAGCAAATACTCGAGATCCTTTTTGATATTCTCGGAACAATGTACAGACTGCTACCTTCCTTCCGATAGCTCTTCTATATGTATAAAATTTGTGATTAAACACATGTGTTTTTGTGGGAACGAGGTTTTTCCCCAAATACTTTTTCCTGGGTTTGAATAACAGAATTAAATATTCCCTTGCATCAGGTTCTGGTGAGACTGAGATGACTGAGACTTCAATAGATTTATAACTTTCTCCAAATTGGGCATCTAATGTATCTGGAAGAAAATCATCAATTTTTTCAAAATTTTTAAAACCTTTATTTGGCTAAATAATGTCTGTGTAGCCAAATCTTGTGTATCTTCCAATTTCCATTGGATCTGCATTTTCTTGAAATACAATCCTTGGATAAATGGAATCATATGTTGCTATGGCATTTTGTACCATAAATGAATAGGTTGATTGGTGTATCATCCTGTATTCTTCCAAAAATGGTGTTTCTTTTGAAATTTTAACCATTCTGTCTTGAAATTTTTTTACAGATTTTTCTGTTGGTTGAGTATTTCCTGAATTTAATTCAGATGGACTACTCATATCCCTTGTTGAGGTGTTTTCCGATGAGGAAGGACCACCAATATCCTTAATACCAGTTATGGAATTCTGGTTTTGCTTTGGAATGAATCCTAAGCTTTCGTATTTTGGTTTGCTTTCAACCAAATTGCTTTTATATACCAACGCCTCCTTATAAGGTTCCGTTGATTCGTAACCAATTTGATCACGCAATCTTTTGTTTTCTCTTAATAGAGATTGGACTTTGGGGATATCATTGATGATTTTATCAATTTCCACCATCGTATGTATAACACCCCTCATTTTATATATTTATTTTACACAATATCACGAAAGCGTAGGAATTTTAAACATTTATCCATTACAAAACACTAAGTTAATATACAATATTGTTTATAAATTTAGCATGTCGGGGTATTATATAAACTAAACTGAGTTGTCACAAAATAATCAGAGTAGCTTGAATATCAAACATTCCATGCTTCCAATGTTTGACCTTCCTGCAACCCACCCACATGCACAAAACAAAAGTCTGCAGGAAGTAACAATGTGAGATTAGCACATAGCTAAGTGAGTAAATCCAACACCCAACATTCAACTTAGCTAAACCAATTAACTACAACAAATATTCGCAAACACAACAATCAACAACACTTAATGAGGATCGGCGGATCAGGGGATAACCTTTGTACCCGGGCGGCTCCCCAAGATCACTTATCCAAACATATCCGTATGGCCATAACGGACGAGACCGATAGCTAGTGGTTATCATACTTAGGTACAGTTCAGCACACACAATAAATGAAGTACATCCCTGTACCATTCACACAACAACCCACTAGCCCAACCAACAGTTCATCAACTAGTTGACCTCATTAACAACAATGCACGAAGGTCACACAAAGCACATATATGCATATAACCAACAATAACAACTAATCAATTCAATAATCAAGTCTACGTTTACCCGTTGTAATCAAATGATTACAACTAAGCCAAACGGTGAGTTTTGAATCTACTCACCAATACCTTCGTCTTCACTAACTCAGATTCTCGGGGCAACTTTGTCTTTCGGAGGATCTGAGATTCAACATCAAATAGAAGTTAGTAATCGTTAACGTCCAAATATAACCTATAAAAGATTTACCACATTTTGAACTCGTTACTATAAACATCTAGATTACTAGCTACTAATCATGTATATTTAATCATAATGCATCATACAATCGTCACTTAATTACTAGTATTAAGTTTGAAATGAGTTACAAGAACTCAAAAACAAAACATCCTGAAACTGGCCCCAAGCCGCCGGCTTCCCTTGGAAGCCGCCGGCTTCCATTATAAGCCGCCGGATTCTACTATAAGCCGCCGGCTTCCAGCCTTTTCCCAAACCCTGTCTTTAACCCGAGCTCCAAAATAGAAGCCGTTCGTGTGAAATAGCCGGCTTTAATCCCAAGCCGCCGGCTTCCCTGCAGTTGCAGGTCCAGCCCAGGTCGTTCATAGCATAACTCGAAAACCAAATCACCAAAATCACATTTTCGACCAAATATGCAGAAAACTCGATTTCTAATTCAACAACAATTTCATACAACATCTATATAACATTCATCAACCACAACAACATCCAAATAACCAAGATTCACACCAAATTCATAAATTCTAATTTGGTTTATATCTAACCTCAATTTTAGCTCAAGAACTTGGATTCGATGTAATTAACTAGTTACAAATCATCCCATATCATCATATATAACAAATTATCATCATACAATTGCAAGAACAAATCCAATTAACCAATTATTCATCAATCCTAACATTTTGAAATAAACCCCATTTACCTTTAAAAATGAAGAAGATGATGAATAGAAGAAGTAGAAGATGATTATAATAGCTTGTAGATTACAACCTCCATTCACTTTCTAGTTTGATGATTTCACTTGATTTTTACTAACTAGGGTTTGTTCTAAAAGTAAAGATGAAATGAAATGGAAATTGGTAAAGTGATCCAAGAGTTAGGTCGGTCCTCATTTAAACCGGTCTACAACTTTGGGTATTTAATACCCTCTCTAAATCTATTGTCTGGAACTTAATTACTAAATGCAAGAAACTTATTTTATTGTTCCGTCAACTTTAATAATTTAAATCAAACAACATTTTATTAACCACAATAAGTCCTAATACCTATTTCACCAAGTTTCACAATAAGCACAATTTATCGCAAACAATTATTTAAAACAATTAAATACGCGATTATAAATAGAAAAATACCAGGCTACCGGAGAGGATGTTACAAATCTCCCCTCTTTAAGGAGATTTCATCCCCGAAATCTCAGCTCTATCAAACAATCCAGGATATCTGGATTTCATCGACTCTTCGGTCTCCCAAGTTAGGTTTGAACCTAAACTATGTCTCCATTTAACTAATACCATTGGGATTTGTTTCTTCCTAAGTTTGGTCACCTTTCTATCAAGGATCTCAACCGGTTCTTCAATCAATTTCTGAGTTTGATCAACTTTTAAATCTTGCAATGGAAGAATTTGTGACTGATCCTCCATGTTGCACTTCCTCAAATAGCATACGTTAAACGTATCATGAATACCAGAGAGCTCTGGAGGAAGATCCAATGCCATTGACTGATCATTTACAACTTGCCGAATTCTGAATGGACCAATATATCTTGGAGCTAGTTTCCCCCGTTTTCCGAATCTAATCACACCTTTCCACGGAGAAACTTTAAGATACACTAATTCACCTTCGGAAAATATAACCGGTCGTCTTTTAGGATCCGCATACTGTTTCTGTCTATCTCTTGCGGCTTTCAACTTTTCACGTGCAATAGCTACTTTATCAGCAGTTATTTGTACAATGTCGGGTCCGGCAAACTGTTTCTCACCTGCCTCTAACCAACAAGTAGGTGTGCGGTAACGACGACCATACAACATTTCATACGGAGGCATCCCAATACTTGAATGGTACGAATTGTTATACGTAAATTCAACCAATGGAAGATGTGAATCCCATGAACCTCCATATTCTAATACACATGCACGAAGCATATCCTCTAGAGTTTGAATCGTACGTTCTGACTGACCATCGGTCTGAGGATGATAAGATGTGCTAAGGTTTACACGTGTACCCAACTCCTGTTGTAGACTTTGCCAAAAACGAGAAGCAAAACGAGTATCTCTATCTGACACAATCGATAAGGGAATACCATGTCTGGAAATGATTTCGTTAACATACAATTGAGCAAGTTTAGTCAACGATGCTGTCTCACTCGTAGCAAGAAAATGCGCGCTTTTTGTCAATCGATTCACTATAACCCAAATCATATCATTGCCTCGAGCAGTCCGCGGTAGCTTAGTCACAAAATCCATGGTTATATGATCCCACTTCCACTCAGGTATCTCCAACTGTTTTAGCGACCCATATGGTTTTTGATGTTCCGCCTTGACCTGAGCACAAATATGACAAGATCCGACAAACTTTGCAATGTCGGTTTTCATCGTTGGCCACCAATACAACGGTTTCAAATCATTATACATTCGAGTACTACCCGGATGAATAGACATTCGTGACTTATGAGCTTCATTCAAAATCAAATCCCGAATACCACCCATGGAAGGAATCCAAACACGAGACTGATACGTCTTTAATCCCCTTGAATCATCAACTAATTCGTCCTTGCGTTTTAACATGATTTCGAATTTCAGATTCTGGTCTTTCAATGCTTCAAGTTGTACGACTTTAATTTGATCAATCAAATCCGAGGAAACATTCACTTTTACATAGAAAGCTCGATCAGGAGTATTCTTTCGACTTAAAGCATCGGCGACCACATTAGCTTTGCCCGGATGGTATCTAATTTCACAATCATAATCTTTTATCAATTCCAACCATCGTCTCTGCCGCATATTCAATTCTTTCTGGGAAAACACATACTGTAAACTCTTATGGCCAGTACAAACAACACATCGAGTCCCATATAAGTAATGCCTCCAAAGTTTTAGGGCAAATACAACTGCTGCGAGTTCTAAATCATGCGTAGGATAGTTCTTCTCATGTGGTTTCAACTGTCGAGAAGCATAAGCGATAACTCTATCCCTTTGCATTAAGACACAACCCAAACCCGAATATGAAGCGTCGCAATAAACCACAAAATCATCAGTACCTTCTGGTAATGCTAAAATCGGTGTCTGACACAATGATTGTTTCAATGTCTGAAAAGATTGCTCCTGTTGATCAGTCCACACATACTTCTCATCTTTACGGGTTAACTTGGTTAACGGACCGGCTATCTTAGAAAAATATTTGATAAATTTCCGATAATATCCCGCTAACCCAAGGAAACTCCTTATCTCAGAAACAGATTTCGGCGCATTCCAATTCATCACAGCTGCAACTTTTGATGGATCCACTTTCACACCATCTTGACAAATTATATGACCCAAAAACTGAACTTCTCGAATCCAGAATTCACATTTGGAAAACTTTGCATACAACTGTTCTCGTCTCAATGTTTCAAGAACCAATCTCAAATGCGTGGCATGCTCAGTTTCAGATTTCGAATAAATAAGTATATCATCAATGAAAACAATCACAAATTTATCCAAGAATGGTCGACACACACGGTTCATCAAATCCATAAATACCGCTGGTGCATTTGTTAAACCAAAAGGCATAACCAGAAATTCATAATGCCCATACCTGGTTCGGAAAGCAGTTTTAGGTATATCTTGTTCACGAACACGGACTTGATGATAACCCGACCTCAAATCAATTTTTGAGTATACCGAAGAACCCTGTAACTGATCAAACAAATCATCTATTCTGGGCAATGGATATTTGTTCTTCACAGTCCTCTTATTTAATTCCCTATAATCAATACACATCCGTAATGACCTATCCTTCTTTTTCACGAACAACACTGGTGCACCCCACGGCGAGAAACTAGGTCTGATAAAACCTTTATCTAACAACTCCTGAATCTGATTCATCATTTCACGGATCTCCGAAGGAGCTAACCTATAGGGAGCTTTAGCAACCGACGATGAACCCGGAACAAGATCAATTATGTATTCTACTTCCCTAACTGGTGGTAACCCAGGCAATTCATTGGGAAACACTTCAGGGTACTCACAAACAACCGGAACATCCGAAACAGTTTTCCTTTCTAATTTGGCATCGACTACATAGGCTAGGTATGACTCACAACCTTTTGATAATGACTTCCTAGCTTTCATCAAAGAAATCAAAGGAATAGCTACACCGTCCCGTTCTCCTCGAGCCACAACATATGACCCTTCGGAGATTGGGATCCTAACCAACTTATGATGACAATCAATACTAGCCTTATTCTGACTCAACCAATCCATACCAATTATTACATTGAAACTAGGGATTGGCATCAACAAGAAGGAAATAGGAAAAACATGATCATCAATAGTAATATTAACTCCAGTCACCGAGGTGGAAACAGGAACTAACTTACCACTAACTATTTCTACTTCTACAGGCTTTGTTATCACAGTAGGGGCTAATTTCAACTTATCACAAAATTGCACAGAAATGAAAGTACAATTAGCACCCGAATCAAACAATACACGTGCAGGTACAGAGTTTATAAGAAATGTACCAGTGATAACATCTTCAGTATGCACGGCCTCATCAACCGTCATCTGAAAGGCCCTACTAGTTGCTGGAGGAGGGTTCTTTCTTTTCTGACCGGAAGATCCCGAACTCCCGACCGAACCCGACCCCGCCGACCTTGCCTCCGGACATTGACCAACTCTATGCCCTTCTTTCTTACAAGTCCAACAAACAAAATTTGGATAACGGCAACTCTTTATCTCATGACCTAATTCACCACACTTCATACATTTCTTTGTCTGAGCCGTACACGGACCATTATGCCGAGCCCTACACGAACTACACCAGTTGGAACTATTGGAACTTTCCGAAGAACTACTTCTTCCAACAAATTTCTTGCCACCCTGCCGATTCCCTTGCCACTTGGATTTATTCTTACCCGACGATTCAGTTCTTGCTCTTTGAAAAGTTGTATCCCTTCCTTGCCATAGTCGTAAACCCCTTAGATCACTATCGGCTGATATTGCAAGATTGAAAGCGTGCGTTAAATCTCTGGCTAATCTCACCACAGTACGGTAGTTATCCGGTAAAGTATCCACGAATTGTTCGATTTGAGTTTTCTCATCCGGGACCCATTGTTGAACAAATCTAAGCTTATCCGTAAACTGCGAAATCAATTCATCAATAGTCATGTCATCATTTAATCGAAGATTCACAAACTCTCTTCGAATCCTAGCAATATCAAAATCCGAACAGTATTGGTTACGAACAGCCTGATGAAATTGGGACCAAGTAATAGATTCCTTTTGTTGTTGCGTCAAGTGTCCGGTAACAGAATCCCACCAAACCATAGCATCATCCTTCATGCATTGAACCGCATACTTGACTTTAAATTCCTCATCACAGCAAGTCACATCAAATTTGCGTTCCATATCTCTCAACCAATTTAACGTTACCGTAGGATTTTTACTTCCCTGAAATTCCGGTGGTCGACTAGCCATAAAAGTCTTGTACGAACACTTCTTTTCTGACTGAGAGGATGAACTAGAACCAAAGACCGATGTTTGCTGAAATAACTGTCTAGTCGCAGCTTCCTCAGCTTTCTTCTTGAATTCCCTAAGAAATATTAACTCGTCTTCCATCTCATGAATATACTCGTCTCGGTTAGATTGTTGTCCGGTTGGTTGAGAAGTACCATCATGATCGTGTTGCTCGGTATGAGTCTCTAATTGAGGAGCGACAATCCGGGAGGCATTGTTGGGGTTGGTGGTCGGTGGTTCGTTTTCTGCCATTTCTGAAATCAACACAACACTCGAAATTTTGTTAATCGTTAACATCTATCTACAGGCCATCATCACCCCATGCTAGTCCCACACCCAGGAATGTTTGACATAATACTCTTCAGTTTTGGGATTGAACATTTGACAATGAACAATTATCCCAAAAATATGCTCTGATACCAACTTATAACACCCCTCATTTTATATATTTATTTTACACAATATCACGAAAGCGTAGGAATTTTAAACATTTATCGATTACAAAACACTAAGTTAATATACAATATTGTTTATAAATTTAGCATGTCGGGGTATTATATAAACTAAACTGAGTTGTTACAAAATAATCAGAGTAGCTTGAATATCAAACATTCCATGCTTCCAATGTTTGACCTTCCTGCAACCCACCCGCATGCACAAAACAAAAGTCTGCAGGAAGTAACAACGTGAGATTAGCACATAGCTAAGTGAGTAAATCCAACACCCAACATTCAACTTAGCTAAACCAATTAACTACAACAAATATTCGCAAACACAACAATCAACAACACTTAATGAGGATCGGCGGATCAGGGGATAACCTTTGTACCCGGGCGGCTCCCCAAGATCACTTATCCAAACATATCCGTATGGCCATAACGGACAAGACCGATAGCTAGTGGTTATCATACTTAGGTACAGTTCAGCACACACAACAAATGAAGTACATCCCTGTACCATTCACACAAGAACCCACTAGCCCAACCAACAGTTCATCAACTAGTTGACCTCATTAACAACAATGCACGAAGGTCACACAAAGCACATATATGCATATAACCAACAATAGCAACTAATCAATTCAATAATCAAGTCTACGTTTACCCGTTGTAATCAAATGATTACAACTAAGCCAAACGGCGAGTTTTGAATCTACTCACCAATACCTTCGTCTTCACTAACTCAGATTCTCGGGGCAACTTTGTCTTTCGGAGGATCTGAGATTCAACATCAAATAGAAGTTAGTAATCGTTAACGTCCAAATATAACCTATAAAAGATTTACCACATTTTGAACTCGTTACTATAAACATCTAGATTACTAGCTACTAATCATGTATATTTAATCATAATGCATCATACAATCGTCACTTAATTACTAGTATTAAGTTTGAAATGAGTTACAAGAACTCAAAAACAAAACATCCTGAAACTGGCCCCAAGCCGCCGGCTTCCCTTGGAAGCCGCCGGCTTCCATTATAAGCCGCCGGATTCTACTATAAGCCGCCGGCTTCCAGCCTTTTCCCAAACCCAGTCTTTAACCCGAGCTCCAAAATAGAAGCCGTTCGTGTGAAATAGCCGGCTTTAATCTCAAGCCGCCGGCTTCTATCCCAAGCCGCCGGTTTCTATCCCAAGCCGCCGGCTTCTAAAGGAAGCCGCCGGCTTCCCTGCAGTTGCAGGTCCAGCCCAGGTCGTTCATAGCATAACTCGAAAACCAAATCACCAAAATCACATTTTCGACCAAATATGCAGAAAACTCGATTTCTAATTCAACAACAATTTCATACAACATCTATATAACATTCATCAACCACAACAACATCCAAATAACCAAGATTCACACCAAATTCATAAATTCTAATTTGGTTTATATCTAACCTCAATTTTAGCTCAAGAACTTGGATTCGATGTAATTAACTAGTTACAAATCATCCCATATCATCATATATAACAAATTATCATCATACAATTGCAAGAACAAATCCAATTAACCAATTATTCATCAATCCTAACATTTTGAAATAAACCCCATTTACCTTTAAAAATGAAGAAGATGATGAATAGAAGAAGTAGAAGATGATGATAATAGCTTGTAGATTACAACCTCCATTCACTTTCTAGTTTGATGATTTCACTTGATTTTTACTAACTAGGGTTTGTTCTAAAAGTAAAGATGAAATGAAATGGAAATTGGTAAAGTGATCCAAGAGTTAGGTCGGTCCTCATTTAAACCGGTCTACAACTTTGGGTATTTAATACCCGCTCTAAATCTATTGTCTGGAACTTAATTACTAAATGAGAGAAACTTATTTTATTGTTCCGTCAATTTTAATAATTTAAATCAAGCAACATTTTATTAACCACAATAAGTCCTAATACCTATTTCACCAAGTTTCACAATAAGCACAATTTATCGCCAACAAATATATAAAACAATTAAATACGCGATTATAAATAGAAAAATACCAGGCTACCGGAGAGGATGTTACAGTATGAGTATATTCCAAGTAGGAATCCATCATGGTATCCACCTGCGTGTTTATCATATTGATAGTTCCATACAGCTCATCAATTTGATTAGTTAAAATATCTCTTTTCTGAGATGCTGATTCTCGTAAATTTATCAAGCTTTGCAGCTTCAAAATTATATCACTTGTCGACATGATTCCTGCTAAGATAGTCAGCAAGATAATTATCATGACCTTTAATATATTCAATTGAAAAGTCATAATATTGAAAAAACGTTTGCCATCGAATTAGACGTTTATTTTGCGGTAAACATTTTAAATCATTGAATATAAATGGTTTAACCTGTGTATTATCTGTTTGAACCACAAATTTTTTGGGTAGCAGAAATAATGTGAATTTTTTAATTCCTTTTAAAATAGCTAAAAGCTCTTTTTCGTTGATACTATAATTAACTTCTGCTGGTTTAAAAAGTCCAGAAGTATAGCGGCATATTTGACCAAGGTCAGTTTTTAATACAGCACCCCATGCTTGTTCACTAGCATCTGTTTGTAAAATTAAATTATCTTTTTCAGATGGTAATGTCATATCTGGTAAGTTACAACATTCTTCTTTTAAAGTTTTGACAACTTTAGTGTGAGAATCATTCCATCCACTTTGGTTATGTTTTCTCAAAAGTTTTTGGAGTGGAAGTTTTTTGATTGCCAAATCTTTGATGAAAGCTTCTGCATAATTTAGTTGACCTAAAAAACTTTGAATTTGAGTTTTTCCTTCTAAAATATCGGGATATTCAGAAATCTTTTTGCCAATATGTGGCTGAAGTTTTATACCATTGGAATTTAAAATTAATCCCAAAAATTCTATTGACTCCTTTGCAATAGTTGCCTTCTTTTCAGAAAGAATTATTCCATGTTTTAGAACAAGTTGTTTAAAATTATTTAATGTTTTAACATATTCTTCTAAGGTATTGGACGCAATCAAAATATCGTCAACATATACCACAACATCTTTTATTCTAAAGATATTATCCATTCTTCGTTGGAAAATTTGTGGTGCATTTTTAAGACCAAATGGCATGACTAGCCATTCATAATGACCTTGTGGAGTACTAAAAGATGTGTATTCCACTGACTTAGGACTTAACTTTATCTACCAAAATCCTGATTTACAGTCAAATTTTGAGTAAAAGTTTTTACCACGGACTGTGTTTATCAAAATTTCCTTATTTGGTAGAAAATATCCATCAAATATAATTCTTTGATTTAACTTTTTATAATTTATTACCATTCTGGCTTTGCCTCTGGTAATTTCGGCATGATTCCTAACCATAAAGGTAGGACTACTATGCTGAGATTTTGAAGGTCGAATTAATTCTAACTCGAGTAATTCCTTCAATTGTTTTTCAAATTGTTTTTTGTCTTCTTCTGAATAGACAATTGGTTTTACCCTTATGGGTTTTTCCATCCCATTTGCATCGAGTTCCAATTTTACTTGTAATTCTGCAAAATGTTTGTCGTTTTTCCATTTCTCCAATGGATTTTCTCCATAAGTTTCTTTAAAACTTTCTTTTATTTTTTCCAAAGATAATTTTTTGATGGAGAATTCTTTTCTAAGTTTAGAAATCGAAATTGGTTTTATCGAAATTTGTTTTTTGATTACCCTATCACCATGCTTCTCGAGCGTAACTTTGAAGGGGTTGAATAGTCTAGCAACAGTAACTATGTGATTGCAAATAGTCTTCATAGTAATGTTATAAATGGTTTGTTTATAATATTTAAATGATTGTAAAAAATCATTTCCAATAAGAATATCTATATGCAAAGATGGTTGAGGGTACACAGAAGGAATCTTAAAGATTTTTGATCCTAAGATTATTTCTACATTGTAAGTAATCTTTTTAATAACTGTTTTTGAGTCATTAAATCCTGTGGCTATAATTGGTTGATCCAATTGTTTTCAATTACTAATTAAATCTTCTTTAACTAGTGTTGCTTGTGACCCTGTGTCTATAATAGCACAAGTGGTTATATCTTCTACAAGTAAAGTTACCTGTATATAGATTGTTGTATCAATTTTAGTATGTTGGGGCATACTACATTCTAGGTATCATATACCAAGTATTATCTTTTTGGACGCATACCTTTTGATCTGTAATTTTATATTGTCTAAAGCTTTTTAGAAACGCTCCTCCTAATATTACTAGGTAGTCACGGTTATCTAAATTTGAAGTTACCAAACATTCTACCTTATGGGTTAATGTTTGTTCATTATTTGTTATAAACTTAATGTTTACAGACACCATTTCGTCACATGAATCACGAACTTGTTTAATTATTCCTTCATATTCTACAGGTGAGACTTTATATTTAGGTAAAGATCCTATTTTGTTTTTCGGAAACAATTAATTGAAGCACCTGTGTCAACTAGGGCTTTTCCTTTAAAAGTTTCTAAATCATTAGTTATCTCAATAGTTATAAAACATTGATCTGCTAAAGATTTGTAACTATAGGTAGGAATAATACTTTTACGAAAAGAGGATTTTCGTAGTGCTAAAGTATTAGAGTTTTCATCATATGAAATTTGATTTCCTACTGGTATATAGGAATTTGACATTCTAGGTAAAGTTAAAGAACTACTTTCAGGTTCTGTTAAAATACCTAGTGTTGGTTGAATAGCCTGAGCAATGCCATCGCATTTCTCATGAATTTCAATGATTGGTTTATCATCAAAAGGGTCGTTTGTATTAGAATTACAAATACTATACAAGCAAGCGTATTCTACTGTGAAAGGGAATGATCCTGCATCAGTTATATCTTTTCTAGTTAGAACATAATTTACCATTATTGAACTTTCTAGATTTCTATCTTTTAAGGCAATGCAGTAATTTGGATAGCAAGTAAAAAGTATCTTTTTATATGCTAAATTTCCTGTTATGCTACCTAAGTGAGCATCTTGAACATTTGTCATTCTTTGATCTGTTAAATGGATCGTAAGAGGACAAATAATACCTTTTTTTAAATAAAGATTTAAACATGATTTGTACCACTGAGAGGTAAACGTATTTATATTTTTCTATATCTTTTTTATTAACCTTGCTTAAAAGATTATTAATTACGTTTTTATCAAAAACATTTAGCTTAGCTTCACCACGGGTATGTTCAATACTTATGGCTGCTTCTAATTCCATGTAATGATGTAAAACATACTTTTTTCTTGAAAGAAGTTGAGAACATTTCCGAAGAATACCATCTCCAGGTTTTAAATCAAATTTTGCTCCTTTGATTTGTTTATATTGATCTTGGTTAAAGGTCAATGTTCCTGCATAAGAATTTTCATCTTCATTTTGAAAAGCATACTGATTATTATCAGTGTTTTGATTTTCAATTATTTGACTCATTCCGAATATTCGGAACTGCTTTCGTTATCAGAAGAACTGTTTGAATCTAATTCTGACTCATATAATTCAAAGACTTCTTCATCCGTTTCTGGATCACTGATTTCTTCGAATTCATTTATCAGAAAATTGTTTATAGCAATTTTTCTTGATTTCTTTTTAGGACATTCATTTGCCATATGTCCTTCTTCTTGACAATTCCAACATTTACAGGGTTTTTTAATATTCTTATTAGCCTGTCTTGGTTTAAAAAATCGTTTTTTCTGAAATCCTGGTTTTCTAGAAAATCTTTTTCTTTTTAAATATTTCTTTTGTTTTTTCATTTTCTTTTTATTTTTTCTTCTTTTATATTTTTCACATCCCCATTCTATTGGGTAGTCAATTGTTTCGCAACAAAGTCGTTTTCTAGCTCTAAAACCCTTTGCTCCTGATTTGTTCAATTTTTGGTTATAACAAGCTTGTGCGAGTTTTTGTTTTACAAAAGTAATTCTAGCTCCTAAAGAGTCTGTTAGAATTTCTCTGTTTGTAATTTTTTGGTAAAACTCTGTTATCAAAGTATTCCAAGGGGTTGGAAGTTTGTAAAAATACAAATCCTTAATTTCAGTTGGCATGTTAGGTTTAAATATCTTATAATAGATATCTTCAAACTGACACGTATACTGAGAAAGAAAACAAATATCACAAAGCTTAATTGAATTTAACTTTGTTAACTGTTCTCGTTAACAAAGCTAAATTAAAGGATTGAACGAGAACAGTTAACAAAGTTAAATTCAATTAAGCTTTGTGATATTTGTTTTCTTTCTCAGTATACGTGTCAGTTTGAAGATATCTATTATAAGATATTTAAACCTAACATGCCAACTGAAATTAAGGATTTGTATTTTTACAAACTTCCAACCCCTTGGAATACTTTGATAACAGAGTTTTACCAAAAAATTACAAACAGAGAAATTCTAACAGACTCTTTAGGAGCTAGAATTACTTTTGTAAAACAAAAACTCGCACAAGCTTGTTATAACCAAAAATTGAACAAATCAGGAGCAAAGGGTTTTAGAGCTAGAAAACGACTTTGTTGAACAGTTAACTGTTCTCGTTAACAAAGCTAAATTAAAAGATTGAACGAGAACAGTTAACAAAGTTAAATTCAATTAAGCTTTGTGATATTTGTTTTCTTTCTCAGTATACGTGTAAGTTTGAAGATATCTATTATAAGATATTTAAACCTAACATGCCAACTGAAATTAAGGATTTGTATTTTTACAAACTTCCAACCCCTTGGAATGCTTTGATAACAGAGTTTTACCAAAAAATTACAAACAGAGAAATTCTAACAGACTCTTTAGGAGCTAGAATTACTTTTGTAAAACAAAAACTCGCACAAGCTTGTTATAACCAAAAATTGAACAAATCAGGAGCAAAGGGTTTTAGAGCTAGAAAACGACTTTGTTGCGAAACAATTGACTACCCAATAGAATGGGGATGTGAAAAATATAAAAGAAGAAAAAATAAAAAGAAAATGAAAAAACAAAAGAAATATTTAATAAAAAAAAGGATTTTCTAGAAAACCAGGATTTCAGAAAAAACGATTTTTTAAACCAAGACAGGCTAATAAGAATATTAAAAAACCCTGTAAATGTTGGAATTGTCAAGAAGAAGGACATATGGCAAATGAATGTCCTAAAAAGAAATCAAGAAAAATTGCTATAAACAATTTTCTGATAAATGAATTCGAAGAAATCAGTGATCCAGAAACGGATGAAGAAGTCTTTGAATTATATGAGTCAGAATTAGATTCAAACAGTTCTTCTGATAACGAAAGCAGTTCCGAATATTCGGAATGAGTCAAATAATTGAAAATCAAAACACTGATAATAATCAGTATGCTTTTCAAAATGAAGATGAAAATTCTTATGCAGGAACATTGACCTTTAACCAAGATCAATATAAACAAATCAAAGGAGCAAAATTTGATTTAAAACCTGGAGATGGTATTCTTCGGAAATGTTCTCAACTTCTTTCAAGAAAAAAGTATGTTTTACATCATTACATGGAATTAGAAGCAGCCATAAGTATTGAACATACCCGTGGTGAAGCTAAGCTAAATGTTTTTGATAAAAACGTAATTAATAATCTTTTAAGCAAGATTAATAAAAAAGATAGAGAAAAATATAAATATGTTTACCTCTCAGGAGTACAAATCATGTTTAAATCTTTATTTAAAAAAGGTATTAATTGTCCTCTTACGATCCATTTAACAGATCAAAGAATGACAAATGTTCAAGATGCTCACTTAGGTAGCATAACAGGAAATTTAGCATATAAAAAGATACTTTTTACTTGCTATCCAAATTACTGCATTGCCTTAAAAGATAGAAATCTAGAAAGATCAATAATGGTAAATTATGTTCTAACTAGAAAAGATATAACTGATGCAGGATCATTCCCTTTCACAGTAGAATACGCTTGTTTGTATAGTATTTGTAATTCTAATACAAACGACCCTTTTGATGATAAACCAATCATTGAAATTCATGAGAAATGCGATGGCATTGCTCAGGCTATTCAACCAACACTAGGTATTTTAACAGAACCTGAAAGTAGTTCTTTAACTTTACCTAGAATGTCAAATTCCTATATACCAGTAGGAAATCAAATTTCATATGATGAAAACTCTAATACTTTAGCACTACGAAAATCCTCTTTTCGTAAAAGTATTATTCCTACCTATAGTTACAAATCTTTAGCAGATCAATGTTTTATAACTATTGAGATAACTAATGATTTAGAAACTTTTAAAGGAAAAGCCCTAGTTGACACAGGTGCTTCAATTAATTTGTTTCCAAAAAACAAAATAGGATCTTTACCTAAATATAAAGTCTCACCTGTAGAATATGAAGGAATAATTAAACAAGTTCGTGATTCATGTGACGAAATGGTGTCTGTAAACATTAAGTTTATAACAAATAATGAACAAACATTAACCCATAAGGTAGAATGTTTGGTAACTTCAAATTTAGATAACCGTGACTACCTAGTAATATTAGGAGGAGCGTTTCTAAAAAGCTTTAGACAATATAAAATTACAGATCAAAAGGTATGCGTCCAAAAAGATAATACTTGGTATATGATACCTAGAATGTAGTATGCCCCAACATACTAAAATTGATACAACAATCTATATACAGGTAACTTTACTTGTAGAAGATATAACCACTTGTGCTATTATAGACACAGGGTCACAAGCAACACTAGTTAAAGAAGATTTAATTAGTAATTGGAAACAATTGGATCAACCAATTATAACCACAGGATTTAATGACTCAAAAACAGTTATTAAAAAGATTGCTTACAATGTAGAAATAATCTTAGGATCAAAAATCTTTAAGATTCCTTCTGTGTACCCTCAACCATCTTTGCATATAGATATTCTTATTGGAAATGATTTTTTACAATCATTTAAATATTATAAACAAACCATTTATAACATTACTATGAAGACTATTTGCAATCACATAGTTACTGTTGCTAGACTATTCAACCCCTTCAAAGTTACGCTCGATAAGCATGGTGATAGGGTAATCAAAAAACAAATTTCGATAAAACCAATTTCGATTTCTAAACTTAGAAAAGAATTCTCCATCAAAAAATTATCTTTGGAAAAAATAAAAGAAAGTTTTAAAGAAACTTATGGAGAAAATCCATTGGAGAAATGGAAAAAACGACAAACATTTTGCAGAATTACAAGTAAAATTGAAACTCGATGCAAATGGGATGGAAAAACCCATAATGGTAAAACCAATTGTCTATTCAGAAGAAGACAAAAAAGAATTTGAAAAACAATTGAAGGAATTACTCGAGTTAGAATTAATTCGACCTTCAAAATCTCAGCATAGTAGTCCTGCCTTTATGGTTAGGAATCATGCCGAAATTACCAGAGGCAAAGCCAGAATGGTAATAAATTATAAAAAGTTAAATCAAAGAACTATATTTGATGGATATTTTCTACCAAATAAGGAAATTTTGATAAACACAGTCCGTGGTAAAAACTTTTACTCAAAATTTGACTGTAAATCAGGATTTTGGCAGATAAAGTTAAGTCCTAAGTCAGTGGAATACACAGCTTTTAGTACTCCACAAGGTCATTATGAATGGCTAGTCATGCCATTTGGTCTTAAAAATGCACCACAAATTTTCCAACGAAGAATGGATAATATCTTTAGAATAAAAGATGTTGTGGTATATGTTGACGATATTTTGATTGCGTCCAATACCTTAGAAGAACATGTTAAAAAATTAAATAATTTTAAACAACTTGTTCTAAAACATGGAATAATTCTTTCTGAAAAGAAGGCAACTATTGCAAAGGAGTCAATAGAATTTTTGGGATTAATTTTAAATTCCAATGGTATAAAACTTCAGCCACATATTGGCAAAAAGATTTCTGAATATCCCGATATTTTAGAAGGAAAAACTCAAATTCAAAGTTTTTTAGGTCAACTAAATTATGCAGAAGCTTTCATCAAAGATTTGGCAATCAAAAAACTTCCACTCCAAAAACTTTTGAGAAAAAATAACCAAAGTGGATGGAATGATTCTCACACCAAAGTTGTCAAAACTTTAAAAGAAGAATGTTGTAACTTACCAGATATGACATTACCATCTGAAAAAGATAATTTAATTTTACAAACAGATGCTAGTGAACAAGCATGGGGTGCTGTATTAAAAACTGACCTTGGTCAAATATGCAGCTATACTTCTGGACTTTTTAAACCAGCAGAAGTTAATTATAGTATCAACGAAAAAGAGCTTTTAGCTATTTTAAAAGGAATTAAAAAATTCACTTTATTTCTGTTACCCAAAAAATTTGTGGTTCAAACAGATAATACACAGGTTAAACCATTTATATTCAATGATTTAAAAGGTTTACCGCAAAATAAACGTCTAATTCGATGGCAAACGTTTTTTCAATATTATGACTTTTCAATTGAATATATTAAAGTTCGTGATAATTGTCTTGCTGACTATCTTAGCAGGAATCATGTCGACAAGTGATATAATTTTGAAGCTGCAAAGCTTGATAAATTTACGAGAATCAGCATCTCAGAAAAGAGATATTTTAACTAATCAAATTGATGAGCTTTATGGAACTATCAATATGATAAACACGCAGGTGGATACCATGATGGATTCCTACTTGGAATATACTCATACGATGGTGGAAATTGATAAAATCATCAATGATATCCCCAAAGTCCAATCTCTATTAAGAGAAAACAAAAGATTGCGTGATCAAATTGGTTACGAATCAACGGAACCTTATAAGGAGGCGTTGGTATATAAAAGCAATTTGGTTGAAAGCAAACCAAAATACGAAAGCTTAGGATTCATTCCAAAGCAAAACCAGAATTCCATAACTGGTATTAAGGATATTGGTGGTCCTTCCTCATCGGAAAACACGTCAACAAGGGATATGAGTAGTCCATCTGAATTAAATTCAGGAAATACTCAACCAACAGAAAAATCTGTAAAAAATTTTCAAGACAGAATGGTTAAAATTTCAAAAGAAACACCATTTTTGGAAGAATACAGGATGATACTGTCACACCCCCAAAATCGATAATCGTGTTTATTAACAGTTTAGCGGAAGCTTTTAGTTAATTAGCGGAAGCATTTTAATAATAGTTAAGCATCGGGGGCGGACAGATTCGATAGTGCATTCACTGTATCAGAGCATATGATCACATAGAACATATATATATTTAAGATGCCATAAGTTTAAAGTTATTACAAAAGATACGACTTAGAAAGTCGTACATAAGTAGGGTTGTCAAAGACAACATAAGTATTTGAAAATACAAGTTTATAAAAGAGGGATTTCATAAGTATAACCAATGGAATTGATAATACAAAGGAAATCCAAGTGTCCTAAAAGTGGCATCATAAATAATCTGGTAGCCTACGTCCTTTATGCATGCAGATGTACCTGAGTCCTAATTCCCTGAAAAACATAGTAAACTGTCAACATTGAATGTTGAGTGAATTCACAGGTTTAGTGTGAATGAAATAAATCTAGTTTTATATAAATCATTCATGTACACAAACATAATATTTATATGTAAGTAGGAAACACAAGTGTTCTAATTAAAGAAAACATTTCCTATAATTAGTAAGAATGTCATTCTCACTACAATAATAACTGTGTAGGAAACACAAGTTTAATCATAAACAATTCCTAATAAGTAGTCGCAGGATATACAGGTTTATCAAACACATATCCATTTCAATAGTTAAGGAAAATCAGGTTTAGCAGTCAAGTAAACATTTTCCAACAGATAGTTAACAGGAACTCAAGTTTAACAATAAGGTCAACATTCCAATAATAATCGTTGCAGGAAACACAGGTTTATCATTTAAGTAAACATTTCCTATAAATAGTTGTTTTGTGGGAAACCAAGTTTAACCATTTAAGTTAAACGTTTCTTAAAAATAATCTCTCAAAGGAACACATGTCCTATTAGTCATCACAGGGAATACCCTTCCCAAATCAAGTTGTTGTTTAGTTGAGTGGGAAATTTAGACTATAATCCCACCAAGGTGAGCTAAACCTTTAGAGTTAAAGTAACGACACTAGTACTATAACCAAACCACGACTAGTTGTTTTGTTGTTGCCTCAGTAACACCTTAAGTATACACTCCTCGTTACGACTATCGTCGATGGGGTTGGAATGACCAACGAGTAATATCCTGGGAGGGTTGTCAAATCGATAGTACTATCTGTATACTCAGTGGCTAGAGTCACCTAGCTAATGGTTATAGGTTGTAAGCACTGGGACTTATGTGCACTACAACTACCTCGCGTAAACCTAGGATCGTACCAAGATCTACTGTCTTATTCCCAAAAATGTTGTGAAAACGTTTCATATAATTAATTCAAGTTAATTCAATATGAAAACATTTTATTGAAACAGTTCAAGTTTGATAGCATGAAAGAAATCATATTAATCAGTTTCACATAATAGCATGCAGTGCAATACATAAAGCATATAGCATGTTATATCACATTGTTCTATGTTTTCCACCCCTGGTTTTAAAAGCATTTAAAACAATAAAAGATAGGGGCTGTGAACTCACGGTTTGCAAGTCTTCAGCAAAAATAGCTAGCAAGCAATCCAAACGCGTCCTCAAATACCTAGACGCAAATAATAATACTTGTATAAGTATGTGGACTATTTGTTAAGTAGGAATGTTTATAACATTATAATTGTTGGTAACGTTTACGTTCATATAATCGCTAAGTTCAAGTATGTATATTTATATACATATTAGTTGAATATATATATTCTAATATTAGTTGTCGTCATTGTTAATATCCATATATACATATATTATAAGTGTCACGTATATATATATATACATAGATGTAAATGTAGTTGTCGTTGTTGTCGATTATGTTTTCAAAACATAATTATAATAGTTATCAAAATAATTTGTTATATCGTTTATATATGTCGTTTGTTAATTGTCGCGAATAAAACTTAGTTGTCGTTTATATTATCAAAACATAGCTTGGTTAGTTATCCAAAATATAACTTTTTTTCGTTTGTCGTATATAGTTTGTACTAGATAAATTAAATCGTTCCATTTATACGTTTCGTTATATATATATGGTCCATTAGTTTGTATATATATATTTTGTAATTGTTCCAAAGTTTGTCGCGTCCGATTGTCCGTATTAAATAATGTCTCGGATATAATTAATGTCTTGTATAAATAACATCGTTAACGGAATCGTTTGTGTTTTAAAAATAAAAGTCAAGGTTGTTGACCAGGCTGGGAATCCGCCGGATTCTATTTGAATCCGCCGGATTCATGTTAAAATAAAAGGGGCCGCCGGATCCTTATATCAATCCGCCGGATCCAGTCCAAATAAGGGGAATCCGCCGGAATCACATGAATCCGCCGGATTCATTCGAGTTTAAGAGGATCCGCCGGATCCACCAATGATCCGCCGGATCAAGTATGTCATTTACTCGTTCATCGAAGTTTAAACGATCGTGGTGTGCGGGTCGGACACGGGAATCCGCCGGATTCACCAAGAATCCGCCGGATTCAATCGTTTTTTTGGCATGAGGATCCGCCGGATCAGGGTTGGATCCGCCGGATCTTAATGGGTTACAGCAGCTAGTTCGTCCCCTGTTATACTTATATACATATAGATTGTGATGATAAATTCGTTTTTAACATGATCAAACAACACAATATGCTATATAAACTTAATATAACATGTTTTAACAAGTTATTACATAATGATCAAATCAAATTTCATAATTTGTATAATTTGTATAAATGAATTAAAAATGGAGATTTGATCCTCACAATGGTTTTAGATGAAGATGATGATGATTTTGATCCCTGATGATGATGATGGACCAACGATGATGATGATAATGATGATGTGATCATGATTTTGTTACTAGTTTGTGTTTGAATGTTTGATGGTGATGATGTGCAGATGGAAGTTTGAAATTGGTGAAGATGAAGGTGATTAGGGTGTTGCTTCTTGCTGCTACTGCTGTTCTTCCTCTGCTTCTCCAGCACGCACACACACACAAAACAATATTTGGTGGATCACAAATAATTGAGTTAGGTGATTGAGTTGTGAGGAGGGAGTATTATAAAATGGAACCAGTGATCAAATTTCAAAGGAGGGAGTGGTGTGGTACGATTTATGTAGAACAGATATTTTAAAATATGTAATATTGGTAGTTTTTAGCCCGTTAATTTCGTGTACGGGTATAATTTGTGGTACTTTGGTTATAATAAAATTACTCGTTAGTTTACTTTATATATCGAACTTAGTAATTTATAATCATAAAAGTGATATACTTTGTTAAAAGTATATTAAAATTAGTTACAGTAAAATTTCTGTATAGTTAAAACGCGTGTCCGATTTCAGTCAAATTCGGAAATCATATTTTGAAGTAATGTTCTACACATTAAAACAGTAACTTACGAAATAATACTTTCATTATTTTGATCCTCTAAGCGCGTTTTAAAATTGTTTCTGTTCGTATAACGTGTACTAAAAAGTCGTCTAAATGTTTCAGTTTTATTTTTGTACTAATACTTTTATATAATCATTTCGACATAAATTATTCAAAAGTATTTTTGAAGTTCATTTCGGAACTTTATTATTTGCGATTAATACGTTTATTATAAAACGTATAATTTGTTATATTATATCAATAATATAATTATCTAATAGTTGTAATTAATAATTTTCGAATTATTAATTATTTTGTATCACCAACATTATTGTGTTCCACTTGTAGAGTTTAATATATTTATTTCGTACGTAATTATATATACACATATAACTACATTCAAATATATCACGTAACACATAGTAAGTTTCACAAAACTTAACACATAATTTGTTTTGAATTCACTAATCAGGGAATTACTCTAGGTAATGCATGAAGTTAGGTTAAGTAAATACCCTAATTGGAGGATTGTCACAGATACACCAATCAACCTATTCATTTATGGTACAAAATGCCATAGCAACATATGATTCCATTTATCCAAGGATTATATTTCAAGAAAATGCAGATCCAATGGAAATTAGAAGATACACAAGATTTGGCTACACAGACATTATTCAGCCAAATAAAGGTTTTAAGAATTTTGAAAAAATTGATGATTTTCTTCCAGATACATTAGATGCCCAATTTGGAGAAAGTTATAAATCTATTGAAGTCTCAGTCATCTCAGTCTCACCAGAGCCTGATGCAAGGGAATATTTAATTATGTTATTCAAACCCAGGAAAAAGTATTTGGGGAAAAACCTCGTTCCCACAAAAACACATGTGTTTAATCACAAATTCTATACATATAGAAGAGCTATCGGAAGGAAGGTAGCAGTCTGTACATTGTTCCGAGAATATCAAAAAGGATCTCGAGTATTTGCTACGAGTTCAAACTGGATCGCAATAACAAGCGGTAAAAATCCTAATGAACGAAGTCTAACCATCGCTCAACAGGCTCAGTGGTTAATGTCCAATCAATTCCCAATGAAAGAAGAGGGAGTAAAGCATTATTCCAAATTAATGGAAAAGGAAAAGATTCCTGAAGATATTTGCATGTGAAGGAAAAGGACATGCACTAATTGACGAATCTAGACGTCAAATACTCACGCCAAAATGGAGAAAATAATTGAGATAAGGGGACCATACCTTATCATCAATAATCAGCGGAAAATTTTATTTCGCGTGTAATTTGTATTACTTTTCATTTCGCGTGTAATTTACATCTTGTGTGTGCCTATATAAGGCAAGTAGTTGTAAGGGAGTATGCAATCTAACACAACATTAGATACATATCTCCACATAAATATTCTTGTAAAATTATGAGTGATTGTGAGTAAGTCCTTTAGGGTAGGAGAAGGATTTCAATCCTTCAGCTACATATGTTTGTAAAATAAAGTTGTTATCAATAAAACATATCTTGAAGTTTCATCGTGAAGTAAGCAAAAATTATATATTGTCTTATGAAGAAATAATTATGAATGAAGGTCTCTACACAGTGAAGTCTTTGGAATTGCTAGATGCCGTTAGGGACTGAAGGTCTGTAGGCTGTGCAAGTATAGACGAAGGTGACCAGGAGATCTCAGGGATAAGGTATGTCTTCATACTATTATTTATTTTTATGCTTAAGCGTGGTGGACCTACTTTGTATGTTTTAAAGATAAGAATTATATTTTATGAATCATAAGTAGCAATAGGATAATCCATACTCCGAACCCGTTTTTAAAAATATATAAAATTCTCATACATTTAATATCAACATTTAATAAAAGCTTGAATAATACATGTTAGAGTCTATTAAAAACAATAGGTCATTAAAAACACTATGTTTCAATATAAGATTGGAAATAGTAAAACTGACTTAGCAAAATACCGCTAAATGTTACTATTCGGTTTTTCGGTTAACCGAACGGTTTGATTTGCACACCCCTATGTATCACAATGTAAGGTGTGCATCATATATATTTATTCAAAAAAAAAAAATCAATTTCATATTAAAAAGAATGAAATTTCATTAATTTTGTTATATTTTTGTGTGAAAAAGTATCAATATGTTGAGATTACGAAAAATACTGATCATATAGTTACCAACATAAGAAATGATTCTAATATAATTCTCCCATGTATTAATACTTTCACTAATTTAAATTAAACAGTGTTTAACACTATGTTATGATAACTTTATGTATGACATCAAACTAATGATGTATTGGCACGATTTATAAAGATTTTTATTAATGTTGCATTGGTCGTTTAAATGACCCTTATGTATACACAGGTTTAAAAGCTAGTAATAAATATAATATAGCAAACACCAAATGATGTCATCAAAGATTTAATTAACCAATAGATATTTTTGATTTTGTTAAATTTACTAAAATTAAGGAAACAATGACATCATCAATTTTAATTTAATAAAAACAACTTATATTTAATTAATTATATTAAAACCAATTTTGGGTAACCTCCGGAAGAGATATTATATATATATATATATTTTATCTAAATGTAAAAGATAGTTTTCATATACAATACAACTATTACTATATCATATATCATTAATTATTAATATTAATAATTAATTACGTATATGCAAACAATACCTGGAATCCTAATATGTTAAATTCAATGTCCACCTCAAAGAGAATAAAAAACATTATATATCATCAGGTTCAAATAATTACAACAATTTTTTGTCAGAATGAGAGAACTAACAGGAATGCGTCACGTCCTAACGCTTTTAAAAATTACATATCTCTCAAATGGTAAGTCAAAAAATCATAAAAATTGCACCATAAAAATTAACGTTTTATTCTCTTTGATTAAAGATGTGACAATGTATAATTTTGACGAACTTTTTTTTTGTCTTTCGTTGGATTTTATAAACGAGTAACACATGTGATACCGGAGGGTAACACATGTGTTACTAATTTTGTAAAAAAAAAAAAAAAAAATTAATCGAAAGTATATCTTGTGAGATGACAAATTGAAAAGAAAAAACGTTGATTCTTTTGATACAATTTTTATAATTTTTTGACTTACCGTTTGTAAAATATTTGATTAATAAAAATGTTCGGGAAAATGACTATTATGACATGTGGCGCATTCTTATTGGTTCTCCATTCACACTAAATTTTTCATTCTCATTTGAAACTCACCCTATATCATCATCACCGTACTGATCTTGCTGACGTAAATAACAAAATATAATGCGTATAGCTAAATGCAATTAAAAATTATGATTGCTTTAAGAGATACGGAGTACTAAATTGTAGAGTTGAGTTCAAATGACTAATATACCCTTGAATCTTTATTTTAGTTATTTTTATTATACATTATTTTTTAATTATAAAATATCTATTTTTAATTACTACACGTAATTTAATTATTGAAATTATAATTATAAATATATATACAAAAATTTACTCCGTAACAAATATTAAACACCATCCTCAATCCTCAATATCTCAGACTATAACACCCCCAAAATTTATTGTTTAGCGGAAGCACAATTTGGGTGTTACTAATCAATAATCACAGCACATAAGATATAATGAACGACCACTATATGCGTCGTTTTACATTTGTATTGATAAAACCAAACGTTTACATCAAAAATATTGTTTACATTAGCTCGGTTCGAAATTGAGAGATTTAAGTACATAATTAATCTATAGAAAATATAATAATGCAGCTAAATCTCGGATTGTATGAATGCTGACTCGAGCTAATGATTCCTGCTTGGGCAGTCTAACCTACTGCTGTGTATCTGTGATACATGCTAAAATGGGTCAGCGAAACGCTGGTGAGCTCACAGGTTTGTATGTCAACACATATTTGTATGAACTGCAAGATTTATAATTGAATTTATAATGCAATTAAGCAAAATAAAAGTTATACAATCATGAGCACATAGTCCGAGCTTAACTTGAGTGTCAGGTCCAATTAAGGAAACCCAACTTGAATGCCTCCTACGAGTGCCTAATCCACACTCGTCTTCCCAAATGCTAATACATCCGTTTGACCAGTTAGTGCGTGCTAACCCGGACGAGGATTGTCAATCCTATATGATATCATATACTAACATTCACGCTACTACGTATTACCAGACTATGCTATGGAGGGCTTTAAATTGATTAGCTTGAAACTCATGTAGTATTTGATTTGATTTGTACTTGCGTTCAACTTGTAAAACAAAACGAGCAATAATATCACACCCTTGATTGAAAAGCAGTAAAATAGGGGCCATGAGACTCGCCTGAGCCTTGATTGTTTATCGAATAACTTGAATTGATTAGCTGTGAATTGATGTCCGAAGACTTGTAACCTGAGGGTGTCCACGACACGCGATGGTTATTAATTGTATAGGCATCTTAAAAGACTACCTTTGAAGTTGTTTGTACAACTATAATGTCCAATTTACCAAGTTTTGATTAATTGACTTGTCCAAATTATTACGATTTGGTTGATTGACTTGTGTATTTGAAAACGTCTATGGCCCGTTGGTGACGGATTTGTAATAATAATCTCAACAATTATTATATTGATTTTGTGTTGTTATACTTGAAAAGTTGTGTTTTAAAAGTCGTTACAAACTCTAAGTGACGGTGGTCCGGGGGCAGCGCCCCTGGTTAGCGGGGTTCCAGGGGTTGCAACCCCTGGCGGGGTCCAAGGGGCTGGCCCCTGGTTGGGGTCAAGATGCCAAGTCAGCTCGAAAAATTTTTATTTCTACTATATTGCTTTAGTGAAAAACGCATCTGGACTTGAATTTGGGTGAAATCAAGTGATAAAATTTAGGGTCCTGACACTTATTGAAAATCTGTGTTTTCTGGTTTGTGCGACGTTGGGTGCGACGTCGCAGGTCCTGACTGCGACGTTGAGCATGGCGTCGCTATGTGCGACTTTCGTAATTTAATGCGACGTTGTGGGTGGCGTCGCTATATGCGACATTTTTGATTCTTGCGACGTAAGAGTCTGCGTCGCTAAGTGCGACTTCGGCCAATTAAGGCGACGTTGGGACTGACGTCGCTATATGCGACGTTGTGGAAGGTTTTGCGACGTCGCAGCTGACGTCGCATAAAGTCTGGGCCAAATGCGACGTTACGGTCTGATGGCCGGAGTTCGTGTCGAAAATGGGTTTTCCGGTTTCCGTTCGGTCCAAATCTTTTACCCAACCCATATTAGGACATTATAAGCTTATATAAACAACAAACATGTAAAAATGAGTGAAAACGAGAGGTTTCGACTTTTGTTGGAAAACTTACAAAGTGGCGAATCCAAAATCCGAAAAGATGAGGTTGTAGATCGTGATGCGGTGAACGTTTTCTCTAAAAGGGTCTTGATGATTCGTGGCGGTTTAGTGGTGCTTTTTAAGAGATTTATGTGATGGTGGAGATGGTGAAGGTTTGAAAGAAAAAGGAAGAAGAAAGAAGGTAATGGTGATGGAAGTGAGAGTTGGGAGTGGGATCCCCACCTTTTGGGCAGATTTTTCGGTGGTGGCCCACCGAAGTGTGGTTCTTCACCTTCGATTCCGTGTTTGCGCTTCGTGTGGTGTTCGTTTTCCCGATCGTTTAGACGTTTAAATAAATTTTTGTGTACGTTTAATTACAAGTTTTGAAATACGAATAATTATTCGATATTTTCATTGAAGTATTTCATAAAATACTTTATAATTGAGTTATAAAATAAAACCTGAACTTTAATTTGATTATTTGCGCGTTTAGTATTTTAATCGCGTAGTCCTTGTATTGTACGATACGATTTTGGATTGAAATATTATCAATTAATAATATCTTGGGTATAATAGTTGTATTAAATAATGTTATATTATTTAATAAAATTGTTCACCAACGTCCGCATTATTTGTACCGAATTACATTCGATTTGAAACTTGTACGATTTAATCAAACCGCATAATTATATATATTTAACAATATATATATTGATACATTAATTAGCATAACACAGAAACTAATTACATGTATTAAAACTTGATTAGGACCTAATTAAAAGTCCTAATTTGACGGGTGTCACACAGACACACACACCTGACTATTTTCAAGCCAACATTCGATTTCCGGCCACCAACATATTCCGGCGTCGGTAGATGTAAGTCCCTAGTTCTAGGATCGATAACTTCGTTATCTGTAGTATTAAGGTGCGGAATCCCTCAATACGGTGTTATCTTACTAATAACGAGTAAGTTCGTAATTGCGTATATTAAAGCTTAACTTTAAACGATAAAACGTCAAAGCCTAGCCGTTAGGTTTAGGTATTCTCTGGATATTGAGTTCGCAGGTGTTAGAATCGGAATGCAAAAGTTTTTTTTTTCTTCACGAATTGAAAACACATTTATACGTCAAACACGTCTCGGCTCGCATGGGCCTGCGAGTTCAGTCCAACTCGCAGCCCAAGCCCAATACTGCTTCGGCTCGCCAGACTTTATGACTATTGCGAGTTCAGTTCTCATCTCGCAGCTCAGCTCGCTGCGACCTGAGATCTCGACTCGCTATGCATAAAACGTATATATATTTATTTCGTATTTAACATTCGTCTAACTTAGCACAATTATATATTTAACGAATATTACTAACAAAACAAATATTCATTTACAAATCTAAACCAATATACAAACATAATAATAATTACACCAGTCCTATTTCAAGCTAGATATGTTGTCACAATCTATGTCTCAACAGACTCCCCCTTGACAATAGCTCTAGCGTCTTTGTCTTTACGCTTTGTCCTTGGTCTTTATTTGTAAATCTTACTACCTGCAAAAATCTTCATCTTAATACAAGTTTTAACCATCAACTGATAATCTCTCGCTAAATCAGCCCATTCAACAGTCGTCAAAATTTTGTTCTCATTTAACTTCAACAGATTTTTTCTCGACATATTCATCAGGTGTTGATGGTCATAAACTCTGAAGATTTCTCTTTCACCACCTTCAACCTCATCATCAGCTTCAACCATTACAGCTTCTCCAGTCTTTGAATCCACATGCCAACTCTTCATATTTCCAAGAATATTCTGTGGCATTGTCTTCAATGGAATTTGCTGTACACATTTAACAGCTGGATATGTCTTTTTCCTTTTTCTCCTTCCAGTCCTTTGACTTTTCTCCTGTAGTTTCACAGTCTTTCCCTTTCTTGGCTTTATCATCTCAAATTTATTTATACCAACCTCATGTCTGATTTATCGTTCAACACGATTAGCATAATCATCACGACTTGGGTTGTTGATCTCTAATCTAGCCAAATCACGTATTTCATAACGTGGTTGAGAACTAAATACTGCAAGCTTTCTTTCAAAATATTGAACCCCGTCATATCTTTTGATAGCAAAAAGCTTCAGTTCAGCGTCAAAGTACCAGCCTATAATCCCTTTACGCGGTACACGCTTTTTCATAATATCAATTTCAGAAATTCCAATCTTCTTCTTCTGTTTTGGAAGTTTCCGATATTGCACTGCAGGATTATTTGTAAAGACTATCTCTTCTGCTTCATCTTCAGAGGTTGAGTCTTCAATATCTTCATCGATATCTACAACTGTTGGACCTTCATCATCTTCCATAACAAACTCTGTCCTTGATGGGCTCACATGGTGTTCATCAATATTAGCATCTGGATCTACACCAATGTCTTGCACATTCTCAGGAACGGCAGTCCAATCAGTAGGCGGTAGAAATTCTCCATCCTCAAGATCAAAATCTATGTCCTCATCTATCTCATCCAGAATATCATCTTCTGAATCTGATAAATCAAGCATTTCCATTCCTAAGAAAACCACAAATACAAATTAATGTTAATAATTTAAATTCTTTATTAATTCCCCTAAATTAATCTAAGAATTTATTTATTAAATCATTTGTATATTATACCTAACATATAAATGCAATTTATATATAACTTATAAAATCCTTTTATTGATTACCCTGAATCAATCTAAGATTCTCTTAAGTCTTATAACATACTTAACAAATAATAATTAATTTTAAATTCTAATGTATTGTGAATAATCACCAAATGTGACACCCGTCAAATTAGGACTAGTAATTAGTGCCTAAGCAAGTTTTAATACATGTAATTAGTTCTGTGTTAAGCTAATTAATGTATCAATTAATATATATTGTTGAATATATACAAGCATTGCGATTTAATTAAATCGTACAAGTTCAAATCGAATGTAATTCGGTTCAATTAATACGGACGCTGGTGAACAATTTTATTAAATAATATAATATTGTTTAATAACACTATTATTATATCCAAAATATTATGTTGATAATATTCGTTTTTATTTTGTATCGCACAACAACGCGCCAACAAAACACAACAAGTTAAGGGTACATTTTATAACGCAATTATTAAGTATTTGGAAAAATACTTCAACAAAATATTGGGTAATTATTCGTATTTTAAAATGTATACTCAAACGTACAAAATAATTATTTAACGATTAAACGATCGGGAAAACGAACACCACACGGAGCGCGACTACACGGGAGTAAAAGTGGAGACCCACACCCCGGTGGGTGCCCACCGGATCAGCCAAAAAGGGAGGGGAAAACCCCACCCTATTCTCATTCTCACCATCTCAATCTCTCTCTTCTCACCTTTCTCTCCTTTTCTTCCAAAAACCACCATCACCTTCATCATTCAATTCATCAAAATAACACCCTCAAACGACCTCGGATTTCAAGACCCTTTTAGAGAAAACGTTCACCTCATCACGATCTACATTTCCATCTTTTCGGATTTTCAATCCGGCACTTTGTAAGTTTTCCGACAAAAGTCGAAACCTCTCGTTTTCACTCATTTTTACATGTTTATCGTATATATATGTTTAAAATGTCCAAATATGGGTTGGATAAAAGTTTTGTACCGAACGGTGGCCGGAAAACTCGTTTTCGACACAAACTCCGGCCAACAGACCGCAACGTCGCAGTTGGCCCAGACATATTGCGACGTCAGCTGCGACGTCGCAATACTAATCACCACGTCGCATATAGCGACATCATCCCTAACGTCACCTTAACTGGCGGACGTCGCACTTAGCGATGCAAACCCTTACGTCGCAGAAATCAACAACGTCGCATATAGCGACGCCACGTACAACGTCGCATTAAATTGCGAAAGTCGCACATAGCGACGCCATGCTCAACGTCGCAGTAAGGATCTGCAACGTCGCACCCAACGTCGCACAAACCAGAACCTCAAAAACACATATTTTTACTAAGTGTCGAGACTCGAAATTTATCCCTCGATTTTACCCAAATTCAAATCCCAGATGCGTTTTTCACCAAAGCAATATAGTAGAAATAAAAATTTCTCGACCCCAGCCAGGGGCCAGCCCCTTGGACCCCGCCAGGGGCGCTGCCCCCGGACCCCCGTACTTAGATTCCGTAAGCACATTTCACACCAAGTGTCAAACTTGTACAACTTCAAAACGCTTATACGATACAACTTTTCAAACATAATGGAATATACTTTTCAAGTATAACACTTCGAAATCAATGTGATAACGTCAAGACTATTATTACAATTAATCACCAACGGGCCGTACACGTTTTCAAATACTCAAATCAATCAACCAAATCAGGGTAATTTGGATAAACAAATACAAAGGTAGTCTTTCGAGATGCCTGACCAATTAATAACTGTCGCGTGTCATGGACACCTTCAGGTCACAAGTCTTCGGACGACACTTCACAGCTAATCAATTCAAGTTATTTCAATAAACACTCAAGGCTCAGGTGAGTCTCATGGCCCCTATTTTACTACTTTACATATTTGGGGTGTGATTACAATGCTCGTTTTATTTACATGTTGAACGCAAGTACAAATCAATCAAATACTGCATGAGTTGTTTTCAACTAATCAATCAAAGTCCTCCTTAGCATAGTCTGGTAATACATTGTAGATTGAATGTTAGTATATGATATCATATAGGATTGACAATCCTCGTCCGGGTTAGCACGCACTAACTGGTCAAACGGACGTATTAGCATTTGGGATGACGAGTGTGGATTAGACACTCGTGGGGGCCTTCAAGTTAGGTTTCCTTAATTGGACCTGACAACTCGAGTTAAGCTCAGAC
Organism: Helichrysum umbraculigerum; assembly: GCA_949592205.1. Lineage (NCBI taxonomy): Eukaryota > Viridiplantae > Streptophyta > Magnoliopsida > Asterales > Asteraceae > Helichrysum > Helichrysum umbraculigerum. The sequence continues at coordinate 4,073,921 of CATIUR010000011.1, forward strand.
TATGTGCTCATGACTGTATAACTTTTATTTTGCTTAATTGCACTTTAAATTCAATTATAAATCTTGCGGTTCATACAACTGATATTGACATACAAACCTGTGAGCTCACTAGCGTTTCGCTGACCCATTTTAGCATGTATCACAGGTACACAGCAGTAGGTTGGACTGCCCAAGCAGGATTCATTAGCTCGAGTCAGCATGCATTACAATCAGAGATTTAAATTGCATTATTATATTTTGTATAAGTAATTATGTGATGTAAATCTTTCAATTTCAGAAACCGAGCTAATGTAACATTATTTTTGATGTAAACCTTGTTGTTTATCAATACAAGTTCAAACGACGCATATAGTGGTCGTTCATTATATATCTTTATGCTTTGTATATTGATTAGTAACACCCAAACCGAGCTTCCGCAAATCATTAAATTTGGGGGTGTTACACCAAACATTTAAATTTACTATTAATTATCTTATATAATTTCCAAGTTTTAATTGATCTATTTCATTATCAACATAACCTTTAAATTATATATCATTTGTCTAGTCATACAAACTCTCAAGTCTAAAACGCATATGTTATCATAAAATTTTAACCGCCGAAATTAATCGGAACACGCCGCTCGACTACTCAAAAAGTCGGAAGTCTTTCGATCACTATTTTATCTTAACATAAATTAAATAAACTCAAATTATTTATAAACATATTTTACTTAAAATAATAATAATCTTAAGCCGAATATATTACACATAATATTAAGTTTACAATTGTTCACTAATACTAACTACAGTCTATACTAAAGTCAAGCTAATATCTCACCAGCTTCATCTTCAGTCTGAGCTGTACCAGTACCAGAACCACTCGCTCCAGCATCACCACTAGACTCCCCCTTAATCGTATCTTGCTGACCAGTCATTGAAGGACCAGTCTGCTCACCACCTGTCGGTGCATTGGGATCATCGTCTTTATGAGCATCTCTCTTTCTCTTCAACTCATCTTCTTTACAACCTTCCAAGTATGCCAATATCTCCCCTGAGTAGACTGTCCTGAAACATGTTTCAAGACCAACCGCTCCAAGCCAGATATCTTCATACTCTGAATGGTGAAGTCAGCAAGCAGTGTATTGTGAGTCTTCAGCAGTGTATTTTATGAGTTACTCTGATTGAGTATCTGCTGACTCTGCTCAAGCATCTGCTGACTAAGTCGAAGATTGTTGGTCACCAGCTCCGGTACCTGAGACGCAGTCTTCTCTAAATCCTTTACTCGCGACTCCAAGGATGTAATCCTTTCAGCATCTGTCGTCGGAGTAACCGGAATTGTCTTCGGTCCAGGCGGTGTGAGAGACTCAACATGCCATTCTTTCATCAGTGGTGTATGAGGTTGAGACAGGGCATCCTTGAGTAAGCCTGCCGCAAATGTAGCTCCTTTGGTCGTTGGAAAGTTTGCTCCACGAACTAGATCCTCAATCTGATGCTGTAAAGTTAAACACAATTAAACAGTAATTTGTTACAGATTACTCTGCCTCAATTTCTAATTAATTGCATAACACTTGTAGTTTTAAACTTATATCTCATACCTGAAGTGGTAAGGATATCGGTTCAGAAACAACCGGTGTATCCGTCTCTACTTGCGGTGTTTCCTCTTGAGCAACTGTTTTACAGAATGAACTGTCTCAGTTAAACTCCTGATAAATCACAAGTCAAGATTGTTTAACTTTATAATTAAATACTTACCATCTCCAATAGTCAACGTCCTAGAACGTTTTCTCAATGGAGTCTCAGTCTCCTCAGCATCCAAATCATGAATAATAAGATCTGGACCTGGTTCAGTGACCTTTCGTTTCAACTTCTGCCTCTGAACTGGTTTACCCGTGGCCAGATCAACCATATCATCGTCAAAGTCAGTCAAATCCTCAGTTGTATGTCCATCATACTGTCCAGATGGACCAACTGGTTCCTAAATATATTTACCATATATGATTAACATAAAATTCTATCAAACTAGATAAATATATATTGAAGATTATTCAGCTTTTAATACCTTAGCAGGTAAAACTGCCAAACTATTTTTCTAGTCTCTGCTCACCCTCAGGTTTAGTAACCTCTGGGTCTGCAGACTCAGTTTCCTATATATAAAGATATTTATAGTTCATGATTAGAAATAATATCCAATCAACTAAATATCAATATCATTATCATTATATAATAAAATTATACTATATGATTAAAAAGAATAATCTGTCAACCAAGTATAAAATATTACCTCAGTAGGAGCTACATAACGATCAATATCCCGTAGCAAGGGATCAGTAGCTTCATCGTTCTAAACCAACACATCCTGCACCAATTGTGCAGCAACCTCTTGGTTCACTTGCTGATCCACCTGACCAACCTGAATAAGGACATCCTCAAGGAGCCCTTGTGGATCTTTAGGTTGAACCTCCTGCGCGACAGGTTCAGGTACAGCATCAGCAGCAGCAACAGCAGGATCAACATCCAACCAACCATTATTTGGTGGTGGAACATAGTTTGGGTCCAAAATATGCCCAAAAAGTGGTCTTTCTTCAGGTTTCACCACTCCTTCTTTCCTCACTGTCTGCATAAACATGGCGTTATACCCCCGATGATCAATCGTATTTACCACTAAATGTGGCTCAGGTATAGCCAAATCCGGTAGACGCGCACGGATGATCAACATACAGAACCTCGGGTAGACCAGAAAACGTGATCTAACAGAACCCGATATCTGTTTCGCAATCTCACCAAAAATATAATCACAGAAACTGTATGGTTTATTATAAACCAGTGACAGTGCAGCCGATAATATAGCAGGGCTCAGCTCATCAAAACCACCCTTCTTTGGTGCAAAAACTGTATTCATCACATGCCATAGAAACCTCCACTGACCGATAACCAGAGGTTTCTGAAACTGGCGTCCGCGCCTATCTCCCGTATATCCCATACGGCCTATTGCCCCCTCGATAAAATCCATGGGCAGCTCCAAATCCCCATTCTCCTGTTCCTCTATACCTAGCCCCAATACCTCACGAAGATATCCAGCAGTAAACATAACCGGTTGTTCATTAACCGTTGCCCTAATCTCTGGTGGGTTGACAGATTCGTCATACACAATATCCGTCCAGAAATCATTCAGAATCGTCTGAGAAATAGGTGGATTGGTCGTAATGGCGTATCGAATACGTGACCGTGCAAGAAATCTAAGAATATCAGCAACCCTATCAGCCCGCTTGGCTTCAAGGTTCAGATCCACCAAAATATTGTGGCCCTTGTCAAATGCTCTCGCCATATCTGTAAAATAAACACAAACAACAGATATAATTTAATGCACGATTAAAAGATGTTAAACTATAACATATTATGAATCTTAATTCATCTTACATCCTAGTTTAAATTCAAACTTATATATATAACTCGTTACATAAATAGTCTCAAGTCGTATATATAAAAATTTAACTTATAACTAAAAAAGTCGTAAGTCTAATAAAATACAAATCCATTACATAAACGTTATTACTTAAAAGTCTTAACATTTATATCACTACATAAAAAAATAACATTTTTCTAAGTACTGGACTCGCATAAATTGGCCTTGCGAATCGAGTTCAACTCGGTTCGCATGTCAACTCGCCAAATGGTCAACTCGTTAACCTAGTCAACTCGCAACTTCGACTCGCAAATCGATTCGCTAATCAACTCGGTCCGCAAATCAACAAGTCAACTCGCAATAGATTTTCAACTCGCTTCGTTCAGGTATGCGAGTCGAATCTGAAACTCAACTCGTTTCATGAACTGCCGTCGCGAGGTGATAATCAAAATCAATTAATCCGTTGATTTTAACGTGATCTATTGATTGATTTACGTTTATTAAGCATCGTTTAACATTAACCCTAATGATTCATGCTAAATGTAGTCCTTAATCAACGTGAATCGTTTGAATTATAAACCGAAACCCTAGTTTTATGAAAACTTTGATTTCTCGTTATTTATATGGTGAAATCCGTTGTATTATACCTCAAAATGTTCGCAAAGAAGTCTTGAATATAATCTACGGATTCAAAAACTCGTTTCGTTACTCGCAAAGTCAAAATCAAACGAAATATAAATTTCGCCTCGTTTCGCCGGTAAGTCGATTCGCAAGAGGAAGTGAACTCGCGAATGAATTGGATCCGATGGGAAGTTTGACTCGTTTGAATCCCCTTTATACTTCAAACTCGATTCGCAGGTTTATTGTCGATCCGCAAGTTGAAGTCAACTCGCAGGACTAAATTAAAACGCGAATTTAATTCTAAGTATAAATAAAAACCCGTATATTTTACAAGTCTAAATTAAACGGAATTTTCACTTGTAAATGGTTAAATTTGTTCAACAATAAATGAGACAATTCAGTATAATTTAATTCCAAAGGGTAACACTTATTAAAATAAAATAAAATACTTAAACAAAATCTAAAAAGAAAATAAATTAAAATAAAATAAAAGCATATAGACGAACAGTGGTATCAAGTACCATTTTATTAATCACTTTTAAACAAATCAAATACATAAGTAAAGTGATTAAAAATTTAACTGCTTAGGGATCATATTAGAAAGAACAAGCTATTAATTATTTATTAAAAGGTCTAAGTAGATTGTTAGTATACATACCTCATGAAATTCAAATAAATTACAATAGAATTACAACTAATTTTATCATCTATACATTTATATTTATAAAATTATATCTTAGGTACCGTTATCCACATAGCATAATTGATTAAAATCACATTACTCACTTAAAGTGAATATTTTAATTATAGACAATTCAAGACGATTACCAGTATTATGATCCACATAAACAAATTATACTCTATTTTTCAAGCAAAACACCTTTATTGTTAGTATGAGTATTATCAAGTGCTTCCTATTAAATGACATACTGAAGAATTTCAAGTAAAACACATAACACTGTTTCTTTTAATTTCAAGGTAGAGGTTACTAAATGATGTATCTTTTCGAAACATATAACATACACTTGAATTTTAAGGTTAAACAAATATCAGACATATCTTGAACATGCTATGTTATCCAGGTCTGTACTTAGTACAACAGAGGATCCCTTTTAGCATAATTCAAAATACATTTGAGAATATTAATTTAATTAATGGCTTCAGGTCTGTACTTAGTACAACAAAGTCACCAGTAATTAATTTAATACTCATATTGAAACTATTTGTCAATTTAAATTTACATAGCAAAAGTGTATGGTAGTACTATCATTCATCAATTAAGACGCATGTCATACATCATAAAATAGTAACACAAGATAATAATCAAGTAATTAAATAACTTCTTAAGGCTTAGAAAATTTCATATAATTTGCCTACCGGTATATCATATGATGAAGCCATCTAAACTTTTGAATAAAATAAACAAATTATTACTTGTGGATATAGGTGTATAATCAAATAAATATAAACACATACCTGATAGAACCGCTGTAGTTCTAAAGTAGCTTTATTTGAACCTACTAACACATCATACTTAGGACTTAAGCTTATTATTGTGAATCTTATTCTTCTAATGTACTATCATTTCCCTAGTTTTTGCAGATAAAAACTTAAACTTTTTCTAAAAGAACTACTTTTGTTCTTTTATCGGAGGTGATTCCCCTCAGGTAACAAGCAAATGAATGCCATACGCCCCCCCCCCCCCCCCCCCCCCTTTTTTAATAAGTATATAAAAACAAATACTAACTATTACAAAGATACCCTTGGAAGACTAATCACTCTGGATTTCTCATTCCGTTCAGTTGAACCAACGTCTCAAATCTTGCTCTGTCGAACGCCTTTGTGTATAAGTCCGCTAAGTTATCCAATGATGGAACCTGAACCAACTTTATCAAGCTCTTCTCCGCACAGTCTCTAATGAAATGATGTCGAATATCAATATGCTTAGTTTTACTGTGTTTCACCAGATTGTTGGTGATCGACATAGTAGATTCGTTATCAATCATCATAGGAGTATTGGTTATCTTTAACCCATAATCCCGCAGTTGCTGTTGTATCCAAAGAACTTGAGAGCAACAGTTGCCAGCTGCAACGTACTTAGCTTCACATGTAGAAATAGCTACAGACGTTTGCTTCTTGCACTGCCAGGATACTAATCTACCTCCTAGGAATTGACATCCTCTGGTCGTAGATTTCCTATTTTGATTGCATCCTCCATAATCCGAATTAGTATAAGCTACGAGATCTAAGTCTCCATCAATCGGATACCAAAGGCCTAGCTTTGGTTGCCCTTTGAGGTAACGAAGAATCCGTTTTACAGCTCTCATATGTGACTCTTTCGGATTAGCCTGATATCTTGCGCATAGACATACAGCAAACATTATGTTAGGCCTAGAGGCAGTCAGATACATTAGTGATCCAATCATGGCTCGATAAAGAGTTGGATCCACATCTTGATCACTCGATGTATCCGGACCTAGTTTGTGATTGACTGGAATTGGAGTATTGTAGACCTTACTTTCATCCATCTTAAAGCGTTCTAATAGCTCATATACATATTTGGATCGATGAATAAAGAATTCATCCTTCTTTTGATCAACTTGTAATCCTAAGAAGAAATTCAACTCTCCCATTGCAGACATATCAAACCTCTTACTCATGACTTTCTCAAATTCTTGACACATCTTTTCATCAGAAGATCCAAAGATTATGTCATCAACATAAACTTGTACTAATAGAAAGTCTTTCTTCTTCCATTTTACAAACAGTGTACTATCAATCGATCCTCTTGAAAATCCATTCTCAAGTAGATATGTTGATAATGTTGCATACCACGCCCTCGGTGCTTGATGTAATCCATATAAAGCCTTATTCAGACGATATACTCTATCTGGATACTCAGGATTAGCAAACCCTGGAGGTTGAGCAACATACACCAGCTCTTCCACTATGCCATGCAAAAAGGCACTCTTAACATCCAATTGATAAACCTTTATACCTTTGAATGATGCAAATGCTAAGAATATTCTAATTGCTTCTAGCCTAGCCACTGGTGCAAACACTTCATTGTAATCAATACCCTCTTCTTGGTTAAAACCTTGAACCACTAAACGAGCTTTATTACGAGTAATGATTCCCCGATCATCTCTCTTACACTTAAATACCCATCTAGTACCTATCGGATATCCTCCCTTAGGTAGGTCAACCAATTCCCATACTTGTAGTTTCTCGAACTGTGATAGTTCTTCTTGCATTGCTTCCACCCACGAGCTTTCCTTTAGAGCCATTTGCACATTTTTGGGCTCGACTTGTGAGATAAAGCATGAATATAGACATTGATTAGAAATCTCCGTCTGTTTCAATTCAGAATACAAGCTTGGGTATTCAAGGTTTTCAGATGTACTAGCTTTTGATTGATTCCTTGTTTGAACCGGAGTATGAAGATCACCAATGATGTTGTCAATTGGATGATTCTTACTCGTTCTCGTTGAAGCAATAGGTTCAACTAGAATCTCATTTTCTAAGTTAGTACCGATTTCCTGTTGTTCAGGAATGTCTTCCAAATCAGGTACACCTTCTCTAGATAAATGTAAGTTATCAATATCCATAGATATTCTTAACTCTTTCAAAGGAGTGATGATGTCATCCACCAACTTGTCCATTATCTCTTCATCACTTAACGGTGTATCTACTTTGGATTTTTGAGATCCACTAGTAGACGGTTGATTTGGATCAACAACTGTATTGATTCCAGAATTCGGAACACTCAATGTTGAAGTATGGCCACTATCCACATCTTCAGACACTAAATGTTCAGCTATCGCTGAATCACTGACATAGTCACTAATGGGAACTTTGAATGATGCAAAGAGATCTGAATAGTCAAATTGCCAATCAACCCCCTTATGCACATCAGGTGAGTAGCTCGTAACCTCAATATTATAAACTACTTCCAAGCGTCCCATGACTTTATTAAAGACTCTTTTATTTGGTGAATTAGGCATATAACCTAGGAAAAATCCTTCGTCAGCCTTTTCTCCAAATTTAGCTTGATGTCCGGTCTTTAATATGGTGCATGAAACTCCAAAGGGTTGAAACCCTTTTAAGTTTGGTTTCTTATTGTTCAAAAGCTCATAACAAGTCTTGTTCAACTTTTTAACCGTAAGAACTCTATTTAGAACATAACATGCTGTATTCACTGCTTCTGCCCAAAAGATAACCGGAAGCTTTGAATCAGCAAGCATTGTTCTAGCAGCTTCAATCAATGTCATATTTTTCCTTTCAGCAACACCATTCTGTTGAGGTTCATAAGGTGCACTGAATTGATGTAATATCCCTTTGCTTAAGCAATAGATAACTAACGTTGAATTCTTAAATTCTGTTCCGTTGTCACTACGAATACGCTTAACTCTCGTCTTATATAAATTTTCTACTAGATCAAAGAATTCAATTAGAATTCCAGGAGTTTCATCCTTTGATCCCAAAAAGAATACCCACGAGAATCTAGAATAGTCATATGTGACAACTAAACAGTACCATTTGCCACCTAGAGTTCTTTTGCTTATTGGGCCGAAGAGATCCATGTGTAACAACTCAAATGGCGAGGAGATAGAGTTTTCAGTCTTAGGTCTGTGTGGTTTCTTGTGCTGCTTTCTTTTCATGAAAGGAACACACTTATCCTCAGATTCGAAACGTTTCTGTGGTACACCCAGAAATAAACCATTTCTGGTTATATAATTCATTTTTCTCCAGTTCAAGTGAGCCATTCTCCTATGCCATAATAATGCGTCTGCTTCTGAAGCCTTGGACAATAAACATGTAGACACCATTGAAGAGTCAGGAACACCCATGTTGATTGCATAGATGTCCTTCTTCCTTGGTGCCCTCATCAATATCCATTTATCGGGAATTATGAAACCCGGCTTCAGGACTAAGGCTTCCTTTTCATTAAAATGAACTGAATGACCTTTATTACAGACTTAGGAAACACTCACTAGGTTGTGAGTTAGTTCTTCAACATAGTTCACATCCTCAAGAGTCAAAGCTCCATTTAAAACTTTTCCTTTTCCCGTAATCACTCCTCCTTTTTCTCCTGCAAAATTGACTTTTTGCTTGAGACCTTCCTTGAAGTCCGTCAGTAGACTTCTTTCTCCTGTCATGTGTCTTGAGCATCCACTGTCTACATACCACCAGCTATCCTTGTTCACAGTCTGCTCCTGCACATAACACAAAACACGATCAGTTGTCAAGAGGGACCCAAGCCATTACGGTCTTGGTTTGTCCCTTATCATCAACAAACTTAAGCTCTTTAAAAATAACCATCCTTTCCATCAGGAGCTTTGGTTACTTTCAAAGAAGCTTGAGTTTGTGGACGATCAGCCTTAAGAGGTGAATTTGAGGAGAACCTCCTAGGCACTGAATTATGAGTTCTATTATAATAACTATAATTAAACTCATGTGATCGCGAAGTAGAACCACTATCATAAAGACTATGATTTCTACTTTGATTTCTAAACCTCGACGGTGTCATATCCCTAGGCTGATTGAAAGAATTATCACTTAGAGAATATGGCCGTTTTGGTTTAGGAGGGGAGACACTATGTTTACCTTCTCTTTTAAGAATGTTAACAGGTTTATTACCTAACTTAGGTTTGGCATCTAACCTATCTACAGTCTTACTAGAGTCAGTCGGTGTCTTTTTGATCAATCACAAGCTTATGAAATGTTTCCGGCTTTTTGTTTGGACAACACGAAGCTACGTATCCTTTTAGATGACACTTGAAACATGACATCTGCTTGCGTGATTTAGGAACTTTTGCTTTCTCATTCGGAGTCTTAGGCACTAAAGATTCAATTTTCTGTTCCTTATTAACCTTATCATCAACCTTAGTATCATTAATCACTCCACCTGATAAAAAATGTATCTTAGTGAGCGATGATATCTTACTATTGTCCGATGACAGATTCTTAACAGCACTCTTCTGTGCCTCTGACTGTTCAGGTTTATTAGCTACTTCAATCTCAGGATTAACATCAGTCATTTCTGAATCTTCAGGAACAGGAGTGTAATTGGCATTAAAGGGAGGTGATACATCATTGTAACCTATACCAGTCTTGTCCTTTACACTTGAGCATCAAGCATTTTATCCATTTGAGATGTCCTATAATTCTCAAGTTTACGGTTTTGCTCAACTAACCTCAAGTTAAGATTCACTATTTCCTGATCCTTATTAGCAATTGTCTTATTTAAGTCATTGATATTCATATAGAGACCATCTATGATAATAGATTTTTCACTTATGGTATCTCTAAGTTTTGTTCTATCCGAAGCATCAGACTTAATTTTATCTTTCAAGGCCTGTTTATCATCACTTAATCTACGTATATCCGTAAGGGCTTGGTCAAGTTCAGATCTAACAGTCTTATAAGATTCTTTATCCACATTCAATTGGGATGACATATTGCTATTTGACACAGTTAATACACTAATCTGAGATTGTAAATCAGTAACTAAGTAACAAACATCAGCAAGATTAAGAATATCTGAACATACCTTCTTCTTGTCAGTTTGTACTTCAGCCATGCGTGCCACAAAATCTTCAGGACTCATTTGTGGAGTTGAGTCCATGTATAGCACGTCATCATCACTTGCCTTCTCTTCAGACTTAGGCACCTCTACTCTTTGTTCTACATCAGTGGGCATGTAGGACATTGATCCAGCAGTTGACTCTTCAATTTCAGCCATCAAGGCTTCTTCCTCTGACTCAGCTTTCCAGTCATAAGAGCCATCCAACTGCTTCACCACTAAGGCTTTGGAAGCTAGTGTACTTCCCGAACCTTGTTTTCCTTTTGCTTCTACTTTAGGCCTTTGGCATTCTCTAGCGAAATGACCAATACCTTGACAGTTAAAACATCTGACCTTGGTTTTATCAAACCCTGATCTATTGCCCAACACCTTTCTACCAGTTTTCTTGAGGAAATTCTTTACCTTTCTTGATATAAATGCTAGTTGATCTTGAAGCTCCAATTCCTCAAGGTAATCAGGATCGATCTGTTCATAATCTTCATCAAAAAGAATAGGATCATTAATCTTTCCCTCAATGTAATTCTCATACGATGCAACAAAGGAAGCAAGAACAGACAGTTGCTGTTCAACAGATTTCACACTCATGGGCATCTTCTGATGCTCTTGAGATGACTTCTCAGAATTCTTTCCCTTTGTCTCATCACTAGAGGAGGAAATAAAACACAGATCTTCAGATATCATTTCTCCAGTTAACCCAGTATCACCAACTAACAATGCAGTGGTCGAACTAGAAGACCCAGTCAAAAGATTTGTTTTTCCATAATATAACCCAGGGTTCTGAACCTGATCAGAATCGGAATCTTTTGACTTTTTGGAGTAATCATAACCTCTTAGCTTGTCAATGACTTGCTCTAGGGTCATGGTAGCATATCTGGTTTCATTATCCTTGATCATAACACCATATAATTCCCACCTAGAAGGCAAACCCTCAAGAAACTTGTCGGTTTTGTCAACTTCTTCTACAGTGATATCATGGTGTTCTAATTCAGTTAGCAAGTGGTAGAAACGAGAAACATAAGCATCAAGATCTTCTCCCTTTAAAGCTTTAAAGATAGTAAACTGCTTCTTGAGAAGATTCTTCTTGCCAGCTTTTACCTGTGGACTTCTGATGTGGTGAAAAGTATCGGCAATTATAATCACAAGTTTTAAATAAGGAAATACTAAATAAATACTATCACACAATTCAGGCAAGATTAACCCGTTCGTATAATATAGCTATTTAAGTAAGTCCAAGTTCGAACACAGGGAAACGTGATTTAATTTATAACTAATTATTTATTCCTAATTACAACTATTTACAATTTATTACAATATTATACAAATAAGGATCCAATTTACAAATAATGGGGATAAGGGGGACGTTTTAGTTCCAAGCGAACATATTTATAATTGATACAGATTCTAATAGATAAGTTCAGGTACAACTTAGATTACTCATTTGTATAGAAGATTATAACTATATGAACTATTATTGATTAAACTTATTATATTCACTTATGTCTAGTTGCGTTGTTGGCTATTACTATTGGTGATTTTCTGTTGTAAAAGATCGCTTATGGTTAAGTCTTAACCCTCATGATAGTAATACAGTCATCAGGTTATGTAAAGTATCACTATTCCATTAAGATCTCAGCAATTTATTAATACAATTCTACGGTGAGGCTCGAATCACAATATTACTTAACATTAATTAATATTCTTAGTCTATCGCAGAAGGTTAAGATCAAGACATAAACATAATCACTTAATTTATCCAGAGAACTAAATCAGGTTATCAAAAGTTATGATATAAATCAGTTAATCATGTCAAGAATCTTCATTAATATAATATAATATAGATAACTCTTTGTATAATAAACATTCAATAGCTTAGTTCCAACATAAACATATAATGCATATAATAAATTCAATCAATCATTCATTTAAATATTCATAACGAAAACATCTAGTTAACAATAAAATCAAATAAACAATATCTTAAATAACGTATCAGGTCAGTAGCGTTACAAAGATAAAGAAACCTAACCAAATTGTTGAACCAGCGTTTCCTAGGGTTAAAAACCTCAAACCCTAGCTTCTTAGTCTCCAAAATCGTGCTCCAAAGTCGACCTTAAACCCTAACTTTCGTAATTTTATTCTTTGAATCATATATGGTTAAGCCTAAACTAAGCCTCTATTTATAGTTTTTCTGGCCGACCTCTCAACCGCCGGTTGGGACCTCCAACCGCCGGTTGGGATTACTTTTTCTCCAAGTTTGCCGCGTCGTCCACCGCCTCTTGAAACCCTAATGCCAACCACCGGTTGGTCTTTCCAACCATCGGTTGGATCTGTTTTCCAGAATATTCCAAATCCGGGCTTGGGCTCTTTCTTGGACCTCTATCTTCTCTTGTACGGCTTTAGCTTATTTCTTGGCCCAACTCTTCATATTTTCACTTTTAATCTTCATTTCTTCAAGGTTTAATTCTTTAAATCTTCAAATGCTTCATTTTCTTCAGTTTTGGTCCTATTTTCGTTCCTTTTTCTTCTTTCTTCAATAAACATACATTTCTGCAAATATTAACCAGATAAGTATCTAAATTCATAGAAATGCACTAAAATGTATATAAATATAGAGATAAATAGTATAAAATATAGCATATATTTGATGCTTATCAAATATCCCCACACTTAAGTTCTGCTTCTCCTCAAGTAGAATACTGAATAAAATTAAATAAGCATCAAACTAATATTTAGTAATCAAAATACCAATACTAAAAATCTGTTTCAAAAATTAAAAATTTTAATAATTTAATTAACATGGATAACTATAACGTACAAATAAAAATTATTATTATTTATGTAATATATAATCCATAAATGATTACTAATATATTTGTCCACTTTAAACAATCTATACTTATATTTCTGAATACATCTTTATTATTAGTATGTATATTATTTATGATTTACATATATGATATACTCTTAAATTTAATCATGCACTTTAATTTTATATTCCCCATAAATATATAAAATTCATTTTTAAGAATCAAGACATTGGTGACAGGTCTGCATTTCCATGCAACAGAGCGACATAACTTGATTCAGGTAAAGCTATATATATTTTTTTTTTATTTTTCCTTTTAATCAAACCAGCAGTGACAGGTCTGTACAATCGTACAACAAAGTGACATAGTTTGATTTTTATTTTATTTTATTTTTTTTTTATTTTTTTTTTCTTCTTGAAAGATTTTTCTTTCTTTTTGCTTTTAAGAATACTAATTAGAGACCAGGTCTGTACTTAGTACAACAGAGGAAACAATTAGTTGTAACACCCAGTATTTGGGTCTAGTAGTATTTAATATTTTCTAACTGTGAATTATTATTAAGTGTGTCGGAAAATAGGTGTGTTGTATTATTTGAAAATAAATGGGTAAAAGAGTCGAATAATTTATTTTGACTAATAAATTATTGAGTGTTTTAATTTTATTTAGTTGACGGTAAAATAAAATAATGTTTCTCCGTAAATGGTTTTTAAGTTCCAGACAATTAAAAGTACGGGGAATGAAACCTAAACACTTGTAGTACACCTTTAAATGCTTGGGTCGGTCTCTTTTATCTATATACATACGTACGCATCATATATTATCATATATACATACATAATATGAGAAACCCTAGATTAACTCTTAAAATCACTTCCTTCCATCAAATTAATGATGCCAAATTCGAATTCAAGCTTCAAGATCAAAGGTTATCATCCTCTAATCATTCTAAACAACATGTAAGTCTCAATTTCTTGAAATTTATGAACCCTAAAATTTGGGTTCTTTGATGTTCTTGAGTATAATTCGAATTAAGGGTTTAGATTGGTGAAATTGATGTGAGATAAACTCACTAATGATGATAAGTAGCAAGATTTAAGCTAAAAGTTATTTTTGTTTAGTGTTCTTGAGGTTTGTGATGATTGAGATGAATTTAAGGCATGAAAGGATTATATAATTGTTAATTGATGTGTATTAAACTCATAAATGATGTTATTAGAACTTATTAATGATGATGATTAACATCAATGAAGCTAGGGTTTATGAATTGATTGAGTGTTCTTGATATTGATAATAATTAAGATAAAAGTTGTTTGATTAATATAAAGTTAAAGCTTGTAATGATCATATAGTTGTTAGTTGATGATTATATGTGGATTATAATCTAAACCTAGTTTAGAAATGGTGAATTTGATATATGATCATTAATAAAGTTAAAGGGTTTAGTTGATTATGATATGATCAAAGCTTATAATCTTGTGTAATTAGTGTATGTTTGATAATTGTTGTTAGTGATCATGTTAGAGTTGATACATGATGATGATTAGTTGTATTCAAACTAAATTGTGTAAAGTTGATTAGGTGTTCATAGAGATTATGATTGATTCATGAAGATAATTATGTTGGAGTTTTAATGAATTGTTGATGTTGAAAGTTGATAATCTTGTTGATGGTATAATTATGTTAGTTAACAATGATTAATGAGAATTAAGGTGATGAGGTGATTATAATGATTATAAAGTTGATAAATGAATATGAAAGTATTAAGCTTATGCTAGTGGTATATGATGGATGAGTATGGTTAACATGAATTAAGTATGATCAATCCAATGGAAGTGATAAATTGATGATTGTGATTAGTTGAATAATTGGTTGTAATTACTTAAATAAGTTGTTTGATGTAAATACAATAATATGATGTTATATCCACATTGGAATAAGGGACTAATTTGTGTATCCTGTTGTATTCTCAGATGTGCAGAAGGCTCAGTGATATTAGACTACTGAGTGGATGGCTGAGGTATTTGGTGAGTGGATCTCTAATCCTCAGCGTAACTTGGTTGTAACAAGTTTGGTTACAACAAGTAACGTATTATTACTTTATCCGTTGCATTGATGATTATGTTGATAGTAATAATACTGTTGATATGTTGACTAGTTGAATATGTGACTTGTTGATTACGTGATCACTTGAGTTAATTGGCCTTCGGGCATCAGTTGTTAATGAGGCAACGAGTTGTTGAACTGTTGGTTGGGCTAGTTGGTTATCCAAAGTTTAACACACCTCCTGTGTTAGTTGAAGATAATCACTAGCTATCGGTCTCGTCCGTATGGCCATACGGATAGGTTGGGTAAGTGTTCTTGGGGAGCCTCCCGGGTTTATGGTTATCCCCAGAGCCGCCGATCCTCATTATGGTGTTGTTGATTAGTTGAATTGTTGCATTGTTGAACTGATGCATTGTTGATGTGTTGTATCGGGTACTTGCTTGTTTAGTGCTAATTGTTGTACACAAAGTTGTTGCGCTAAGTTAAGTTGTTGATTAGGATCTGCTCACTTAGCGTTATGCTAATCCCCCACATTATCCCTTCTTGCAGGTTTTGGCTATTGTATTGGGTGGGCAAGAAGTTGGACTTGAAGGAATGTTTGACATGCTGACGTGACTCTGACATTTGATTTAAATAAATTAATGATATCTTTTGTTTTATATAACACCCATGTCGATAAACTGTGTTTTGAATTAAGTTGATTTTATACCTATATGAAACAATGTATCTTATAAATGTAGAAATTGGGATAACGCTTCCGGTACAATATATTTAAATGTTTTCAAAATGAGGGGTGTTATAAGTTGGTATCAAAGCATAGGTTTGGGCGAATTGGACATTGCAATGTGTTCAATCCCAAATCTATGGTAGTGTCAAGTCAAACATTCCTGGGAGTGCGGGATTAGTAGTTGCATGAGAAAGTTGTTATTGAATGCGTACTAACCTATAAAAAAGTTGCAAAAGTGTTGTTTTGATTGCAGAGACGGAGGAATATGAGGAACCAATAGGTATTCTCATTGATTCCTCAATACTCGTGGGCCTAGATATGCCAGGTAATTCTCGATAAATTCGATGAATTTAAATAAGTTTGAATTGTTTACTTTGCTATGTTATGATTAGTAGTGAAGTAAGTTGAGTCAAACTGCTATGATTCCTTAGTGATGAGTCCTTGATAATAGTTGCTTGTAAATCTGATGAGGAGATACTAAATGAGATGTTTAACATCATAGAAAGGTGTAATATATTATTGAATTGTGTAGATACATTGTTGAATAAGGTGTAATAGTTGTATTATGTGGATTTAATTGTGTCTACAATATGAAATTAAATTATGAAATCGGTTGTATGAATTGTTATGTGAAATAATAATTTTGGAAGTAATGTGATTAGCAAAGTTGAAATGACTCTAGATAGTGAAATGAGATTGTTGGAATATCTCAATCGAGGTAATTTGGAGTCTTGTTGTTGTTTAAATGAGAAAGTGTCCATTGATTGGGAATGGTATGTTTGACACAGAAAAGTCAAAGTTGAGATTAGTAGAGTTGAATTTGGTAATATATATACCATAAAGTGATGAATATGGTAAGATGTTTATGTGTTTAATAATGATCATGATTGTAATTGAATTATGATCTATATACTAAAAGTGGTAAAATAATGAAGTCGAAGTGGTCAACCAAACTAATATGTATTGACAAGTTGTGAAAAGTCAAAGTGATCATGAAATTGGAAAACTTGTTGTGATTGGTCTAAATTTGATGATTTTATGTGAATTTGGTGTTTTAAGGATATAATGAGACACCGATAGCGAAAGTGAAGTTGTTTGACTTGGTAAAGTCAAAGAAGTGTAAAATGGGTGTTAAAATTTGTAAACATATAGGTTGAAACCCAAATGGGTTGTTAAAGTGCCCAAATGGGTCACTTGGTGGTTAAATGGTTAAAATGAGTATTGGTTCGGTTATGACCAATGTAACAGTGATTTTAAGTCCTACATATAGTAGGAATGTGTGTTGAAAGTGTTGAAGTAGTTAAACTAGTAGATTTTGGTAAAGGTGCCCAATTGGACCCTCAAACGGGTCAACGAGTCAAAATACGATAGGAAGGGTATATGGGGGTGATGAATATGCCCACACGTCTTAAATATATATAGAAACATGTTGGTAAAGGGTTGAAGTCAGAAAGTAAGCCATTTGGAATATGGCGTGTACACTAAAATGGTCGGAAATGGCCTAAAACAAGTTACACGTCCGTTTTCTCGTAAAATGTGAAAATTGAAAAAGTGTAAAAAGGGAAAGTTTTATTTTGGCATAGTGGAGGTGCCTGCAAAATTTCATGACCTAACTCCTTACGGTTTGTGAGATATGCGCGTTTGAAATTCCCATTTTTGCACTAAGATGTTCAGTCTGCTGTGCAGACAGGGGACCCGGCGGCTGGAGGTTATAGCCGGCGGTTGGATGCCCCAAGCCGGCGGCTGGATGCCCCAAGCCGGCGGCTTCTTTTGGCTTTAAAACGCACTTTTGTTCTGTTTGCAAAAATTGGTGTTAGCCGGCGTTTCGACTCGGGTAGCCGGCGGGTCAAGACCTTTAGCCGGCGGCTAGATATGTTAGCCGGCGGCTCATGTAGCCTAGCCGGCGGTTTGTGGGTATTTACAGGATTAAAATATAATTTTTTTTTTTTTTTTTTTTTCGTTTTTCGACGTTCGACGTAACGTTTGACGTAGAAATTTCCGCTAGAAAATTTCGGTGTCCGATTAAGACGAAATTTACATGTCCACTCAAAAACGGCCCAACGGTCAAAGCTCATCGCTTTGCCATGAACCCTGTCAGTTTTCGGCACTTCGGGGCCGTTTGGGGCCCGAAAATCGCGTTTTATTGTTTTTCGAATCTTATTTCGAACTTTTAGCTTACGTTTTGTATTGGGCTTTTGTTTCATTGAGCCCAGAGATCATTCATGTGACTATATACAACATTAAAAGTTGATTTAAGAGGTTCACATATTTTATGGTGTATGCGTCGGTTGTAGGCAGTTTATTTAACTGCAAAAATATACCAGTAAATGGTATTGTTGATTGCTACTAGCAAGAATTAGTAAACATTGATTAGCTAATCATATGAACTATATTATGTGGACTAATTGAAATGAGATGAAGTAGTTGAATTACTTAGAGTATGATAAAATGTTGAATTAAGCGTTTTAAGAAATTACGAAATAAGCATAGGAGCTTATATTGATGTAATAGTTAAGCATGAAATACTCATTAAGGGTATATAGATTGACTATTATGTGTTGAATATTATACATAATATTGATGAATTGTTTAGTACTAAATGTACTATAAGTATTAGGTTATATAAATAATCCTTGATATTGAATCGGGTAATAAAGAAGTTGATTGATGTATTTGTGTCAGACATTGGTGTAGTATGCTTATATTGTTAAAATATATACATGATAATATGAGTAGTTCATATTAAAAGTGATAAGTTGAAAATAGTAGTAAGTTAAAAATTGGGAATATACTTGCTATTACAGGTTGTTGTAATTGTGTAAAGTGTTGATATTACTGTTGAGCAATATGTGAGAGTAAAGATAATTACTTAGGAGATAAATGGTATGAAGCGGCCTGAGAATAAAGTGTGAATGACATAATATGACGACGTCTGGCCAACGTATTTATATTATGCCATTTCACATGGAGTTGTTGAGGTTACTAAGTACCATATAAAATTAAGTGGTTTTAAAATCACAGGTAAGATATGTTGACTTGTAGTTGGGTGATAGTCAATGATTGACTAAAAGAAAAGAATAATAGACTGTTAATCTGTTGTTACTAATGTTGTATTGAACAAGTGATGTGTATAGGTGATGCATTGCCAATAGTATGAATTAAAAGTTGATTTCAGCAAAGTAGAGGTCAGTTGTTTATGAATAATATGGTGGTAATATTGTTGAAAAGATGATTTATGACTACACCTTGTGTTGTTGAAATACCATTGAGGATGATATATGGTATTAACGGGTGTTGTCTTAGCATCTTAATTGGTGTAATCGGATGCTAGTTGATTATATAATAGTAGTTTCAACAATAAGAATTGACCTCTACATACTGTTTATTGTTTATTCTATATGTGATTATGATTATATGAATGGTGATGCTTTCGAATAAGAGTTTCATATAATCAAGTTGTATTTATATTTATAAGTTGTAAAGTTGTAATCAACTAGTTGCAAAAGTAAAAATTTCTAACAAGATGTTAGCTAAATTGCTAGTTGTAAATCGAGCTAAACTTTTGTTATTAAGGTGTATATTGTGGTATTCACTACCACTTGTTGTAATTACTGTAAGGTTGAGATGTTCAAAGAGATATGTGTTACATTTGTGACCAGTGATTATGTGTTTTAGTTGTATACATGACTAAGTATAAATGCTCATGTAAATGGTTAGTTGACTTATTAAAGACAGGATAAGTGCACAATAATTGTGCAAGGGGAAAAAGGAATAAACATTTACATTTGGATATGTGAATGTGGAAAGAATCGAAACCGTGTACATATATTTAGGAATTTCTCAAGGGAGTAATGTATGATATATGTATTTGATGATAGTTGAATTAAACGGTGTATGAAACACAACTTATGTGTTATTGTGAATTTAATTGATATACACATTGGTGGTGTGTAAGTTGATAAGATATATATATATATATTGTGTTTAAATAGTTAAATATATACAAATTGATTCGGTGTTTGTGTGATTATAGATATGCATGGGGTTATATGCATAATTGAAATAAATTGAGTGCATATATTAATGAGTAGTATACAATTAGTGTAATATGAAAGGTTAAGTATTAGCAAATTAGAAATAAAATGTGAGTTGAATCTCACATGGGGAAGGGGAGTAATAGGTGGTTGTGTTCTTAGATTATATATAGTGTGATCAGATTACGAGGACGAAATCTCTTTAAGGAGGGGAGATTTGTAACACCCAGTATTTGGGTCTAGTAGTATTTAATATTTTCTAACTGTGAATTATTATTAAGTGTGTCGGAAAATAGGTGTGTTGTATTATTTGAAAATAAATGGGTAAAAGAGTCGAATAATTTATTGTGACTAATAAATTATTGAGTGTTTTAATTTTATTTAGTTGACGGTAAAATAAAATAATGTTTCTCCCGTAAATGGTTTTTAAGTTCCAGACAATTAAAAGTACGGGGAATGAAACCTAAAAACTTGTAGTACACCTTTAAATGCTTGGGTCGGTCTCTTTTATCTATATACATACGTACGCATCATATATTATCATATATACATACATAATATGAGAAACCCTAGATTAACTCTTAAAATCACTTCCTTCCATCAAATTAATGATGCCAAATTCGAATTCAAGCTTCAAGATCAAAGGTTATCATCCTCTAATCATTCTAAACAACATGTAAGTCTCAATTTCTTGAAATTTATAAACCCTAAAATTTGGGTTCTTTGATGTTCTTGAGTATAATTCGAATTAAGGGTTTAGATTGGTGAAATTGATGTGAGATAAACTCACTAATGATGATAAGTAGCAAGATTTAAGCTAAAAGTTATTTTTGTTTAGTGTTCTTGAGGTTTGTGATGATTGAGATGAATTTAAGGCATGAAAGGATTATATAATTGTTAATTGATGTGTATTAAACTCATAAATGATGTTATTAGAACTTATTAATGATGATGATTAACATCAATGAAGCTAGGGTTTATGAATTGATTGAGTGTTCTTGATATTGATAATAATTAAGATAAAAGTTGTTTGATTAATATAAAGTTGAAGCTTGTAATGATCATATAGTTGTTAGTTGATGATTATATGTGGATTATAATCTAAACCTAGTTTAGAAATGGTGAATTTGATATATGATCATTAATAAAGTTAAAGGGTTTAGTTGATTATGATATGATCAAAGCTTATAATCTTGTGTAATTAGTGTATGTTTGATAATTGTTGTTAGTGATCATGTTAGAGTTGATACATGATGATGATTAGTTGTATTCAAACTAAATTGTGTAAAGTTGATTAGGTGTTCATAGAGATTATGATTGATTCATGAAGATAATTATGTTGGAGTTTTAATGAATTGTTGATGTTGAAAGTTGATAATCTTGTTGATGGTATAATTATGTTAGTTAACAATGATTAATGAGAATTAAGGTGATGAGGTGATTATAATGATTATAAAGTTGATAAATGAATATGAAAGTATTAAGCTTATGCTAGTGGTATATGATGGATGAGTATGGTTAACATGAATTAAGTATGATCAATCCAATGGAAGTGATAAATTGATGATTGTGATTAGTTGAATAATTGGTTGTAATTACTTAAATAAGTTGTTTGATGTAAATACAATAATATGATGTTATATCCACATTGGAATAAGGGACTAATTTGTGTATCCTGTTGTATTCTCAGATGTGCAGAAGGCTCAGTGATATTAGACTACTGAGTGGATGGCTGAGGTATTTGGTGAGTGGATCTCTAATCCTCAGCGTAACTTGGTTGTAACAAGTTTGGTTACAACAAGTAACGTATTATTACTTTATCCGTTTCATTGATGATTATGTTGATAGTAATAATACTGTTGATATGTTGACTAGTTGAATATGTGACTTGTTGATTACGTGATCACTTGAGTTAATTGGCCTTCGGGCATCAGTTGTTAATGAGGCAACGAGTTGTTGAACTGTTGGTTGGGCTAGTTGGTTATCCAAAGTTTAACACACCTCCTGTGTTAGTTGAAGATAATCACTAGCTATCGGTCTCGTCCGTATGGCCATACGGATAGGTTGGGTAAGTGTTCTTGGGGAGCCTCCCGGGTTTATGGTTATCCCCAGAGCCGCCGATCCTCATTATGGTGTTGTTGATTAGTTGAATTGTTGCATTGTTGAACTGATGCATTGTTGATGTGTTGTATTGGGTACTTGCTTGTTTAGTGCTAATTGTTGTACACAAAGTTGTTGCGCTAAGTTAAGTTGTTGATTAGTATCTGCTCACTTAGCGTTATGCTAATCCCCCACATTATCCCTTCTTGCAGGTTTTGGCTATTGTATTGGGTGGGCAAGAAGTTGGACTTGAAGGAATGTTTGACATGCTGACGTGACTCTGACATTTGATTTAAATAAATTAATGATATCTTTTGTTTTATATAACACCCATGTCGATAAACTGTGTTTTGAATTAAGTTGATTTTATACCTATATGAAACAATGTATCTTATAAATGTAGAAATTGGGATAACGCTTCCGGTACAATATATTTAAATGTTTTCAAAATGAGGGGTGTTATATTAGTAAACCCCCAAATGTTTTTACATAAGTAAAAAGATATATAAAATTATCGCATGATAAATCTAAGAATT
The DNA here is from genome assembly GCA_949592205.1 of Helichrysum umbraculigerum. NCBI lineage: Eukaryota > Viridiplantae > Streptophyta > Magnoliopsida > Asterales > Asteraceae > Helichrysum > Helichrysum umbraculigerum. The sequence goes on from CATIUR010000011.1 coordinate 4,096,759, forward strand.
AAGACTTTTATGTCATACATCATATTATGTATCATAAAATAATATACTAATTATTTATTTAATTTATTAAAATTCAGAAATCTTCATATAGATTGCCTATTAGTACATCATATCATGTAACTATATATCACTCCTTATTAAGTAGCTTACGTTATATGTACAAAACAGTTAATCCACATTAAAGTCTAAACTTTTAAATACAAAACAAAACTTTTAACAAAAGTATTCTAACTAATAAATACTTAGTTATTCACTTAAAAATTTTAAAATTTCACCAAAAGTTAAAGAACAATAGAAACTTAAATGTTTAATAAAAGAATTCTTTTTCTTACGAACCCTATCCCCACACTTAAAGCATACAATGCCCTCATTGTATAAAACTGATAAACAAAAGTGAGTAAGGGAAAGAAAAATAGAACAGAAAACTCCCCTGACTTAGAAGCAATTGTTGTCAGCTAGGTCAATACTTTTGTTGAATTCATCGTTGGCTAAGAAAAATTCTTCTTGGTTGGTTCCTTGATCTCTTGAAAAATAATATACAACATCCACACTTTCGTAGTTAATCACGATTGCATTTAGCATATGCAATAAGCCTTTAAACCCCTCGGTATCCCGAGTGGACGAGTTATAGTCTCGTGAGGGTTTCCAGGGAACATACCCACAAAGTTCATAATTAATAAGATAAACTTATTAAATTTCCAAAAATTTCAATGCATTGTTCAGCTTTACTATCTGTATGCCAACTTCATAAATACTTATGAATTCTAGCAAAACAAACAAACAAATTAAACATACCAGATAATATATAAATAAAAACTAAAATATTCTAAATGAAAACTAAAGTAAAAATAAAAATGTTTAAAAAATAAGAAAGAAACACATAACCATATACTATTAAATATTGTCACTATTGTCATTCCCCTTAGGCTAATTATGTAGAAAATATCTAAACCATTGCTATTCGTAGGTTATCCTTAAATAAAGTCAACCGCCGATTGACATAATCAACCGTTAATTGAACAAGTCTATGTACGCCCCAAATCAATAACCTATAAACAGTCTATATATCTAAGTATTAATGGCCATATAACTTATGTAGTAAGTAATATTTCATTATCACCTCAATTTTATTGCCCAATATCCTTTAAGCTATGTATTTCGAATTTAATCATCTAGTGCTTAAAAGTAAATAGCCTACTAAAATCTAGTAATGATCTGGATCCCCAAAAATATAGTTTATCTCTTAATGTGCTTAAAGACCCAAAGATGTTTTTAATATGTTAATCCAATAATCTAACATCTCATGATCATATTAAAGCTCCTAATTTGTAAAGAGTCCAAAAATTTTAAAAAAAATTCAAACCCATAAGTTTAAAAATATAGAAATCGTTTTAGGCTTTTAGCCCTTTATTTAATCAAAAATATTATGTGGACCAATTTAATTTAAAACCCAATGTGTTTTAAAAGGGTTAAATAATTAATTTTAAAATTCAATCTTTTTGGCTTAATTGGCCCAAATCTCCATCGTTTAAATCTCAGCTGTTTTAAAAGTCCATCGATTATTCCATTAAATAGGCCCAAATAATTGTAGCTTTCAATTTAAAAGTCCACATGAATCAGCCCAATTAAAAAGCAATTTAGTTTAGTCGAATTTGAGAAAACCCGCCCAACCGCCGGTTATCAAAGTCAACTGCCGGTTGGTTGCTAGCAGCAGTTTTCCAAAATAACGACCCTTATATCTTATTTTGTTTATTTAGCCTTATCTGATTTACGTATCTAAATTCCAACAGTGTTTTCTAATAATTATGGTTTCTTATTCCTATTCTTAAGAACAAACTAAAAGTAAAAACTAAAAAATAAAATACCTAAAAATTAAAACCTAATAAAACTACTTACGAAAAAAATACAACCTAATATACAAGCACGGGTTGCCTCCCGAGAAGCGCTTGTTTTTGTTCGAGTCACTAGCTTGACTCCAACCTTACTTACCTAAAAATCTAGTGACTTTCCCCACACTTAGCGTAAAGCATGGATGGTAATCTCGATACATATCATTTAAATGTAAATTTATTAAAATTAAAGTACGAAGATACTTATCATTTTTAGCAGGTAAATGTCCATTCTGAGATGCTCCATGATTTTCCAAAAATTGTGAGAAACTTTCCTTCTGCTCAAATTGCCAAAAAGGATCTTCATATTGGTAAAACAGTGAACTTGTGCTTATAGACACGACAACCGTTGGTTGTGTCGACTCAACCACCGTTTGGATTTCCACTGTCGACTTTGTTGTAATCCAATTGCTGTTTAATATCTGATTACCTCAAATTCTGTTTTTGGTTGCGTTTCCAATCCTTACCCTTGGTTGATCATTTTCTTTTAATTGTTTAATCTCTTCATTACAATCAAGTAACAAAAATGATTCCTCATCAGAGTCGTAATGATCAAATTTAGGCAAAATTGACCAATCTATCTCCATATCTTCTTCCTGTTTAAATTCACTAAAAATTTCATTAGAAAATAAGGATTTAGAAAATTGAGGGTACTTATCGATTTGATTGTTAATCCCTTCAAGTTGCTGAATGGAGATTCCTCCACTATGATCAAGAGTTTCGGTCTCTTCCGTTCTTTTACTTGGAGTTTTCATAAATTGTGGAGCTCTCACAATCGATGGTTCGGATAAACAACTTGTGAAAATGTCATCAGGAAATTTATTCATATACTCCTCAATTGTCATGTTAGCAATATCTTCATTCATATGATAATTTCTCGAATTTTGAGAAATCACGGGAATATTAGTCATGGTTTGGTACATACCTGATAAACTAAGAGAAAAAGAAAAAGAGTAGAAAAGAAAAGATAATAAAAACTAAATAAAAATAAAAATTGATAGATCCGGATGTGTTAGAATCAGGTTGGTGTAAACTAATCACAATAATCTAATAATAAAACACATTCAAAATTAAATGACTGAAAAAGAATACCCAACCCAACCTTAGAAATGGTTTAATTAGTAATGCAAGTTAGTTGTTATACAAATGTTTTTTTTTTTTTTAGTTAGTAGGTTGAATTTCTTCTACAAAGCTAGTCAACAGATCTCGGTAGCTCCATTGATAGTACACAAAAGCGGAGAAACAGGTCAGCGCGAAGCTTATTAAAAACCTATCTCTTTCGAGAAGCACCTTACCTCTTATATGATAAATCAATGAGGTAGGGCTTTACTCTCCTTATACCTTTGTTTTTGTCAGTATTCTCAATGGGTGAGCCGATATTTCTTATTGATTTTGCAAAGTATTGGAATTAAAAATTATACAGGGAAAAATAATTAGTTAAATTAAAATACACCGCTCCCCGATAGAACAAAAGTCCAACCGGTTAAGTGTTCCCCGGCAGCGGCGCCAAAAACTTGATGTGTGCTAAGTATAGGCAATTATAATCACAAGTTTTAAATAAGGAAATACTAAATAAATACTATCACACAATTCAGGCAAGATTAACCCGTTCGTATAATATAGCTATTTAAGTAAGTCCAAGTTCGAATACAGGGAAACGTGATTTAATTTATAACTAATTATTTATTCCTAATTACAACTATTTACAATTTATTACAATATTATACAAATAAGGATCCAATTTACAAATAATGTATAGATAAGGGGGACGTTTTAGTTCCGAGCGAACATATTTATAATTGATACAGATTCTAATAGATAAGTTCAGGTACAACTTAGATTACTCATTTGGATAGAAGATTATAACTATAGGAACTATTATTGATTAAACTTATTATATTCACTTATGTCTAGTTGCGTTGTTGGCTATTACTATTGGTGATTTTCCGTTGTAGAAGATCGCTTATGGTTAAGTCTTAACCCTCATGATAGTAATACAGTCATCAGGTTATGTAAAGTATCACTATTCCATTAAGATCTCGGCAATTTATTAATACAATTCTGTCGCACCCCCAAATTATGATGCGGAAGCGGGTCGGTTCGAGGCGCGACTAATCAATATACAAGCATACAAGATTACATAATGAACGACCACTACATGCGTCGTTTACAAATACGTTGATAAAATAAAGGTTTTACACCCTTATAATATAGTTTACAAAAGCCCTTGAGTTCAAATGATAGAGATTCTATGGCATAACTAAATTATACAAAATATAGTAATGCATGACAATCTCTTGATGTCTGAATGCGACTCGAACTAATGGGCATCCTGAATGGCAGTCCTACTGCTGCTGAGAACCTGAGAATACATGCTAAAAGGTCAGCTATAAAGCTGGTGAGCTCACAGGTTTAATGATAAGATATGATGTATGAACCACAAGATTTAATGATGATTTTGAAATTAATCAAATATGATGTATATATAGCCGTGAGCACATAGTCTGAGCTTAACTGAGATGTCAGGATCACAATTAAGTGCCTGAGCGAGGGTGTCTCTATGCGTATGCCTAATCAACATACGTATGAACAAATGCTAATGCGTCCGTTTTGACCAGTCAGTGCTTGCTGACCCGGACGGGGATTGTCAGTCCCATATGGATCCATACACTAACATTCACGCTACAAAGTATTACCAAACTATGCTATGAGGACTTAAAATGATTAGATGATTTACTCATGTAATATATAGCGATGTTTTGATACTTGTGTTCAGATGTAAAACAAAATGAGCATGTATCTCACCCCTAGGTAAAAGCATTTAAAAAGGGGCTATGAGACTCACCTGAGCCTATTGAGATGCTATTAAGCACAAATGATGATTCACAATACAATGATGTCGATCAATCGACTGAAACCTGCAGGGCGTCTTAGACGCGCAAGGTTTTGATAAATGATTAGATTCTTGAAACTTGCCGGGCGTATTAAACGTGCAAGGTTTAATTGATTAGATGACTCTACGGACCATCTATGATAGTTATCCCATTAACTAGTTATGACCAATTACTTTGGTTAATGATTATGTTTGAGTTTGTGAAAATGTTTACGGCCCATTGGTGATTGATTGAAATAATAATTCTTCAATTATTATTACTACTTTCATTTGTTGTGAACTTATAAAAGCATATTTGAAGTGTTTAAATGTTGTATCGTATAAGTATGAAATATGTCGCGATGTCTGACACTTAGTGTAAACCTTTAGTTTTAAGTTTATGGAAAAACGGGGGGCCCGAAAACTAAAATACGCCATTTTCGACCCCTAGATGACTCCGAATGGCCTAAAACTGACTAGGCTAAGGAACTTAGCCTTGACCATTGGGTTGTTTTTGAATGACCGAGCGAATTTGAGCCCAATCCGTTACAATAAATTTTTCATCGAGAAGCTACCCTGTTTTAGGTTGTGAAATCTTCGACGTTTTCAGAAATTCATTTGTTCTGTTTTAGCTAGAATTCGCCGGGCAGAAATTCATTTGTTCTGTTTTAGCTAGAATTCGCCGGGCTAGTTTATTGATCCGTTGGATCATGAAATATAAAGGGGGAATCCGCCGGATTCCCTTGAATCCGCCGGATTGGTGGCACTTGTGGGGAATACGCCGTATTCCCTTGAATACGCCGTATTCTTGAAAAATAGAGGGAATATGCCGTATTCCCTTGAATACGCCGTATTCCGAAGAGGCGCCGGGTAGATCATGTTTTCTGGGCGGGAATACGCCGTATTCCCTTGAATACGCCGTATTCTGAGGTCTGGTTCGAGTCTGTCGTTCCAAAATTCACCCAAAACCCATTTTAATCCGCAAACAACCAACCATGATCTATCCTAACATTAATACTTGATGTTATACGTTATTTAAACACGGAATTACAAAGTTTGAGTTAACGATTTCTTACGTATTTAAAAATGGAGCTAAAAATGGAGATGGAGCTTGGTGATGATGATGAAGGATGAAGATGATCACGATGATGATGATGATTTGATGTTGTTGCTGCAGATTGTTGTTGTTATTAGATTGTTGTTGTTGTTTGAAAATGAGAACCGAGAGAGATTGAGAGTGAGATTGAGAATGAAATGAAAACAAAAGGTTGCGTTCGGTTGGTTTATGCCCAGCTCCAATTATTGGAGTTGGGTGGCTCCAATGCGAAGTACAAAATACCCGTGTTTTTGTACCCGTTCGAAAAGTAGTAAAATGTTTTAATTCGATAAATTTCTAAAAATGAAACCGTACGTATTTTAATCGAAGTATTTTAATAAAAATACTTTTAATGAGATATAAAAATATATCTTTGTTTTATCTTTCTGAGACGGACACGATTTGAATGTTTTCGTCGCGTTTGAGTAAAATGTTATAAAACGAAATATGTTTTATTTTATCTAATGTAAATAATAATTACTATCTCCAATAATAATACATTATTTATATGTTTTGTCGCGAATGTTTTACGTTTGTACGATACGAATACTTTATATATTATTAAAATAATATATAATAAATATGTGGATATTAAATAATCATTCCGTATTACTTAATATTTGATTTTCACCAATGCCGTAAAAATGAATCGGAAATTTGGCCGATTTGAAAATGAACGATTAAATATAATCGCGTATTGATATATATTCAACAATATATATATTGATACATACAATTAGCCTAATACATAGAACTAATTACACGTATTTCTAAATGATTAGGAACTAAAAACTAGTCCTAATTTGACGGGTGTCACAAATTCTACGGTGAGGCTCGAATCACAATATTACTTAACATTAATTAATATTCTTAGTCTATCGCAGAAGGTTAAGATCAAGACATAAACATAATCACTTAATTTATCCAGAGAACTAAATCAGGTTATCAAAAGTTATGATATAAATCAGTTAATCATGTCAAGAATCTTCATTAATATAATATAATATAGATAACTCTTTGTATAATAAACATTCAATAGCTTAGTTCCAACATAAACATATAATGCATATAATAAATTCAATCAATCATTCATTTAAATATTCATAACGAAAACATCTAGTTAACAATAAAATCAAATAAACAATATCTTAAATAACGTATCAGGTCAGTAGCGTTACAAAGATAAAGAAACCTAACCAAATTGTTGAACCAGCTCCTAGGGTTAAAAACCTCAAACCCTAGCTTCTTAGTCTCCAAAATCGTGCTCCAAAGTCGACCTTAAACCCTAACTTTCGTAATTTTATTCTTTGAATCGTATATGGTTAAGCCTAAACTAAGCCTCTATTTATAGTTTTTCTGGCCGACCTCTCAACCGCCGGTTGGGACCTCCAACCGCCGGTTGGGATTACTTTTTCTCCAAGTTTGCCGAGTCGTCCACCGCCTCTTGAAACCCTAATGCCAACCGCCGGTTGGTCTTTCCAACCGCCGGTTGGATCTGTTTTCCAGAATATTCCAAATCCGGGCTTGGGCTCTTTCTTGGACCTCTATCTTCTCTTGTACGGCTTTAGCTTATTTCTTGGCCCAACTCTTCATATTTTCACTTTTAATCTTCATTTCTTCAAGGTTTAATTCTTTAAATCTTCAAATGCTTCATTTTCTTCAGTTTTGGTCCTATTTTCGTTCCTTTTTCTTCTTCTTCAATAAAAATACATTTCTGCAAATATTAACCAAATAAGTATCTAAATTCATAGAAATGCACTAAAATGTATATAAATATAGAGATAAATAGTATAAAATATAGCATATATTTGATGCTTATCAACTTCCCTCACCTCTTTTCTCTAACGCTTCCCAGAGCGTTCTAGCAGTTTGAAAAGATTTTAGTTGATGAGCGAGTTCTCTTGAAAGACACATTTTGATGCAGGAATGAGCTTTATTTTCAGCCTTATAGTCTTCCTTTTGTTGCTCATTCATGTTCGCATAGGTAAGAACCACAATAGCATTCTGAACAGTTTGAGTATGTGCCGTGTATCCATTCTTGATACACATCCAGATTGACAGATCATGGAATCTACAGTAAGATTCAAATCTGCCCTTCCAGTTGTATTAATCCTCGATCTTTAACAACTTAGGTGGAACGTTTGATTTTCCCACCTCGTGATCCATCTCGATCATTCTACTTAAGTCAGACATCTTAAAAATGTAAAGTTAAACTGTTTCGCGAATTCAGAAAACTCAACTCGCAAGACTCAGCTCAACTCGCAATCTCAGCTCGACTCGCAGAATCTCGGTTCGCAAGTCTCAGTTCGGATCGCAACAAATGTCAATTCGCAAGTGATTTGGTTTCGCAGGAAGTCTCGATTCGCAAGACAAAGTTCGACTCGCAAGTTCAATTCGACTCGCAAGTTCAACTCGGTTCACAGACGTAACTGGAACCCTAATCTCAACTCGCGAAACGGCTGTTAAACCCGAAAATGAATGTTTAAGGTATTTTTACGATTGAAACAGGAAATTTCAACCGTAAACAAACCCTAAAACGTCCAGAGAATGATTTTGATCGTTAGTATGTACTAATGCACGTATAAACGATCCGAATCACAACGCAATCACCTCTAAAACTTTTGAACACACTCGTATGTAGCCCGAAAGCTCTGATACAAGATGTAAGTCCCTAGTTCTAGGATCGATAACTTCGTAATCTGTAGTATTAAGGTGTGGAATCCCTCAATACGGTGTTATCTTACTAATAACGAGTAAGTTCGTAATTGCGTATATTAAAGCTTAACTTTAAACGATAAAACGTCAAAGCCTAGCCGTTAGGTTTAGGTATTCTCTGGATATTGAGTTCGCAGGTGTTAGAATCGGAATGCAAAAGTTTTTTTTTTCACGAATTGAAAACACATTTATACGTCAAACACGTCTCGGCTCGCATGGGCCTGCGAGTTCAGTCCAACTCGCAGCCCAAGCCCAATACTGCTTATGACTATTGCGAGTTCAGTTCTCATCTCGCAGCTCAGCTCGCTGCGACCTGAGATCTCGACTCGCTATGCATAAAACGTATATATATTTATTTCGTATTTAACATTCATCTAACTTAGCACAATTATATATTTAACGAATATTACTAACAAAACAAATATTCATTTACAAATCTAAACAAATATACAAACATAATAATAATTACACCAGTCCTATTTCAAGCTAGATCTGTTTCACAATCTATGTCTCAACAGTAGATACGGGACCACTCCGGTTCAGCCATCTCTCTCTCTCTCTCGGTTTTGGTTTCTCATTTGTTTTGGAAAATCCATCCATAATCCGCTGTAAACTCCTGTGTCGCAAGTTCCGATCTTGGGTTTCTGATATGTAGTTTTGCTTTCATATTCCAGATCCGGGTTTTCGTTTTCATTTTCATACTCCAGATATACGTTTTCATTTTCGTTTTCGATTTCATATTCAAGATCCGAAAAGACGAACCAAAGATGGTGGAGGATGTTGGAAAATGACCATGTCAAATAAGCGCATGTCCGGAAACCTTTACGCCTACGAGGTCACATGCGTTAACACATAGATACCACTTATTTAACCAAGTTAAGTTAACTGTAATAACTAGTTGAGTTATTAGTTAATTTGAAATCATTTAATAAATGTTGTTAAGTGATAGAGTTTGAGGTGAAAGTTATTAGGACTAAACTGTTACTTCTAATTACTTAAAGGGTTTATAATTAATTAATAATAAAATGTTATTATTATTTTATTATAAAAAGATTATTTATATTAATAATATATACAGTATATAACATACCTTTTGGTCTTGACTTTGGACACAATTCCTTTTCTTGTATGTTCGTACGGACGAACTCAAAAACCCAAGTGGGTATTGTTGTTTTTTTATTGTAAAACATAAAAAGAAAAGGGTTTCAATTGGTTATTGAACTAGCATTCGGGTGGTGATCAACAACGTATTATGTGTGCGATCATAGAGGGGTTTTACTTTAAACCCTAATAGTTTTATTGAAGCTTTGCTAAAAGGTACATGAATCTATCTTAACTAATTATTCATACGTGTTTATTCGCTTCCACAATTATGTGACAATTTGAATATATCTATTGCTATACTCTAACAGTGGTATCAGAGCCACACACGTATGTTGTGATTAGTTAGATGTGTTAAACATAAAATTTGTGGGGGTCGTTGTTTGGTTCGACGACAACAGAAAGAAAAGAAAAAATAATATATATATATATATATATATATATATATATATATATATATATATATATATATATATATATATATATATATATATATATTATCTCGTTGTTTGGTTTGGCGACAACATGATGAAAAAAAATAGTTTTTGGTTTGTTGTTTTTTTTGGTCTCAGTCGACAACAGGAAAAGAAAAAAAAAATTACTATATTTTTGTTTGGTCATGTGGATTACATGCGTAGTCAACAAGCAAGGAAAGAAACAAACTTTTTGGTTTGTTTGAAAGAGGGATCCAGCGTAGGAACACAAGGAAGAGAGGAAAAAAAATTTTTGGCTTGGTTGTGGGTTTGTGGGGATCCAGCGATGAACAGAAACAAACTGGAACGAAATTTTTGATTTTTTTAAATTAAACCTTAAAGTTACATAGTTAAACTTTAAAATTCCCACGAAATTTTTGATTTTTTTAAATTAAACCTTAAAGTTAAATAGTTAAACTTTAAAATTCCCAATGCAAATTTTATGTTTAACAAGAATAATAACGTGTTTAACGTAAATTGCTTTGTTATTATTTGTGTACTTTTAATTAACAAGATAAAGTGTATCCATGATAAACTTAGGGTGTTGATAAATATAAAATAGTTTTTGTTACATACGCCAACATATATGCATTACCGTATTATACAGTACAACACTGTAATGCATATATATTGGCGTATGTAACAAAATCTATGTTGTATTTATCACTCCCCTAAACTTATGTATATTTTGTCATACTAGTTAGAATTAATTGTTAATTGAGATGACATGCTTAAAAATTGATTAGTATAATTATGTGTTACTTGTTTAAATTGTTTAATTGACAAGGATTACATGTACCTAGTTTGTCATGCTTTAGGGTTCCACCCACTAAAAGTTGCATGAAAATTAATTGTTAATTGTTTAAATAGTTTATTAATTTTAAAAGTTTATTTATTTTGCTTATTTTATTGTAACTTGTAAAGCAAAATGGTTTTATAAAAAATAAAAATAAATAAATTTGACTAATGACTATGAAATAAGATTTATTATTTTTTTGCAAATCTTATTGTCAACTCGGGTTGGGCTCACATACCGTAATTTTCTCCCATGACGAGATTTGCAAATTGATAATTTGTTTTAAACCACGACTATGAGCTTGTATAAGAGAGGTATCTTCGGCTCGGTGTCTAAGATGGTGGGTTGGATAAACGATGTAAAGATCATAGCCCCTCCTCTGGCCTCTCTTATACATGGTCGAAAAGGTTTAAAACATCTTGAATCGTCAACTTTAATAAAAGTGCAATCTCTAGTTTAATATGAATATTAAATTAAACATCTTGACGCACATTACTTAATGAAGAAAGTTTTTATTAAAATTTATGATACGAAGATGTGTGCATGCTTCTTTGTACATATTTGATACATATTATCAAATAAATTACCCATTTAAATTAAGTCATATGCCATCCAATTGTATGAACACTTGCAGTTGCTTTTTACTCTGCGTGAGACATAGGTAAATTGCAATCCCAAGGTAAATTACCACTCGTCGTGAGACGGTGGTGAACAATTTACAGTTCTTAATTGGACGACTTAAAATGAGTTAAGCGGTGAGATCTTTAAGCCCGTGGCAAAAGATGGGATGAAACATGTTTACAAATTCACTTATGCTTGCTTCAAAAGTATTATTTGTAAGTCACATAATTTCTAGGTATTGCACTAGTAATACAATTATTGATCGTCACTTACCTTTTGAGTAACATCATTACTAGCATATCAACTGATGTAATGGTGCTATGTCATTAGGATCCTAGCATTTTAGAAAATTAATAGTTTACTTGGTTAAACTTGGGTAAATTAATTATTCTATAAGTGTTAATTATCGAAAATACTAATTTTTGAACTTTAATCGAGTTGTAGATGGCAAATCCTGCACCAAACCTGAATTATTCAGCTTTCAGGCAAATGCTAGAATGAGAAAAATTTTCTGGAAGGAATTTCAATGATTGGTTTTGTCAACTAAGGATTGTCCTTCGTGTTGAGAAGAATACTGACATCATTGAACAGCCGTTGGGACCTGCTCTGTAACACCCTCTCCTGTGGCCTGGTAATTTTCTATTTAAATTGAGTATTTAATTGTTTTAGAAATTTATTTGTTATAACTATTTAATTGTGAAAGTTGGTGAAATAGGTCTCAGGACTTATTGTGGTTAATGAAATGTTGCTTATTTTAAAATATTAAAGTTGACGGTATAATAAAATAAATTTCTCGCAGTTGATTTTTAGGTTCCAGGCAATAGATTTAGGACGGGTATAAAATACCCAAAGTTGAGTCGGTTAAAATAAGGGTCGATCTTTTATTTTCATCACTTTACCAAATCTTGGTTCCTTCTCATTTCATCTCAAAGTAAAAACCTAAACTCTAACTAAATCTTTACAAGTTGAAATCAATAAATTGAATCATCAAACAACAAGTGGAAATTCTTGCTGGTTGATTTCATCATCTTCTTGTTGTTATTTAGCTCATCATCAAAGTGTAAGAATATCTCTTTTACAAACTTATGGGTTATTAGATTAAATGATGAAATTGGCAAATTGATTAGATTCTTGAGTTTGTTTGATGATTGCTTGTGATATCTAATATGAAGTGATGATTATTGATTGAAGTTATTGTTATAATCCATGTTCTTGATCCATGATTGAACTTAGTTGGAAACCTAATGGATTTTATAAATTTGGTGTAAAACTAGTGTTATTGGATGTTATTGTAGTTGGTTTATGGTAATTACATATCATATGGAGTTGTAGTAACATTAGAAATTGAGTTTTCTACATACTTGATTCGAATTTGAGGTTTTGGTATTTAGAATTCGTGCAGAGTTTATAGCTGCTACTGCTGTTCTTGATCTGGAAGAGAAGCCGGCGGCTTGATAAGTCAAGCCGGCGGTTTCTGTTGTATGTTGGGGAAGCCGGCGGCTTCAATGACTAAGCCGGCGGCTTGGGACCCCTAACCGGTGGGTCAATGACCCTAACCGGTGGATGCTGGAGGCTTTAAAACTCAAATTACTTCTGTTGATGAAAATTTAAATTACCCGGTGGGTGATTGAGGTGACCCAGCGGCTAGCCATGGGAAGCCGGCGGCTTGGTTACTCTGGCCAGCAATTCTTCTTTAATTGTTATAAGTCAATGTCAATTAGTTGTGGTATGTTGTAACATTGTTAAATCTGTAATGTTAGATGATAATAGTCATATGGTGATTATAATACATGACTAGACATCTTGTAACATAAATGTTTATTGTGTTAAGCTTCTCGAGTGGCGATTCAATATAAGTTATGTATTATTGATTTGACTACTAACTTATATTTGATGTTGAATCTCAGATCATCCGAAAGATAAAGTAACCCCTGGAGTCTGAGTAGTTGAAGACGAAGGTATCGGTGAGTGGATTCGAAACTCACCATTTGATTTAGTTGTAATCAATTGATTACAACGGGTAATTGTAGATATGATTATAGAGTTGTTTAATCATTATTGTTGAATGCATATTTATGTGCTATGTGTGATAATTGGAAATTGGTTGTTAATGAGGTCAACAAGTTGATGAACTGTTGGTTGGGTTAGTTGGTTATCGTGTGAATGATACAGGGATATGCTTCATATGTTGTGTGTATTGAACTGTATCTGAGTAGGATAACCACTAGCTATCGGTCTCGTCCGTTATGGCCATACGGATATGGTTGGATAAGAGTTCTTGGGGAGCCGCCCGGGTATTATGGTTATCCCCAGAACCACCGATCCTCATTATGTTGTTGTTGTTGATTGTTGTAGTTAATGGTTATGCTAAGTTGAATGTTGGGTGTTGAACTCTCTCACTTAGCTATGTGCTAATCCCTCATCTTATTTCCTGCATATTTTGTAGCTTAATGGGTAGCAGGAATGTGATGCTTTTGGTGCAAGGACAGTTTGACAGCAAGCTACTCTGATCCTTTTTGTACGAAATTAGTGGTTTTATGTAATACCCCGACTCATGTTGTTTTTAGAACAGTTTTATGTTGATGAAACTTAAACTTGTAAACTGTTTTCTGTAAATTAATAGAATGTGAATTTATAAATGTGTTTAAAATTTCCTACGCTTCCGTGTTGTTAGTAATATATTGATGTTCCAAATGAGGGGTGTTATAAGTTGGTATCAGAGCGTGGTTTTGGGTTTATTGAGCATTGAAGAATGTTCAATCCCAAAATTGTAGCATGGTATGTCAAACATTTCTGGTTATGGGATTTAGCAATTGTTGATAATTGTTAGTAGGTAGGTACTAACGATTAACAGATTTCGAGTGTTGTGTTGATTTCATAAATGGCAGATAATGAGCAACCGACCACCAACCCTAACAATGCTTCCCGGATTGAAGCTCCGCCTTTTGAAACTAATATTGAGCAACATGATCATGATGGTGTTTCTCATCCGGTTGGAGAAGAAGCAAATAGGGATGAATATATACACGAAATGGAGGATGAGTTGATAATTCTTAGAGAATTTAAAAAGAAAGCTGAGGAAGCTGCTGCTCGACAATTGCTACAACAACAAACTTCTGTTTTTGGTACTAGTCCATCTTCTCAACCTAGCAAGGTGTGTTCTTTCAAAACCTTCATGTCTAGTAAACCACCGGTGTTCCATGGAAGTACAAACCCGACAGTGACCTTAAATTGGTTAAGAGATATGGAACGCAAGTTTAGTGTGACTCGCTGTGAGGAGGAATCCAAGGTAATGTTTGATGTTCAATGCATGAAAGATGAAGCCATGGTTTGGTGGGATTCAGTGACAGGTCATTTAACAGAACAACAGAAGGAATCTATTCAATGGAAAGATTTTCACCAAGCAGTGTGTAATCAATATTGTTCTGACTTTGATATGGCACGGATTAGGAGAGAATTTGTGAATCTCCAGTTGAAGGATAATATGACCATTGATGACTTAATAGCCCAGTTTACCGAAAAGCTTCGATTTGTTCAAAATTGGGTTCCTGATGATAAAACCAGAATTGAACAGTTTGTGGATACTTTACCTCATAACTATCGTACTACAGTGAGGTTGGCTACCAGTTTAGCTCATGCTTTTAATCTGGCACGATCGGTTGACAGTGATATTAGAGGTTTTCGTGAAGCACGATCTAGAGATAATGCTGCAAAGTCTAGAGCTGATTCTTCTAACAAAGGAAAATCAAGTTCTCAGGGCAGTCGACCGAGTAAGAAGTTTGTAAGTAAGAGTGGTTCATCTGGTAGTTCTAATTGGTGTGGTTCGTGTAGATCTAGGCATGATGGGCCGTGTACTGCGCAAACGAATAAATGTTTGAAATGTGGAGAATTGGGTCATGAGATAAAGAGTTGTCGGTACCCCGAATTTTGTGTGTTGGTCTTGTAAAAAGGAGGGGCATCGTGTGGGTCAATGTCCGGAAGCTGGGAAGTCAGGGTCGGGTTCGGTCGGGAGCTCTGCATCTACAGGTCAGAAGCGTAAAAATCCTCCACCAGCAGCCAGTAGGGCTTTTCAGATGACAGTCGATGAGGCTGTGCACACCGAAGATGTTATCACTGGTACATTTCTTATAAACTCTGTACCGGCGCGTGTGTTGTTTGATTCGGGTGCTAATTGTACATTTATATCTGTGAATTTCTGTGACAAGTTGAAATTAGCCCCTACTGTGATAACAAAGCCTGTAGAAGTAGAAATTGTTAGTGGTAAGTTGGTTCCTGTTACTACATCGGTAACTGGAGTTAACATTGTGATTGATGACCAGACTTTCCCTATTTCTTTCTTGTTGATGCCAATCCCTAGTTTTGATGTGATAATTGGTATGGATTGGTTGAGTCAGAATAAAGCTAGCATTGATTGCCATCAGAAGTTAATTAGGATCCCAATCTCTGAAAAGTCACATGTTGTGGCTCGAGGAGAACGGGATAGTTTGGCTTTTCCTTTGATTTCTATGATGAAGGCTAGGAAGTCATTGTCCAAAGGTTGTGAATCATATCTATCCTATGTAGTTGATGCCAAACTTGAAAAGAAAACTGTTTTCGATGTCCCGGTAGTTTGTGAATATCCAGAGGTGTTCCCTGATGAATTACCTGGTTTACCACCAGTTAGGGAAGTAGAATATCGTATTGATCTTGTTCCTGGCTCGTCGCCTATCGCCAAAGCTCCCTATAGGTTAGCTCCATCTGAAATCCGTGAAATGATGAATCAGATACAGGAGTTGTTGGATAAAGGTTTTATCAGACCTAGTTCTTCGCCATGGGGTGCACCGGTGTTATTTGTGAAAAAGAAAGACGGGACTTTTCGTATGTGTATTGATTATAGAGAATTGAACAAGAGAACAGTAAAGAATAAATACCCTCTGCCCAGAATAGATGATTTATTCGATCAGTTGCAGGGTTCTTCTGTTTATTCTAAGATTGATCTAAGGTCGGGTTACCACCAGGTTCGTGTTCGTGATGAAGATATTTCTAAAACTGCTTTTCGTACCAGGTATGGTCACTATGAATTCCTGGTTATGCCTTTTGGTTTGACGAATGCTCCTGCAGTGTTTATGGACTTAATGAACCAGGTTTGTCAACCTTTTCTAGATAAATTTGTTATTGTCTTCATAGATGATATTCTTGTATATTCAAAATCTGAAGTTGAGCATGCTATGCATTTAAGACTGATTCTAGAAACATTGAAACGAGAACAGTTGTATGCTAAGTTCTCTAAATGTGAGTTTTGGATTCGGGAAGTTCAATTCTTGGGTCATGTAATTTGTAATTATGGTGTGAAAGTTGATCCATTAAAAGTTGAAACTGTGATGAATTGGAACGCTCCAAAGTCTACCTCTGAAATTAAGAGTTTCCTTGGTTTGGCTGGTTATTACCGGAAATTCATAAAAGATTTCTCTAAACTCGCTGGTCCATTAACTAAGTTGACACGAAAAGATGAAAAGTTTATGTGGACTGATCAACAGGAATATGCTTTCCAGACTTTAAAGCAAATGTTGTGTCAAGCTCCTGTTTTAGCATTACCAGATGGTACAGATGATTTTGTAGTTTACTGTGATGCTTCTTATTCTGGTTTGGGTTGTGTACTTATGCAAAGGGATAGAGTTATCGCCTATGCTTCTCAACAGTTGAAACCACATGAACGGAATTATCCAACACATGACTTGGAACTTGCAGCAGTTGTATTTGCATTAAAGTTGTGGAGACATTATTTATATGGTACTAGATGTGTTGTTTGTACTGATCATAAGAGTCTGCAGTATGTGTTCTCTCAGAAGGAATTGAATATGCGACAGAGACGGTGGTTAGAGTTAATCAAGGATTATGATTGTGAAATTAAATACCACCCAGGCAAAGCTAATGTGGTCGCTGATGCTTTAAGCCGAAAAGGTACTTCTGATCGAGTTTATTACTTAAGAGTGAATGTTTCTTCTGATTTGATTGCTCAGATTAAAGTTGCACAAATAGAAGCTTTGAAAGATCATAATTTAAAAAGTGAATTGATGTTGAAAAGAAAGGATGAATTGGTGGAAGATTCGAGAGGATTACTAACTTATCAGTCTCGAGTATGGATTCCTTTATTGGGTAATATTCGTGATTTGATTTTGAATGAGGCACATAAGTCTAGATTATCTATTCATCCTGGAAGTACTCGGATGTATAATGACTTGAAACCGTTGTATTGGTGGCCTACAATGAAGACTGACATTGCTAGATTTGTTGGTATTTGTCATATCTGTGCCCAAGTTAAAGCTGAGCATCAAAAGCCGTACGGATCATTGAAACAGTTGGAAATTCCCGAGTGGAAATGGGAACATCTAACTATGGATTTTGTGACTAAACTTCCTCGCACTAATCGAGGTAATGATATGGTTTGGGTTATAGTTGATCGATTGACTAAAAGCGCGCATTTTCTTGCTGCTAGTGAATCTGCCTCGTTGACTAAGCTTGCTCAGTTGTACATAAATGAAATTGTCACGAGACATGGTATACCTTTGTCAATTGTGTCAGACCGAGACTCTCGCTCTGTTTCTCGCTTTTGGCAAAGTTTACAACAAGAGTTGGGTACACGTGTAAACCTTAGCACAGCTTATCATCCTCAGACAGATGACCAATCAGAACGTACAATTCAAACTTTAGAGGATATGTTTCGTGCTTGTATTTTGGAATATGGAGGTTCATGGGATTCACATCTCCCATTGGTTGAATTTACTTATAATAATTCGTATCATTCCAGTATTGGTATGCCTCCGTATGAAATGTTGTATGGTCGACGTTGTAGAACACCGACATGTTGGTTGGAAGCCGGTGAGAAACAGTTTGCTGGACCCGACATTGTACAGATGACAGCTGACAAAGTTGCAATTGCACGTGAAAAGTTGAAAGCTGCTCGTGACCGACAGAAACAATATGCAGATCCAAAAAGGCGACCAGTTGTATTTTCTGAAGGTGAATTAGTTTACCTTAAAGTTTCTCCGTGGAAGGGTGTGATCCGTTTTGGAAAACGTGGAAAGTTGGCACCTAGATATATTGGTCCATTCAGAGTTCGCCAAGTTGTAAATGAGCAGTCTGTTTCATTAGATCTCCCACCTGAACTTGCGGGTATACATGACACATTTAATGTGTGTTATCTTAGAAGATGCAATGTGGAAGATCAGTCGCAAATTCTTCCTTTACAGGATTTAAAAGTTGATCAAACCCAGAAGTTGATTGAAGAACCTGTTGAAATCCTAGAAAGGAAAGTTACTAAACTTAGGAAGAAACAAATTCCTATGGTACTAGTAAAGTGGCGACATAGTTTAGGTCCTAATTTGACCTGGGAGACTGAGGAGTTGATGAAATCCAGACATCCTGGATTGTTTGTTGATGTTGAGATTTCGGGGACGAAATCTCTTTAAGGAGGGGAGATTTGTAACACCCTCTCCTGTGGCCTGGTAATTTTCTATTTAAATTGAGTATTTAATTGTTTTAGAAATTTATTTGATAAAACTATTTAATTGTGAAAGTTGGTGAAATAGGTCTCAGGACTTATTGTGGTTAATGAAATGTTGCGTATTTTAAAATATTAAAGTTGACGGTATAATAAAATAAATTTCTCGTAGTTGATTTTTAGGTTCCATGCAATAGATTTAGGACGGGTATAAAATACCCAAAGTTGAGTCGGTTAAAATAAGGGTCGATCTTTTATTTTCATCACTTTACCAAATCTTGGTTCCTTCTCATTTCATCTCAAAGTAAAAACCTAAACTCTAACTAAATCTTTACAAGTTGAAATCAATAAATTGAATCATCAAACAACAAGTGGAAATTCTTGCTGGTTGATTTCATCATCTTCTTGTTGTTATTTAGCTCATCATCAAAGTGTAAGAATATCTCTTTTACAAACTTATGGGTTATTAGATTAAATGATGAAATTGGCAAATTGATTAGATTCTTGAGTTTGTTTGATGATTACTTGTGATATCTAATATGAAGTGATGATTATTGATTGAAGTTATTGTTATAATCCATGTTCTTGATCCATGATTGAACTTAGTTGGAAACCTAATGGATTTTATGAATTTGGTGTAAAACTAGTGTTATTGGATGTTATTGTAGTTGGTTTATGGTAATTGCATATCATATGGAGTTGTAGTAACATTAGAAATTGAGTTTTCTACATACTTGATTCGAATTTGAGGTTTTGGTATTTAGAATTCGTGCAGAGTTTATAGCTGCTGCTGCTGTTCTTGATCTGGAAGAGAAGCCGGCGGCTTGATAAGTCAAGCCGGCGGTTTCTGTTGTATGTTGGGGAAGCCGGCGGCTTCAATGACTAAGCCGGCGGCTTGGGACCCCTAACCGGTGGGTCAATGACCCTAACCGGTGGATGCTGGAGGCTTTAAAACTCAAATTACTTCTGTTGATGAAAATTTAAATCACCCGGTGGGTGATTGAGGTGACCCGGCGGCTAGCCATGGGAAGCCGGCGGCTTCCATGGCCAAGCCGGCGGCTTGGTTACTCTGGCCAGCAATTCTTCTTTAATTGTTATAAGTCAATGTCAATTAGTTGTGGTATGTTGTAACATTGTTAAATCTGTAATGTTAGATGATAATAGTCATATGGTGATTATAATACATGACTAGACATCTTGTAACATAAATGTTTATTGTGTTAAGCTTCTCGAGTGGCGATTCAATATAAGTTATGTATTGTTAATTTGACTACTAATTTATATTTGATGTTGAATCTCAGATCATCCGAAAGATAAAGTAACCCCTGGAGTCTGAGTAGTTGAAGATGAAGGTATCGGTGAGTGGATTCGAAACTCACCATTTGATTTAGTTGTAATCAATTGATTACAACGGGTAATTGTAGATATGATTATAGAGTTGTTTAATCATTATTGTTGAATGCATATTTATGTGCTATGTGTGATAATTGGAAATTGGTTGTTAATGAGGTCAACAAGTTGATGAACTGTTGGATGGCTTAGTTGGTTATCGTGTGAATGATACAGGGATATGCTTCATATGTTGTGTGTATTGAACTGTATCTGAGTAGGATAACCACTAGCTATCGGTCTCGTCCGTTATGGCCATATGGATATGGTTGGATAAGAGTTATTGGGGAGCCGCCCGGGTATTATGGTTATCCCCAGAACCACTGATCCTCATTATGTTGTTGTTGTTGTTGTTGATTGTTGTAGTTAATGGTTATGCTAAGTTGAATGTTGGGTGTTGAACTCTCTCACTTAGCTATGTGATAATCCCTCATCTTATTTCCTGCATATTTTGTAGCTTAATGGGTAGCATGAATGGGATGCTTTTGGTGCAAGGACAGTTTGACAGCGAGCTACTCTGATCCTTTTTGTACGAAATTAGTGGTTTTATGTAATACCCCGACTCATGTTGTTTTTAGAACAGTTTTATGTTGATGAAACTTAAACTTGTAAACTGTTTTCTGTAAATTAATAGAATGTGAATTTATAAATGTGTTTAAAATTCCTACGCTTCCGTGTTGTTAGTAATATATTGATGTTCCAAATGAGGGGTGTTATATGCTCCTACTGGAATTAGCAGCATGGAACGCTCTTTATGATCGTCAAAATGAAGTTGTTTTTTTTTATACTCGGCAGCATGACTCCCGAACTTCAAAACCAATTTGAAAATCATAGTCCACTTGATATGATTACGGAGCTGAAATCGGCTAGTCCACAAATCCTTGCGATTAAGTGTGGAAAGCTCCAGAAAGATAGAAACCGCAAACTAGGGGAAATGTCAAGGGAAAGCAATGTGCTTTTGTCTCTAATATTAAGCAAACCCCTTCAGCAAAGAAAGAGCATCCGGCTAAGAATGAGGCGTGTCACCACTGTTCTAAATTGGGACACTGAAAGAAGAATTGTCCTGCATATCTTGTTGAGTTGATGAATAAGAAGAAGAAGAAGCTAGTCGGCTCGACCGGATATTCAAGTATCTTCACAATAGAATTATATTCTTTCTCTAAATAAAATTTCTGGGTATATGACACTGGTTGTGGTACTCACATTTGTAATACCATTTAGGGATTTAGAGGAAAGAAGAAACTGAAACATGGGGCACTCTACTTGTACAATGGTGTACGTGAAACAGTAGAAGCCAATGGATGTTTGACTTCGTTTTGCGTACGGGCTTAGTTATTGTATTAGACAATTGTCACTATGCACCAACTATTTATAGAGGTGTTTTTTCAGTTTCACTTTTGAAAGATAATGGATTTATCAATGTTTTCAATGATTATGGTATTTCAGTTTCTAAAAATGATGTTCATTATTTTAATGCTATTCCTTGTGATAGTATTTTTGAAATTGATATGCATGATCGTGTTTCAAAAGTTAATTCTATCTATGTATTCAGTTAGAAATAAAAGAGCCAAGCCTGAGTTGGACTCTACCAACCTTTGGCATTGTCGTCTTGCATATATAGGCAAGAAACGCATTGAAAGGCTTCAACGTGAAGGGCTTCTAAAATCAAATGATGATGGATCCTTTGATAAATGCGTATCTTGTCTTTCAGGAAAGATGACAAAGAAACCCTTTCCGCATCAAACGCGAAGGGCTAAAGATCTACTTGAAATTATACATACGGATGTTTGTGGTCCATTTAGACATGTGTCAAGACAAGGTGCTAGCTACTTCATCATTTTTACTTATGAGCAGTCGTTATGATTATGTTTACTTGCCTAGACATAAACATGAAATCTATGAAACATTTAAAGTGTTTAAGAATGAAGTAGAAACTCAACTCGGTAAGACCATCAAGATCCTTCGTACGGATCGAGGTGGTGAATACTTAAGCCAAGAGTTTAAGGATTATCTGAAAGCGTGTGGAATTGTCCAACAGCTTACTCCTCCATATACACCACAACATAATGGAGTGTCAAAAAGGAGAAATCGAACCCTGTTAGACATGGTAAGATCCATGATGAACCTTACAACTCTCTCATTGTCATTTTGGGATTATGCTCTTAAATCTGTTGTACGTATTTTAAATATTGTTCCAACTAAAAAGGTTGATAAGACACCACATGAATTGTGACATGGAAAAGTCCCTAATTTGTTTTATTTAAAGGTCTGGGGATGTGAGGCGCTTGTGAAGCGGGATACGCCTGAAATACTCGAGCGAAGATCTATTAAATGCATCTTTGTAGGATACCCAAAGGAAACAATGAGTTACTACTTCTACAATCCTTCTGAAAATACTGTTAAAGTTGCTAGATATGCTGAGTTCTATGAAAAGAATCTCATAGCTCAAGAAAACAGTGGGAGGGTCATAGAACTTGATGAGAATCAAGAGGAAGATGCATCACCTTCTACAAACACTAGCGAACATCAACTTCGAGGGGGGGGGGAGTATTCAAAGTGTTGAACCTCAAGTCGATGTTGTTCCAATTCGTAGGTCCGCAAGGACAATACGTGCTCTAGAGAAGTTGTGTCTAAATGTAGAATCTGGGGAGTACATGTTAGGGGATCTTAATGAACCTCCTAATTTCAAAGCTGCATTATCAGATCAAGAATCTACAAAATGGCTTGAAGCTGCGAATGAGGAAATGAAATGTACACACCTATAAAGCTCGTCTCGTAGCGAAGGGTTATACTCAAATCTACGGAGTTGACTATGATGAAACCTTCTCTCTTGTGGTAGACATTAGAGCTATTAGGATTCTCTTAGCTATAGCAGCATACTATGACTATGAGATTTGGCAAATGGATGTCAAGACTGCCTTCTTGAATGGTTACTTAGACGATGATGCCTATATGGTTCAACCTGAAGATTTTGTTGATCCAAAACATCCCAGCAAAGTGTGTAAGCTTCAAAGGTCCATTTATGGACTAAAGTAAGCATTAAGAAGCTGGAATAAGAGGTTTGATGAGAAAATCAAAAAGTTTGGATTTACTCAAAACCCTAACGAGTCATGTGTATATCAAAAACTAGTGGGAGTAATGTTACTTTCCTTCTCTTATATGTTGATGACATATTAATCATAGGAAATCACATTTCTCTTATATGTTGATGACATATTGATCATAGGAAATCACATTTCAATGTTACAAGATGAAAAATCCTACCTTGTAAAGTGTTTCGCTATGAAAGACTTGGGAGAAGCAGCATTTATTCTTGGAATCAAGATCTATAGAGATAGAACAAAGCGGTTTATTGGACTAAGTCAAAGTGCTTATAGTGATAAGATCTTAAAGAGATTTAAGATGAAGAATTCTAAGCGTGGAATGTTCCAATGTTAGAAAGACTTGACTTAAATAGCAAACAGTGTGCTTCTACACCTACTGAGATGGAGCGTATACAAAACGTTCCTTATGCTTTGGCTGTTAGATCCATTATGTATGCGGTTAGATGCACTAGACCTGATGTGGCATTCACACAGAACATAGCCAGTCATTTTCAACAGAATCCAGGTGAGAGTCACTGGACTGTTGTGAAAAATATTATCAAGTATCTAAGGGTTACTAGTGAGATGTTCCAGGTGTATGGTGGAAATCCTGAAGCTGAGCTCAAAAGTGACTGATTACAGTGATGCTGGGTTTTAAACCAATAGAGATGATA
This sequence comes from Helichrysum umbraculigerum, assembly GCA_949592205.1. Classification (NCBI taxonomy): domain Eukaryota; kingdom Viridiplantae; phylum Streptophyta; class Magnoliopsida; order Asterales; family Asteraceae; genus Helichrysum; species Helichrysum umbraculigerum. The sequence continues at coordinate 4,120,948 of CATIUR010000011.1, forward strand.
TGAAATCTCAGATAGGATACGTCTTCATCTTGGATGGAGATGCAGTGGAAAGGGTTCCTTATGAAGCAATCAAAAACTGCCATGTCTGCAACTGAATCAGAGTACATAGCACTTTTGAGAGCAGATCTCATTAGGTAAAATCAATCTACTTAAAGTTCACACAGATGATAATCTAGCTGATCCATTTACGAAGGCTTTACCTAAGGAAAAGCTTAATCAACATGCCGAGGGCATAGGACTTCGTATGGTTAGTTATCTCATGTAACTCTGTGTTTTAGTATTTGGATAAAAGATGTAAAACAATTATTATATAATAAATGAATTAAAGTACTTGGTATGTTTGTTTTCATTTAATAATTATTTGTATCCTATATTTGCATGTTTAATCCATGGATAATTTATATTATTCTAAAATGTCCATTATCGATTAACTATGTGGGAATATAGTTAAACTAAGATAAATCTGAGTGATTGGTATGGAAGGTCCCACCAAACTCACATGATATTCATGAGATGCATATCGAACTACCCCAACTGACAAGTTATCACTTTATGGATCGGTGTCATCAAGTGAAACTTGTAAATGGTTGCTTTACTTATCCTTAGACTTGAGATACAAGTAGGTCTTGCATGTATGTATTGCATCTTCTTGATATAGTTCTAGCTATCCTGAATAAGGTAGTAATAAAGGGCTATTTTCATAAGTGTAGTGAAGTACATGACCGACACGTGTAGTCAAGATATGATTTGTTCCTTTAATGAGCTATTGAAGTATGATACCACTGGGCCCCCTCATTAGAATTAATTAAGATGTGTGTATGGCCTTACCCAAATGAAATCCAGATGTGTCTCGATTGATTTGGTAATCTTAATTGATTATTGAAATGAGAAACAGAATCGTTAAATTATGGAATGACTTTGATCCATATTCATATTTAACAAAGGTATCTGAAACAAAGGGATAGTAAACACATGAATCATTTTAATATATTTTAAGAAACTATACTTAAATATTTCTGGGAGCATTGACGTGTTGCTAGACGCTTACTAATGTTATTGCCTTTTTTAATGTTATGCTCAAGTGGGAGCTGTTGGGAAATGACCATGTCAAATAAGCGCATGTCCGGAAACATTTAAGCCTACGAGGTCACACGCGTTAACACGTAGATACCGCTTATTTAACCAAGTTAAGTTAACTGTAATAACTAGTTGAGTTATTAGTTAATTTGAAATCATTTAATAAATGGTGTTAAGTGATAGAGTTTGAGGTGAAAGTTATTAGGACTAAACTGTTACTTCTAATTACTTAAAGGTTTATAATTAATTAATAATAAAAGGTTATTATTATTTTATTATAAAAAGATTATTTATATTAATATATATATAACATACCTTTTGGTCTTAACTTTGGACGCAATTCCTTTTCTTGTATGTTCGTAGGGACGAACTCAAAAACCCCAAGTGGGTATTGTTGTTTTTTTTTATCGTAAAACATAAAAAGAAAAGGGTTTCAATTGGTTATTGAACTAACATTCGGGTGGTGATCAACAACGTGTTGTGTGCGATCGTAGAGGGGTTTTACTTTAAACCCTAATAGTTTTATTGAAGCTTTGCTAAAAGGTACACGAATCTATCTTAACTAATTATTCATACGTGTTTATTCGCTTCCGCAATTGTGTGACAATTTGAATATATCTGTTGCTATACTCTAACAGCTGGAAAAGCTATTATCGCTTCTAGGTCTCCGATCTATGGTTTTTTCTTAAAAACCCACCATCAGATCACTTCTAGGTCTTCCCATCGGTCATGGTATGTGTGTGTTTTAGTTTCTGTGTCCTCATTAGTCTTTGGTGGTGGTTGGTCTTCGCCGTATTTTTCACCGGAGCATACCGAAGAAGATAATTGGAAGTAATGAGGTTAATGCCTTTTAGAATGACTTGTACTCAGTAACATATTTACGTGTGTTTTATATATATTTTATATTTATATTTATACTGAATTAAAATGAAACAAATGAATTAAAATGGGTATATTAGTCATTTTAAGTGCAGAAGGACCATTTTCAAATAAAACGTAAATTTATTGAACCGAAAATGTGAAAAAAAAAAAAGTTTAGGGACAATTTTCGTAGATCGATGTAAATTACAGGGACCGTTTATAGAATTTACTTCCATAAAAATTAGTGTTATTTTTCGATTAGACATCATACATGATATATTTTCGACGATTTTATTTTTTAAAATTATTTGTGGGTGAGAGTCCCGAATTCACTATTAATTAGTGAAATGGAATCACAATAAGTAACGTTTAATTGTAGAAGGGGGGTTGAATACAATTAAAAACTTTTCTTTTGTTATAAACAGATTACTTAGATAGTTTTTAATTGATTAATTAATAGAAACATAGTATATAGTAACGGATAATAAAACGGATATGACAATATCAACGTGAGTGTATAATAGTAGCTGAATAGTGAATTATATTAATCATAAAATTCACAAGTGTTGATTGCGGAATGGCTTAACCCAAGCTAACCCAAATCAAACACTCTTAGCTAATCTATTTGTTTGTCCCTATACTAGGATCTAACGGAAACGAGTCAATATAATTGCTAGCGGAAATAACAATTATATCACGAACTTATCAAACGAACAATCAAACACGATAAAGATCAAACCAAACGATGTATATTCAATTATAATCGATCAGATTACAGGGATTTCGACAAATGGCGTTTAGGGTTTCGTCAACCCTAAACAGAAAACGTAAATACGAATTTATACAAACTCTGGCACCTGCGACGTCACACGCGACGTCGCAGGCCCAAGCCCATACGACGTGTGACTACGTCGCAGGCCCAAAACCTGACGTCGCACCTGCGACGTTACAGACAACGTCGCAGGAGTCAGGAAACATAAAACTATTAACAAAAATGAACTACGAGCTAGACCAACTGACAGACACACAAACATGTACCAACAAACTCCCCCGTGTCTTCAGCTTGGTCTTCAAAAAAATTTCTTCATCTAAACCCAGCCCGCAGGAAATTGTCCGTCAGCATGAATTCCATGAGTTACACAAACAGTAACAACTTTATAAAATTGTTCGGCTAATCGTTTGTTAAACTCATTCTTCTGACCAACACGAATCCGATCATCATAGAGTTTTCTCAAATCTTTTTCATGAAAGTTAATCAAACTCATCGGATCATATAACCTGAACGTTGCTTGTTTCAAATTCCATATACCTCCAACTTCTGGCCACTGTTCGGAATCTGGAACAAAGGTAATAACCGCTTCACCAGTTTGTGAATCAAGTTCCCATTTAACAAGTCTTCGCAGAAAATAATAAGGAACTGGTTCCAGAGGTATCTCAGTCAAACAGTTAGCTGGTGGATAATGAACTCTAACCATTGGCTTCCTGGTGGCTGGATCAATCTTCTTTTTAAACGTATACCGAGTACCTAACGTCGGTTTCAACTTTGAATATTTCTTCGATAAAACTTCTCGACGTAAATTCCTCTGAATAAACTCGGCATAATCGTTCTTGAACGGATTAATCAAATTAAGCTGAGCTAATCTATTAATCTCTCCTTTCGGCAACGTACTTAATCGATCAAAACACATTTTGAAGTACTGAACTCCATCCGCTCTCTTAATCATAAACAAATTTCTCTGACACTTCCAGCTTTTAATAACTCCGGTGTAATTTCGACTAACCCAGTAAACTTGACATTTAACTGGAATAGGAACTGGATTACGTCCCTTAGGCCACCATTTCTTCCTTTCTTCAGCAGTGAATTTCTTAGGAATATCAGAAGATTCAGTTTCAGGTGTTGCTGAGTCCGGTGCCTGTGTCTCTGGAGCTGGAGTTGATGCCGATTCTTAAGCAGGCTTTCCAGAAGAACTTGATTCTCCACATTGATCTTTAGCATGCCTCTCATCTTCACTCGAATCAGATTCTATAATCGGTGCACCATCGTAAGCTTCCTCGGATTGTGCATCATCATAAGCTTCATCTGAATCTAACTGTTCCTCTCAATCGAAACATCATCATTCATATCAAAAACATTCTCAGTTTCTGCATCAGAACCAACTCCACTGGCCATTCTCTGAATAAACGATAAATCAGCAAATGAATAGTCAACGGCCAGCGGTCTCGGCTGTCCTGGAATATTATCAACACAAAAATAATCCAAACGAGGTACGGTTTCATTAATACCAGATTCAATTACAGGGGTGGGGGTTACATTTTCTGGTCCTAGTGACTCTACATTTGGGCCCCCAGACCCAATCTCCCCCGAGGCACTAGACCTAGCCTCCAAAACATTAACCCTGAGCTTTGTTTCCTCAAGCTCCTTAGCTTGAACCTCGATCAGCGCAGCTTGCTCAGCAATCTTTTCATCTTGAGCCTTCATCCTTTGCTGCATCCTCAGTATATCATCCATCATTTTTTGCAGAAAAGCTGAAGAAAGTTGAATTGCAAAATCATCTTGCGGCGGGTTGACTGGAGCACTTGCAGTCGAAGAACGACGAGGACGACGACGAGGTTGTTGATAAGTTTCATCGTCAGAATCATCACCATCTCGAGTATGTTTCCCAGTATCCCGAGGAGGAACATACTTACGTCCTGCCCTTAAACGATGCTGAATTCGCAAATAGCGGAATGAATCGGTAAGCCTGATATTTTCCATCTCTGAGGGGTGCGGAACTGTACCATCCGAATGCTCAGGCATTTTACCACCATCCTGAGGACCTACAGTAGCTGTTTCATCAGAATCAGAACCCTCAACAGTGTGGTGAGAACCTGAATCCACCGGGACATCCTCGACACGTCCAAACTGTTCGATCTGTTGGACAACATCATCAACGTTCTCCCCCACAGCTTGAACAGGGATGTTCACTAGTGGTTGCTACGGTTGCTGCGGTACTGGTAAGTCCATATACTGAGGTTCCGGAGGCGGCACGTAATTCTCATCAACAATAGCACCAAATAAAGCAACATCTGGTGGTGCCTGAACCCCTCGTTCATAACCAGCACAAACTGTGAAGATCCGATTCTGCATCGGTGAGATCTTCAAGCGTTGATCAATATCTCCGAGTGCCTGAAGGTTTTGGTGATGGCGATTGATATGCAGCTGAATAAATCGCGGATATAATACCCATTTTTGATCCCCGGCGTTTGCGTTGTCGACCATTGCCTTGAATATAAATCCAGAGAAATTAAACGGCTTGTTGTAGACCAAGGCTAACATAGCAGAAGCCAAACTCCTGCTCATCCCGTCCGTACCAGCTTTCCTATTTCCCAAACAAACAATAACCACGTGCATCAAGTATCTCCAAACACGCGTGAGATTCGCTTTCCTATACTGATCAGTGGGAATTCCAGGATATCCAATTCGTTGCATAGCCCCCGCAACGAAATTAGGATCAAAGCTAACTGGCATATCTGGTTGATCGTTCAGCTGAAGAAGTTCCCTAATACTCTGTTCAGTAATTGTGATCTCAGTACCAAGAACTGTGGAAACCAACCGTCGAACGTTGTTATCAGTAGTAACGTTGGCGTTTCTCCAAAATGGGTTTATCAGATTTCCAAAAACGACCGTATTGTCAGCGATAGCATGAAATACCCTCGAACGTCTCAAAAATGCGATCATTTAACGATATGGTGCCGCCTTATCGGAAGTATCATCAAGATAAGCAGCAGTATTATGACGCGCCTCAAATACTAAAGCCATATCTGCAAAACATAAACATATTGCAACTCGAAAAAGATTAGCAAAAATGTAACACATTTTATTGAAAACGTTACAAAGTTCCTGGAAGTAGCGACGTAGTTACTTACGTCGCAGACCACATAGCGACGTAGAGATGTACGTCGCCAAAAATCAGAATAAATTACAAAGCGACGTAACACTTGACGTCGCAGAACATTTGAGCGACATCAAAGGGGACGTCGCATTTTGCAATTTATTGTGAATTTAATCACTTTATTAAAAATAGCGACGTAGGAACTGACGTCGCGTAGGACGTCGCGGAGAATGCGACGTAGAAAGGAACGACGCAGGCAAACAAATAATAACTAATTAGCGCGACGTAGGCCACGACGTAGCAGCGGACGTCGCACCGACGAACAGTCGTCCCCAACCCAGAAACCCTAACCCTCGAATTTAGGGGTTTTCGAAACGAAACACACCACAAGGTGCGGCTTTAAACGGTGATCACGACAACATAAATTATACTATGTTTATCACACAGTTACATAGGTAATTAAACCCGAAACCGTCCGCAACCGTAACTTATATATAACAATTAAACGAAATATACACGGTGAAAAGAGGTAAAAATGGTACCTAAGTGTGCGGAATAACGAATGGAACAAGACTACGTGAATGAAGCGGAACAAAAACGACTCAAAAGCACAATCGAACCAATTACGCACGAAAAACTCGCTACGTCGCAATCGCCAAAGCTCACGTCGCACGTTACGTCGCAATCGCCAAAGCTCACGTCGCACGTTACGTCGCTAGTGAATAGTGAATAGTGTGACGTGTTACGTCGCGGGTGGGACTATATATAGTCTAACCCTAAGTGCGACGTAGTTTGGGGCGTCGCTAGCGACGGCAAGTTTGACGTCGCATAAATCAGTTAGGATTTAATTTGAGTCGATTTTAGATTTTCAAAACAGTTAACACGTAATAATATCCAAATGACTAGTGACTTGGGAAAAAGAACATTAAAAATAAAAAATAAAAATGAGTAAAATAACTAACACTCTGTTTTTGGTGACGGAGTTGGTTTGTCTGATTAGGGATCATATCGAAATAGCATGCAATTATTAGGAATAGTAAGTGTTATTTCGATCATCAGTATATTTGTCCACTTTAAATTTACGTGGCACATTTAAAACACCTTTTATAAAAATTATTTCAAGACGATTATTGGTATTGTTTTTCCACCTAAACATGTTACATCCATGTCTTTGGTCAAACCTATTATTGTTCGTATGAATATTTCACCGTGGTCCCCACCATAGACATACCCCTTTAACCCAGACAAGAACATAGTTTCCAAATTTAGAAGGAATACAAGAGAATCAATTTTAAGAGTCAAGCCAGCGGTGACAGGTCTGTACCGACGTACAGCAGAGCAACATACACTTGACTCAGGTTTAAGCAAAACCGATCGCAGTCAAACCAAACTTGATTTATTCAATTGGCGACCTTGATCAGTACCTTAAATTTAAGACTTTGCAAGTACATTGACTCACGTTTGCTTAGTTTTGAGAATATGCTGAATTGAAACCAGTTCTGTACTTACGTACAACAGAGGAAACAATCAACATACTCCCCCAAAAGATCTCAGATAATCAATCCAAAATTAGAAGTATGTCAAGCTACACTAAGGAATTAAGACATAGAGTCATACATCAGATGGTGTTTACCACAGGTTCATAGACATGTATTAGATTAACTTCTTAATATCCCAGAGACCGGTATGTATCATGCCTACCAATACATCGTGTGATGAAGATAATTTAGATAGAAACTCTTTTAAGTGTGTCAGATAAACCTACTGACACATCCAAGATAAACCTTAAAATTCCATTTTGTGCATGTCACCCGATGTACTACATATCCCAAGTTGTTTACAGACACAACTTCAACGTCTATTTTAAAAATGTAGCAACCTCGCATTTTCTTTAATACTAAAAAGTATAAAGAGTGGCTGTTGCGAATTTTTTATTTATTTATTTATTTTTATTTTTTTTAAATTAATGTAAAAACTTAAAAATCCAAGTCACAAATCACTATTTTGACTGAAAGAACCTTAAACCTATCATATTGACCAGTTCAATAAAACGGGATCGCAAAAAGGCTTTTGTGAAAAGGTCCGCACACTGCTTAAAGGTTTCTATATGGACAACATCTATGAGGTGTTTCTCAAAGCAATCCCGTATAAAGTGGAACCTAAGTTCGATATGTTTAGTCTTAGAGTGCTGTACTGGATTGTGTGTGATAGATATAGCAGCTGTATTTTCAATGTAAATAGGAGTCATAGAGAGATTAAACCTGTAATCGCGTAGTTGGTGCTGAATCCAAAGAACTTGAGAACAGCAACTTGCAGCAGCAACATATTCGGCCTCAGCTGTGGAAATGGCAACCGCAGTCTGCTTTTTGCACTGCCAAGAAACTAAGCGCGATCCAAGGAACTGACATCCTCCAGTAGTTGACTTCATATCTACCTTGCAGCCACCAAGATCCGAATCCGAATAGGCAGTTAACTCGAAGTTCTTCTCGTTTGAATACCATAGACCCAGAGATGGCCTAAAAGCGAGATACCCAAAAATGCGTTTTACTGCCTTCATATGAGACACCTTTGGATTTGCTTGAAATCGAGAGCAGAGTGATACGGCAAACACAATATCTGGTCTTGAGGCAATCAGGTACATGAAAGAGCCTATCATAGAGCGATAGTCTTTCTCCTTGCAATCTTCATCGTCCTCATTAGGTCCAAGATTGTGTTTCACATCAATTGGAGTGCCATAATGCTTATAATCGAGCAAATCATACCGCTTCAACATGTCGGTGATATATTTTGACTGGTGGATATAGATTCCCTTGTTAGACTGCTCGACTTGTAGTCCCAGAAAGAACGTGAGTTCCCCCATAGCACTCATTTCAAACTCAGCTTTCATCAGTGTTTCAAAATCCTTGCACAACTGATCATTTGTTGATCCTAATATGATGTCGTCCACGTAAACCTGCACAAGTAATAAATCCGCTCCTTCCCTTTTGATGAAAAGCGTGCTATCAATCTGTCCTCTATCAAAACCATTCTTCAGCAAGTACTTGGCAAGTCGCTCATACCAAAGTCGAGGAGATTGATGAAGACCATATAAAGCTTTCTTAAGCTTGCAAACATAATTTGGATGATTTGGGTCTTCAAAACCAGGAGGCTGACACATATAAATCACTGCGTCAACGTCTCCGTATAGAAAAGCACACTTGACATCAAGTTGATAGACACGGAATCCTTTAAAAGAAGCATAGGCTAGAAAAATTCAAATTGATTCCAAGCGAGCGACAGGAGCAAAAACTTCATCATAGTCAATACCCTCTAGTTGACTATATCCTTGAACTACCAGACGGGCTTTATTTCGAATAACCGCCCCACGATCATCCATCTTGTTACGGTAAACCCAACGAGTACCCGTCAAATGAGCACCCTTGGGTAGAGGAACAATTTCCCAAACATTCATCTTGTTTATTTGCTGTAGTTCCTCCTGCATAGCCTCGACCCAAGATGGATCTTTTAAGGCTTGTTCAACCTTTTTAGGTTCAATTTGAGACAAATGACATGAATCTATATGAGCTATAAGTCCCAAAAGCTGCTGAGCTGAAGTCTGTTTTGCTTGGTGTCGTGTTTGAATAGATGCATAAGGATCACCAATGATATTATCAATGGGGTGATCCTTATGTATACGAGTTTCTGGAATGGCGGTTGGCACAAGATCCACACCCAGATTGTTTAAATCTTCCTCAGTTGTGGGAGTAGCAACAGACTCAGGAAAGACTAACTCTTCTTCTCCATCATCTTCAGGACTATATAAGTGAGAGAAGGCCATGGTTTCTTCCTCTTCATCTTCTTCTTAAGCTTCCTCTAAAGGAGTAATGTCTGGATCATATGGAAGCTCCTTTGTATAGATACTCTTTGGAGTAGAAGAAGTATCTGTTGTGGGTGTAGTTGGTGATGAAACCGTTGTAGTAGGGGATGCAGGTGTAGGTGTTGGAGTGGGAGTGGATGTAGATGCGGGAGTTGTTGTGGGTTTTGAAGTGGATATTGAAGTAGATGGTTGGGTTGATGCCGATTTAGGGTTTGGGTCCAATGGTTGAACGGAAGAATTAGGAGTTTCTTGAGACAGACTGATTCCATGTAACAGTGTTACCAACTCTTCCTCTATATCATCTTCCTGAAGATTAAAAGAATCAAAGACCTTTTCATAGTTGAAAAACCATTCTGGACCTATCCCTTGAGGAGGATCCGTGTAGCGTAAACACTTCACTTCAAAATGTTCCTCAATCCTGTTGGTTGACTTGTTAAAGACTCGTTTATTTGGCGAATTGACAGAAAATCCAAGGAAGATACCCTCAGTAGTCTTTTCACCAAATTTGGAGACCTTATCCTTCGTAATCATGATTAAACAGGGACACCCAAAAGGCTCTAGAAACTGCAGATTTGGCTTACGGTTATTGAACAACTCATAACAAGTCTTATTTCTTATCTTGACCGTAAGAACCCGATTCAGAACATAACAGGCCGTGTTAACAGCCTCAGCCCAGAAAAGTATCGGCAACTTAGAATCAGCTAACATTGTTTTGGCAGTCTCGATGATCGTTCTGTTCTTTCTTTCAGCAACTCCATTCTGTTGTGGAGTTCTTGGAGCACTAAATTGATGCTCGATCCCTTTTGAAGCACAGTACATCTCGAGAGTTGAATTTCTGAATTCAGTTTCATTATCGCTTCGCAGTCTCTTAATACTAATTCCACTCAAATTTGCTAACTTATCGAACATATATACTAAGATATCTGCTGCTTCATCCTTAGTAGCAAGAAAATACACCCAGGAAAATCGGGAGTAATCATCAGTAATTACTAGACAGTACGATTTTTCGCCAATACTCCTTGTAGAAATTGGCCCAAACATATCCATATGAAGTAGCTCCAACGGTGCATCAATGGAATTCACCTGCTTAGACTTATGGGACTTCTTACGTAACTTTCCTTTGTGGCAAGAGATACAATCATCTTTTAGAGCGAATGACTGTTTTGGAACTCCTAGCACTAGATCATTTTTAGTCAAGAAATTCATTTTTCGGAAATAAATGTGTCCCATTCATCTGTGCCAAAGCAGTGAATCCTTTTCAGAAGCCTTAGACAAGAGACACGTATATTCATTCGATGTCTCAACAGTTCTCATATTCAGAATGTATGTATCATTCTTTCTTGGTGCTCTCAGCAACACCCATTCTTCAGGAATGACATACCCAGGCTTCAGTATCACGCACTCAGTCTTTGTGAACGCTGTGGTATAATCCTTATCACAGACCTGTGAAACACTTAGCAAGTTGTGCGTAAGCTGTTCCACGTAGTTCACATTTTCAAAACTAACATTGCCGTTAGTTAGCGTTCCTCTTCCAGAAATGGTTCCTCCAGTGTCTCCAGCAAAGGCAACATATCCTCATGCGTATGGTTTAATATCCACAAGAAGAGATACATCGCCTGTCATATGTCGCGAGCAGCCGCTATCCAAATACCATTCACTATCTTTAACACGTTCTGACTGCTGCAACACACAAACGAAAGGAGATTAGTGAGAAATGGTGACCCAAGCCTTTACAGACTTAGGTCGACCGAGGTCATCAATTATAATCACATCAGACAAAATTTTATTTAAAAACAAATCAGACTTTTCATCTGATGTGTTATGGTTGACAACCAAAGAATCAGCAGTGGATTCTTTTCGTTTCCAAACTTTTGGTGGTTCGGAAGTTGACTTAAAAGTAATGTCAGGCTTTTGGTTTATCAAAGGTTTTTGCTCAACATTACTTTGCTTCTTAACCGGCTGGGGAGAGTTGGAGTGATGCCTAGATGGAGAGTGTGAAAATGAGTTTCTGTAAACTGAAGTTCTAGGCATATCTCTCCCATATCGCTGATTAGAAAGCTTGGGACAATCACGAATCAAATGTCCTTGTCTCTTGCAGTAGAAACAAGAACGTTGCTCAACAAACGGTTGAGGCTGAGGACTAACTGATTTAGGTCTATCAAAATGTGCACTTCCATAACATGAACACTTATGTGAACAAGTCAAAGAAGGTGCTTGCTTTGTTTGAGAGGTTGAGGTTGAAGGTTTGTTATTGAAAGTATTTCCTTTTTCATTTCTCTTCAAAATTTTCACAGGGGAATGTGATTTTAATGAAGATTTTTCTTCCAAAACCTTTTCTTTAAGCTTTTTGTTTTGAACCTGAATGACGGGTTCATTTGTCAAAATAACATTTTCAGCTTTTACATCAACCTTTTTTAGCTTAGGATATTCCTGTTCAGTCACATCCTCTACCTCAACTACCTCCACTTCACTATCAGGAGGTGAATCATCAGACTTAACAAAAGTGGGCAAAGGATACTCTGGCCATTTAGTTTTCTCCTTTGCCTGCCTCTTTGGCTTTGTTTCTTTATTATTGGTAGCTGGCCAGGATGAGTAATCAGCTAAAACTTCTTTGGTTCCTTCCTTGACAGGTTTAGGATAATAGTTAGTGGGAGGTGGATATCCAATTCCCGCTTTACCTATTATCCTTGGCTGGTCAACGATTTCATCAAAGATTTTATGAGAATTTGCAAAACTTGTGACTCCCTTTTTAAAGTTGTCAGACTCAGACTTTAACTCAGAAAGCTCTTTATTTAACAACTCGATTTCTGTTAAATAGCTCTTAATGGCATCTTGTTGACTGAAAACTTTAGCTTTATATTTCTCAGTGTCAAACTTATGAGCCTCAACTTCCTTTTCATAAAGTATTTCATTAGCTTTTAGAAACTTGTTTGATTCAGTTAGTTTAACAACTTTTTCACGCAAGTCCGCATTATCAATTTGAGAGCATTTTAAAGAAGCATCCAAAGCAATACAAGAAACACAACTAAAAGGTTCCTCAGGTTCATTTTGTACCTCATGAATGATGTGAGCCATGAGACCTAGCTGATATTGCTCAGCTTGTGCATTCCAATCAATGTTTGTAGGCTCAAACACCACAAGAGCATCCGTTGCTCCAACCTTAGCTTTCTCCTTTGGAGGGGTCTTGGGAGGATCAGGCTTTGTAAGACCAGAAGGAGGCATTTTTGGCTTCTCACATTCACGAGCAAAATGTCCCAAATTCTGACAGTTGTAACATCGGACCTTGCTCTTATCAAATCCAAAGCTTGATTTTCCATTTCCATCTAAACTCTTGCGCCCTGTCCTTTGCAAGAATTTCTGCACCCTCCTGGAGATCATGGCTATGCTCCAGTTCAAATCCATCTGTTCGAGATCATCATCGTACAGCTGTCCGTAATCCTCTTTAGTCAGTGCCAAAGTAGTGTTTGGTTGTGAAACCAAATCTTTGTAAGAACTAAGAAAGGCTGTATAGATTGCAGCCTGTTCCTCAATGGCCGGTGTTATGGGAACCTGCTGGGTTTGAGAACCCTGTGAAGTTCTAGCTGAATAAAATGATGGATTAGTTCCTGCTGAACTAGATGACGAGTTGATATCAAACACGAAAGCAATGCTACCAAAATTCTTCCCAGCAGAATTTCCTTTTCCACTATAAAGTGACGGATCTTGAACAAAACCCCCGGACTTACATTCTTTCTTCTTCAGCTCCATTGCATGTGCTTGAAGAATCCCAATTAATCTATCCAACTTCATAGTGTCCACTTCCCCACCTTCTTTTAAAAATTGAACCTTTATATCCCAATCTTTAGGTAGAGAATCCAAGAGTTTCTTGTTAACTTCACTGTCAGTCAGAGTATAACCACCCTCCTTCAACTCATTAACTATCTGCGTGTACCGAGTGAACAACCTGGGAGATGTCTCATTTGGCAGGATATCAAACAAATCATACTGTTTCTTGACTAACTCTAGCTTGGCTTCTTTGTAATCTTCATTTCCACCACATCTGGTTTCAATAGCTCTCCAGAGATCATAAGTTGTTTCATGATGTTTAAATAACCTTAAGACATCAGGGAGTAAGCACATACATATTGAGGAATGTGCTTTTCTTTCAGTTAAGTACTCTTTACGTTCATCCAGAGTCATTGCCTTAAAGGTTTCAGGAGGAGGGACTGGTTGGTGAGTACCCTCAGCGACAGGATGTTCATATCTTTCCAAAATCGGTCCCCATAATTCTGGGCAATGAAAGTCTATGTATTGTTCATATCTTGATCGCCAGTAAAGATAATCCATATCAGCAGCAAAAAGATGAGGTTTACTACCGGTACCCACATCATTGCTGTGTCTCATCATCTCCTTAAAGCTTTGAAGACTTTCCTTATCAGACATTGTAAATTCCTTATAAATATTTCTAACAGACTGAAACTAGCGACGTTGAGAGAGACGTCGCAGAAAATTGATGCGACGGCAAAAGTAACGTCGCAAAAGCCAAAGATTCAATTAAGAATCGAATTAAGCGACGTTGAGATATACGTCGCAGAAGACGTCGCAAAGGACGTCGCAAAAACCAAAGTACGTCGCAGAAAGACGTCGCAGAACCACTTAAGGTCAAAATAACGACGTCGTTAACGAAGTCGCAACTTTACGTCGCAAAGACTACTCAAAGTCAAAATCAATAACGTCGCAAGCGACGTCGCTACTGAAGTCGCAGGTAACATCGCAAAAGCGATCTGAGCTGCGGCCACAAACCCTAAAAACGAAAATTTTAACCCCAAACGAAAACCACAAACAAAAATCGACGATAACCTTCAATTTTCCTAGTAAACTTGATCGAAAAACCTGTATAAACACAAAAACAAACGTAATAATCACAAAAACAATATGAATATTACGCCTCTTAATCCCGAACTCGATCCGATACGTCAAAAACGAGCAAATCACTGCTCTGATACCAGTTGTTTGTCCCTATACTAGGATCTAACGGAAACGAGTCAATATAATTGCTAGCGGAAATAACAATTATATCACGAACTTATCAAACGAACAATCAAACACGATAAAGATCAAACCAAACGATGTATATTCAATTATAATCGATCAGATTACAGGGATTTCGACAAATGGCATTTAGGGTTTCGTCAACCCTAAACAGAAAACGTAAATACGAATTTATACAAACTCTGGCACCTGCGACGTCACACGCGACGTCGCAGGCCCAAGCCCATACGACGTGTGACTACGTCGCAGGCCCAAAACCTGACGTCGCACCTGCGACGTTACAGACAACGTCGCACCTGCGACGTTACAGACAACGTCGCAGGAGTCAGGAAACACAAAACTATTAACAAAAACGAACTACGAGCTAGACCAACTGACAGACACACAAACATGTACCAACACTATTACAATATGAGCTGAGCAGTAGTGGACAAACACGCTAACTGCTCACTCGCTGAGTTACTGTTACGTACCCTAGACAAACTACTCACTGAATACACAAGTGATAATTACGTACAGAAAAACTAGCCTCAAAGTACAATACACTGAACTATTTATACTACAAGAGTTCCGAGAATATCTCCTATAAAATAGGATCTTGGAAGGACACGTGTCGCTACTTGATTGACTTGATCTCTGATGAACCGACATACTGCGGGTCCCAATTCTGTTACCGCAAATATCTCGTTACCTTAAATCCAATCAGTTGCAGCCACGTAATCATTCGAACAGTCTTCAAGTACGAAGGCTCTTGCTGATGTGTATATATGTACAATACTTTTGCACTTGATGATTGAGAGGCTTTATTGAATAGTCACTGAAGATGCAGTAACTCTCCTCACTCACTGCGAGCTAACATGCTCTTGTAGAATGACTTGAATTATAGATCTTCTGCCTTATTAAATTGAAGAAGTAGAACTCTCGCTGCTAATCATCAGCGACACACGAAGTTGAGTTCTAATCTTTCTCAGCATATCATTTCCGTTGAGAGTAGAGTGAATAACGATCAGCAATAACAAACTCCAGCAACAGCAGCTTTGACACAATCTATTTCTTCATTGAGTGGTACAGCAGTTGAGTTGGTCAGCGACCAGCAACTCATCATGGTCAGCGACCAGTGACTCAACAGTGGGTTTTACTAATTGTATAGTATCACATGTGATAACCGTTGGTATCTAATATACTCCATACTTTATCAACATAACTATAAAAATTAAATATGCATTCGACAGACTGTGAGTACACGTGTTTGAGTGCTAGTTAGTTAATATAGCTACAGCTTAACCAGTGTATATTATAAAACTATAAAAGTCTAGCTATAGGACCACACTGATTAAGATGGAAAAGATAAAAAAATAATAGAAGATTATAAAAGTGTAAATTCCATAGATGGTCCCTAACACCGATTTACGAAAGTCGTCCATAAACTTTTTTTTTTCAGATTTTCGGTCCAGTAAGTTTACAATTTGCTTGAAAACGGTCCCCGCCCACCTAAAATGACAAAAATACCCTTTTCTTTTCTTTTATTCATTATTTTTGTAGTAGCTATTTATCTACAATACTCTAAAGAATGAGTCCTTGATGTAATTATGATTATTTACCCACTACAATAAATAATAGTAAGATGGTAAAACTACTAAATTAAATGATTAGTAGAAATAAAAAAATTACCTTGGTTTACTATAAGTATGGTAATAATACATAACCATGACAAATAGCAGCCCTCTATTTCCCTCTGTTTTCTTAAATGTGATGTTCTTAATTGATGCTAAAGAGTTTGCGTGATTGACGCTATTGGAAAATGAAGGGATTGACATTAAATAAAAATTTATTGATGCAATTGTAAAATGAAAGGGAATGACATTAGATACAAATTTACTAATGCGATTAAATTAAAATTATTGAGAAGATTGGAAAATCAAAAACAACCACTACTTAATGAAGACTTTACAAAATATATAATAACCTGCTCAACTAATTGAATATAATTAACTGATGCTATTAACTTCACTCGAGTAGAACGAACTGAATTAAACGTCTGTTCATTTTCATAATTGTAAATTTTGGTAGTAACTCTCAAAGGTAATAAAGGTGAGAAAGTCACTTCGTTCACATCCTCCATTATATATATATATATATATATATATATATATATATATATATATATATATAGCTCATTTCCATGTTCTTCACCAAACACTTTTTACTGTATTGATCGATCGCCTTATCGTAACAAACCATATTGCATAGTAGCCCAAAAAAAAACGTGTTTTTTTTTTGCTTGACCAAGCGAAGGAAGGTGTTGATAGTCAATAATATTCATGGCATGCGGTATCTGAGATGCCATAAATATTCATCGGTGAAATACACTTTATGCAAATTTGTATGTTCTGCTGTTGAGTATGAGTAGGTTCTTTTAATTTTTGGGTTTTGTGTTGATTCTTGACATTTCATTTTGATGTTGTATTGTTAAATATTTTGTTTCGACAATCCTTCGCAATTTATAGTTCATCAATGTATTATTAAAAGAATGGCCTACATTTTTACTTCAATGAGAAAGATATTCTAATTGTATGTAATAGTTGTAACTTAAATAAATCTGAAATAATATATATATATATATATATATATATATATATATATATATATGTGTGTGTGTGTGTGTGTGAGCGCGCACGCGTGTGAATTTAGAGTGTAAATTAACTGTATTGTTTTGTTGTTAATTTTAAAAGTTCATTTCAAATTACATTTATAAACATCGTTACTTTATATTATCTATTTATAAATTTTACACATGATAAATAAACGAAATGGTCAAGATCAAATGATATAAGATGGTCAAACTGGTGTGAGGGCAGTGAGGCAAAATAGTTAATAGTTACGCTAAGAAATTTATATATGTGAAGCATAACGTATGACCGTATGCTCTTTCGTATGATCATTTATATAACACTTGATTTGTTTTCTCCATTTGGATTGTGGTTCAAGACTTGATTGTTTTGAAAGAATATTAGTAGCTGAACAATTCAGATTTTACACTATTTAAATTTGATATAAAAAAAAAAAACTCAATTTCTTTTATTTAGCTGATTGATTATGAAATCGCATAAAAGACAAATCAATCTAAAATAAATACACAACTAAGATAATATGCATGGGTCGATATACAGAAATCATGATATATTAAAATTAAGTCGTATGTGATAAATACTTGCTACATAATATATTATTGTAATTAGGTTTAATGAATAGCGTGATCAATCGTTAGAGCCTCAAATGTTCAAATTGTTACTCTAATAAGCTCCGTGCATCGCACGGGCATATAGCACTAGTTATCAGTAATATTATATTATATATTAATAATTAATAATATGGTTATAGCAATTATGCACCCGTCACCGGTGCTTATCGATCTCATTAATTTATAGCAATCAAATTTCGGTAGCAAACACAGTGAAAATTGATCGGAAGCAAAAAACAACCACACTCCCAATTCGGTCAGACCATCTCCTTCTCCACCACAGTAATAATAGATCGGCTGCGAGAACCCCCACCATCGCTGTCGTCGCCAACCATATCCGTCTCGCAAAATTTATAGCTTCTAAGCTGTTATCAGCACCAAATCTTAAGGTTTTGATTTGCCAGTGTAGCAGTTAGTTCCGTTATAGTTCACAGGTTAGGGATACCCCTAATTGGTGAATCGATGGTGGGGTTGCCGGAAATCGTTGGTACGCTAGCGACCACCATTATCTTCAGATTGACTTTCTAAGGTTTCGTTAGATCTGTTTATTAGTTTCTAAAGTTTCAGATTTACCTTTGGAGAATGACGATCTGGAGAAAGAAAACGGTGGTGATGTTTGTGATTTCGTTGTCGGAAACCTACCTGAAACGATGGTGATGGTTTGGAACGAGGGTTTAAGGTCATGGAGAATTGATGTTATGAATTGATGAATCGAAAAAGACGGTGACGATTTGACGAGGGTATATATATATATATATATATATATATATAGGTGAATGTTCAAATGAGAACCAACCCAATCTTGAGAACCACGGGAACTAAATATTAACCAATCAATTTTTTTTATTTTTCAAAAGAAATTTATAATTCAAAAGGGTATAATGGTAAACAACCACTTATTGACTTCATAAACAGGCTGGAGTATAACCTTTATATTAGGAACCTCCATAATATTTGAAGATTTTATCTAATTTACGTTCTTCCTCATCTGATTTTTTCATTTACTATTTTTAATTCACATGCATATCACACTAAAGTAATTCATATGAAGTCACGATGAAACAGTACAATAAATATAAAAAATCAAATATAATTACATTAGGATTGTACGGTTTGATAAAATATCGTATTATGTGCACATATGAACAAATTAAAGCACCCTTTGTGCACATGTTAAAGGCCAATCTTAATGATCATTTAAACTCCTCGGTTCTTATTCTTTAATCTCCATAGTTCGTACAATATCGTGTTTAGGTGCACATATGAACAATGCATATATTTACAACCCAAACAAGCATGTGAATAGCCCGTGTGCACAAGTGAATAGCCCGTGTGCACAAGTGAACAAACCAAACCGACTTCCTCATGGTCTGGTTTGCCTTTCGAACCGGCTTCCTGATCATGGACTCATTCGCCTAAAAGCCTTTGTTGTCATATTTATACACAAATTTGTCATGTGCACATATGAACAACCGATGTTTTTTTTTTGACGATATTCGGCATATAATCATCTTTGTCTTTGGTATCAATTAAGAAGATGGTGATGTGCACACGTGAACAACCAATTTTTTGTTCTCGATATTCATATCATCGATCAACTTCCTTTTTCTCATGAGATTTCATCATCTTTGTATGGTCATTAAAACGTTGTTTCATATTCTTCTTGAAACTCCATTAATCCCATGAAAACCTAAATCATATCATGTAGATAAATTGTTTCTTGAAGATCGAAACAAAACAAAAAGACCCAGAAAAACATCATTGAGATAGAATGGATAGATTTACTAATCATCTGCAAATCGTGGTTTTTTTAGAAGAAGTCAAAGAAGATGATGATTAATGACAGAAAAAAAATGCGTGGATCTGATACACTAGAGAGAATAATTAAATACCAATTTTATTGTGTGAGAGAGAGAGCTGGAAACGTGACATACGGAAAGTGAGTGGAAGTTTTCAAATTACTTCATATTGAAATGTCTTTAATACCCTTCTCAATCCTACAAAAATTTATATTTAATTACAAAACTGCCATGGTCAATTGACACGGTTGATCTAAAATCTAAGGGTGGAGAGTTGGTTCTCATAGTTCCCTATTTTTGTATAGTTCTCAAATGAACTCCCCGCTATATATATATATATATATATATATATATATATATATATATATATATATCTATTACGGAGTATTATTATATACACATTTTTATTATGGGTTTTGCTAATGTGTGCCCCCGTGGCACATGTTAAGAAGCATTTAATGAACTCGTAATTTTCTTATATATCATAATTTGTAATTAATGTATGTATAAAAAAGGTAATTATTAGATTGAATTAATGAGTATTAAATGCAAATTCCGTTATTTAAGAAAATTTCAAGTTCATTAAATGCTTCTTAACATGTGCCACGGGGACACACATTAGCAAAACCCTTTTATTATTAATATTAATTAATAATTAATGAGTAGTAGTATTAGTTGGTATAAAAATAAAAATTAAATGATTAAAATGGATAAAATATAGGAAAAGGGTATTTTAGTCATTTTAACTGGACGGGGACCGTTTTCAAGCAAATTGTAAAATTATTGGACCGAAAACCTGAAAATAAAAATTTAGGGACGATTTTCGTTAATCGGTGTAAACCGCATGATCATCTATGGAATTTACTCATTATAAAAACACAAGTTGGCTTTAGTTAATCATTCATATGTCTTTGAATCAATTAATTAACCGCAACACGTTATTGAGTACATACGATGTATAGTACGATTTAATAAGCCTTTGTTGAGCCGGAGTCTTTATTTGGGTAAACTTAATTTCCTTTCTTAAGACCGTCTTTCTATTTTCTATTTTCTATTTTAATGTTTATTTTCAATTCAATTTTTTTTTCTTCAACTAGTAAAAAAATTAAGAATCCATAACTGTTGGCTACAATTGACAAAGTTTATCGATTGATTGCAATATTAATTTTAAAGTAAATAGGATGCTTGGTAAGTAATTAAGAATCCATAATGTGTTGTTTTCAGTTGTGGGTTGATGTTTCTACAAATTGAATTCATTTAATTAATTTGGCTTCGTAGTATAAAGAAAAAAAAAATAAAAATAATAAAATGAGATCAACGTGTTTTATTAAAAGGTTTTTTTTTTTGAAAGACAGTTGTGGAATCACTGACGGACCATTTTAGCCCACCCGATCATCTCTACAAGCGGTTACTCCCCTGGAATCGAGTAACCACCCCCTAAGTTCGAAGCCAAGGCGACGCCCTAAAGGGGTTGCTCTCCAATGTCTTGGATGTGTATAGCGTCACAGGAGTCCCCCTCACAACAAGGCTCGAATTCATCACCTTCAGGAAGAAACCTTTATGGAAAACTCTCTGACCATTGGAACAAGACCCCAATGGAATTTAGGATGTCCCCCCTGGGTTTGTACCCAATGTCCACTTGGATAAATTCCAAGTACTCATCAAACTGAGTAGAAGGCCGGGGACTTAAAAGGTTTTTTGATCAAACAAACTTTTGGATATTTTTTCGGACAGTTTTTTGGGTAGGTTCACAACTTTATTAAAATTGCAAATTAATCCCTCTTTCATTCCCTCATTCTTCTCTGATCCGTTCCCAGCTACAAAATTAGCACTAAAACACACTACAATTTGATGAGCCATGGACTTGAAATCCAAGTTTACCCACTCTCACTTGATAGAGAATTGATTAATTTTTCTGATGGAGTGGATTCCTGAGTTTTGATATAATATAATAATAAATTTAATTTAATGTTTGGCTGTTTGCGTGTGTCCAAGTCCTGCATTATTGTAGCGTCAAATATAATAAGCATCCTACTACATATTTTAGAGCAGGAGAAAATGATGTTCTAACATTAACCTTGGACATATAGCTTTTGTAATTATATATAAAAATTAAATGATAACAATGAGTTTAAAAGGATAATAAGATCAAAATAATTATAGAGATACTACTCTCTTTCTATTGAAGAAACTATTCACAAAATGCCAAATTTTGCAATTCAGCTCCAACTTAATGATATCATTTTGACCATTTGTAACTAGATTGTATTCACACATACTTATGCTAGGAATTTGGAAGGAACCCAATCAACGTGTACTAACATAAACACACACCCACGACGATAAACGGATCAACAATTACTAACTAAGCAATTATGCAAAACAACAAGATAAATAAATGAACACTACAAACACAAGGATTAAACGTGGTTATATCCAAAATTCAACTTGGAGATTGGTTTAATCCATGAGGGTAAACCAAAGAGTCTCTATTATGAAATTTGTGGCTCAAGGTTACAATACACCAGGGTTATATTTATAGGATAAACCTAACGTAGGGAACAAGAAATAACAAATCTGACCGACCTAATTTTCGCCAGGTGAAACATTCTCTCGCCAGACGAAACATCCATTATCCAAATTTTCTTGTTTTTGGTTCGTTAAGGTTTACAATCCTAACAACTTATTGTAATTGTACTATTATTATCTCATAAGAAATTAGTGCTTCATATAATTATAGGTAACTTACTCTTCCCTTTTTATATAACAGAACATGAGTCCATGATGCGCTAATTAGTTAATTTAGCTACAGCTCAACAACTGCATATTATAAAACTAAAAGTCTAGCTATAGGACTACATTGATTAAGAAGGACAGGATTCTACCTAATACAAGATTAGAAAAGCGCAAGTTGGCTTTAGTTAATCATTCATATGTCTTTCAATCACTTAACTAACTGCGTCACGTTATTGAGTACAATACGATTTTAATAAGCCGTCGTTAATGAGCTGGAGTCTTTATTCTAGGAGATGATCGCAACTACACCCGCTATTCCTATGATTGAAATATCTTAAAACTATAAACTTGATTTGGTACATTTTTATTTCTCACTGGAATAATAATGAATAGTATTTAGTCATCTGCCAATTGGTTTACAAAGTCCTGCATTTACATATCCATGTTAGCTCTGTTTTAATAAGCTGTTAGCCTTGCTACCATTGCCTAATTCTTTTTCAACTGCTGGAAAAGGGAATTTTACCCTTTAATGTAACAGATCTTTTTCAAGTTAATTCATAAATATTGATCAAATTTTCAAATATCGTAATGATTCCTTAACATTATATTAGTAAATAAGTTTGGGTAAACTTTCATTTCTTAAGATCGTATGTCTATTTTATTTTCTTCTTCGATTAATAGAAAAAACTAAGAATACAAGCATGTTATTGGTTACAATTGATGGCAAAGTTTATCGATAGATTGCAACATTAAGAAACTAAGAATAATGTTTTATTTTCAGTTACGGGTTGATGTTTATACAAACTAAATTATTTTTATTTCCAATTACAATTAAAGTCTTTTATATATAATAAAAAAAGAAATATGATAACAACATTTTTCAAGAAGAAGAATAAGATCAAAATAATATAAAGATACCATTCTGTTTCTATTGAAGATGATATTCACAAAACCCCAAATTCTGCAATTCAACCCTAACTGGATTGTGTTTACATATACTTATTGTAATAATATTATCTCATAAGAAATTAGTGCTTCATATCATCATATGATTATAGGTAACTTACTCTTCCCTTTTCTATATAACAGACATTATAATACTAAAAGTCTAGCTATATGACCACACTTTATTAACCGCAACACGTTAGTGAGTACGTACAAGTAATAGTTATAAATTACGTAGTATCTAATAAGCCGTTGTTGATCAGCTGGAGTGTTTTTTCTAGGATAGAATGGCAACTACATCCACTATTGCAATGATTGAAATATGTTGAAACTATATATCAATTTCTTATTTAAATTATAAAAATAATTAAATTAATTTAGTCATCTGCCGATATGTTTAACAGAGTCCCGCATTTCCATAACCATGTTAGCTCTGTTTAAAACATGCGAGCCTTGCTAGTTGCTACCATTGCCTAAATCTATCGCAACTCCTGGAAATGAAAATTTACCCTCTTGATATAGTCATATAACTATCTATTCAAGTTATTCAAAAGATGATTAAATTCTTATGTGTTACAAAAATATGCCTACTTTAATTTCTTAATTTCATCATAAATCCTGAACTTTATATTAGTAATAAGTATATTGAGATGATCGGTGATTACTTCTTAGATTCATTTCTACTTATTGGGCTCATTTTAAAAAACATGTTTGTGTAAAACTGTAAAAGGCTTGTGATTTCTGACAGTTGGGCTTTCTCTAGCCCACTTATTACTCTTCCTTTCTAGGCCCAAGTAAGGATCACAGTTGGATTCTTCCGTTCTTAGTACTCATTTGAAATTTTGAACTCAACTCCTCTCACATATTTGTTGACTTTATGGCTCATACAAGTTGGCAATTTTTTCCACAAGGTTGTAGGTATCCGTGGAATATTGTGGAAGGAAAAATAGGATGCTAAAGTTGACCATTTCTTTTCTTCATGACAAAGATAAATGATTTCCACGTGAAGTAAAAGTGGCCGACCTATTTCGTTTCTTAATTGATAAGGGAATATAGTAATAAGTCGGTTGAAATCTTTTCTATAAATAGATAGATGGGATATTGATTTTAGATCATCACCAAAATATTTGAAAACAACTATTAGTTAGTTGTTTGTATCTCTTCTCTTATTGTTTCTATTATTTCTACTGTACAAAGAAATAATAAAGTTGTTGGTGTGTTAGGAGGACGTAGGCTAAAATTGAGCTGAACCTCGTTAAATCTCTGGTGTTCATTTGTGTTGTTTATTTTTAATAGCTTTATTTGGGGGTATCGTTACTGTGATCTATTGTACTATTAAATTAGGAATAATTCTTTTCCGCTTAAAATTTAATAGTCCGATTTTTTACGGGCTTTATCCATTAGGTGGAATAATTATTTTGATTATTTCCATAATCAATTGGTATCAGAGCCGAGGTTATTCTTAGTATGCTCTGTGGTTGCAATTTAATTTGATCCTCCACATCAGAAAAGATATCCGTTGGGCTATTTTGAAAGCTATTGAAAATTATTTGTATCCAAAATGGTTGAGGGGGAAGTTGTCAAACCATCCACATCGGGTGAACTAATTTCACCAAATTAGACAAGACCACTCTTGTCAAATACAAAATTGGCGGTGGAGGTTTTCGACGGTACCGGTCATTTTGGCATGTGGCAAAGTGAGGTTCTGGACGCGCTTTTCCAGCAAGGTCTAGATATTGCTATTGAAGAACATAAACTAGAAGATGTTGAAGAGAAGAACTTTCGGAACATCAATCGGTTAGCTTGTGGTATTATTCGATCATGCCTTTCTAGAGAACAGCGATATGCTTTCTCTAAGGAAACATCCGCACACAAGTTGTGGAAGGCATTGGAGGAGAAGTTTCTGAAGAAAAGTTGTCAGAACAAATTGTACATGAAGAAAAGATTGTTCCGCTTTACTTATGTACAAGGTACCACAATGAATGATCATATAACCAGTTTTAATCAATTGGTTACCGATTTGATGAATATGGATGAGGTGTTCAAAGACCAAGATCTGGCTTTAATATTATTGGGTTCACTTCCCGATGAGTTTGAGTTACTCGAAACAACTCTACTTAACGGGAAAGATGACGTATCTCTGAGTGAAGTTTGTGCTGCCTTATACAGTCAAGAACTGAGAAAGAAGGACAAACATGTAAGTTCTGGTGGTGACTCGGAGGTTTTGTTAGTCAGAAGTCGTTCGCAAAAGAAGAACACCGGAAATAGGTGGAGATCCAAGTCTAGGCATAGACCAAGCAAAGATGAATGTGCCTTTTGTCATGAAAAAGGTCATTGGAAGAGAGATTGTCAGAAGTTGAAAAACTATGAAAAATCTCAGAAAGGGAAGGCTGTAGCAGAGATGAATGTAACCGAGTGTGATGATTCAAAATCTGATCTCTCACTCGCAATCTCGTCAACCAGAAACGCTTCGGATGTATGGCTATTGGATTCCGCATGTAGCCATCATATGACACCACACCGGGAGTGGTTTAGTGATTTTCAGGATCACAAAGAAATTGTTTATACGGCAAATGAAGCTCCTCTTGCTACCAATGGGATTGGTTCAGTCCGTTTGAAAAATAAGGATGGATCAATCGTGTCTTTAAAAGGCGTTCGGTACTCGCCGGAGATAAAGAAGAATCTTATTTCTGTGGGAACTTTAGAATCTAAAGGGTTCGAGGTTAAAGCCAAAAATGGGGTTATGAAGATTATATATGGCGTGCTTGTAGTATTGAAGGGTAACCGTAAAAGCAACAACACGTACCACTACGAGGGAAGAACAGTTGTCGGAACTGTCGCAGCTGTTACAAGTGGTGATAGGAATTTGGAAGCGGTTAGGCTATGGCATATGCGCTTGGGTCATGCAGGTGAAAAATCCTTGAATTTGCTCATCAGTCAAGGATTATTGAAAGGAGTACGCTCCGGTAAATTGGATCTCTGTGAGCATTGTATTAGCGGGAAGAAGACCAGGGTCAAATTTGGGACAGCCGTTCATAATACTCAGGGAATTCTGGACTATGTCCACTCTGATGTGTGGGGTCCCTCCAAGACAAGTTCTTTGGGAGGAAAGCACTACTTTGTGACTTTTGTTGATGATTTTTCCCGAAGAGTGTGGGTGTACACTTTGAAGACAAAGGATGAAGTATTGGGAGTATTCCTTAAATGGAAAAAGATGATGGAAACTCAGACTGGCAGGAAGATCAAGCGTCTCCGTACTGACAATGGCGGAGAGTACAAGAATGATCAGTTTAGAAAAGTCTGTGAAGATGATGGCATCATCAGACACTTCACTGTCAGACATACACCACAACATAATGGGGTGGCTGAACGCATGAACCGAACATTGCTGGAGAAAGTTCGGTGTATGTTATCCAATGCTGGATTGGGTAAGGAATTTTGGGCTGAAGCTGTAACTTATGCTTGTCACCTCGTTAATCGTTTGCCATCGACTGCTATTGATGGGAAAACACCATTGGAGAAATGGTTTGGGAAACCCGCTACTGATTATGATTCTTTACATGTGTTTGGTTTCACTGCATATAACCATGTAAAGGAATCAAAGTTGGATCCTAGAGCAAAGAAAGCATTGTTCATGGGTATCACCTCTGGAATCAAAGGTTATCGTTTGTGGTGTCCAGAGACGAGGAAAACAATCTTTAGCAGGGATGTCACCTTCGATGAATCTACCATGTTGAAGAAGGTGAATGTTGAGCAGCCGGATAGAACCACCAAAAAGGTGGAGTTCGAAAGAACAATTGTACCAGCAGATCCGGAAACGGGTGTTGATTCTCCTACGGTAGAAGGAGATTTTGATGAAGAGGAGGTTCAAACTCTCGAACCTCAAACGCAACATGAATCTATTGCAACCAGCAAGCCAAAGAGAGTAGATGTAAAGCCTGCTCGCTATACAGATACGGTGGCTTGTGCATCTTCAATTGCAGCTGATGATGTTCCTACTACTTACACTGAAGCTGTTCGAAATTCAGAGAATGAGAAGTGGAGGATTGCCATGAGTGAAGAAATGCAGTCCCTTGATAAGAATCGGACATGGGAGTTGACTAACCTCCCAAATGGAAAGAAGGCAATTGGATGCAAATGGGTGTTTGCAAAGAAAGATGGGTTCTCCGGCCAAGATGATGTTCGCTACAAAGCAAGATTGGTAGCTAAGGGCTACTCTCAGAACGAAGGAATTGATTACAATGAAGTGTTTTCTCCAGTCGTAAAGCATTCCTCTATTAGAATTTTGTTGGCTTTGGTAGCACAGTTGGATCTTGAACTAGTTCAGATGGATGTAAAGACTGCATTTCTACATGAAGACTTGGTGTAACACCCAGTATTTGGGTCTAGTAGTATTAAATATTTTCTAACTGTGAATCATTATTTAATGTGTTAGAAAATAGTTTTGGTGCATTTTAGTCAAATAAATGGGTAAAAGAGTCGAATAATTTATTGTGACTAATAAATTATTGATGGTTTTAAATTAATTCAGTTGACGGTAAAATAATATAGTGTTTCCCCGCAAATGGTTTTTAAGTTCCAGACAACGATAAGTACGGGGAATGAAATTTAAACAATTATATGATAGCCTCATATTTGAGTCGGTTGAAGACTCCTTATCTATATACATACGTACGTATTGTACATATATGCATAAATCATTTAAACCCTAGATTAACTCTTAAAATCACTTCCTTCCATCAAATTAATGATGCCAAATTCGAATCAAGCTTCAAGATCAAAGGTTATCATCCTCTAATCATTCTAATCAACATGTAAGTCTCAATTTCTTGAAATTTATGAACCCTAGAATTTTGGTTCTTTGATGTTCTTGATTATAATTCGAATTAAGGGTTTAGATTGGTGAAATTGATGTGAGATAAACTCACTAATGATGATAAGTAGCAAGATTCAAGCTAAAAGTTATTTTTTGTTTAGTGTTCTTGAGGTTTGTGATGATTGAGATGAATTTAAGGCATGAAAGGATTATATAATTGTTATTTGATGTTTAAATCATAATTATAACCTAAACCCTAACTTAGAAATGAGAGAATTAGTGTATGATTTTGTAGAAAGTTTAAGGGTTTAGTTGATTATGTTATAATCAAAGCTTTTAAGCTTGAGTTAATGATGTATAAATAATTAATTGTTGTTAATGATCATTTTATGATTGATTAAAGATGATGATTTACATAGATTATACTAAGGGTTGTGAAATTGTTTAGGTGTTCTTGAGAATTTGAGGATTATTATAACCATGATGGATTATATGACGGAAATTGATATTAATTGTGATTAAGAACACTTAATTAATAATCAAAGGGAAAAGTTAGCACTTATGTGGATAAGAGTTTATGAAACATTGTGTTGGGGATTTGAATGAACTAATGATATTTGATGATAATGATAATAACCTTGTTGAAGGTGTAATCATGTTAAATTGGGATGGTAAAAGTTGATTAAATGAGGTTGTGATTTTAATGAGTATAAACTTGATAAGTAAGTGTGAATTATGTCGTTAAGATGTTGCTTGTAATATTAATAATGTTATATATATTTTGAGACAAGTAACTAACTTGTATTATTCTACTGTATTGTCAGATGTGCAGAAGACTCAGTGATATTAGACTACTGAGTGGATGCCTGAGGTGGTCGGTGAGTGGATCTTTAATCCTCAGCGTAACTTGGTTGTAACGAGTTTGATTACAACAAGTAACGTATTATTACTTTATTAGTTGCATTGATGATCATGTTGTTAGTAATAATATCGTTGATAGGATGACTAGTGGAATATGTGACTTGTTGACTAGGTGATCACTTGATTAAATTGGCATGCGGGCATCAGTTGTTAATGAGGTCAACGAGTTGTTGAACTGTTGGTTGGGCTAGTCGGTTATTTAAGATGTAACACACCTCCTGTGTTAGTTGAAGATAACCACTAGCTATCGGTCTCGTCCGTTATGGCCATACGGATATGGTTGGATAAGTGTTCTTGTGGAATCCCCGGGTATTATGATATCGCAAGAGCCACCGATGCCTCATTATTAAGTTGTGTTATTGTTGAACAGTTGCCCCGTTGCTTTGCTAAATAGTTGTATTGTGTACTTGTGTGTTGCCGATTAGTTGTTGTACCCAAAGTTGTTATGCTAAGTTAAGCTGTTGATTAATTATTCACTCACTTAGCGTTATGCTAATCCCCCACATTAACCCTCCTTGCAGGTTATAGATATGATATGGGTGGGCAAGGAGTTGAACGGAAAGGAATGTTTGACTTGCTGGCGTGACTCTGTTATTTGATTTTAATAAATTAATGATATCTTTTGTTTTATATAGCACCCAAGTTGATAAACTGTGTTTTGAATTAAGTTGATTTTATAAGCATATGAAATGATGTAAATTATGAATCTTGAAACTTGAACTAACGCTTCCGATATATTGTATAAAAAAGTTGGTAAAATGAGGGGTGTTATAAGTTGGTATCAGAGCATAGGTTTGGCTGAATTGGACATTGGTTATGTTCAATCCCAAATCTATAAGATGTGTCAAGTCAAACATTCCAGTGGGTGTGGGATTAGTAGTTGTATGAAAATGTGGTTATTGAATATGTACTAACCCATAACAAGTTTCGAAGTTGTGTTTTGGTTGTAGAGACGGAGGAACATGAGGAATCCAAGGGTATTCTCAATGATTCCTCGATATTCGTCGGAAAAAGTGTATCAGGTATTTTTCGATAAGCTTGTTGAATTTAAATAAGCTTGAATTGTTTACTTTACTAAGATGATTATGATTAGTAGTAAAGTAAAGTGAGTCAGACTGATATGAATCCCCAGTTGCGAGTCCTTGGTGATTATTGCTTGTTAATGTGAGGCTAGGCTAGGAATATTAGTTGAGATGTTTAGCATCATGAGTAGTTCCTAATGAACTAGAAATTGATTTTGTAGACACCTTGTTGTATAAAGTGTAATAGTTGTATTAATTGGATTTAAGTGTGTCTACAATGTGAAAATAAAGTATAAATCATTGTGTGATTATGATTTAATAAATGCAAGGAGTAGTTATGAATCCTTGCTAGGAAATTAGTTGCTACATGATAGATTTGTTGTTATGACTCCATATAGTAAATTTAATGAGATGTTGATAATCTCAATTAATAAGTTTGGAGTCTTGCTGTTGTGTAAATTAGAAAGTATCCATTGATTGGAATGTGTGTCTTTGACCAGGAAAAGTCAAAGTTGAAAATTTGTGGTAATTTATGTAAATATGATGATCATATATGAATTGGTGTTTTGAAAGTTAGAATATAACACCAATAGTAAAAATGAAGTTGTTTGACTTGGTAAAGTCAAAGTAATGAGAAATGGGCGTTAGAGTAGTGATTATATAGGTTGAAACTCAAATGGGTTAGAAAAGTGCCCAAATGGGTCATTTATTGGTCGAACGGTTAAAATGAATGCTGGTTCGAAAATAATGAATGTTAAAGTGACTTTAAGTCATAAGTATAGTAATAAAGTGCGTTGAAAATGTTTTGGGCAGTCAATGTGGTTGTTTGGTTGAAAATGCCCAATTGGACCCCTAAACGGGTCGACTAGTTAAAACATGATAAAACGAGTGTATGAAGATGATGAATATGCCCACACGTCCTAAATGTATGTAGAAACATGTTGGCAAAGGATGGAAGTCAGAAACCAAGCCATTTGAAATATGGCGTGTTCACCAAAACGGTCGAAAATGGTCTAAAATGACTCATACGTCCATTTTCTCGTAAAACATGTAAATTGAAAAAGTGTAAAAATGGAAAGTTTCATTTTGGCATAGTGGAGGTGCCTGCAAAATTTCATGACCTAACTCTTTACGGTTTAGGAGATATGTGCGTTAGAAGTTCGTATTTATGCATAGAGGGGGTGCAGGGCTGCTGTTTTGGACCCAATCAGGCGGCTTCAGGTTGAAGCCGGCGGCTTGGGGTTAAAGCCGGTAGCTTGGGTGACCGGCTTGCTTAGAAAGGGGTCTGTTAATGAGTTTTTGCTGAAATTAGGGTGAAGCCAGCGGCTTTAAACTGAAGCCGGCGGCTTCCTTTGGATATCAGGAGGTCAATTTTAAAATGATCATAAAAGATGAACCGTAACTCCGTTTTTGACGTTCTTTATATCGCCGGAAATGTGAGAGAGTCTACTTTCCAATGGTAATGTCCTTTTGATAAAATTTGCAATGATTCAAATAATTAAATTATGTGCAAATGTGTTGGTATAAGGAAATTTTGAAGTTGTTAACTTTCGACTTACGTTTTGTATTGGGCTTTTGTTTCTTTGAGCCCAGAGACCATTCATGTGTATATGTGCAATACTAAAACGTGTTTTAAGAGGTTCACATATATTATTGTGTATGTGTTGTTCTTAAGTAGTTAAATAAAATGCAAAATCGGGTAGCAACTGGTTTAATTGATTGTTGTTAACCAGGGTTAGTAAACATTGAGTATGGGATTATGTGAATCACATAGGTGAATTAATTGAAACATGATTAAGTATTTGAATCATGTGGAGTATTAGAATGTTTTGAACATTACTCATAGTCTTGACAAAAGAGTTGGGTACTAAATATACTATAAGTGTTAAATGATGTTGCTGGATGTAATTGTTGGACATTACATCCATGTTAAAGAGATATTGAAAAGAGTGTTAAATGTCAATATTGGTTATAGCTACTTGAGTATATAAGTAGTTTCAAATGATAAATGGAAAAAAAAGGTAACAAGTTAATACTTGGTTGTGTGCCTGTTGTTAAGGTGTTGTATATGTGTGTAAATTGAATATCACATTTGTGAGACATGTGAAAGTAAAAGAGTAATAACTTTGAAGATGAATGGTATGAAGTGTCCTGAGAATAAAGTGTGACTGACATAATATGACGACGTCTGGCCAACGTATTTATATTATGCCATTTCACATGGAGTTGTTGAGGTTACTAAGTACCAGATAAAAGTTAAATGGTTTTAAAATAACAGGTAAGATATGTTGACCTGTAGTTGAGAAATAGTCAAAGATAGACTAAAATGAAATAGTGGTAAATCACTAAGTTGTTGTTGTTGTTAATGTTGTATTGTACAAGTGATGTGTATAAGTGATGCATTGCCAATAGCATGAATTAAAAGTTGATTTAAGCAAAGTAGAGGTCAGTGGACTGTGAATAATTTTGTGTTGATATTGTTGAATAGATGATTAATCACAGCACCTCGTGTTATTGAAATACCATTCTTGAAAACGTTTGGTATTAACAGGTGTTGTTTAGCATCCAAATTGGTTTGACGTGATGCTAGTTGAGTACATGATAATAATTTTAACTATAGAATATGACCTCTACATAAGGTTTATTAGTTATTCTTATATGTTGATGATTATATGATTGTGGAATTCCTGTTGAGAAAAGGATTTCATATAATCCAGTTGTGTTTATAATTACAAGTTGTAAAGTAATAATTAACTAGTTGCTAAAAATTTGAAAATTTAGCAAGGTGATAACTAAAGAAGTATATGATTATTAGTTAAATTGCTAGTGACGAATCAAGTTACAACTTGTGGCTAATATGTATGTAGTAGTGTCCAGTACCACTTGTTGTTATTGTGGTTGTTGTTGTCGTCATAGTCGTAATTGTTGCTATAGTTATTGTTGTGATAAAGATGATACTTTACTTGACTATGTAAGTGGTTGATTTAACTTACTAGAAACAAAGTGTATGTACAGTATTTGTGCAGAATAAAAAGAAACATGTACATTGGGATATGGGCATGTGAAAAGGATTGAAAATATATATACATATTGTTGAGTTGCTCAAGGGAGTAATATAAGATATGTGTAATTATTATAATAATTGATTAGGGGGTAATATCACACTAGTTGCTAGATAGGGTTTCAAAACACAACTTATGTGTTATTGTGAATTTAATTGATATACACATTGGTGGTGTGTAAGTTGATAAGATATATATATATATATATATATATATATATATATATATATATATTGTGTTTAAATAGTTAAATATATGCAAATTGATTCGGTGTTTGTGTGATTATAGATATGCATGGTGGTTATATGCATAATTGAAATAAATTGAGTGCATATATTAATGAGTAGTGTACAATTAGTGTAATATGAAAGGTTAAGTATTAGCAAATTAGAAATAAAATGTGAGTTGAATCTCACATGAGGAAGGGGAGTAATAGGTGGTTGTGTTCTTAGATTATATATAGTGTGATCAGATTTCGATGACGAAATCTCTTTAAGGAGGGGAGATTTGTAACACCTAGTATTTGGGTCTAGTAGTATTAAATATTTTCTAACTGTGAATCATTATTTAATGTGTTAGAAAATAGTTTTGGTGCATTTTAGTCAAATAAATGGGTAAAAGAGTCGAATAATTTATTGTGACTAATAAATTATTGATGGTTTTAAATTAATTCAGTTGACGGTAAAATAATATAATGTTTCCCCGCAAATGATTTTTAAGTTCCAGACAACGATAAGTACGGGGAATGAAATTTAAACAATTATATGATAGCCTCATATTTGAGTCGGTTGAAGACTCCTTATCTATATACATACGTACGTATTATACATATATGCATAAATCATTTAAACCCTAGATTAACTCTTAAAATCACTTCCTTCCATCAAATTAATGATGCCAAATTCGAATTCAAGCTTCAAGATCAAAGGTTATCATCCTCTAATCATTCTAATCAACATGTAAGTCTCAATTTCTTGAAATTTATGAACCCTAGAATTTGGGTTCTTTGATGTTCTTGATTATAATTCGAATTAAGGGTTTGGATTGGTGAAATTGATGTGAGATAAACTCACTAATGATGATAAGTAGCAAGATTCAAGCTAAAAGTTATTTTTTGTTTAGTGTTCTTGAGGTTTGTGATGATTGAGATGAATTTAAGGCATGAAAGGATTATATAATTGTTATTTGATGTTTAAATCATAATTATAACCTAAACCCTAACTTAGAAATGAGAGAATTAGTGTATGATTTTGTAGAAAGTTTAAGGGTTTAGTTGATTATGTTATAATCAAAGCTTTTAAGCTTGAGTTAATGATGTATAAATAATTAAGTGTTGTTAATGATCATTTTATGATTGATTAAAGATGATGATTTACATAGATTATACTAAGGGTTGTGAAATTGTTTAGGTGTTCTTGAGAATTTGAGGATTATTATAACCATGATGGATTATATGATGGAAATTGATATTAATTGTGATTAAGAACACTTAATTAATAATCAAAGGGAAAAGTTAGCACTTATGTGGATAAGAGTTTATGAAACATTGTGTTGGGGATTTGAATGAACTAATGATATTTGATGATAATGATAATAACCTTGTTGAAGGTGTAATCATGTTAAATTGGGATAGTAAAAGTTGATTAAATGAGGTTGTGATTTTAATGAGTATAAACTTGATAAGTAAGTGTGAATTATGTCGTTAAGATGTTGCTTGTAATATTGGAATAATGTTATATATATTTTGAGACAAGTAACTAACTTGTATTATTCTACTGTATTGTCAGATGTGCAGAAGACTCAGTGATATTAGACTACTGAGTGGATGCCTGAGGTGGTCGGTGAGTGGATCTTTAATCCTCAGCGTAACTTGGTTGTAACGAGTTTGGTTACAACAAGTAACGTATTATTACTTTATTAGTTGCATTGATGATCATGTTGTTAGTAATAATATCGTTGATAGGATGACTAGTGGAATATGTGACTTGTTGACTAGGTGATCACTTGATTAAATTGGCCTGCGGGCATCAGTTGTTAATGAGGTCAACGAGTTGTTGAACTGTTGGTTGGGCTAGTCGGTTATTTAAGATGTAACACACCTCCTGTGTTAGTTGAAGATAACCACTAGCTATCGGTCTCGTCCGTTATGGCCATACGGATATGGTTGGATAAGTGTTCTTGTGGAATCCCCGGGTATTATGATATCGCAAGAGCCACCGATGCCTCATTATTAAGTTGTGTTATTGTTGAACAGTTGCCCCGTTGCTTTGCTAAATAGTTGTATTGTGTACTTGTGTGTTGCCGATTAGTTGTTGTACACAAAGTTGTTATGCTAAGTTAAGCTATTGATTAATTATTCACTCACTTAGCGTTATGCTAATCCCCCACATTAACCCTCCTTGCAGGTTATAGATATGATATGGGTGGGCAAGGAGTTGAACGGAAAGGAATGTTTGACTTGCTGGCGTGACTCTGTTATTTGATTTTAATAAATTAATGATATCTTTTGTTTTATATAGCACCCAAGTTGATAAACTGTGTTTTGAATTAAGTTGATTTTATAAGCATATGAAATGATGTAAATTATGAATCTTGAAACTTGAACGAACGCTTCCGATATATTGTATTAAAAAGTTGGTAAAATGAGGGGTGTTATACTTGGAGGAGGAAATCTTTATGGATCAGCCAGAAGGATTCAAAGTTGCTGGAAAAGAAAATGAAGTGTGTAAACTTAATAAATCTTTGTATGGGTTGAAGCAGTCCCCGCGGCAGTGGTACAAGAGATTTGATAAGTTTATGTTGGAGTCAGGGTACATAAGAAGCAAATATGACCATTGTGTCTATTTGAATAAGCTACAAGACAGATCTTTCATATATCTTCTTCTATATGTAGATGATATGTTGATAGCTTCCTAGAGTTCAATAGAGATTGAAAACTTGAAGGCTCGATTGAAAAGGGAATTTGAAATGAAGGATCTTGGTGAAGCAAAGAAGATTCTTGGTATGGAAATAGTCAGAGATAGAAAATTGAGGAAGCTTTGTTTGACTCAGAAAAATTATCTGAGAAGGATGTTAAAGCGTTTTGGGATCAGTGAACAAACAAAACCTGTTAGCAGTCCGCTCGCTCCTCATTTTAAACTCAGTGCTGCTATGTCACCAAAGAATGATGCTGAAAGAGAGTACATGGAAAATGTACCTTATGCAAATGCAGTTGGTAGCTTGATGTATGCTATGGTGTGTACAAGACCAGATATTTGCCAAGCAGTTGGAGTTGTGAGCAGGTATATGCATAATCCAGGAAAGGAGCATTGGCAAGCTGTTAAATGGATTTTTCGATACATCCATAATACAGCAGATGTTGGATTGGTTTTCGAACAAGATGATAAGCAGTGGGTGGTTGGATATTGTGATTCAGATTATGGAGGAGATTTAGACAAGCGAAGGTCAACTACAGGCTATGTCTTTACTCTTTCAAAAGCACCTGTTAGTTGGAAGTCTACCTTACAGTCTACTGTTGCTCTGTCGACAACAGAAGCAGAGTATATGGCAGTTACAGAGGCTGTGAAGGAAGCAATTTGGCTTCAAGGGTTGCTTGGTGAACTTGGTATTGATCAGAAGTTTGTGAAATTGCATTGTGATAGTCAAAGTGCAATTCACTTAGCAAAGAACCAGGTTTATCATGCAAGGACGAAGCACATTGATGTCAGGTATCACTTCATACGAGAGATACTCGAGGAAGGTGGAGTTAGAATCCAAAAGATCCACACCACAAAGAATCCTGCTGATATGTTGACAAAAGTTTTGGTTACGATCAAGTTCAATTCTTGTTTGGACTTGATTAACATTGTCAAGACTTAAAGATTGGATTGGAAACACCAACAACGATAGTTGAAAGAGAAAGAGAGATTGAAGACCTTTGGGCATTCGTCAAGGTTAAAGATTTGAGACTTGTTATTCGTCAAGGTGGAGATTTGTTGACTTTATGGCTCATACAAGTTGGCAATTTTTTCCACAAGGTTGTAGGTATCCGTGGAATATTGTGGAAGGAAAAATAGGATGCTAAAGTTGACCATTTCTTTTCTTCATGACAAAGATAAATGATTTCCACGTGAAGTAAAAGTGGCCGACCTATTTCGTTTCTTAATTGATAAGGGAATATAGTAATAAGTCGGTTGAAATCTTTTCTATAAATAGATAGATGGGATATTGATTTTAGATCATCACCAAAATATTTGAAAACAACTATTAGTTAGTTGTTTGTATCTCTTCTCTTATTGTTTGTATTATTTCTACTGTACAAAGAAATAATAAAGTTGTTGGTGTGTTGGGAGGGCGTAGGCCAAAATTGGGCTGAACCTCGTTAAATCTCTGGTGTTCATTTGTGTTGTTTATTTTTAATAGCTTTATTTGGGGGTATCGTTACTGTAATCTATTGTACTATTAAATCAGGAATAATTCTTTTCCGCTTAAAATTTAATAGTCCGATTTTTCACGGGCTTTATCCATTAGGTGGAATAATTATTTTGATTATTTCCACAACAATATTAACATTCATCCATGAATCCATGATCCATCTTCCCTTTGTTCTGGAACCTGGTTGTTAACGAAGTTTTACCTCTACAAAAGCATCAAAGTTGCGACTCTTAAATATGTTGTTCTCGATAACTATCAATGCTAAGTTTCATCTGTTATCAACATCATCAACACTAGTATTATCAAAACCACCAACATTGATAACTTACATATTCAGATTTTTATATATATAACACCAAACCATTAAATTCCAATATAAAAATTGAATAATCATATTGATAGATTTTTAAAGATGAAATTTAAATTTTATAAACTCAAAACTCAATAATAAAAAATTAAGAATACAGGATACTCGGTAATTAGTTTTGACAACAATAATGTGTTGGTTTTCAGTTGTGGGTTGATGTTTATATATAGATATTGAATTCATTTAAATTAAACATTAACTTTTTTTAGTAACTAATAATCAGTGTAATAACCTCATCATGCCTTCCAAATGATGCTACGTTGCTAGTCATTTATCCAAAATTCTGATGGAATTCGAGCGAGTGCAAGCCTGAAAATGATCTCCTATGCTTCTGCGTTCTGCATCATCCTTAAAGTACTCTGATCTGTCTATCTTAATTGGATGTATGGATATGCGTTTTGAAAATTATTTTTTGATAAATAAAAAATAAAAAAAATCTGGAATTAGATAATCAATTTTAATTAAGATGGGCTGTATGTACACACACAATAGATACATACTTGTGATACACCAAACACACACACATTAGGAGTTTGAAAGTTCATTATGTATCTATAATGATCAAACAAGAACGAAAACCGTCACAAAACACCAAACTGATGTGACTTTTGTTACACTTTTAAGCAAAATCAGACTCGTTCAATCGTTTTACGCAGTGTTTATTCATTGGTTTTACTCTGTTTCTTGAATTTTTTATATTAGTTTTTTTGGATATATACATTGGATTTTATTTTCCAAAAAGTTAATATCAAGTATGTCATCAAAGGGTTATGTAGTGATGGACGAGAAGAAAATGAAGAGGAAGATCTCGAACCAAGAATCAGCAAAGAGGTCTAGAATGAAAAAAGAACAACTCATGAAGGATCTCAAAGACCAAATCTTTCATTTCACGAAAAAGAGAGACGAAATGGTTATAAAAATTGATCAAATCGCGAAAAGGTATTCCGATACACAGACTGAAAACGTGGTCTCGAAATCACAAAAACAGTAGTTGGAGAAAAGATTGGAGTATGCAAAAAATGTTTGTGATTTCTATGAAGGTGATGATCATGTTTCGATCACATCAGTGGTTGGTGCTCAAGAACCATGGCTAAGATTATGGGACCAAAATCAGCCTTCTAACTTTATGTCTCTTATGTCATCCGTAGGAAATTTCCAATTTTAACTGATTATTAGTTTGATCAAAAAACTGATTATTTAGTTATATAAATTTATGTTGTGTTAAGAAGAATTAGTTTGTTTTAATATTTTCATAGACTAAATTAATTAGTTAGTCTGGAAAGTGTTGCCGGATATTGACGTTTTTTTTCATCTAATACGTCGACCGTGTCCAAATTTTTTTTTTTTTCTTTTCTCTTCTCTTCGTATATATCTAGGGGTGAGCATGGTACGGAACCGGTACCGAACCGTACCGAACCGGTTGGTACCGGTTTTATTTTTGGCCTTAAAGTGAGTACCGAATACCGGACCGTTTAAAGCGGTACGGTACCGGTATGGTTCCGGTACCGGTACGGGTAAAAGTGGTACTATACCGCTTTGGTACCAAAAAATTGTATAATAATAAGTAAACCTATCTACGTATTTTGTACTCGATAAAATTCAAATAAGATAAATATTAATGAATCTCAAATAAATAAAACATTAAGTGACATATATAGATGGATATTGACGAAGAAAAACAAATATATACAACGATGTTATTATACCGTGTTAAGTGATTTGGTAATGACACAAGTCATGATCCTTACCTTTATATTAACAAGCAATATGTTTGGAATCCGATTTAACTAGGGTGCTAAAAACGTGATTGTTTGTGTAGCAAAGAGTACTAGCTAGACTTCTATAAACTTATAATTGTATTCATACGCAAGAGTATAACTCTATTTTATACTTTTCTTAATTACCTAAAAAATATCATTTTTATATTCATAGACATATCATATGATCATAGAAATAATGTTTCAAATTAATCTTTTTAAAATATAGAAAGAACCTACGGACCTATAAAAAATGTATATTTCGGATATGGTACCAAAGCGGGAAAAGTGGTAAAATACCGGTACCGAACCGGTTGGTACCGGTTATCTTTTTGGCCCTAAAGTGAGTACCAAATACCGGACCATTTAAAGTGGTACGGTACCGGTTCGGTACGGTTCCGGTACGGTACCGGTACGGGATCGGGATTCGGGTACGAATGCTCACCCCTATATATATCCTATCCGAAACTATTAAACTAACATATCTTTGTCCATAAAAAAACTAGTAAAATAATCTCTTAAAACATATATATCACTAGACGCAAATTTATTTATTGCATAAGTCACAAAGATTTATAGATCATATGTAATTTCTCCATACATGTATTCAAATCAGCAAATTCAAACTCGATCACGTATACATATAGTATATGACATATCAATCCCACTTGTTAATTTCTTATATTTAATCGATTATAATGACGTATGTTCTAATTACATTCTATATTTTAACCACATGAAACGTTATTTATATAACTAGTAACCTACATATACTACTTAGATAAACAATATAGTTTCTTCAATAAAAATATATGAATTATTTAGGGGAAAAGTCCCCTGAAATGCAACTAACTTCGGCCCACAAGCTATTGTGTGTAACCAACTAACGTGTAGGTGTAGGTGTAAGAATGCAACAAACTTTCAAAAATTGGTGTTTTAATGTAATTTGCTGACGTGTCGCTCGTTGAAGGTGACACGTGACGTACGGATGTGCCACGTAGCTTCTGGAGAGTTTGACAACTCATCGACACGTCAGCAAATTACATTAAAACACCCTTTTTGAAAGTTGGTTGCATTCTTACACCCATGTGTTAGTTGGTTACACACAATAGCTTTTGGGCACAAAGTTGGTAGCATTTCGGTGGACTTATCCCATTATTTAATGTGTTTCAACAACATCATGATGAAATTGATTTTTGTCACACTATTTTAAGTAGAATTAATCGTATCACTCTATATGGTCTTCCTTCATTGGTTCTGCTTGCTTGATTTTTTTTTTATTTTTTTTGTGAAGACACATTAGAATATTATTCAGATTATTGAAAATAGTAAGTTAAGTTGGTTTAAAGCTAGTATATTACTTAATGGTGGATGTGAAGAAGTGGAAGAAAATAGAATGAAGAAAGAACAACACACGAAGGATCTCAATGATCAGATCTTTTATTTTATGAAAAAATTGACGGAATGGTTACGAAAATCGAAGGATCGAGGAAAGGTTATGTTGCGATTGAAATGTAGAATATGGTTTGAGATCAAAGAGAGATGAATTAGAATGCAAATAATGTTTGTGACAGCAACAACCTTCTTAATTATGCTCACAGATTGGAAATGGGTTGAATATTAATGTTTGGTTTGATAATTGGTGTACATACAGCCCTCTCATGGGTCACTTGACAGACGGAGTTATTAATAGAGCAGGTTTTTCTACTAAGGATAAACTTGCTGATGTGATTCATGAAGGAGTTTGGAGATGGCCAATGGCATGGTTTGATCGTTATCCTGTTCTAAGTCAGATTCCATGCCCCATTTTTTACCCAAATCGGAACGATCAGTTCCTTTGGTGTGATAGGAATGGTAATAAGAGGGAATTCTCGGTTTCCTTAGTTTGGGAGACTATTCGTGACCATGATAACCCTGTTCCATGGGATGCTATCGTTTGGTTTCCTCATTGTATTCCTCGTCACGCATTTCACTTATGGTTAGTGTTTAAGAAGCGATTGAAGACTCAAGATACTTTGAAGCAATGGGATGTTGGTGATTCCATCAACTTAAACCTGCTAAGATGTACCTTGTGTAACCTTCAACCGGATTCCCATGACCATTTATTCTTTGAATGTCCATTTTCCTTACAGGTTTGGTCTTTGGTTAAACCATTGGCGGGGTTGCATGATGTCTCAGCTAAATGGGATGATATTATTGGTAGAATTCAGCCTATATCTCGTTCAAGGAATGCTGTTAGTATCATTGGTCGCTTGATTCTTGCAGCTTCTACGTACTTTATATGACAAGAAAGGAATAATCGACAATTTGCTAAGGGTTCAAGATCTGCTGCCCAGGTTCGTGATGTTATTGTTACAACTGTTCGACTTAAGTTACTTACGTTTAGATTCAAAAATTCTGCCCAAGTAACTAGGCTGCTGGATGATTGGAATATGCCACGGAACTTTGTTATTTATGGATCGGAGTAGAGCCCTATTCATTAGTTGTTCGTTTGTTTTATATTGGCTATATTTTATATTTCTTATAGCTGATTGGAAAATTGTTATTATGTATATGGCATGTCATATACATATATAGGTGCTATTTTAGCAACGCTAGTGCCTAATTCGAGGTTGATGTGGAACACATCCACATTTTCTTGTACTTAAAACGTTTAGTGGTAATAAAATTCACCGGGGTAAAACCCTTTACCCAAAAAAAAACCTTCTTAATTATGTTTTATGTCCGCTGGATTTTCCAAAACTTAATTGTTTAATTGTTTTAATTCTAAATTGGTGATGTAATTTTTCTTTTTAGAAGGCAATTGTAAATTTTCACATATACCAAACAGTTTAGGATGTACATATACTAGTTGTCTTTCGAAACAAAACTAATATGTAACTTTATAATTCCAGAAATAAAAACGTTATCCATTGCGAACCTATGAAATAAACTAAACCATTGTCCATTTGTGATCATCAAGAAGAAAAGATATCACCAAAAGAAAAATACAACGCTAAAAAACCAACATCTCCTCACTTAGGCCCAATGGGCTTACAAGTTAAAACTTGTGTCTCGTAAAACTAGATGTGATAGATTTGATATGTCCAATGTGAATTGATCTCAAAAATCCCTCGTTACTGCTCTTGAAAGTTCTTGGTTTATTTCTTCTTACATTGGCCGAAACTCGAGGCCATACACAATAAGGCCGGCCATTGTTCCTTCATAACAAATAAGTTTCAATTTTATAGGAATACACTCATCTCTAAGGTCAACTTTCGAGTTAAATTTCAACACACTAACCTCCGTCCATTCGTCTTCTCTTTGTTTCGGGACTTGTTCGATGTCATGTAAATTCCATGGAGTTGGGGATCTAAAGTAAACTGTTTCAACCTCTTTGTTGTTATGGTGGAGTAGATTTCGTACTCTCACAGGACATTGCAATCCGCGACATTTTTCTGAAAGCGTGAATACCAGGTAACACGCATAATCCGTTTCGGGTGACAACACATGGCTCTCAATATTGCATCTGATACGGTATACTTGTTGCGATAGAAACTCAATCACCACCGGATACCTGCACGTACAAGTATTATTTCATTTCATTTTCTTAGCCACACTCAAGATGTAAGCACGTAGTACAAGTTTTAGATGGATATAAACAATATATATACAAAATTACATATTAAGAGAAGTATAGGAATTTGAACAAAATCAATAAATAAAAGAAGTTCGTTTGAAAAGCAAACCTGAAGTGTTCTGAAGGATTCCATTTAAGGAACTTCACCCTCAAAGAGTCATATAGAAAACCCATAGCAGAAAGCATAAAAAGCTTCTTTCCATCCACTTCACTTTGCAGGAAAAACTGTTCATTTGAATTTTGGAGAACATATATAAGCATATCATCATAAGTTGACAATTGTTCCACCTGGTTCATATTCGAGTTTAATTTCAAGACTTGTTGGATTTCTCTTAATTTGTCCATTTCTTCAAGTTTCACCTGTATATAAGATCATAAGACATGGTATAAT
Source organism: Helichrysum umbraculigerum (assembly GCA_949592205.1). Classification (NCBI taxonomy): domain Eukaryota; kingdom Viridiplantae; phylum Streptophyta; class Magnoliopsida; order Asterales; family Asteraceae; genus Helichrysum; species Helichrysum umbraculigerum. The sequence goes on from CATIUR010000011.1 coordinate 4,164,734, forward strand.
CTTGTGTTGTAGAACACGGAAATTTAGCTCATACATCTACATATGCTCCAATATATAAAGGAAAAAAGCAGAGTTTTTAGAACTTGCATTGTCAATAGCTCTAAACTCAATGCCGTCAACATAGATGGTGCCACTTCCGCAATAGCATTTTGAAAAACTCTTGAGTAAAACCTCAAAATCATTTTCTTCCTTATGATTGAAGAATCGAAACAATTCAATCTGCATCCACTCATCATTTCTCTGTTCTGCGAAGTACGTTTGCATTGTTTCATTCCCCATTTTGTATTTTAGATTGACATACATGAGTTTACTTGGAACTTTTTTCCGATCACCAAATTTGAAGATCAGTTGAACACCATAAATTACATCTGGTGATAGAAATTGAGTTTTTATCTTGATTGGGATCATTAGATTTGAAATATCCCACATCATCGATACTCTGTGAAACCTGCACATGTTATAACTAAAATGCAGTAAGTTCTAAACTCTTTTTCCTCCAGTGGCACACTTTTAATTAATTATCTTGAAATGTTGCATTTCTAAACGTAAAGATTTTTTTTTTTAAACTTTTAGATTTCAAAATAGCTTGACAGAAAATAATGCACACTAGAGGGAGAAAGATGACCTTGATTTCTGCACATGTCTCCACTTTTGCCATCTTTGGTCCTTGTAAGAAAACATTCTTGCCGATATCATTTCATTTGTTCTTCGATTATTGTCAAACGAAAGCGACTGTCACACAAAACATTTAAATCAAAACGACTTTCTATTGTCTGTGAATGCATATAGATTTCTATTGAGGAGTCATTGTAATTATAGATTTTTATTCCTTAAAGGAAATTGAAAAACCGAATTCCTTAAGTTTAAGTTAAAAAGATTCTACTTAATTTAAAAAGATCATTTCGTAATGACACACACTAACAAACTAAATGTGTCAATCGATTTAACATTTTCTGTAAAAACAAAACTTGAATAATGATAGTTTATCAAAAAAAAAAAAAAAAGACGATAAGGGAATCTAAGAATGAGCTAATGTATTACCACTTTGCCTCCTCGAAGGAGAATTCCTTCACGGGAAAATGCTTCGTAGAGATCCTTTTTCTTTATGTCAGAGTAAATCGCGGGGTTTTTTGACATTTCAATTATTCGTTGGTAATCCTTTGGCAGTTTGGGCTCCCAGATTTCATACTCCTCCTGTATAATAATAATTAAACAACTAATAGTTATTAATATATGTATTGTGATATACTCAGGGGGCGTTTGGTTCGGGGATTCGAAATCCCGGGATTTAAAATACCAAAGGATTTTGAAAGCCCATGCCTTTTGAAATACCAGATTACAAATCCCATCCCATGTTTGGTTAGTGGATTTGAAATCCGAAAATACAATTAAATAATGATGGATGACAACGCTACCCTTTACTTATTATACTTTTTATTAGTTTTAAAAATTTTCAATTTCTAGTTTGTTGTATATAACAAATTCCAAAGTAAATTAAATTCTACTAATTCTAACATAAATATAAACAACATAGTTGCAAAAACAAACTAAACCCAGCAAAAGCACCATCAACGCATCAGGCACTATATCCAAGATATTAGCAATGTTAAAATTAAAAATATTATTTAAATCATATTATTAAAGATAAACAAAAGTACTAAAATCAGGAAGATAAATCAAACTGGAATCAAAGTAAAAGTATCCATGGTGCTTCGATGTAAAAGTCAAAGGAAATAACAACCTTTTAACCAAAAATCAAAGAAGAATAATACCTTCCAAAACTAGATGGGAACAAATTATTAACCAAATTTTGAAGTAATAATTGAATAATAAAAAAAAAAGAAGTAATAACTAAATTTGCAGTCTAGAAAATCGAAGGAGGACGAGTAAGTAGATCTAGAGAACAATAGGTCATATTAGGAAAGAAGATGAATAGGGGCTTTTGTAAAAGTTATACAGAGTATTTGTGAAGGAGATTGAGGGGTATTTTTGTCTCACATGGACTTTGGAACCTCCGTGTTTTCAAGGATTGTACAATCCTTCAGTTGTCCAAAGCATTTAAGAATCCCTCATTCACAGGATTTTCTAATTACCCGGTATTTAAAGTCCTTCAACCAAACATATCATTTGATGGGATTTCAATTTCAAATCCCACGAAATCCCACCAAAACCTCCAACCAAACGCCCCCTCAGTAATAGAATGTAGCTTCTGCGTTAACTCAAAATAATTAAATTCAACAAAGTTGATGTTTGATATTTCAAAACTATATATATATATATATATATATATATATATATATATATATATATATATATATATATATATATATAGGGAGGTTCAAATGAGAACCACTCTAAAGTTGAGAACTTTGAGAATCACAATGAATATGTGTTTGTTCACATGTGATTAACTTCAATCATATGTGAACACCGATTTATTTTCGATTGAGAAAGAAAAAGTAAAAAAAATCATAAATTTACGTCTTAAAACATATTTTAACCGATTTGTTCACATTATCGTTCACATGTGAACATATATTTGTTTTTTTTTTTGCGTTTTTCGATATAATCTTAGGATTTTTTTGACTTTTTCCTTTTTCAATTAAACGTACATCAATGTTCACATATGATTTAAGTTAATCACATGTGAACAAATATGCATTCTTTGTGAACAAATATATATATTTCAAACATAAGAAACCCATGTTTCTAAATATAGAGAACTTACTTGGAATTCGAACGCTTTCTTAAGTTGTACTAGCACTTCGCTTGCTTTTGATTTTTTAAAATACTATGATTTGTTATTAATTTCTGAATACACTTTGCTATATTCTTTGTTTAATGAACATATCTTACAGTTCCGACATAAATACATAGAGAAATTAAAGAAAGCCATTTTTGTAAAATTGAGAGAACTTACTTGGATTTCGAATGCTTTCTTAAGTTGTACTAGCACTTTGCTTGCAGTTGGTCGTTTTTTTATTTCGGGATCCAAGCATCGACGGGTAATCCTTAAAAATGTATCATATGATTGTGGACGAATTTTCTCTTTTATGCCGTCGAACACGATCTCGTCGAGTTTTATAACTTCTCCATAGCAGCGTTTAACTAAGGGGTGTAGCATAAGGTCATCAACATTGACATCATCATCTTCATTGTCATCGTCATCGACATCTTCATCTTCATCTTCATCGTGATCAACATCGACATCTTCATCGTGATAGTAATCGTCATTGTCATCGACATCGACATCATAATCTTCATCGTTATCGTCATCGTCATCGTGATCGTCATCGACATCCATATCATCATCGTGATCTTCATCGTCTTCGAAATCGAAATCGACATCGACATCATCATCTTCATCATGATCGTCATCGACATCAGCATCTTCATCGTGATAGTAATCGTCATCGACATCATCATCTTTAACGTCAGTTGAACACAAAAGTCTCCCACACAAAATCTCCAACAAAACCAAACCAAATGGGTATATATCACGTTTTTCTTCAATAGTAGGCTTGCCCACAAAACGCTCGCAAGATTCAAATTTATTAATTTTGGCTTTCCAGTCCCCACTTAGTAGAATGTTACTACTTTTAATATTCCTGTGTAAAAGATGTTCCAATGGGAAACCACCATGGATAAACTCTAACCCGCTTGCAATACCAATGCATATCGCAAGCCGTTTCATCCATGTAAGATCATCTTTGTTCAACCATCGATCAAGACTTCCATTAGATGCGTATTCATAAACGACAATCTCTTCATCCACTTTGGTGCAATAACCTTTGACATAGATGACATTCTCATGTCGATCCTTTGGATGCTTCCGAATCGCATCAATAATATTATTTTTTTTACCAAACCGCTTTGCAGCAAAGATTTTCTGTCCATCATCATGTGGAAATTGTGCTATGTATACCTTCCCTCCAATGCACCTCTCATCACTGAAATTATCCGTGGCAGATTTTATGTCTTCAAAGGGAATTTCGTCTTTGTCATAGACTGATTCCTGTGAATCACCATGGAGTCAATCAACTTTAAAGTTTGGAGAGTAAATTCGTTTTGAAAGTGTAGTACTCAATTCCTGTGATTATTTCACTCTTTATGGAGTAACAATACTATACATTCGTCTAAACTATGGATTTAAAAAGTGGCCTAATCAATCCACTTTTTAATATATACGGAGTATCAATTAGCATTTTCTCTCTCTTTACTATCTCCAATAAATGTACTAATTATTATTCATTTTTTTATCTCTACTAGTCAAATTTAAGGCTGTGCGAAGCACGACCATGTCCAAAAAGATTAGAATTGATTTTATTTAATGTTAGGTGTAGATGATTCTTAAGGTTGATGCTTGATAAAAACGTAAACAAACTATTAAAACGATAATAGTGTTTAACTGATTAAAAACATACCAAAATTTTAGTTGTTGGAATTAATAGGATGTATCTAACTATAAACTAAAATTTAAAAGTTACTACTCATTTGAAAATTTGACACAACATCACAAATCTACCTCGCAAATATAAGTGTTAACATTTTTTTTATTTATTTAAAAATTGATAGTACATCTTAATGATTGCTTTAATTATGTAATATCAAATCATGTTTATAATTTTCGGTGCTACTTATCTTAAAGTTAATGATGATGTGATTGTTTGAGTTAATTACGTGTAAAGTTTCAATGGGCTAATGTACCAACTATATAAATCGTTAATTATCGTTAATTACCAATGATGTTTCTTACTATATATGTAACAACCGCCAAATTAGGGCTAGTATTAGCGTCTAATTCTTTGTTAATACATGTAATTAGTTCTGTATTAGGCTAATTTATGTATCGGATTATATGTTGGTGAATATATACAACTTTGCGATTTGATTTAAATCGTACGCAACATAAATAGAATGAAATTCTATTCGGTTAATACGGACGTTGGTGAACAAATGTTTATAAACTAAGATAACGCAATTGTGACCGAAACGCTATTTTATAGTAATTGGAAATTATCTTTTAGTACTCGATTAAAACTTACACAATCTAAAAAGAAAAGTAATTAAATTAATTTAAACTATTAAAGATTTAAGGAAAATAACTTAAGTAAATTATTTAACAAGATTTGAGATTTTATAAATATAATTAAACGCGTAAAATAAATAATGTAACGCCTAAACGACGGAGGAAACGAACATCGCACGGGAACGGGGACTGGAAAGTGAAGGATAAACCTCCATCTCCCACCCTTTTCTTCTCATTCCCACCAATCACTCTCTCTCTCTTACTTTCTCCTCTCTTTTCTCTCTAACTCCACAAACATCACCACCATCACCCAAATTCGCAAAATAACACCATCAAACCTCGCCGAAACATACCACTCGTTTGGAGAAAAGTGACCACGACAACACGATCTACATTCCTATCTTTTCGGATTTTCAATCCGACACTTTGTAAGTTTCCGACAAATCCCGACATCTCTCGTTTTTGATCATTTTTACTAGTTTATGGTTTAAATAGGCTTAATATGTTCATATGAGGGTTGGGTAAAAGAATCGGACCAAACGGAAACCCGAAAACATGTTTTTGGCTCGAAATCCGTAGATCAGCCGATAGTGTCGCATAGACGAACCCAGATATGCGACACTTCCTGCGACACTTGATGAGTGTCGCATAAGCCTTATACCGACACTACTTAAGTGTCGCCCTATGTCCGATACCGACACTTCTTAAGTGTCGCCTGTTACCCCTCGTGATCTTTACGCGTCACTATGATAGTGACGCCTATACTTATTATACCGACACTTCTTAAGTGTCGCCTGTTACCCCTCGTGATCTTTACGCGTCACTATGATAGTGACGCCTATACTTATTATACCGACACTACATGAGTGCCGCCCTTATCCATATCCCGGCACTTGACACCGACACTTCCGAAGTGTCGCATAATATCAAACTTTCCCGTTGAACGACACTACATTACTGACGCATGACCTGGATACCCGACACTCCCTTAGTGTCGCATGTTTATACTTACCGACACTTATATACGACACTTCCTTAGTGTCGCATGACCTTGTTACCCGACACTACCTTAGTGACGCTATCCTTTCAGAACCGACACTTCACCCGACACTGTCTTAGTGTCGCATAACCAACCGAAGTGACGCTATGAAGTGTCGCATAAAACAGCAGCTCTTCAACTATTTTTACACTAAGTGTCGAACTTATACAACTTCCAATACTTATACCATACGACGTAACAAACATCATAGAACATACTTTCTATTACAATTGCACTAAATTGCGTTATAAATGATAAACTTTAATTATAACGAATCACCAACGGGCCGTATATACTTTGATACAAACGTGAACGAACCAACATTAAACACAACGGGTTGTATGAACAACTAGCCTAGATGGTCTTGCGAGACATCTACTTACTTAACCTTACGTGTTTAGGCACTAGAAGGTTACGGGTTCGGAGAACCTACTTGCTTTACTACTACTTGCTATTTACCACTGCTCGACTAAGGTGAGTCTTACAGCCCCACTTTTACTGTTTTATACTTTGGGGTGAGATACTTAGCAACTGTTTTACGCATGAACACAATGTACTGAACTGAAAACATTACTGATTACAAACAAACGCATGAGTTACTTTTATCCACTGAAAGCCTCCTAATCGTAAGTTGTTAGTTATGGACTTAAGCGCGATTACTAATAGATGGATCCATTTGGGACTGACAATCCCTGTCTGGGGTGGTAGCGCCACCACGTACTGATTTACACGTAGAAACAGACATATTAGTATTTGTTACATATGAGTGTGCGGATAGCACTCACGGGGGTACGTGATATATTCACACTACACGGTTAAGCTTCAACTTATGAGCTCATGGCACTGTACTGATTAACTGATTTACTTACTTTGCTTGATAGCAATACGGGTACATACTTGTGGTTCATAACACTTACTTATTACTAAACTGTGAGATTCACCAACCTTTTTGGTTGACACTTTTTAGCTTTGTATCTCAGGTACACTTACGGAGTAGGGTCACTCCAGGATTACTAGCTAGAGTCGCATGATTTTACAAACTGCATTTAACGGAGATTCTTTGGCATTATCTTTTGTAACTATGGTTATGTAATAGAATCTCCCGCTATACGCGTGGGCTCTAGGGAATTACATTTTGTATACGAAAACCTACGGTTTTCAAACGATTATCAATTATGAAATCTAACTATTTTACAAACGTCTCATTTAGAGGTCGTTTACTATTAATCTTGTGCTTTGTATATTGATTAGTAACACCCAATGTATGCTTCCGCAAATCGTTAACATTGAGGGTGTTACAGATTGGTATCAGAGCCTAAGGTTGTAGTGAACTAGGTTGCATTTAGTGAGCCTATACTATGACCATTAGGCAGTATCCCTTATTAGGTATAACCGATTCAGTGATTACATCATACGAGTTTAATTTAACATAGCCTGATCAACTATGTACAATTAAGCAAAGATGGTGTAAGATCTGAAAGGGGTTATGGCTGAACAGGGTACAATAGAAGACTCTGACTTCGAGGGAACCGAGACTTAAACATGTTTATGCTAGACACTCAATAGGCTATATTATATAGGGACTATACGAATATAGGCCTCAATCTTACTAACGCTTTGTCTCAGAAATGGCAAACATCCCATCCGATTCATCTCGTTCTCAATCCGGGTCGCAGAACCCAAGGGTAGCAAGGAGGAACAACAGGTTGCCTCGAGCTGGCCCGTACTCCACTCACTTCACCTTGCCGGCCTTAGCTGCTAGGGTGAACCAACACGAGCAACGACTTCGCACCATGGATGTCGTGTTGCAAGAAACCAACGAAAACTGGAGACTTACATCACTTGAGCGCATCGAACAAGTCTCCGAGGATCACGAAACCACCGTTAATAGTGTAGACGTTCTTTTCAACAAAGTGGTGGAGATAAGCGTGGAAACCGCTCTTTTGAAACACAGACTTGATGAGTGTGAACAACGCTCACGGGAAACGGAAGAATATACCCGTGGATTGGTACAACGACTAGCATTAGCTGAAGATAATGCTCGACAAGCCAGCAGACTTGCAAATACTGTGGATCGTCTCATCGAAATGATGGAACAGATTAACCTACGTTAAGACTAGCGTAATCTTTGTTTTGTAAACTATCCTGTAATCTAGTAACTATTTAAGCTCTACTCTATGTTTCAGTCGGATGTAATAATTCCCGACACCTTTTGTAATACATCCGCAGGATGTAACCTTTGAACTCGTATCATCTATCAAATATTACTTGCTGCTTCGACTCATATTAATTGCCATAATTCTTTTCATAATGATGTTATGTATTACCACCTTTATACATGTACATCTGAAATAAATACAACTTTCTTACAAAATCTCATGTATCTTCATTTCTTTTATTGAAGAGTCATGCCGCCAAAGTCAAGACCTTATACTGATGCTCAGATCACGTCACTCATAACCCAGGCTGTTACTGAAGCCTTGGCCCTGAATACTCCACCAGGTTCCACAAGAAACAGCGATGCCGCTGAAACCTCTGCTGCTAAACCTTGTTCATACAAGGATTTTCAAAACTGCAAACCCTTGAGCTTCAAGGGGACCGAAGGAGCCATCGGACTTATCAGATGGTTCGAAAAGATGGAATCCGTTTTCCGCATCAGCAAATGTGCGGAGGACGACAAGGTCAAATTCTCCACCTGCACCCTCGAAGATGGTGCCCTCTCGTGGTGGAATTCCTATACCCAGTCCGTGGGGATTGACACCGCTTATCTACTCCCTTTGGAGGACCTGAATAAAATGCTCACTGATGAGTATTGCCCGTCCGAACAACTCCACAAGTTGGACGAAGAGTTCTGGAATTTAAAAGTGCAAGGAACTGATATCGTTGGATACACCACCAGATTCCAACAACTCACCGTCCTTCGCCCAGCTATGGCAGGTACTGGGCCCGACAAGATTAAGAAATACATCCGCGGCCTCCCGGAACCCGTCCGGGGAAATGTCGCCTCATCAAACCAAACCACCCTTCACGGCGCCATTCGGTTGGCCCATGAACTTTTAGCCATGAACGAGGACCCAGAACCACCCACTCCATCCTCCAACAACAATAAAAGAAAATGGTCCGACAACCACAACAACCACCAAACCAAGAAACCTGACACCATTAAAGCCTACACCTCCGGTTCTGATGACAAGGGAGCGTACAAGGGAACCAAGCCCTATTGCTCAAAGTGCCAACGACACCACCATGGTTCGTGTCCCTGTAGCAAGTGTAAGAGATTCGGACACTTGGCTAAGGACTGTAGATCAAACACCACTGACACCAACACCTCTGCACCAAAGACTTGTTATGGGTGCAACGGTATGGGGCATTTCAAGAAAGACTGCCCGAAACTGAACAACAACAACAAGAAGAACAACAACAATGCTCGAGGAAGAGCTTTTGTGCTGAAATCTGGGGAAGCCCGTCAAGACCCGAATGTGGTCACGGGTACGTTTCTTCTCAACAACTTGACTGCATCTGTATTATTTGATACTGGTGCTGATAAGAGCTTTATTTCTGATGAGTTTTATCCACTACTTGACACCACACCTATTGCCTTAGATTCTAAGTACACTGTAGAATTGGCAAACGGAAAACTTATTGAAGCCGACAGTGTGATACCTAATTGCACTCTAAACCTAGCTAACGAGCTCTTTTCCATTGACTTGATACCTGTCGAAATCGGCAGCTTTGACATCATCGTCGGTATGGATTGGTTATCCAAGCACCGAGCCGAAATCGTTTGTTTCGAGAAAATTGTGCGCATTCCTCTCGTCACCGGTGGAACTTTGAGCATACAAGGGGAGACCGGTGGGACGAGAATAAATATCATTTCTTGCATGAAAACCCGAAAATACTTGAGAAAAGGGTACCAGGCAATCCTCGCACACGTTATGGAGAAAAAGACAGTGGAGAAACGACTTGAGGATGTGCCTATTGTTCGAGACTTCCCAGAAGTCTTTCCTGAAGACTTGCCTGGCCTACCGCCAACTAGACAAGTCGAATTTTCTATTGATCTTGTGCCCGGTGCAGCACCCGTGGCACGAGCCCCTTACCAACTAGCCCCATCCGAACTTCAGGAGTTGTCTACTCAGTTACAGGAACTCCTGGACAAGGGATTTATTCGACCAAGTTCCTCACCTTGGGGAGCTCCGGTCCTGTTTGTGAAAAAGAAAGACGGTTCTTTCCGCATGTGCATCGACTACCGTGAACTCAACAAATTAACTGTCAAGAACCGTTACCCACTTCCTCGCATCGATGACCTGTTCGACCAACTTCAGGGGTCGAGTTTCTACTCAAAGATCGATCTACGGTCAGGTTATCACCAACTCCGAGTTCGTGACGATGACATCCCAAAAACTGCTTTCTGAACTCGCTACGGGCATTATGAATTCCAAGTGATGCCATTCGGCTTAACCAACGCACCGGCTGTATTCATGGACCTTATGAATCGGGTGTGCAAACCTTACCTTGACAAGTTTGTTATCGTCTTTATCGATGACATCTTGATTTACTCGCGCACTGAACAAGAACACGCGCAACACCTGAAAACTATCCTAGAGCTGCTCAAACACGAAGAGTTATACGCTAAATTCTCTAAGTGTGAGTTCTGGATGCAAACCGTTCAATTCCTTGGACACGTCATTGACAATCAAGGGATTCATGTCGATCCTTCAAAAATCGAGGCTATCAAGGGTTGGCAAGCACCTACTACACCGACCGAGGTACGCCAATTCTTAGGACTCGCCGGATACTACAGGCGGTTCATTGAGAATTTTTCAAAAATAGCCCTACCTCTCACTGCACTGACTCAAAAAGAAAAGAAGTTCGATTGGACTGACAAACAGGAGTCAGCTTTTCAGCTACTAAAACAGAAACTCTGCAGTGCACCTATCTTATCTTTACCCGAAGGTAACGATGACTTCGTGGTATACTGTGATGCTTCACACCAAGGTCTTGGTTGCGTGCTGATGCAACGAGACAAAGTCATCGCTTACGCCTCTCGACAACTCAAGGTCCACGAAAAGAATTACACAACTCATGACCTGGAGTTGGGGGCTGTTGTATTCGCTCTAAAAATCTGGAGGCTCTACTTATACGGTACCAAGTGTACAATCTTTACTGACCATAAAAGTCTCCAACATATCTTTGATCAAAAGGATCTCAACATGAGGCAACGTCGATGGGTCGAGTTGCTCACTGATTACGATTGCGAAATTCGCTACCATCCAGGCAAGGCGAATGTTGTCGCCGATGCCTTAAGCCGAAAAGAACGAGTGAAACCACTTCGAGTTCGAGCTCTCGGTATGACCATTCACAACGACCTCATCAATCAAACTCTCACCGCTCAACTCGAAGCACTCAAACCAGAAAACTTGATAAACGAGGCCTTGCGGGGCATGGACAAACAATTTGAAACCAAACCTAACGGGGCCAAATACTTCTCGAATCGAATCTGGTTACCAAGTTTTGGGAACCTGCGAGACTTGGTGATGAATGAAGCTCACAAGTCTAAATACTCTATACACCCCGGTGCCGACAAAATGTACCATGGCATCAAGGAAATGTATTGGTGGCCCAACATGAAATCTGACATTGCAACCTATGTTGGCAAGTGTCTTACTTGTTCCAAAGTTAAAGCTGAACACCAGAAACCGTCCGGTTTGCTACAACAACCCGAAATACCACAATGGAAATGGGAGCAGATCACCATGGATTTCATTACTAAACTCCCGAAAACTTCTAACGGTTGCGATACCATTTGGGTGATCGTTGACCGACTCACTAAATCTGCTCATTTTCTAGCCATCAAGGAAACTGATAAGATGGAACGTTTGACACGGATCTACCTGAAAGAGATCGTGTCAAGACACGGCGTACCCATCTCAATCATCTCCGACCGAGATGCTCGATTTACTTCTCGCTTCTGGCAATCACTGCAAAAATCTCTCGGTACTCGACTGGATATGAGTACGGCTTACCATCCTCAAACCGATGGCCAGAGCGAACGAACCATACAAACACTGGAAGACATGCTACGAGCCTGCGTAGTTGACTTCGGTAAAAACTGGGAAAATCACTTACCGTTGTGCGAGTTCTCGTACAACAACAGTTATCACACCAGCATAAAGGCTGCACCCTTCGAGGCACTGTACGGTCGTAAGTGCCGGTCACCTATCTGTTGGACTGAGGTGGGGGATACACAACTCACCGGTCCAGAAATCATACATGAAACTACTGAAAAGATCGTCGGCATACAAAACCGACTAAAAGCCGCGCGTGATCGTCAGAAAAGCTATGCTGACGTCAGACGCAAACACCTTGAGTTCCAAGTAGGGGACAAGGTACTTCTCAAAGTGGTACCGTGGAAAGGTGTCATTCGATTCGGAAAACGAGGCAAACTAAATCCTAGATACATCGGACCATTCGAAATCCTTGAAAAGATTGGTCCAGTGGCATACCGCCTGCAACTTCCTGCTGAGCTTAGCAGCGTTCACAACACATTCCACATTTCTAATCTAAAGAAATGTCTATCTGACGAGACACTGATTATACCGCTCGACGAAATTCAGATCGATGATAAACTTCATTTTGTCGAGGAACCTATGGAAATAATGGACCGCGAGGTCAAACAACTAAAACAGAGTCGTATTCCCATCGTTAAAGTCAGGTGGAATTCTAGACGTGGTCCTGAATTCACCTGGGAACGGGAAGACCAAATGCGACAAAAATACCCACATCTCTTCCCAGACAACGCACCGACCGTGCAAACGAGCTAATTTCGGGACGAAATTATTTTAACAAGGGGAGAATGTAACAACCGCCAAATTAGGGCTAGTATTAGCGTCTAATTCTTTGTTAATACATGTAATTAGTTCTGTATTAGGCTAATTTATGTATCGGATTATATGTTGGTGAATATATACAACTTTGCGATTTGATTTAAATCGTACGCAACATAAATAGAATGAAATTCTATTCGGTTAATACGGACGTTGGTGAACAAATGTTTATAAACTAAGATAACGCAATTGTGACCGAAACGCTATTTTATAGTAATTGGAAATTATCTTTTAGTACTCGATTAAAACTTACACAATCTAAAAACAAAAGTAATTAAATTAATTTAAACTATTAAAGATTTAAGGAAAATAACTTAAGTAAATTATTTAACAAGATTTGAGATTTTATAAATATAATTAAACGCGTAAAATAAATAATGTAACGCCTAAACGACGGAGGAAACGAACATCGCACGGGAACGGGGACTGGAAAGTGGAGGATAAACCTCCACCTCCCACCCTTTTCTTCTCATTCCCACCAATCACTCTCTCTCTCTCTTACTTTCTCCTCTCTTTTCTCTCTAACTCCACAAACATCACCACCATCACCCAAATTCGCAAAATAACACCATCAAACCTCGCCGAAACATACCACTCGTTTGGAGAAAAGTGACCACGACAACACGATCTACATTCCTATCTTTTCGGATTTTCAATCCGACACTTTGTAAGTTTCCGACAAATCCCGACATCTCTCGTTTTTGATCATTTTTACTAGTTTATGGTTTAAATAGGCTTAATATGTTCATATGAGGGTTGGGTAAAAGAATCGGACCAAACGGAAACCCGAAAATATGTTTTTGGCTCGAAATCCGTAGATCAGCCGATAGTGTCGCATAGACGAACCCAGATATGCGACACTTCCTGTGACACTTGATGAGTGTCGCATAAGCCTTATACCGACACTACTTAAGTGTCGCCCTATGTCCGATACCGACACTTCTTAAGTGTCGCCTGTTACCCCTCGTGATCTTTACGCGTCACTATGATAGTGACGCCTATACTTATTATACCGACACTTCTTAAGTGTCGCCTGTTACCCCTCGTGATCTTTACGCGTCACTATGATAGTGACGCCTATACTTATTATACCGACACTACATGAGTGCCGCCCTTATCCATATCCCGGCACTTGACACCGACACTTCCGAAGTGTCGCATAATATCAAACTTTCCCGTTGAACGACACTACATTACTGACGCATGACCTGGATACCCGACACTCCCTTAGTGTCGCATGTTTATACTTACCGACACTTATATACGACACTTCCTTAGTGTCGCATGACCTTGTTACCCGACACTACCTTAGTGACGCTATCCTTTCAGAACCGACACTTCACCCGACACTGTCTTAGTGTCGCATAACCAACCGAAGTGACGCTATGAAGTGTCGCATAAAACAGCAGCTCTTCAACTATTTTTACACTAAGTGTCGAACTTATACAACTTCCAATACTTATACCATACGACGTAACAAACATCATAGAACATACTTTCTATTACAATTGCACTAAATTGCGTTATAAATGATAAACTTTAATTATAACGAATCACCAACGGGCCGTATATACTTTGATACAAACGTGAACGAACCAACATTAAACACAACGGGTTGTATGAACAACTAGCCTAGATGGTCTTGCGAGACATCTACTTACTTAACCTTACGTGTTTAGGCACTAGAAGGTTACGGGTTCGGAGAACCTACTTGCTTTACTACTACTTGCTATTTACCACTGCTCGACTAAGGTGAGTCTTACAGCCCCACTTTTACTGTTTTATACTTTGGGGTGAGATACTTAGCAACTGTTTTACGCATGAACACAATGTACTGAACTGAAAACATTACTGATTACAAACAAACGCATGAGTTACTTTTATCCACTGAAAGCCTCCTAATCGTAAGTTGTTAGTTATGGACTTAAGCGCGATTACTAATAGATGGATCCATTTGGGACTGACAATCCCTGTCTGGGGTGGTAGCGCCACCACGTACTGATTTACACGTAGAAACAGACATATTAGTATTTGTTACATATGAGTGTGCGGATAGCACTCACGGGGGTACGTGATATATTCACACTACACGGTTAAGCTTCAACTTATGAGCTCATGGCACTGTACTGATTAACTGATTTACTTACTTTGCTTGATAGCAATACGGGTACATACTTGTGGTTCATAACACTTACTTATTACTAAACTGTGAGATTCACCAACCTTTTTGGTTGACACTTTTTAGCTTTGTATCTCAGGTACACTTACGGAGTAGGGTCACTCCAGGATTACTAGCTAGAGTCGCATGATTTTACAAACTGCATTTAACGGAGATTCTTTGGCATTATCTTTTGTAACTATGGTTATGTAATAGAATCTCCCGCTATACGCGTGGGCTCTAGGGAATTACATTTTGTATACGAAAACCTACGGTTTTCAAACGATTATCAATTATGAAATCTAACTATTTTACAAACGTCTCATTTAGAGGTCGTTTACTATTAATCTTGTGCTTTGTATATTGATTAGTAACACCCAATGTATGCTTCCGCAAATCGTTAACATTGAGGGTGTTACAGATTGGTATCAGAGCCTAAGGTTGTAGTGAACTAGGTTGCATTTAGTGAGCCTATACTATGACCATTAGGCAGTATCCCTTATTAGGTATAACCGATTCAGTGATTACATCATACGAGTTTAATTTAACATAGCCTGATCAACTATGTACAATTAAGCAAAGATGGTGTAAGATCTGAAAGGGGTTATGGCTGAACAGGGTACAATAGAAGACTCTGACTTCGAGGGAACCGAGACTTAAACATGTTTATGCTAGACACTCAATAGGCTATATTATATAGGGACTATACGAATATAGGCCTCAATCTTACTAACGCTTTGTCTCAGAAATGGCAAACATCCCATCCGATTCATCTCGTTCTCAATCCGGGTCGCAGAACCCAAGGGTAGCAAGGAGGAACAACAGGTTGCCTCGAGCTGGCCCGTACTCCACTCACTTCACCTTGCCGGCCTTAGCTGCTAGGGTGAACCAACACGAGCAACGACTTCGCACCATGGATGTCGTGTTGCAAGAAACCAACGAAAACTGGAGACTTACATCACTTGAGCGCATCGAACAAGTCTCCGAGGATCACGAAACCACCGTTAATAGTGTAGACGTTCTTTTCAACAAAGTGGTGGAGATAAGCGTGGAAACCGCTCTTTTGAAACACAGACTTGATGAGTGTGAACAACGCTCACGGGAAACGGAAGAATATACCCGTGGATTGGTACAACGACTAGCATTAGCTGAAGATAATGCTCGACAAGCCAGCAGACTTGCAAATACTGTGGATCGTCTCATCGAAATGATGGAACAGATTAACCTACGTTAAGACTAGCGTAATCTTTGTTTTGTAAACTATCCTGTAATCTAGTAACTATTTAAGCTCTACTCTATGTTTCAGTCGGATGTAATAATTCCCGACACCTTTTGTAATACATCCGCAGGATGTAACCTTTGAACTCGTATCATCTATCAAATATTACTTGCTGCTTCGACTCATATTAATTGCCATAATTCTTTTCATAATGATGTTATGTATTACCACCTTTATACATGTACATCTGAAATAAATACAACTTTCTTACAAAATCTCATGTATCTTCATTTCTTTTATTGAAGAGTCATGCCGCCAAAGTCAAGACCTTATACTGATGCTCAGATCACGTCACTCATAACCCAGGCTGTTACTGAAGCCTTGGCCCTGAATACTCCACCAGGTTCCACAAGAAACAGCGATGCCGCTGAAACCTCTGCTGCTAAACCTTGTTCATACAAGGATTTTCAAAACTGCAAACCCTTGAGCTTCAAGGGGACCGAAGGAGCCATCGGACTTATCAGATGGTTCGAAAAGATGGAATCCGTTTTCCGCATCAGCAAATGTGCGGAGGACGACAAGGTCAAATTCTCCACCTGCACCCTCGAAGATGGTGCCCTCTCGTGGTGGAATTCCTATACCCAGTCCGTGGGGATTGACACCGCTTATCTACTCCCTTTGGAGGACCTGAATAAAATGCTCACTGATGAGTATTGCCCGTCCGAACAACTCCACAAGTTGGACGAAGAGTTCTGGAATTTAAAAGTGCAAGGAACTGATATCGTTGGATACACCACCAGATTCCAACAACTCACCGTCCTTCGCCCAGCTATGGCAGGTACTGGGCCCGACAAGATTAAGAAATACATCCGCGGCCTCCCGGAACCCGTCCGGGGAAATGTCGCCTCATCAAACCAAACCACCCTTCACGGCGCCATTCGGTTGGCCCATGAACTTTTAGCCATGAACGAGGACCCAGAACCACCCACTCCATCCTCCAACAACAATAAAAGAAAATGGTCCGACAACCACAACAACCACCAAACCAAGAAACCTGACACCATTAAAGCCTACACCTCCGGTTCTGATGACAAGGGAGCGTACAAGGGAACCAAGCCCTATTGCTCAAAGTGCCAACGACACCACCATGGTTCGTGTCCCTGTAGCAAGTGTAAGAGATTCGGACACTTGGCTAAGGACTGTAGATCAAACACCACTGACACCAACACCTCTGCACCAAAGACTTGTTATGGGTGCAACGGTATGGGGCATTTCAAGAAAGACTGCCCGAAACTGAACAACAACAACAAGAAGAACAACAACAATGCTCGAGGAAGAGCTTTTGTGCTGAAATCTGGGGAAGCCCGTCAAGACCCGAATGTGGTCACGGGTACGTTTCTTCTCAACAACTTGACTGCATCTGTATTATTTGATACTGGTGCTGATAAGAGCTTTATTTCTGATGAGTTTTATCCACTACTTGACACCACACCTATTGCCTTAGATTCTAAGTACACTGTAGAATTGGCAAACGGAAAACTTATTGAAGCCGACAGTGTGATACCTAATTGCACTCTAAACCTAGCTAACGAGCTCTTTTCCATTGACTTGATACCTGTCGAAATCGGCAGCTTTGACATCATCGTCGGTATGGATTGGTTATCCAAGCACCGAGCCGAAATCGTTTGTTTCGAGAAAATTGTGCGCATTCCTCTCGTCACCGGTGGAACTTTGAGCATACAAGGGGAGACCGGTGGGACGAGAATAAATATCATTTCTTGCATGAAAACCCGAAAATACTTGAGAAAAGGGTACCAGGCAATCCTCGCACACGTTATGGAGAAAAAGACAGTGGAGAAACGACTTGAGGATGTGCCTATTGTTCGAGACTTCCCAGAAGTCTTTCCTGAAGACTTGCCTGGCCTACCGCCAACTAGACAAGTCGAATTTTCTATTGATCTTGTGCCCGGTGCAGCACCCGTGGCACGAGCCCCTTACCAACTAGCCCCATCCGAACTTCAGGAGTTGTCTACTCAGTTACAGGAACTCCTGGACAAGGGATTTATTCGACCAAGTTCCTCACCTTGGGGAGCTCCGGTCCTGTTTGTGAAAAAGAAAGACGGTTCTTTCCGCATGTGCATCGACTACCGTGAACTCAACAAATTAACTGTCAAGAACCGTTACCCACTTCCTCGCATCGATGACCTGTTCGACCAACTTCAGGGGTCGAGTTTCTACTCAAAGATCGATCTACGGTCAGGTTATCACCAACTCCGAGTTCGTGACGATGACATCCCAAAAACTGCTTTCTGAACTCGCTACGGGCATTATGAATTCCAAGTGATGCCATTCGGCTTAACCAACGCACCGGCTGTATTCATGGACCTTATGAATCGGGTGTGCAAACCTTACCTTGACAAGTTTGTTATCGTCTTTATCGATGACATCTTGATTTACTCGCGCACTGAACAAGAACACGCGCAACACCTGAAAACTATCCTAGAGCTGCTCAAACACGAAGAGTTATACGCTAAATTCTCTAAGTGTGAGTTCTGGATGCAAACCGTTCAATTCCTTGGACACGTCATTGACAATCAAGGGATTCATGTCGATCCTTCAAAAATCGAGGCTATCAAGGGTTGGCAAGCACCTACTACACCGACCGAGGTACGCCAATTCTTAGGACTCGCCGGATACTACAGGCGGTTCATTGAGAATTTTTCAAAAATAGCCCTACCTCTCACTGCACTGACTCAAAAAGAAAAGAAGTTCGATTGGACTGACAAACAGGAGTCAGCTTTTCAGCTACTAAAACAGAAACTCTGCAGTGCACCTATCTTATCTTTACCCGAAGGTAACGATGACTTCGTGGTATACTGTGATGCTTCACACCAAGGTCTTGGTTGCGTGCTGATGCAACGAGACAAAGTCATCGCTTACGCCTCTCGACAACTCAAGGTCCACGAAAAGAATTACACAACTCATGACCTGGAGTTGGGGGCTGTTGTATTCGCTCTAAAAATCTGGAGGCTCTACTTATACGGTACCAAGTGTACAATCTTTACTGACCATAAAAGTCTCCAACATATCTTTGATCAAAAGGATCTCAACATGAGGCAACGTCGATGGGTCGAGTTGCTCACTGATTACGATTGCGAAATTCGCTACCATCCAGGCAAGGCGAATGTTGTCGCCGATGCCTTAAGCCGAAAAGAACGAGTGAAACCACTTCGAGTTCGAGCTCTCGGTATGACCATTCACAACGACCTCATCAATCAAACTCTCACCGCTCAACTCGAAGCACTCAAACCAGAAAACTTGATAAACGAGGCCTTGCGGGGCATGGACAAACAATTTGAAACCAAACCTAACGGGGCCAAATACTTCTCGAATCGAATCTGGTTACCAAGTTTTGGGAACCTGCGAGACTTGGTGATGAATGAAGCTCACAAGTCTAAATACTCTATACACCCCGGTGCCGACAAAATGTACCATGGCATCAAGGAAATGTATTGGTGGCCCAACATGAAATCTGACATTGCAACCTATGTTGGCAAGTGTCTTACTTGTTCCAAAGTTAAAGCTGAACACCAGAAACCGTCCGGTTTGCTACAACAACCCGAAATACCACAATGGAAATGGGAGCAGATCACCATGGATTTCATTACTAAACTCCCGAAAACTTCTAACGGTTGCGATACCATTTGGGTGATCGTTGACCGACTCACTAAATCTGCTCATTTTCTAGCCATCAAGGAAACTGATAAGATGGAACGTTTGACACGGATCTACCTGAAAGAGATCGTGTCAAGACACGGCGTACCCATCTCAATCATCTCCGACCGAGATGCTCGATTTACTTCTCGCTTCTGGCAATCACTGCAAAAATCTCTCGGTACTCGACTGGATATGAGTACGGCTTACCATCCTCAAACCGATGGCCAGAGCGAACGAACCATACAAACACTGGAAGACATGCTACGAGCCTGCGTAGTTGACTTCGGTAAAAACTGGGAAAATCACTTACCGTTGTGCGAGTTCTCGTACAACAACAGTTATCACACCAGCATAAAGGCTGCACCCTTCGAGGCACTGTACGGTCGTAAGTGCCGGTCACCTATCTGTTGGACTGAGGTGGGGGATACACAACTCACCGGTCCAGAAATCATACATGAAACTACTGAAAAGATCGTCGGCATACAAAACCGACTAAAAGCCGCGCGTGATCGTCAGAAAAGCTATGCTGACGTCAGACGCAAACACCTTGAGTTCCAAGTAGGGGACAAGGTACTTCTCAAAGTGGTACCGTGGAAAGGTGTCATTCGATTCGGAAAACGAGGCAAACTAAATCCTAGATACATCGGACCATTCGAAATCCTTGAAAAGATTGGTCCAGTGGCATACCGCCTGCAACTTCCTGCTGAGCTTAGCAGCGTTCACAACACATTCCACATTTCTAATCTAAAGAAATGTCTATCTGACGAGACACTGATTATACCGCTCGACGAAATTCAGATCGATGATAAACTTCATTTTGTCGAGGAACCTATGGAAATAATGGACCGCGAGGTCAAACAACTAAAACAGAGTCGTATTCCCATCGTTAAAGTCAGGTGGAATTCTAGACGTGGTCCTGAATTCACCTGGGAACGGGAAGACCAAATGCGACAAAAATACCCACATCTCTTCCCAGACAACGCACCGACCGTGCAAACGAGCTAATTTCGGGACGAAATTATTTTAACAAGGGGAGAATGTAACAACCGCCAAATTAGGGCTAGTATTAGCGTCTAATTCTTTGTTAATACATGTAATTAGTTCTGTATTAGGCTAATTTATGTATCGGATTATATGTTGGTGAATATATACAACTTTGCGATTTGATTTAAATCGTACGCAACATAAATAGAATGAAATTCTATTCGGTTAATACGGACGTTGGTGAACAAATGTTTATAAACTAAGATAACGCAATTGTGACCGAAACGCTATTTTATAGTAATTGGAAATTATCTTTTAGTACTCGATTAAAACTTACACAATCTAAAAACAAAAGTAATTAAATTAATTTAAACTATTAAAGATTTAAGGAAAATAACTTAAGTAAATTATTTAACAAGATTTGAGATTTTATAAATATAATTAAACGCGTAAAATAAATAATGTAACGCCTAAACGACGGAGGAAACGAACATCGCACGGGAACGGGGACTGGAAAGTGGAGGATAAACCTCCACCTCCCACCCTTTTCTTCTCATTCCCACCAATCACTCTCTCTCTCTCTTACTTTCTCCTCTCTTTTCTCTCTAACTCCACAAACATCACCACCATCACCCAAATTCGCAAAATAACACCATCAAACCTCGCCGAAACATACCACTCGTTTGGAGAAAAGTGACCACGACAACACGATCTACATTCCTATCTTTTCGGATTTTCAATCCGACACTTTGTAAGTTTCCGACAAATCCCGACATCTCTCGTTTTTGATCATTTTTACTAGTTTATGGTTTAAATAGGCTTAATATGTTCATATGAGGGTTGGGTAAAAGAATCGGACCAAACGGAAACCCGAAAATATGTTTTTGGCTCGAAATCCGTAGATCAGCCGATAGTGTCGCATAGACGAACCCAGATATGCGACACTTCCTGTGACACTTGATGAGTGTCGCATAAGCCTTATACCGACACTACTTAAGTGTCG
Source organism: Helichrysum umbraculigerum (assembly GCA_949592205.1). Classification (NCBI taxonomy): domain Eukaryota; kingdom Viridiplantae; phylum Streptophyta; class Magnoliopsida; order Asterales; family Asteraceae; genus Helichrysum; species Helichrysum umbraculigerum. The sequence continues at coordinate 4,186,767 of CATIUR010000011.1, forward strand.
CCCTATGTCCGATACCGACACTTCTTAAGTGTCGCCTGTTACCCCTCGTGATCTTTACGCGTCACTATGATAGTGACGCCTATACTTATTATACCGACACTTCTTAAGTGTCGCCTGTTACCCCTCGTGATCTTTACGCGTCACTATGATAGTGACGCCTATACTTATTATACCGACACTACATGAGTGCCGCCCTTATCCATATCCCGGCACTTGACACCGACACTTCCGAAGTGTCGCATAATATCAAACTTTCCCGTTGAACGACACTACATTACTGACGCATGACCTGGATACCCGACACTCCCTTAGTGTCGCATGTTTATACTTACCGACACTTATATACGACACTTCCTTAGTGTCGCATGACCTTGTTACCCGACACTACCTTAGTGACGCTATCCTTTCAGAACCGACACTTCACCCGACACTGTCTTAGTGTCGCATAACCAACCGAAGTGACGCTATGAAGTGTCGCATAAAACAGCAGCTCTTCAACTATTTTTACACTAAGTGTCGAACTTATACAACTTCCAATACTTATACCATACGACGTAACAAACATCATAGAACATACTTTCTATTACAATTGCACTAAATTGCGTTATAAATGATAAACTTTAATTATAACGAATCACCAACGGGCCGTATATACTTTGATACAAACGTGAACGAACCAACATTAAACACAACGGGTTGTATGAACAACTAGCCTAGATGGTCTTGCGAGACATCTACTTACTTAACCTTACGTGTTTAGGCACTAGAAGGTTACGGGTTCGGAGAACCTACTTGCTTTACTACTACTTGCTATTTACCACTGCTCGACTCAGGTGAGTCTTACAGCCCCACTTTTACTGTTTTATACTTTGGGGTGAGATACTTAGCAACTGTTTTACGCATGAACACAATGTACTGAACTGAAAACATTACTGATTACAAACAAACGCATGAGTTACTTTTATCCACTGAAAGCCTCCTAATCGTAAGTTGTTAGTTATGGACTTAAGCGCGATTACTAATAGATGGATCCATTTGGGACTGACAATCCCTGTCTGGGGTGGTAGCGCCACCACGTACTGATTTACACGTAGAAACAGACATATTAGTATTTGTTACATATGAGTGTGCGGATAGCACTCACGGGGGTACGTGATATATTCACACTACACGGTTAAGCTTCAACTTATGAGCTCATGGCACTGTACTGATTAACTGATTTACTTACTTTGCTTGATAGCAATACGGGTACATACTTGTGGTTCATAACACTTACTTATTACTAAACCTGTGAGATTCACCAACCTTTTTGGTTGACACTTTTTAGCTTTGTATCTCAGGTACACTTACGGAGTAGGGTCACTCCAGGATTACTAGCTAGAGTCGTATGATTTTACAAACTGCATTTAACGGAGATTCTTTGGCATTATCTTTTGTAACTATGGTTATGTAATAGAATCTCCCGCTATACGCGTGGGCTCTAGGGAATTACATTTTGTATACGAAAACCTACGGTTTTCAAACGATTATCAATTATGAAATCTAACTATTTTACAAACGTCTCATTTAGAGGTCGTTTACTATTAATCTTGTGCTTTGTATATTGATTAGTAACACCCAATGTATGCTTCCGCAAATCGTTAACATTGAGGGTGTTACAATATAGATGATGAATAATGTCAAATTAATGAGTGTTATATATTAATGTTTTTATAAATATTGCTGTTATATATAAAGTACATATCATGATTTTAGGTAACTATCCAAACTAACACCAACTAAGAATATGTAAAGATTAGTACGAATAAAAAAAATTAGTTGAAAAAAGGTACATATTTTAGTTCTATGCAAATTAAGCTAAGGTTAAAAATATGTGAGGGGTAATAAGTAGAGGTGACAATTTTAGACCCATTGGTTAATTTTGGGTTAATTTGGTTAATTTTGAGTCAATTTAGTTAATTTTTAGGAGGGAATGAGTTTGTTGGGTCTCCTCCCCATTTTTTGGATGGGTCTAAATGGGTTTTTCAATATAACCTCTCATTGTGTAAAAATTAATCAACGGGTTTAGACGGGTCTAGCGGATAATTTTTTTTTTTTCACCTCATTCCATTTTTTTCATTTTTCACTCAAATAAAAAAAGAAGTTTGGTGAACCCGAGACCCATTTGACCCGGGCCCGTTTAGACCCAAACCCATTTAGACTCGTGACCCGACCCGACCCATTCATTTTGCCACCTCTAGTAATAAGCATGGATTAGTAGCATGGATTAGTAGCATAATATACTGTTATAAGTTAGTTAAAACATACAAATTATATATTTACCTAATTAGCTATGTAAATTAAGTCAAATTTTATTGATATAAGAAAGTATGTATGAAAAAATTAATTATTTAAAAATTTATGGTGATGACATGGCAAAACATGGCGAACTTTGAAGTTTATTGTTTTCTTTATATATATATATATATATATATATATATATATATATATATATATATATACTAGTTTGATTATATATGCACAGCCCAGGACTCAGGGTAGCTAATACGATATTTTTAAACAAAGCAATGTGATTCTAATAAATATCGTCTCGAGAGTTGCTTTACTAAGACTAAATGTTGCTTTCTAAAAAAGATCATTATTCTATAGTTAATAAGAAGGTACTCGATGCAAATATTGACATATTTGCTAATGAATTTAAGTCATTAAACGTATAACATTAAAATGGACAAACACAACCGTGTTATTTTTGGTTTTATATGAATGAATCGTCTTGAGACCTATTTATAACCATCCAATTAATGATTCTTAGATGTGTATTTGTATGGGAAAATCACGGATTTGATCTATTGACCATACCTTTTTTAACAAAATAATCCTTTGACCAACACTTTTCACAAAATAATCCATTTACTGGCATCAAAAATGGCGCCCCGACGCCCCACCTTATTTATTCCATTTTTAAACCTTAAAGTCAAAAATTGATGGGCCCGGCGTTTATACATCAATACTTTTATCAAAATGAAATCTCTAATTTGGAAGTTACTGTTTCCGAACAACTTTTTCAAAAGTTATTAAACTGGGTTGACTTCATGTTATGGTTTTTGACAGTGTAAGGAATGGATAAGTACAATACTAATTTTTCCTATACATGGTGAAAATTGGCGGATAAGGTTTATTTAAATTGATTTTTTTTTTTTTTTTGGTTTAAGACTTGCATATCGTAGCACATATAGTTAAATAATGAATCAACATACAAACGCTAATTACAATTTGCAATTTGGGATTAAAATTGCGGTACTAATACTAATAGGGTGGTGATACTTCTACTATCATATTTGATAAATCAAAGTGTATTTTAACAGGTTGTATAGTACAATATGTTAATGCACTCTTATAGTAGATTTAACAAATATGATAGGTGAAAATAATATCTCCCATACTAATATGGTCGACTCCAAATTAAAATAGCATCTCCCAAAATTATTAAATGGTCAGATCCGACACAATAACCAACAAAGATTTAGGTAAGCCTTAGGCGTTTGGTTCAATTATTTGAAATCCCAGGATTTCAAATGCAATGGGATTTGAAATCCTTGGAAATTCAAAATCCTAGGATTTTATTTCCTATACGTGTTTGGTTGACAGTTTTAGTGCAAAGGATTTTAAAAGGATTTTTAAGTCAATGACAAAATTACCCTTCGTTGAATATCAAACAGCGAAACACTTCTGTAACCGATTACCGATCCATCACAAACTACACAATTTAAAAATATGGAAATTGTCGACAGTTGACGAAAGAAGCAACAGATCCATATAAATCGAAGACTACAGCTATCGGGCCCTAAAAATACGATAAAAATAACCTAAAAAATCTAAAAGTTGAAGAAAGATGAACAAGTTTACCAAATTAAAGGAACCAAACAACCATTAGGGGTTTCATAACACATCCTATAATTACGTTCTCAATTATACAGTAGATAAAAAATAACTTTTGTTTTCAAAGAATCCCTTGTATTCTCAAGTTGAATCGTTGCAATCTGAGGGTAGCAAGGAGCAGAAGAAAAAAATCGAAGAATAAATAATATCGAAGGAGTAGCATGCCAGTTTTGCAGTAGGAATTCGCAGAAGAAAAAATGGAGAAGCAGTCCAGCGATGAAGGCCTCGATTTACGAACAAGGAAAAACAAAATGAAAATGAGGAAAAGTAATGGAGAAGGGTCATTTTGTCCGAGAAACTTCCGTGTCATGTGGGATTCTAAATCCTCCACTCAAGAAGAGGATTTTGAAATGCCTTATTGATGGGATTTAAAAGTCCATCAGGTTTTTAAAAACTCCAACCAAACGTGTCATTTAATGGGATTTGGATTTCAAATCCTATGAAATCCCACAAAAAAATTCGAACCAAACGGCACCTCTAATATGAGCAATCAAATGTTCTGAGTCCCCATATGTGATCAGTCTTCAATCTTCATACCTAACCCTTTTTTTATTGTTTATTTAAAAGGTTTTGTTAATAACAGCGGATTTCGTTAGGGAAGTGATAAATACAACATGGATTTTGTTACATATACCAACATATATGCATTATAGTGTTGTACTGTACAATACTGTAATGCATATATGTTGGTATATGTAACAAAAACTATGTTGTATGTTAGTGGCGGATCCAGGAATTGACTTCGTGGGGGCATTAGGAAATTGAAAAGAGATATAAGCGGGTCGGGTGGTATGATCTAGTAAGTTCGGGTCAAACCATATTGGCAAAAACAATAACATATATGTACTTCTTTATCAATAGTTACACATTTTAATGCAAAAAACTAAATAAATAAATAAAAATTGGCAACTTAAATACTTTTGTAAATGTCAACCATATAATTATCAATTCGTTAGACAATATTATATTCGAAATTTCAGTAAACCTCAAGTTTCATTTTCCCCCAAAATGCATGGATACAGTTAATTCAAATTTGTCTCATCATTTGAATAAACTTTGATGTATCATTTGTAATCGATCAGTTTTGATGATAAACAAAAGACAATCAAAGAGTCATTAGACGTATATAATTGCCATAGTGGTTCATTTCTTTTTTCCTCAATTGTTATATCTAAAAAATAAGACCTAACGATAGAAGAAGTGGTATTTATATACAAGGGCGGTACTAGGGTGGGCATCCGCCCCCATGAAGTTTTTACGAGTCGAGAAAAGTTCCATAGGTTTTGGTATAATTTGCATATTGCCCCCATAACTAATAAATATAATACATTTTCAATAGTTATTATTAGTGTGTTTAGCTTGGTCGTTAGGTAGTGGACTTGGTATTTTAGAGATCTAAAGTTCAATCCCTCTTTACTACATTAATTTTATTTTTTTCTACTTTATGTTTAATCATTCTTTTTTTTCTTCATTGCATATAATCAATGTAAATACTTTTATTAAATCGACATAATTGTTAGATTATAAATCTTAATGATTACAATTTTTTTCTTTTCTTCATAATCTACATATGATAATGCCTTACACTTTTGCTATATAAACATGTGAAACATAAGCATATTCGATTTAAAATTTATGTTAATTATATGAGTATATGTTATATGTTGTCTATGTAATTAAAAATTTAAATTTGACGATGTCCCAAATTCACTTTGGTTCAACTAAAATAGTTTTGGTTAAAGCAAAAAAATCAATCGAGTTGATGACCCAGATCCGACATACACTATTAACTTTTGCCCCCGTTCAAATTTTTTTCTGGTACCGCCCCTGTTTATATATATGGACATAACCTAGTAACAATCCCAGATCGTTGATGGAGAGAAAAAATTAGTCAGTGAGCATAAAATGCAAAGCCACTATTACTTTTTCTTATCCTTTATTAGTTCTTTAAAAAGTTATGGGCCTAGTTAAATTTGAGTGGGGGGCCAAAGTGAAATTGGGCTTAATTTACCATCAAAATGTCAAAATATTACACTAGTTGGGCTAAATTCGTGGGGGGCCGGGACCCCAGTCCATACACACTGGATCCGCCCCTATTGTATGTATCAACACCCATTTCGTTAAGTTATTTAAGCATGTATAAATTTATTGTACTTTAATTAAAATAGGGGATAAATTTTAAGATTGCGGGTTTTGATGATTGCGGGTTTTGATGACGATGATTATGATTATCTGTCAAAGTGGGTTGCACCGTTGCACCCACCATTTTCTCATAAAGGAAGATGTGGCCGACAGTCATCAATTAATATAATTTTATTTTAAGGGTTCTACAGTTATTCTTTAACTTTCTTGGGTGTTTCTCCCTTTTAAAGAGTATACGTATATTTGGAAGTACTATGCACAAAGTCTTAATTTTTATTTATGCAATTTGTTTATTATTTTTTGCGATAAAAAAAATTCTATATATTTTTTTTGGAAAGTCAATATTATTAAAAAACCACCCAACCCAAACAGGAAGGGAGAAAAAACGCAATTACATGACAAGCAAAAACAGTTCTCAAGAAGGAGAACATTGAGCCAAACAAAAGCTACCTAACAAGAAAAAAGAAAAACACCTCAAACCAAAAGAAGAAAGAACTCAATCTACTCCGCAACAAGAAGTAGGATTAATGTTCATTATCACGTCATGAATATGACATCTATAATCTACACATTTAAGATATAAGGTGTGTTTTTTTTATTTCCTATGATTTTTGTTGTTGTTAGTTTTGTTCATCGTATATTATTATTATTTGTTTGAGTTAAGCTGTATATCTTAAATCAATTTTAAAATGCTATTTCACTACATTTTTTGGGGATATCAAATTCGTTTCCGCCACATTGCGCGGGTTAACGGCTAGTATATATATATAGTCAAAAGTTCAATTGAGAACCAACAAATTGTACAAAACTGCAATAACCATATTTCCTTTTAATCACACAAGGGCAATTTAGTACTTTTAATAGATTAATAGTAGTTAACGCTAATGATAAATTTATATAAAAAAGACTGACCCCATGATTTTAGTGCTTTTGTTAATTAAAAAAAATGGGTATTTGAGCCACTCACTGGAACCGCTCCATATTTCAATGGAGCACGACCGAACCCCCCACAAGGACCAACATCGCCAGGTAAATCACCTCCATCACATATACCACAACGTCCGAGCCGAAACTCGCACCGACTAAGCATTAACGTTGTGGGCCATGCGCTTTATTGGTGGTAGGTACCTTTATGATAAATAATACCCATGACAGGATTCGAACCCATGACCTCTAGGAAGTCATGGGCTGCCCTTACCACTAGGTTATTTAGTCATTGGTTGCTTTTGTTAATTACGTTCCAAAGACAGGCCAATTCTTCATTTTATATACATCAAAAGTTTCATTTTCTCCTACATTGAACTGGGTTCCTAATCACTTTTATTTTAATCGGATTATCAATAATGAATATAAACAGCGAATGTAAAGGTGACAAAGTCGATACTCTAAACCGAGATGGGGCTCTTAACAGTGAATGTCAAGATGAATATATACCCCTGTTTATAAATGGCATCAAAGTTAATTTCGTTTTTCATACATAACTGGAATGCTAATGTGATTGGGAAGCACATGTTCATGTTTTGATAAGTTGTTCACATGATCATATGTGCACATGTTCAGATGTGCACATGATCAATACTCAATCTTTAGCTATGCAATGTAAAAGAATTTTACATCTCTGTGTAAAAGTTTGTTCAAATGTGTACAACAAGAAATTAGCACAAGGTGTTCACATGTGCACAATCATAAAATGATCATACGTGCACAGTTCAATACCAATACAATATCATAAATTAATGTTCAATAAAATACCTCTGTTTATACTTTTTTAGTTTTTTTCATGATTGTTTCTCAACCCAAATTTGATCGCTTCCTTTCGTTTTAGTTATGTAAATTCTTAGTGGATAATCAATTTAATAAATTATAATAAATATTAATAAAAGAAAACTTGTCCTATCAAAATTTTTAGAAAAAATTGATATATATTAACCAATCAAATTCATTGATTTCATCAAACTTCTAATTAACCAATCATATGCATTGATTTCCCTAAAATATCTCTATCTAAATAATTATAAAAATAAAAAACTATTACCGGCAATCTTATCAAAAACAAAATTTTGATTAATATATATAATGATGAATTATTATATAAATAATTTTTATTAATATAATAATGAATTACTATATAAATCTTTTTAGCATAATTGTTTTCACGTACAACGAGTGTCTCATTCCAAATCTTTTAGCATAATTGCCGCACATTTGCATATACTCACCGATGATGATCGGATCATTCCAAATAATATGTATGTATTTTATTAATAATTAATAATAAATAATAAATAAAGCTTCCCTAATTCAAGCTTATCGAAAAATGTAATTATATTTTATTTAATAGTATCTATCATATAAAAGATTATAGTTATATTTAATAGTATTTATGTAAGTTAACATTAGTATTTATCCTCACATTAGCATTCATAATCGACAACAAATCCATTTCACAAGTTTAAAGATAATTATTTTTTTCAAGTTGTCAATATCAAATTTAGCATTCATAATCAACAACAAATCAATTTGCATACTTAGTTAAATTCATATTATAATGTCATATTTAGCTAAATTCGTGTGTATGCACGGGTTAAAATAACAATAAACCAAAAACCTTGCTTTTAAAATCTTAAAAAAATAGAGACCTTTTTTTAAACAGAAAAAATAGAAATTATTTGCATAGATGGGTTTAAAGATAATACCTTTCTGCATTGTTAGGTCATCAACATCAAATTTATATTATGATGTCATGTTTAGTTAAATTCGTATGAATCTACGGGTTTAAAATAATAATAAATCAAAAAACTTTGCTTTTAAATTTTTTTAAAATATAGAGAACTTTTTTTACTAAAAGAATAGTCGTTGTCAATATCAATATCAAATTTATGTTATAATGTCATGTTTAGTTAAATTCGTGTGTATACATGAGTTTAAAATAATAATAAATCAAAAAACTTTGCATTTGAAATCTTTAAAAAAATAAAATAAAAAATTATTGTAAAAAATAAAGGCTTGTTAATCAATCAAATAATTTAATTTTATTAAATTTTCCATTAACCAATCAAATACATTGACTTATCTTTAAATTATATTTTGAAAGAAAAAAATATCATAATCTACTTACAGTAAAATATATACTTAATTGCTACCGCTACTTATAATGCTACTTCTACCGATACTACACAGAAGACAAAAATCATAATCCACTTACCGTAAAATTTATACTTAACTGCTACGACTACTACTACCGTCACCGCCACCGCCACCGCCGCCACCTACTACTACTACTATTATTATTAAATGGAGACTTATTAATCAATGAAATTGTTTACTTTTATTGAAGTTTCAGTTAACCAATAAATACATTTGATTTATAGAGTTTATCATTAAAGTATATTTTGACATAAAAAAATCATAATCCACTATAAAAATAGAGGCTTATTAATCAATCAAATAATTTAATTTTATTAAAATTTCCATTAGCCAATCAAATACATTGATTTATCTTTAAATTATATTTTGAAAGAAAAAAAAAATCATAATCTACTTAAAGTAAAACTTATACTTAATTGCTACCACTATTGATACCGCTACTTCTACCGATACTACGAAGAAAAAAAATCATAATCCACTTATCGTAAAATTTATACTTAACTGGTACTAATACCGCTACTGCTATTGCTATTATTGTTGTTGTTATTGTTATTATTATTATTATTATTATTATTGAATGGAGACTTATTAATCAATGAAATTGTTTACTTTTATTGAAGTTTCAATCAACCAATAAATACATTGATTTAAAGAGTTTATCATTAAAGTATGTTTTGACATAAAAAAAAAATCATAATCCACTTACGATAAATTTTATATCTAATTGTTGCTGCTGCTACTATTACTATTATTATTATTGGTAAAAACATGACAATGTTTTATCATATTGTTGAAAAGGATGATAACTTAACATGAATAAAGTTTTTCATTTGTAAATGTCATAGTTTAAAGTGACTAATTATCGCTTTGTCAATTGTGACCTCATGTAAAAATGCAAGCTTTACATAATATCTTATAGCCACCAAAAAAGAAAAACCCCACTAATTTTATAGTTTTACTATGAAGTTGCAATAAATGATGGTTGTAACCTAAAACATGGTTTAAAAACTATCAATAATGATATTCGAGTAGGATCTAACGAGACTAGATAAAAAAATAAATAAAGATGATTTGTTTTTCATCCCGTGTTTACACACAGGTCTAAAATCTAGTTATGAATAAATAAAATCCCTAATAAATAGGAAAACGGTTCTCACATATCAATTCCACTCCGTTCTACCATCAATTTAAAAATTTTACGACACTTTTCTTTGTTTACCATACAATCGAAATGGATATTACCCTTTTTCTTGTGTGCAAGCATTATAATTCAGATTGAATATTAACAATAATGCCACTTAATTTGAAGCCGTTGATGTGCATTATCTAAGGGTTAAAAATGGTTCTCGCAGTTCTGTATCTTTTGTTGGTTCTCGTTTGAACTTGCCCCTATATATATATATATATATATATATATATATATATATATATATATATATATATATATATATATATATATATATAGGGGGAAGATCAATAGGGAAGTAAAAAAATGGGGGAAGGAGGGAAGCAATTTCTAGCCACACATTCTGGTCAACGTAAAAGTCAACGCGGTGGCAAACTTGTAAATAACTTGAAATCACCTCCCAGATCGTTAACATGCATTTCAAAAGCATGTTAATCAAAATCATATTTTCAGCACGTTAACATTCATTTACGATGAATGTTAACGCATATACATTATTATACACCGATGAATGTTATGTTATCACATTCAATAGTGTATAATAACATATATATAAATTAATATTCATCATAAATGAATGTTTAAGAGTATTAAGTTGTAATTTGATTAACATGATTTCCAGATGAATGTTAACGGTCTGAAATTTTTTCAATCTGAAAATTCAATTGGAATGACAATCATAATTTGATTAATTACTTGTTTATAAGTTTTGTACGATCAAATTCCTTTAATTTTATTGTTTTCATTGTCAAATCAAAATTTACTCAAAAACTCTAAAGTTACTCTAATATTCATAATTTTTGATGAATTAGAATTTTGACGAATTGAAGATATCTATGATTGCGATTGATGAATTCGAAGATTTATAATGTTTTTGATTGTTGAATCTTTGAATTTCATGCTTTAATTTGGAATTTTAGATTTAAATTGATTAAATGGGTATTGTGGATGAATATAGAAGAGGAGAAAAATGAGTGGTTGAGGTTTGCTTCCCTCCTTCCCCCAATCTTGAAGCTTCCCTCTTGATCCTTCCCCTATATATATATATATATATATATATATATATATATATATATATATATATAAAAGATAAAACTCGTTAGATATATATAATCCTTCCCATATATCATTTAAAGTCATTAATCATATAGTAATTATGACATAAAACTCAAAAGGCCAACACTTTATAAATCTTTATACCATAATTTATTGTAGTGGTTAATCTACCATTATGATTTATGAAGCCTCTTTGTGGCAATCTACCATTATTAAGCCAAATACTCAAAGTAACTATCTTTTTACCATGTTGGTGTATTTGGAAAGAGAGAAACGAAGCATGTTTTAAAGGAGTTACCCCTTCTTGGCAACGTTTAAAGACCAAAGTTCAGAGTTCTAGCTTTTTATGGATCACTAACAGAGCAAAGAGACAACATATCTCATGGAGAAACTGGTGCGAGTTTACATGGTGAAGCTGAAACAGCTGTTATACTGTACTAGGGGGTCGGCCTCCTGATCCAGTTTTATGATCAGTTAGCTTTGCATTATTGTAATTATTCTGTTTAAGGTTGTAAATGATCTGTTCTAGATTATTTGTCTTGGATCTGTTTGGGGTGCTACAAAAAATGAAATAGGGTGAAAACCGGTGGCTCGGCCCCTATTCTCGGGGATTTTTTCCTGGGTACTTCCAGGTTTTTTTTATCCCTTTTAGTACCCTCGCAGTTAAGATCTAAGACCTTGGTGTTTTTGGTAGAGTCATTCTGATGTATGGAACTCTGTATTTGTGGGGCTTTCTAGCGACTTGCTAGTAGTCCGTTATTTTATACAATTGCTGCCTTTAAAAAAAAAACTATCTTTTTACCATTATTTATTATAGTGGTTAATTTATCATTAGGGAGTCAAGGCTCAAAATTTTATGTATTGTAGATATCCAATAACCCTAGGAGTTATGAAAACCATAAACCCGAGATTTAACCTTACTTTTTGGATCACGATGGTTTCGTACATGGAATAAGGAGTGAAATTACACTAAATACTGCTGTATTATATAAATTACTAGCCTTCAAACCCGTGTATACACACGGGCCATCAAATGCCTATTTCAATTTTATATTTACGCAGATAATGCATATGATAGAAATTCTATCATTCGTGTGAAAAAAATAAACAATAGAAGACCAACATAGCACTTTAGATTTTGTATATAGTAAGGATTTTAATTATAGCTAGCTCACGAATTAGATGTTGTATATGGTAAAAAAAAGTTTCATTATAGGATTTTAATTATTATCTTTTAAATATTAAAATATTTATACTTTAAGGAAGCTGATTTTGGCAAGTAAATTTTTACTTGTCACAAGGAAACAGTGCATTAACCAGTTGTATTATAGGCCTAAACAGTTGTACTATTTTCTTGTGATAAGTAAAAACTTACTTGCCAAAATTAGCTCCCATACTTTAATGATGGGGCTAAGCGTTTAAATTCGTATCCACATACCGGACGCTTAATCTTATAAAATAAATATTAAATTTATAAGGCTATATAATTATTATTAGAATTTATACGCAAAACACAAATAATTATATTATAACTTATTCATGAATTCTTTTGATATGATAATTATTAGTTTAGGCTATGATGCGTGTTTGTTGGTGTTTTAGCTCAATCAATATTAACTATTTATTTTTTATTTAAAGAAAATGGAATGATCAATTAGTTTAAATGAATCCTCCATCTATTTTTTTCATATGGTAGAATCCTAATATTTTCAATTAACAATGTAATAATTTGAATTGTTTGAGAAATCCTTGTGAGGATTTTTTTCACACGATTTTATATGACTTTTGTCAATAAATAAAAATTTAATATTATAAGTTAGATAATTTTTAAAATACAATTGTAGTTTAATAATAATTGTAATGTATTAGGAATGTCTCTAAAATTTGGATGTAGATACATTCTTTTTTTATATAAGTTTTTTAATTTAATTGATTTTTAAAAGATAATTATGATATCATCATCTCCTTAATCATATTTGATGATCAATTGATAATCATATTGGTCAATTGATAATTTGATGATATCATCACGCGTTTCTTATATTATATTTAAGATAGAATGGATTCCAATCAAATATACCAAATATATTTTAAGGCAAATAGCCAAAAAAGAGACATAATTGTCCAAAATTACCAATCGAATTAATATGAACATTGACATAACCTTAAATGGATACATATTTCAATTTTAAACCGTAAAATGATACATTTTACAATTTTAAGCCATAAAATGATACGTATTTCAATTTAAGGGCGCAAAAGGAATTTTTTTTTGGCTAAAAATAAAAATAGAAGGAAAAGTGACCAGAATTTTTTTATTTTAACTTGTTCCTGGTTTGCATCGGATCTGGAAATTACATGTAATCAGCTTTTTAAAAATGTACGTATTTCGGGCATTAAAAATATTATACAAAATAATCGCTTACGGTCTAATATTGAAATATGTATCTTTTTACGGCATATAATTGAAATATGTATCATTTTAAGGTTATGTCAATTGTCATGTTCCCTTGATTGGTAATTGTAGACCCTTAAAGTTCCATTTTTGGAATATTTGCACTAAATTTATATAAAAAGATATATTAATAATAATGAATATACTCTTGAAATAGATCAAATAAAATCAAACATTATCCCTACGTTAATATATTAGCTAATACGGACATTTTGAGAAACTTAATTCGCATGAAAACTTATTTTTCTCTTATAATGAGATTGGGATAAGTTTTAAACATATATATTAAAATTATTTATAAATTTAGTTTAGTTCGGTGGAGTAAATTGACAATCCTGATTGGCTAATAAATTTCAATTTAAAAAATCTTAACGTCATAGTGGTTAATCCCTATTAAAAATAAATAATTTTGCTAAAATAAATACATAAGAAACACAATCCCATTCAATTTTCAATTATTCAAAATTAATTATTTTTTTAATTTATAAATAGTTATTTAAATTATTTTTTTACGTTTTAATAAATTTATGATGTCATCACCTCCTTAATTTAAGCTAATTTAACAAAATTGAGTAATTTAATTGGCCAATTGATAATTTGAAAAAAAAAAAAAAGGTTATTGGAGGAAACCTTTAACCCCGGATCCGTAGATCCACGGAGCCCCACCCGCAAGAGGCAACCCGTCCGGCTAAACACCTGGCCCCAGTGACCCCACACACGGAGCATAGGATTTTTTGTACTCCCATAGGCTTGAACCCGGGTGGGGCGTGGGGATTTGCTGCGGCGGTACCACTGAGGCAAAGCCCCATGGCGGCGGTACCACTGAGGCAAAGCCCCATTGGTCCAATTTGATGACATCATAAGGCGTTTCTTATATATAATTTATAAGATTTCTAAAAGATAAAGTATTGAATTTCATTTGTAAAATAATGAAAACTTACTTGGATGCCAAGTGCCTCCTTTAATTGGGTTACCAGTTCACCTGCCGTAGGCCTTTCTCCTCTCTTGTCATGTAAGCATTGAATGGCAACCCTTTGAAATATGGTCAATGCTCGCGGGTCAACTCTATCACTTGAAGACACCAACACCATATCGTTGAGTTTTCCTTCCTTTTCAAGGCGTTCAATATAACGGCCTATATGATCATCGTTATTCCCAAAGTCCTTTGTCCCTTTCCAAAACATGAGCTCACATAGAACTACACCAAATGAGTATATATCACATTCTTTGCTTAACAAACCCGTACTCGCATATTGCGGGTCAGTGTAGGAGTCTGCAATTCTGTCTGCTACAAATACCGTTTCTTGATTTACTGGAAGTATTATTGAGTGCTCAAAACCAGCAATTTGTGCTTTATTATCATGATATAACAGAATGTTATCACTGTTTATTTCCCTATGAATCACTATCTCTTTGGTTACAAGACCTCCATGGAGGATGTCTAAACCACTTGCAACGTCAACGCATATCTTAAGACGTGTTGTCCAATCTAATGTATCAATTGCACGAATTACCGGAAGAGAGTGTCTATAACCCCCATAGATAATGATTCTTTCATTCATTTCATCACAATATCCTACAAGACCAATCACGTTCTCGTGTTTATACTTCATAAGAATTTTAAGCTCTATAGAAAATGCGTCTTGTGCTTCATCATGACTGGTATCCAGTCGCTTCACAAGATTAATGCCGGTATTATCAGAAAAGGCTGCTGCATGCATAGTCCAAAATCCTTCTCTTTCACTGTAATGGGAACGGAAGTTTTCGGTGGCTGATTTTATGACATCCAGTGGAACTTGGAAGATCTCTTTGCGGTTTGCCTGTGAAACATGAGACACACAATGAACTTCAACATAATTCCGTAAGAAATTCATTTCTTAACTAAAACCCCATGATACTATCTTCAGTTTAAGACAATTGATCTACAAGTTAAATGAAGTAATTATTTTATTACAAGATGAAATGACATCAAAAGTAACATCAAATCCAAAAACAAAAGCTAAAACTCAAAAACTTTGGGCGTGAGATCTTATGAAAATTAATAAAACTATTATTATTATTGTTGTTGTTGTTATTGTTGTTGTTGTTTTTTTTGTTTTTGTTTTTTAATCCCGAACGAGGTCAATACTATTACTAATTAATAAAATCAATATATCATGAAAACACATTCAATTTATCTTGAGATCGTTCTAATTTATCATGATTTTTTGTTTGCAATAATGTATGGCATATACATTAACTAAGTTTCTAAAAAAAACAATAAATAATTATTTGAATAGAAAAGATTGAAAATTCAATTTTATAAATAAAATGATAACACGGATTATCAAAGTAAATGATTGCGAGTTTTATGGTAGTTAACTAATTTTTTTGGTTATATAGGATGATGTTGAGAGGAGAAGGTACCATTTGAGGATAAGGATAAAAATTTCCAAAGTTTCATTTTTATTCCTCCACTATTTTAATATTGTGCGCTACTCACTCCTACTTTCTTCCTCCCCATCCCTCCCCTCCACCACCCATCACTAGCTGCTGCCACCCGTCGCCACCAGCCGTCGCCGACCGCCAGATTTTTTTTTTTTTTTTTTGTGATTAGTAGCTGATGCAGAAAAAAGAAGAACAGCTTGACAACAGTCAAAAGATGGGCGCCTAATTCCAAATTTTTTTTTTTTTAATTTTTCATAATTTTTTTACACATTGTCACTTTGTACTACATTTTATTTGAATTATACTGCATTTTATTATTTTTATCAAAGTAAATGATTGCGAGTTTTATGGTAGTTAACTAATTTTTTTGGTTATATAGGATGATGTTGAGAGGAGAAGGTACCATTTGAGGAGAAGGATAAAAATTTCCAAAGTTTCATTTTTACTCCTCCACTATTTTAATATTGTGCGCTACTCACTCCTACTTTCTTCCTCCCCATCCCTCCCCTCCACCACCCATCACTAGCTGCTGCCACCCGTCGCCACCAGCCGTCGCCGACCGCCAGATTTTTTTTTTTTTTTTTTTTTTGTGATTAGTAGCTGATGCAGAAAAAAGAAGAACAGCTTGACAACAGTCAAAAGATGGGCGCCTAATTCCAAATTTTTTTTTTTTTTAATTTTTCATAATTTTTTTACACATTGTCACTTTGTACTACATTTTATTTGAATTATACTGCATTTTATTATTTTTATTGCATTTTGTATATATATATATATATATATATAGTAGATATTGTTCATTTTTTACCGTATTTTTGTATTTTACACATTATTCTTTTAATGTTTTTACTGCATTTTGTTTATACACTTCGATCTAATATATATTGTTTGTTTTCTACTTTATTTTAAGTTATACATAATATATTTTGTACTACATTTTGTTAAAATTACACTGCATTTTATTATTATTGTTTATTTTTTTACTGCATATTATATTATACATATGATCCATTTTTACTACATTTTGCTTAATTTTTATAAGTGTTTGGTAAAATTATTTGGAGCTTAAAGATGTAAATTAGTGTAAAAGGACAAATAGCATATCATATATATAATGATATAAGGAATATTTATGTAATTTCTCATTCATAAACTTGAATATATTTTTATAAGCTATTTCAAGCAATAAGCTCCTCAAATTTTGTCTACTAAATAAAACTAAAAGCTTAAGCTTATGTAAAAAATTAATTTAAACTGTCATAATCTTCAATAACCTCGTGTGACAAATACACTGTACTAAAAAAGAAAACGATACAAACTATTCATGTAAAATTTTATGGTTTATAAAAAGGTATATCTTAATTAAATCAATTTCTCGATTGGCAAAACAAGGTCGGCGGATGGGTGTTTAAATACATTTTACATTGGCATTTTTTTAAGGGAAATGCTAATGACAGCCCTTAGGGCTGTCAATAACACACATATAATGCATTTATTAAAGGGATTAGTACCTGGAAATGCAACTAACTTGTACCAAATCTCTATTGTGTGTACCCAACTTACGTATGCTAATTTTAATGCAACAAACTTTCGAAAATGGTGTTTTTGATGTAACTTGATGACGTGCCGCTCTCTCCATACGCCACGTGGCACGCTATACGCGCGACATGTCATCAAGTTACATCAAAAACACCATTTTGGAAAGTTGGTTGCATTAAAATTAGCATACGTAAGTTGGGTACACACAATAGAGATTTGGTACAAGTTAGTTGCATTTCCAGATACTTTACCCTTTATTAAACTCAAAGTTCCTTTATATATCCAAAATTATAATTAATACAGCAATGATTTGCATTAAATTTATTGAAACTTTCATTTTATTGGTGATGTGTATTAATTGAAATCATTGATTATAAAGGAAACTTTAAGTTTAATAAATGCATTATATATGTCTTATTGACAGCCCTAAGGGCTGTCATTAGCATTTCTCTTTTTTTAATGTTAGCTTTTAACGAGCGAATGGAATTCATATACACCAAGTTGTTAATATTGATATTTATTACTCTCAACGCCTCAAAACAAGTGTTCATAATCAGTTTTCATGAAATTTAAAAAATTTCATTGTCTAGTGAAGAATAATATTTTTACCTTTACTTTTTGCAAATCTCCCAGATTTCAGTCTTGAAAAAAAGTAAATTTAGGATTAAATGATAAAATTAATATGTTATTGTTGAAATGGACAATTATTTTTGGGCAAATTAAAATGGTACGGAATGAGTTATTATTATTATTATTATTATTATTATTATTTTTGTTATTGTTACTATAAATATTATAATATAATATAATATCTATCTATCTATCTATATAACTAAGAGAGGAGACCCTCCATTATTTGTCAACTATACATCCATGCCACATCACCTATATCCTATGTGTCATCATTATATTAAACACTTTGATGAGGTGGATTCTCCTACACTTAAAAGGTAAATAAGGTAATATTTTATAAAAAAAATTAAATTATAATTAATTTAATTTAATGTGTCATTATTTTTTAATAATAAATAATGCAATAGATAATTAAAAATTATAGCCAATTTAATCCAAACTAATATAAAGGATAGCTTCTGTTATATAATTTTTAGTTGTAGCCGAAAATCAAGAATTTATTTATCTATTTTTCACTCTAATTTTGAGTTATATAATTTGTTTATTCTTCTTTATCTTAATCTTCGCCATTCTTTCTCTAATTCTATAAATTAAATCACGATAACTTATTTTTGATATCATTATAGCTTTCATTGTAATTTGTCAATTTGACAACATTTTTATCATCTTGCGAACTCAGGGATTACAATTTCATTTATTTTGTAATCTAAATACAACCTTTATGAATAGGTAAATCAAGTTCATTGTCTTTTTTTTTTTTTTTTTTTTAAAAAGGGTTTATTAGTTTTAATCATAAAGTAAGTTTAATTTTCATGCGACTGGTGAGAGATGTAATTTTATAATTTCTATATTAATTTTCAAATCTATATAATGTCTTATTTATGTATTTGTATGAATTGGATTGCAATAGAGAATGATTTTTGTTTTGTATATTTGGATGCACATTAGTTGTTCAATAAAATGTCAAAATAGTTATATTTTCAAAAGGTTGTTTCGACGGGCAACCTTAACCCGGTAATCATGTGGATCCGATGCGATCCTTCCACAAGGACTACACCTCAGGCAATATTCAGCTATTTATGTTTGCTAAAACTATAAACACACGCATTGTTATTGCAACTTTAGCAATGAAAAATGTTACTATGCTCAAACAATTATTTTTACTTAGAAAATGTTACTTTACATTTTAACCTTTTTAATTTATTGATATATTATGGGGAAAAATGCTTTTCTTATTTCAATTTTTAATGGGTCAAAACTTATAAAGTATTATTAATATCAGTAAAAAAGTTATATTTTTAAAACAATTTGAAAGTGTTTAAGGGGTTAGCTGTCATCCATCTCCCGATATTTACTCAATGTTATTTAACTTTTAAATGTTATAAAAATGGATTATATAAAGGGAAGTAATTTGTACACCACAATTTTAGCCATATACTACAAAATATGTTTTACAGTGTTGTAATAGAATAATGATAATGTACTTACTATCACCCTTGTATAAGGTGTATACAATACGAGATTAAATATGATCATTAAAACATTTAATATAACATTTTAGATTATGATCGATGTATATAACGTTATCTTTGCTAGCCATGCATCGCACGGGTTTAACACTAGTTATTATATATATAAAGTTTGACCATACTAGACTAATACGTGGCACTAAGAATAGGAAATGAAAATTTAATTAACTCTTGAAATTCACTTAGACCACTCCCAACAGTGACAGAAACTGACGCGTCACATCAGCGTCACGTCAGTTTTTTCACAAAACTGACTGAAACTGACAGCCCCGTGCCAACAGTGGTCCGTCACTTTTTTTATACATTTAATGTTTTTTTTTTTTGTTTTTTCTTCGCTCGTTCCACGCAAACCAAACTAACGGATTATCGGAAAAGCGACGAGGTGAAACCGACGAGGCATGCAAGTGACGAGCCCGTGCCATCGGTGTCACCCTCGTCGCTTTAAACCGACGAGGGACCGACGTTATTATTAGGTCGGCTCTTACTTGAAAGTGAACCGCTTTCTAAGTTTCTCGATAACTTCTTCCATTCTAGGACGGTTCTCTTATCTCCCGTCTAAACAACGACATGCGATTTTTGAAAACGTATCTACATAATCTTGATTGGGTCCTTTAATTGGGTTATAGAGTAGGGTTCAAATGAGTACAACAATTTTGAATAAGAATAGATGAATTAATCTCAACCACTTATTTTCATCAAATACCCATTTCCCCCACATTTTTGAAACTTAAATATCTCACAAATGAAAAGTCGAAAAATCATGAAAATTGCACCATAAAATTTAACGTTTCATTCTCTTCAATTTGCCGTCCCTCAAGGCATACTTTGATAACATTTTTTTTTCTTCATTTTTTGGTGGTTTTTACACTAGTATTAGTGATTTGTTGTACATTTGATTTGCGGTTAAGGTTAGGGTTTAGGGTTTAGCAGGGTTTAGGGTTTAGTAGGGTTTGGGGTTTAGGGTTTATATGGGTTATGATTTAGTATGATTTAGGGTTTAGAGTTTCGTAAAGCGTTTAGGGGTTAGGGTTTAGGGATTAGGACCGAAACTCTAAACCTCAAACCATAAACCCTAACCCCTAAACGCAACACTAACACATGTAGTAGTAATTTGTAAACCCAACAAAAGATGGGAAAAAAAGTTGTCGAAAGTATAGCTTGTGGGATCTTAAATCGAAGAGGCGAAAACGCTTAATTTTATGGTGCAATTTTTATAATTTTCCGACTTACCGTTTGTGAGATATTTAAGTTTCAAAAACGTGGGGGAAATGGGTATTTGATGAAAATGAGTGGTTGAGATTGATGCTCCTATTCTCATACAAATTCTCACTCTCATTTGAACCTCACTCTTGGTTCCTAGAATAAGTTATAGGCCATTTTATATTTTTTTTCTGTTATGTTTGGGCTTTTGTTTTGGGTTTTATGTTCGCCCCGTTATGTTTTTAGGCTCATTTAAAAAATCTTGCTTTTTTTTTCTAGAGTTTCATTGTAATTACAGTCAATTTTTGTTTTTTAGAAATTTGATTTTTCTCTCAATGTTTTGTTGAGATGAATTAATCTCATCCACGACATTCTTTTGAATCAACGTGTTTTTAGAAGAGATTTTTCATGATATTCTGTGGAATCAACATGTTTAATCTTGTTATCTTATTTGCAATGTACATCAAAGGTACGATGGAAAACATAAAGAGATCAAAAAAAGTAAAATGCTACTGGTTAGTTTCGCGAAGTCAAAGTGCACATATGGTTAATGTGGAATTTCATGGGAAATTGGCTGAAAAGAAATGGGTCAATCTGGTGTTCAATTGGGCTACCAACTACTATTGGATCAATTATTTCATGTGGGCCTTTAAGAATAATGGGGATTGGGATGAAACTGGCTAAAATGGGCCAAACGGTAGGCTTGGAAGATTGGATATTTTTTGAAGAAAGCATTGGAAATGGACTTGAAACGTTTCCTGGATTAGTTTGGTGATAATTTTTGGCTAAATGAACGGACATTATGCAACTTTGAATTTGGCTATGGAAATTTCGATAAAGTTATAAACATTTCATAAAAACGTTTTTTATTTTTATTTTCGATCATTTTGTCATATATTTGTGTGTGTATGTGTGTATGATCATCTTCTTCATCAAGAATTAGAGTTTCATGATTCCTAATGGTATCTGATCAGAATCATTGTGTTGATGATTGCTGGGTATTGTATTGAGCGTTGAGAGTATTATCCTTGGCGAGTTTTCCTTGTATTCGTGTTACACACTTTGATTAGTTAATGAAATTACAATGGTGTGATCGATATTAGCCGACTTTGTTAGCGATATTCTCATTATTTTATTACTCCATATTAATAAAATACGTGCTCAAGAATATGAAAGGAGAAACATAATATGTTTAAACATTGACTTACCTCAAAGTGCATAGCTTTCTCAAGTTGCTGGATAACTTCTTCCATTCTTGGACGATTGGCTTGTCTTTCATCTATACAACGATATGCGATTTTTGAAAAAGTGTCTACAGAATCTTGATCGGGTCCATGAATTGAAGTATACCTGGTTTTAGTTATTCCTTTTTTTATTTTCAAATCTAAGATTTTGTTTACAGTTCCATCATCTACGTGTTGTTGTGCAAGGAGTGCAAGCCCCTTGTTACTCTTCGTAAAGTATTTTGAGGCATAGGCCAGCGTCCCACATAGAATTTCAAACAAGACTAGTCCAAAACTGTAAACATCTAGTTCTTTTTTCAACTTAGCATTCCGTACATATTGCGGATCCATGTACACTCCTGTGCCTGCAACAATGTTCTTTTCTTTATTAGCAGAGAGGAATTTAGAGAGCCCAAAGTCACCAATCTTCGCATCAAAATTCTCTACCAAAAGAATATTATCGCTCTTTATATCACGGTGAACGATCTCTTGTCGGTCCCCCTCACTGGTGTGAAGACAACTTAATCCCTTTGCAGCATCCAGGCAGATTTTCATTCGCTGCGTCCAACTATCATTAGTAATGTTACTCTCGTTTTGTATATAATCAGCAAGACTGCCATTAGTTGCGTACTCATAGATAAGGATCATGTATGAACCTTCATCACAAAAGCCAAGTAGCTTGAGTATGTTTGAATGCTTACATTTAGTAAGCATTTCAATTTCTGAATAAAAGCCTTGTTCTCCGGACTTGTCTTCTGTAATGAAGATGCGTTTTATAGCAACTTCGCTGCGTCTAGTCGGTAGTTCATTTACAGAATTACAGTCTCCTCTTCTTTAGCACAACAATGCTCTGTTTCAACATGGTCAAGTTCTGCTTTGTACACGATACAAAATCCACCAGATGCAATACAATGTGTAGAGGCGAAGTTGTCTGTGGCCAACACTATATCATCAAGTTGAAGCCTCATGTGTTCCAATTTCTTCAACTGCATCATTATATATAAAGTGAAATTGATAGTGTTAGTCGAAGCATGTATCATTGCAAGTAAGGTTAAGACTGAAGGAAGAAATCAAGAAATAATGCATATGGATATATTTTCAGATAAATTTATAAAAGAATAATTAATACTAATGTTTATTACAATCACCATAAAAATGAGAATAGATTAATTACCATTAATTTCATGTCGGGAGATAATGTACGTTTAACTGGAACTGGTAAGTGTTCCTGTAAGATCAGTCTCAAGAGTGAGTAATAATATAAGGCTTGGTGAAATAATATTGAAAGATTAAAACCATATATATAGCCTTACAGGATTTTCACGTATCTCTTGTAGTTTCAATGCTCTTTCAAGTCTTTTAAAGACCTGATTCATAGATGGCGGTGCTCCCTGCTCCTTTAAGCAAAGATACACCATTTCTGAAAAGATGTTGAATGATTGTGGATCCATTGTGCTAAATAGATCCGGATCAACTAACTCATGTAGTTTTCTTCTTTCACATTGGAAAATAGCCGATGCAGTTAGAAAGCTACCATCTTCTGTGGTGAATGCTGTCTCTCCACACAAGATTTTAAATAGGACGATGCCAAACGAGAACACATCCGCCTTGTAGCTCCCAAATCCAGGCTGTTCATGTGTAATGACTAGATCCTTTCCTGCCGGAGTTATAGAATATTCAAATTCAGATAATTTGGCTTCCCTATTTTCATCTAATAAAATTGAATTGGTGTTGACGCTGTGATGTATGACACTCGTGTGTCCCAAATCACTATGAAGGTAACTCAATGCACTGGCAACACCGACACTTATCCGCAATCTCTGCGTCCATGTTAGTTTCGAGCCACTTAGATGTTTTTTGAGACTTCCATGGGCCTCACGTTTGGTGACGATGATCATCTCATGATTTTTCTCGTAACAAAATCCAACCATAGACACTATATTTTTATGCTTAAGTTTAAAAAGGATTTCAATCTCCTTTTTAAATGCATGCTCTTGCAGGTAATGACTATAATCTAACCTCTTTACTGCAACATCGTCATCCTTTCCGGACTCCGAGAGTGGGAGTCGCCCTTCATAAATTTTTCCGAGAAATTCCTCTCCAATTTTTGTTGAAAAGTTGTTGGTGATTGATTGTATCTTTTCAAAGGAGAAATTTTGGGGGGTAGACATTTTATGTCAGTTTTACAACACAATGAATGAGAGAACTTGAGAAAGGAATACAGAATGAGAGAGTGACAATGTAGCTAGTAGTCTACGCACCCATATAAACACATAAGTACATACACTTAATTACTCTAACAACTTGGTAATGAGAAAAATGATAATAATGAGAAGAATATATACAAGGGAAATTTGCAATTTTTGTCCCTGTGGTCTTGCGTTTTGACCAATTTTGTCCTTAAAGAATTTTTTCTGCAATTTTTACTCTGTGGTCCTTATTTTCTGCAATTTTTGTCCCTTTGCCCAATTTCCGTTAAATTTCTTCGTTAAGTACCGTTAAATCATTGTTAAATGACAGAAACACCCTCCTTCTTTCTTACTCACTTTGTCCCTTCACTTTGTCTCTCTCCAGATGTTATTCAAAACCATAGCTTCATCCTCACCGATCATTTCAACCTCACCAAAGCATTTAAATCCCTAACTCCATCTAACCTTTATTTTTATTTTTATCAACATCTAATCTTTTATTCAAAACCCTAGTTCTACCCTACACACAACCACCACCTTTCATCGACAACTATCACCAGCACCAACCGAATCATCACCATCAAATAAAAAAAATAAATGGCTAAACGTGAAAAACCGACGACAACGACGTCAATCCAATCATCAAACACAAAAAATTGAAACATAAAACCCCTTCGATTTCTAGATCTGGGTTCAACATCAACGTATCAAAAACTCACCGCGCGCCGCCGCGAAGGTACTACTCTTTTTTCCGGTGGACGGTGGTGGCGGTGGATTTGGATTAAACTTTGTTTTGCCCAAATTTAGTCGACGGAATCATCGATTTCGAGGGAGACGTTTACGGGGTGTCTACCGTAAGAGGTCACCACCATCACGAATTGCGCCGCGCTATATGACCGCCACCAACAGATCTGAAAAAGTTATGCTTTTCGTTCAGTGGATCTGGAGTTTCTCGTGGTTGTGGCGGGATCGGGTTTCGTTCGATCGATCTGGTGACGTTTGCTTTGACGAAGAGAGAGAGTGTGACGGTGAGAGATCCGACCGGTTGATTTCGCCGGAAAACGCAGGTTCAACGAGGGTGGAAGGGTTCTGGATTGTTTATTTGTGAGGGAAAGACAAATGAATGATGTCTAGAAGATAATGAAATGGTATTCTGATATTTGAAGTAAGGTTTGGTGAATCTGCTGTCTAAATTTTGATATTTGAAGATAGGTATTTTGTCCAAAGTCCAGGGTTGGTGAGTGGGATTAAAATTAACGGATAGAGTAAAGTAGAAGATAAGGGTACTTTAGTCCTTTTGTTAGACTTAACGGAGAAAATTAACGAAAATTGGGCAAAGGGACAAAAATTGCAGAAAATGAGGACCACAGAGTAAAAATTGCAGAAAAAATTCTTTAAGGATAAAATCGGCCAAAATGCAAGACCACATGGACAAAAATTGCAAATTTCCCTATATACAATTAATTAATTAAACCAGCAACTAGATCATTAGCAATTAACAACTACCTATAACATAAAATTCATTAAGTAAATTAAAATTTGTTTGTATTTGTTGACTTGTCAGCAATATGCATGGGTGTTTATATGTACCAATAGGTATTATCCCTCTTAATTCAACATATCGTTTATCTTTATCTTTATCTGTAGCATTTCTCTATTATTATTTGTTTGATGACAAGTTGTTATTGTACATCATATCAGTCTCCTTCATATAAAATTTCATCAAAATTTAAAGAGGCATCAGCATCAGCATGAGGATGATGATGATGGTATTGTATAAGCTAGCCCGCGCATGATATGCATCAGCTTGAGACGAGGATGTTACAAACTACACTTGATTATTCGGTCATAATGTCATATTATTGGTCAAGGTTTACTATGAAGTGTTAACAAATGATCTTATCACACTACAACAGGAAGGAGCTATTGCGACGGAAAAATTCGTCACAAATCCGTGGCAATAGGTGTGTTGCGACCGATTTGCGATGAATTCTGGCTGTCGCAAAAAACAGCGTGGCAATTATCATTTGCGACGATGAATTGCTACGGATAATAATATTGCGACAGTTATAAGCCGTGGCAAAGCTGTCATAATTCGAATATTCAAAACTCATCAAAGTAACCATTTAACGACAGTGTTGCCACCGAAATCTGCGACGACTATTCGAGGCAACTTATTGCGACAGATTGTTCATGCCATTATTTGCGACAAATTTGCTACGAGTTTTAAACCCAGGATCTGTCACAAATGCTCCAGAATAATAAATTTCGCATTTTCGATTTTCCCGTTTCGCACTTTTTTTGTTAATACACGTAGCAAGAATCCATTAATTCTAAATACTATATGAAACTCAAAATTAAGAAAATTATGAAAATGAATGTATATTACAAATTATTACCCTCTAAAACAAATAGAAATATACGAATGATGTTCAACTAATGTGCAAATTCTACATTAAAATAGCTAACAAGTAACAAGTGAATAGTTGGCCAATTTTTAGCTATCCGTTCAGCTTCAGCTCTTTCTCCTTTCAAGATCAAAACCTACTATTTCTGGATACCTTTAGTTGTTCAAGCCCCAACTTCCTTTTATGCATCCATCTTTCGATCCCTAATCAACAATGAATCATCAAAATTAAACATCTTACTTGTAACCAAAAACAGTGAGCATAATCTTGCTTCTAAATACTTTCAGGACCAAATAATTTTGCATAATTTAAATAACGAAAGAAACATGTCAAACAACCGAAACAAAGTTAGTACATATGCAATCCATGTAAAACTTACTTGAACGTTTAAGTGAAAGCTTTGAGAACAAAACCCAAGTAATAGTTACTTCAAAAAGTCTAGCCACCTCCACTAACCTGCACCATTATAAAACCTTATCTCAAATACATTAAAACAATACCAGTCTTTGGAAGAAAAAAAGTCGGTGATATTACTTATTCAATGTTATAACAAAGCTTCACACAAGGAACTATGTAAGATTGTTAAATTGCAAATTATAGACTAAGAACCCAAGGATATTGTGCGACCTTGGCAACATCTGCAACAAGCTCTTATGGGTATATCTAAGAAGCGTAAGTACCGTTTGCAAATCGAAACTCCCCTCAAATTTAAGATAACAATAAGATATAAGAATCTCCCTGCAAATTTAAACTAGCAAACAAATAGATGTAAATCAATCTTTTCTTTCATTATATGGAAACCACAAATCAACAATTTAAAAGCTAAATTGAAAATAAGTCTGACTTGAACAAATCCCTAATTAACAACAACTATTTAGAATACATACACACAAATATATTCGTATATATTTGTAATAACACTCAAGATACAACAAATAGAAGAGGAAAAAAAACAAACCCGAAGCGATGGTGACCGGCGGTTACAGCGATGGCGAGCCTCGACGAAAGTGGCGGTCACTGGCAGCAGCGGCTGTAACCGGCGACAGCGGTGGTGACCGGCAACTGCAAAGGTTAGGCAACAGCGAGAATGGCGACCAGCGACTGCTATCGTGTTGTCTTCACTAGGGTTTGTGGAATGGAGGATTGTGGTTGTGGTTGTGGGTTTAGGTGTGAATGAGTGTTTCGAAATATGTGTGAAAATGTTGAGTGGGAAACAGGGTATGAGCGGGGAATTTTAGGGGGACATGAAAAAATTTGTAATCTTTCAAGAATTTTGAATTATTATTATTATTATTATTATTATTATTATTATTATTAATATTACGGAATACGGAGTATTACATTACTATTATTGTTATTTGTTATTATTGTTATGTTATTATTATGTTATTATTATACGGAGTATAATAACTATTATTATATTTATATCGTTTTCTCATTTTCTTATCATATCAAATTATCAATATCAATTGCTTTGTTTACACCATTAAATTTCTTAACGATCCTTACTTGTTTATCTATCAAAAATGTATGCTAAATATTTATTTTATTATTTTATATACATAAAATCTTATTATTTTATTGGAATTGTTAATATATATCATTGAATATAACTCAAAATCTGAAGTTTGGATATAAAACACTAAATCCAAATAATATAAACCCTCAGCGCAACATGATCATACGTAACCGTTGATCTAACTCATTACATTACCCTCACGAGTCAAAATGATACACTCATACAATCCACGAGAAAATCAAACGGTTAAAACCGATCCATCCAAATAGTATTTTGGTTCGGTTCAGTTTGGATTCGATATTTGTTTAGATAGATCGGATTCACATTTTGAGAACCAAAATCCAAATGGATTTACATAAATGGATCGGATTTGATCCGATCCATCTAAATGAACACCCCTAATTACACATACTTGATGCTCCTATGTATCTAATTGTGCTTGTATAATCAAGCAAACTCAAAACGACAAAAAGTTCTATAGCAAATCCGAAGCAATTATAGATATTTTGTGATGGATTTGCTACAACCTCATATTGTTTAATTTTTTAGAAATTAGTTTGAAATAAAAAACGCACATGTATGTTTATACATATTCCTATACTGTTCAATAAGTACTCAAAAAAAATTATAAGTTAATGAATATACATATCTATACATAAGTATGTGTGTATATCAACTTCGAGATATAAGAAAGTATATATCAATATATTAATAGTTTAGAGATACATACCACCAAACATATTAATAAGTACAAATATTGTATCTTTTTTATACATTACACTCATATAATGACATACTTGATGTTCCTATGTATCTAATTGTGCTTTTATAATCAAGGAAACTCAAAACGGTAAAAAGTCTTGTACCAAATCCGTAGCAATTATAGATATTTTTGTGACGGATTTGCTACAACCTAATTTTGTTTAATTTTTTAGAAAATAGTTTGAAATAAAAAACGCACATATATATTTATACATATTCCTATATGGTTCAATAAGTACTCAAAAAAAATTAAAAGTTAATGAATATACATGTCTATATATAAGTATGTGCTTATATCAACTTCGAGATATAAGAAAGTATATATCTATCTATTAATAGTTTAAAGATACATGCCACCAAACATATTAATAAGTACAAATATTGTGTCTTTTTTATACATTACACTCATATAAAGACATATTTGATGCTTCTATGTATCTCCGTGTGCTTTATAATCACGCAAACGCAAAATGGCAAAAAGTTATGTAGCAAATCCGTAGCAATTATAGATATTTTGTGACGGATTTACTACAACCTCATTTTGTTTAATTTTTTAGAAAATAGTTTGAAATAAAAAATGCACATTTATGTTTATACATATTCCTATATTGTTCAATAAGTACTCAAAAAAAATTAAAGTTAATGAATATACATGTCTATATATAAGTATATGCGTATATCAACTTCGAGATATAAAAAGGTATATATCTATTTATTAATAGTTTAGAGATACATACCAACAAACATATTAATACGTACAAATATTTTATCTTTTTTATGCATTACACTCATATAAAGACATACTTGATGCTTATATGTATCTTATTGTGCTTGTATAATCACGCAAATCAAAACGGTAAAAAGTTCTGTAGCAAATCCGTAGCAATTATAGATATTTTGTGACGGATTTGCTACAGCCTCATTATTTATTTTATTTAATTAATAAAGATCAAATTTTGTAACCGATTTGCGACGAGTTCCTTTATTATTATTTATTATATTATTATTTTTGTTCAATTTTGCGACCGGTCTGCTACGACTATTATTATTGTAGATTTTAATTTTTTTTAAGTTATTACTTATTTTGTTCAACCGTTGCAAATTCGACACAAATATGTCGCAAAACTTAGTCAAAGATTTGAAAAATGAGTCAAATATTTGAATTCTGATAAAGTGTCGCAACTTTGACACTAATCTGTAGCAAAATTTGGTCAAAGTTTTGAAAATTTAGTCAACTATCTGAATTCTGATTTGTTGTCGCAAGTTTGAAGCTAATCCGTCGCAATATTTGGTCAAACATTTGACTTTTTATACGCCGTCGCAAATTTGTCACGAATTCGTGTCAAAAGTTAGTCAAAGGTTTGACTTTTTATCTTCCAACATATCGTCACAAAGCGGTAGCAAATGCGTCGCAGATGCAATAAATTTGCTACGGTTTTATTTTCGTCGCAAATTTCTGTCGCTATTGCCTATTTCTGTAGTAGTGTCAATCGACAATCGTTGGACAAGATATTAAAAAAAGAAAACGAAAAATGGTTAATTAGATACACGGCATCTGATGATCTAAAAAAATTGCAACTTGTTGGTCTATACATTTTTTAATCAAAATCATAAAAAATAACCAGGACCAAACAAGATGTCAAAAAATCATACCTCCGTATGTTTCGGGTATTAGTTTCTAATATCTCACTACCTCTTTTTCAATAAACTTGTCTGGTAACATAGACTACAGTAACTTATTTATCAGATTATCGTTCAATATAACGTTAAACATGAGACTTCAAATCTTGGTTTCACCCCTGATCTCACTTGATAAAGAACTCAAAATTCTATCTCATTATTGTAGCGTCGATTTTTTTTTATTTAGAAAACATGCTATTACACATGTTGAGCTGGAGAAAATGATGTTCTAACGGCAACCTTTGACTGCTTTTGTAATTATAAATAAAGTCTTTTATATCACATATATTTTTAGGGAGCTGATCCTCCCACACTTCTTTTTACTTCATAAACACCATTTATTAGAAACTTCCTATTCTACCCTTCCCTAAATAATATTTCTAACTCAAAATCCACCCACCAAAACCATCTCCATACCACCGTCAATAGGTCAGCGGCCACCATCGCCTTTCACACGAATGAATCCAACATAAATCAATAATTACTAGCATTTGTTTTGCAATTTTATATATTTATCCGTATAAAAAAGAAAGAAACCGCAATAATTAACTCTTCAACCCAGATTTGTCCACTTGCATTTGGGTTCTTAGATTCGTTGAAAATTAAAATTTAATCCCATATATTGATTCATCCGTAATGGTGAAGAATGATGTGGTATGTACACCAGATCCGAAGCGTAGGGGCGATGAAATTCGCAGATGGTGGTTCAGTTACGTAGCCGGACATGGTGCCGGTTGCGGGAATAATCATCTATTAACTCAAATGGAACCGAACACTCTTGATTTGAAAACGATAAATATTTTTTACTAGGGGGTTGAACAGTGAAGAACAGTAGGGGTAGAGAAATAAGGGTTGTGGTCTTTAATTTTGCTGATTATGGTGAAAAAGCGGTGATGGTACCCGGAGAATACTTACCGGAATATTTATCGGAATATTGAGAGAAAAAGGGAAGAGAGATAAGTAAGTTTATTTATGTTTTCATTGTTTATTTTTCAAATATAAGGGTAAAATGGTAAGTTTACAATAAATAGTGTATATGAACTAAAAGGGGGTGTGTTAGGATCACCTCCCATATTTTTAATTATTAATTATTATTATTAATATTAATTAAAATAAAATGATAACAACGTTCTGTCGAAGATGCCATTCACAAAAAAGCCAAATTCTGTAATTCAGCTCCAACAATCATTTTGACCATTTTTAACTCCGAACGTATTCACATATACTTATGGTCTAATTGTAATAATAATATTAAAAATTAGTGCTTCTTATAATTATAGCAGGTAACTTACTCTTTCCTTTTTATATAACAGAACAGAGTCAATGATGCATTAATTAGTTAATTTAGCTACAGCTTAACTACTGCATATTTTTATAAAACTAAAAGTCTAGCTATAGGACCACACTGATTAACAAGGATAATATTTAAAATAATACAAAGATTATAAAAACACAAGTTGGCTTTAGTTGATGTGTACAAGCTCAGAACATATGCCATTATGATATACTATTGCTTTTTATATTATCAAGTTGAGTTCTGATCATAGAAATATTTACATTGAAGCCAAGAACATATCTGCATAGATGAATTTTATAACTGCAACTTTTACGTAAGCGCTGAGCTCGAGACGAGGATGTTACAACTTACAACTACAACTTGACTCTTAGGTCTTGTAATTAGTCAAGGTTGTCTACCATGAAATATTAACAAATGAGCATATCAATCGTAGAGGACAAGATACTTAAAAAAATGAAAATACACGGCATTCGATGATCGAAAACAATTGCAAGTTGGTTAATATATACTTTTTTTTTTATCAATAATAAAGTATAAAAAAATCACCAGGGTAGGGTTCAACATTGGGAGGGACCAAACTATCTCGGTTCGGTTCGGTTCCGAGACCCGAATTGTAACAGATTCTTGGACCAAGGACTGGACCATATATCATCGGTTTGGTTCGGTTCGGTTCCAAAACGGTCCTGCTCGGTTCGGTCCAAAAGACCGACCCGTTTGGTTATGTGTAATTTTATTGTCATTTTGTGTCTAGCCGATGTTAAGTAATTTGAGTCCTATTGTAATTAGGTATCAGGATGTCAACCAATAGACCACCTTGGTAATGGTTATGTTGACCATTATATAATTTATATATAAAATTTATAAGGGAACAAAATATGAAGCAATAAGGTGTATAAAACTATAAACATATATATACATGATTTAACTAACTAACCGAGTCTCACATAGGTGACAAAGAATTTGGATGAGCATTTGTTTTTTGACGATACATAAGAAAGTTATATGAAGTTAAATGCTATATTTAGTGAATGTATACGGAATATTCGGTTCGGTCCATTTCCCATTTTTTTCGGGTTTGGTCCAGGACCGGACCGAGTCCCAAATATCCAAAAAACTATGGATCATGGACCGTACCATATATCCTCGGGTATTTCGGTTACGATCCGGTTCCTCCTCAGTACTCGGGTATTTTCGGTTCTTCCCATAAAATGCACAGCCCAATGGGAGGAATATGTCAAAAAATTATTATAAAAAGTTTAATAGTTGTCGTTGAACCTAGCTTGCATGTTGGATACCTACATTTTGTGATTTGTCAATGAATTTGTCTGATTAAAAACAGAGACTAAATTAACTTATTTATCATATATTATTAATTTTTTTAAAAACTATCAAAATTATTTGCGTTTCATATTCTGACTTAGGTGCACGTGAAATAGGTGAAGGCCGGGTATATCTGAACTACGTGAAATAAGTATTACAAATTAGACGGCTAATTTTTTTTTTCTTTTTAATTATTTATTCATTTTTGTGGACGGGTAATTTTTTTTTTTTCTTTTTAATTATTTATTCAGTTTTGTGGAGACAAAAACTTATAATAAGCATACTATCACATATGATAATAATAAATAATAAATATAATTGTTTGGTTGTTTGCGTGTGTAGTAGTCCTGCAGTATTGTAGCGTCAAATTTAGAGCCGGAGAAAATGATGTTCTAAACAATAACCTTTGACTACTTCTGCAATTACAAATAAAGTCTTTTATAGTTATGTATTAAAAAAATAAAATGATAAGTACATTTTTCAAGAAGAATAAGATTAAAATATTATAGAGATGCTACTCGGTTTCTATTGAAGATGATGATATTCACAAACACCCAAATCATGCAATTCAGCTCCAACTTAATGATAATCATTTTGAGGTACCGTTTGTAACAGGATTGTATTTACGTAAACTTAATAATATTATCTCATAAGAAATTAGTGCTTCATAAGTTCATATAAATATAGGTAACTTACACTTCCCTTTTAATACAACAGAACATGAGTACTTAACTACTGCATATATATATATTTGTATAAAAAGTCTATCCAGGACCACACTGATTAAGAGGACAGGATTTAACATAATACAAGATTATAAAAGCACAAGTTGGCTTTAGTTAACATTTCATATGTCTCTCAAAGTCTCAATCACTTAATTAATCACGACACGTTATTGTATACTAAGTACGTACATTAGCTATAAATATATTTAATAAGCCATTGTTGAGATGGAGTCTTTATTCTTGGAGAGGATGGCAACTACATCCGCTATTGCTGTGATAACTTGATTTGGTACATTTTAATTTCTCAATGGAATTATAGAAAATCATATTTAGTTATCTGCTGATTAGTTTAACCGTTTAACAAACTCTCGCATGTACATATCCCTGTTAGCTCTGTTTTAATAACCCGTTACTGTTGCTACCCTAGCCTAGATCTATTGCTACTGTTGGAAATGGAAGTTTACCCCCCTTGATATATCAGATCCTTTTAAGTTTGTTAGAAAATTTGATTAATTTCTTCAATGTTACAAAAATATGTCTATAATAAATTTTCAAATATCATAATAATTCCTTAACCCCTTAGTAACTCTTAAGATCGACCGTCTATTTTTTTTTTTTAATCTTTGATTACTAAAGATAAATCCATAAATCCATAACTGTTTTTACAATTGATGACAAGAATAATGTGTTGGTTTTTAGTTGTGGGTTAATGTTTATAGAAATTGAATTCATTTAATTTGACTATGTAGTACTGAAACTAAAAAGAAATAAAAAAAGATAAAAAAAAAAAAGAACAAGAAAATAAAAAGAATACAATTAGATCACCAGTGTATTACTGAAGCACCATACAAAAGCATAATGGATTGGGCTTAATATATTAAAAGGGCTGAAGTTAATGGATACAACGATATGTAACCTGAATTGGTTTGAATTCATAATACACAAATTGACATTTTTGTTCCTATTTTCCTAATCAAGTTCCAAAGCACTCAACCAGAGCATTTAAACAGAGCACACTCTATTATTACTAGAAATGGTTTCATAAAACCCAGACAAAATTACTCCTTACAAGTTACAACTTTTCTCTTCAAGAGCAGCATATAACAAGAGACTTTGGGATAGGCCTGGCAATGGATAGTTTTTGATCCAAATCCGATCCGATCCGTTCCAATTATATTGACTTATTGGATCAAAAAATTGATCCATCAATCCAATTAGTGATCCAATAAATCGATCCAAATATCCAATTATACATTTGGATCGATCCATGAACACAAAAGCTCCTGAAAATGACTATAAACTAGGAACACAAGGTGTCTGAAAACTTCAGTAATACATTTTGTTCATACATTGGTCGAAACTCAATGCCACATACAATAAGGCCAGCCATTGTTCCTTCATAACTTCTAAGTTTCAAATTGATAGGAACACACTCATTTTTAAGGTCAACCTTTGAGTTGAATTTCCATACATTAACCTCCATCCATCCATCTTTCCTGTGTTTCGGTACTTGTTTGATATCATGTAAATTCCATGCGGTTGGAGATCTGACATAAATAGTTTCAACCTCTTTGTTGTTACGGTGAAGTTGATTTCTTACTTTCACTGGACAATGCAATCCGCGACATTTTTCTGAAAGCGTGAATACTAGGTAACAATTATAATCTGTATCTGGCGATAACATTTGGCTCTCAATCTCGCACTTGATACGGTATACTTGCTGTGATAGAAACTCAATCACTACCGGAAATCTGCGTGTACACAATATTCTATCATTTTCATTAAATACTACTTAGCCACACTCAAGAAGTAATACTTTTGCCATCTGCATATTATGGGTACATTCCAACTATTTAGGTAAACAAACCTGCATTGTTCCGAGGGCTTGCAGTTAAGAAACTTCACCTTTAAAGAGTCATATAGAAAACCCATAGCAGAAAGCATAAAAAGCTTCTTTCCATCCACTTCACTTAGCAGGCAAAACTGTTCATTTGAACTTTTGAGAGCATTTATAAGCATATATTCAGTTGAAAGATATTCCACCTGGTCCATGTTCGAGTTTGATTTCAAGACTTATTGGATTACCTTTAGGGCTCGTTTGGTATGGAGAAATTTAGAGAAATGAAATGGGTCCAAGAAATGAAATTGCTGTTTCCATTGTTTGGTAGCGATAGAGAATTGACTTGAAAAATTGTAAAGAATTCAATTCCTTTGTTTGGTAGCCGAATACAGAGAAATGAAATTGAAGTTTAATTATGATATTGCCATTAATATAAATATTTTTCACCCTATTTACAAAACCACAGTATATGATACAACGCGTGATTAACTTCAAACATCGCTTTTTAGCACAATTTTAATTCAACTGTATACAATTCAAAGTTCAAAGATATAGCTAAACAATGACATGCCATTGTAAAAAATAACAAGCCCAACCTATTGCCACAATAGATTTAGTATCATTGTGAAACAAAAATGCTTGCGAAGATAATGTTATTTGAAAAGCTATATTGCACAGCCTAACAAAAACTTATTGGATTAATGGAAATGAGCGCATTTTTTGTTCCACTAGAAAGCACCTGCAACACATAAATGAAAAGGTAAGACTTGCTTACCTTTATCTCACAAGCACAACAAGTTCAACCTACGACAGCTACAAACTTGATGATTAACATTTTCATTTTGTAAACTATCAATTCATGCCATTTCATGGTATACTCATTCATTATATATCAATATCACATTAACCAATACACATCAGTAAGCATATTATGGAGACCATCATTTAGTACGTGTATATTGGAAAAATACCAAGACAATCTATACATCAATTCACATATTAAAGTATGTTCCTATCTCATGCCCACTTATCTCAAGTACTGCAATTGTTCAAAGTTGCCGAGTCACGCTTTAATCTTGAGTTCGTCTGAGGTTAAGCCTCAACATCTTTGAACTGCCCGAAAGATGTATGTTTTAACCCGTTATCCACGCAATACTTTTTAGCCCAAACATCACCTCGATCTGCACTCAACATTCACTTGACCGACACAGACTACTCGACCTAGCCAAATATGCCATGGTTTACAAGCGAAACAGATCCTGCCCGCACACAGACTTCACGACCTTCACTCGACCCACATAGACCACTCAACCTATGCTTAAATGTAAAACTGATCCAGCCCTCACAGACCACTCGACCTGCACTCTCATAAAAACAAATTAACCCATATTAGCTCAAAATGCAAGATACATATGTATATAACTTCTATATATAAGGTCTCGAAATACATCGAGTTGCAAGATATTGTTAATAAACCAACGGTAGAACCTGGTATAAAAAATTTGACCCCCACATATGCAAAGAGGCCAGAGACAATTCCATACGCAGTTAATATACAAAGCAAAGATGTTTCCAACATATCATATGCATTCCTTGATGTTAGTAGCAATCATTTTCACAATTGGTCATGTAGGTTGGTACCCAAATATTTTTAGCCTCATTTCAATTGAACTAACACATACATGGGTAATCTTATCTGACATATACACTCCATTATGGACTGTATGGACTGTATATGAATCTTCATGTAATTAACTTTTTATATTTATGTATAATATAATGAATAATGGATATGCACATCTAGGTTGCAGGGTACAACTTGTACCCTTGTTTTTTTAGGGTAAATGGTGAATTAAATTGTAGCTTTAAACAACAATAGTTCTTTAATCGATTCATGCTATAATTAGTGACTTAATGTGTGTGAATAACATAATCAGAAAAGAGAATGAAAGAAGTGGAGCGGATCGTTACTGTAACACATGACGAACTGAAGTCCCCGAGAAGAAGGGGTAGCAGTAGCTTGACGAGAGGGACTGACACCGGTCGAACTTCGAAGGGATACCAAAATCGCCGTCAAACTGATGCTCTAGGGCTTGGATGATTTCAGAATTTTGGTGTGTAAATGTGCCTTGCACGTACTTTCCAATTTGGGTTAATTACATATATCCCTACCTTAACCTCAACAAATAGGGTTAATAATGGTTTAATCCCTAAAGTTTCACTTTTTTTTCGTTTTAACCACTCAACTTTTTTTTAAATGTTTTAACCACTCAACTTATAACACCCCTCGTTAATTATAAACATTTAATATAATATTTGCGACTCGGAAGCGTATATTTAAAACATACTATCAATGTACTCAGAATGTCGATAAACTTTTTCAAATCCAATACATGACATTTCAACAAACTCGGTGTTATATAATACAAATACTTCTTTGATTATCAAAATTAAATCAGAGTAACAGCCTGTCAAACATTCCATCCAGTCCAACAACCTCCTGCCCTGCCCAATATGTCCCATCTATTTTAATCTGCAGGAAGAACTGTGGTGGAGTTAGCATAAAGCTAAGTGAATGAAACTATAAGCAACAGTCCAACCTAGCATAACAATCTGTTTACATCAAATAACAATAAACAGAAAATCAATCAATCACTCAACATCCAATCAATGTCATACACGCAACATCATGAGGATCGGTGGTCCCTGAGACACCCTAATACCGGTTTGGTACTCAAGGAACTCTTATCAATCATCTGTATTGGCCCATACAGAACTACCGATAACTTGTTGTCAATCACACACGACCTAGATCTCTAAACCAACATTTCAAGTTTCCGAGATCTCCTGTCGTCTACAATAACAACAAGTCCAACCATCAAATCAAGTTGACCTCAAAATCTTACATACTAGCACAATCGGCCAAGTAAGCAACTAATTAAACTATCATGACAAGATATCTCTACATATGTATCATATCAAAGTAATACTATAAATTACTTGTTGTAAATCAAATCATTACAACTAAATCACACTGAGGTTACAGATCCACTCACCTACACCTCAGCTGCAAGCTCAGAAGTCTAATATTACTGAGCCTTCTACACATCTGAGAATACAATCAATAAACAATGAGTTAGTAACTTGTATCAACTGATAATACTTATGTAATTAACATCGTTACACAATCATAACATAATTACATGTATCAAGTGATCCCTAAGATCACAGCAACAAAAGTTCAATTCGGAGCATAATCAAAAAGTCCCGAATTAAGGTCCAAAAACAGTAAAATGCCATTTTCGACCCCTAAACGACCCCGAAAAGCCAAAAATCATCTAGACTCTTAGAATAGAGCTTTGATCATTGGGCCGTTTTCGAGTCACCATGTAAATTTCAACCCAATCCGAGTTAATGAAAATTTGTCAATTTCAAGTGTCGCTAAAAACACCACCTTCTAAACACTTATGCATTTTCAAAATTTGCAAAATCCTTCAAACTTTTTCTCATGCAAACGCGATCCGGGTAATAATGGCTGGATCGCGTTCACCCTCAGAAAAAGTTCTGTCACCGTTTTACACTTGGCAACGCGATCCAGACAAATTCTTGGGATCGCGTTCCCAAGAACAAAACTCGTCCGATTCCTTTTATAACTAACGAACGCGATCCTGGCTAGGGTTCTGGGATCGCGTTTGAACCTTTTTCAGCTCATCTTCATCCCTGATCAAACCCTAACCTACGGGTTTTAACCCATAACCCCCAAAACTCGATTTCAAATCGATTTAAACCACTAGAAACCTCAGGTAATCAATATGTAACACTTCTAGCATGTTTCTAACATTGATTTCACATCAAATCAATAATTTCTAATATTTCAATCATAATCCAATTAAATCAAACTTACTTACAATTTTGAATGAAGAACACCATGATTATGATGAAACTAACTCAAGATCACAGCTCCAGATTCAATTTATGGTTTTGATTTTGAGTTTCATAAGGTTTTTGAGAGGATTTGAAGAATTGAAATAAACTTTCCAAAAAGGGAAAGTTAAATAAATAGTCGGTTCAACTTAAACCGCCTTCAATATACGGGTATAATTTAATACCCCATCCCAATCTATTGCCTGGAACCCGAAAACCATTTGCGAGTTCAAACATTTTATTGCACCGTCAACTATATTAATTTACAACAATTAATAATTTACTTATCACATTGGAATATTCGACTCCTATTCCAATTATTTCAACTATTTCAAACAATATTATTTCCAAACACGTTTAAATACATATTTAAATCAAGAAATAATATATAAACAACTAGGTCCATTTCGAGGATGTTACAACTCTCCCCCCCTTAAAGAGATTTCGTCCCCGAAATCTAACCTCATTCAATCTGTCTAATGTGAGATAATCACATATATCTTAACATACATTTGTCCTTAATAGCAACTTACAACTATACTTAGACTGTTTGAATTCTTTCCACATGCACATATCTAAATGTACATGCTTCTGTCTTTTCCTACGCACACATACAGTGCATTTAATCAATATCATCAATCAGATATATCTTATAGACAAACACTTACTTCAACAAGTGAAATCTAACATCACTTAATAGGTCTATGCAACCAAAAATTAGCAACCTGCTAAAATCTTTAACCTATTCTCACTGTTCATCACTGTTAACAATAAAACAGAAACAATAACAACAACAGTGGTTATAGAACCACAACACACTTAACAACACTGAAAGTTAATTTCAGTTCACGACTAACAATCAGCCTAATATACAAATCATAATCTTAAATCTCTACCATCAAAGATCTGAAATTCAAATCTAGGTCAACTTTTCATCCAAAAGTTTCATACCTATACTCTTTTGAATACCCAATCATATTCACATATCATTTCAATTTACTTAAAAGTAATTCAGATTCATATCACCTTAATAAGCAAAGCAGATGTCAAATTCAGTAGGTAAAACCACAATCAACAAGTGCTTTGCTCAATCAACAAAAGTACTAAAATCAAATATTACCTACATTCAATCAACCTCTACATTAACTTATTTCTGCTTGTAACTCCTTTTATTACAACCTATCAATTGTCAACAACAACAGTTGTCCACTCATATATTTCAGTACACTTATCAATACTTACTATTTATTTTCAAAATCTAACTAACCATCAAGTTAGAATTCATATATTACTTAAACTGGTAAGACATCCATAATCTTATCATAGCAACCAATTAATTACTTTACAATCTTAAGCTACTAATCACAAGCTTTTAGAATTTATATGACTTTAATCACCCAATCACTTAGTACTAAATTCCATCAATCTAGCAGCTAAGTTAACATTAATCAATATTATGATACTACAGGTCAAGCATCATAATATCACAATGTGCTACTTTTCAACACACTTTTAACAAAATCTACATCAAGTTAATCACAATTAACTAACTTTACACAACTTATGGCATATTTTAATTCATTCTATTAAAATTCATCCTGCCATTTATTTTCATGTATACCACACATACATACACAATTTCAGGCAACTCTCTAAAATGGACACTTACACCTCAATTCCATTTAATTCCATATCCTAGGCCATTCAGACTGTTAAAGTTTTTATCAAGCCTTCACATTATTACCAATCATCATATATCCATACCACAGGACATGGAACAATTATCAATCAACAACTCTATGTTTCACTTATATACTTACCAACTTGTATATAACTTAAACAATTCAACTTCCAGATATCCTTTCATATCATTTCTTATTTAGATCTAATTCCAATTTACTACTTTATCACTTACTTCATTTGTATACAATCAACAATTAACTAAAGAATCCATTCAATTCTTTCAATACTTAAGTAACTCACCATAAGGTACCCAATCAACTTATGCCACTATTAATAATAACTTTCAATTATTTCTTATCTTACATTCTTACCCAATCAAAGCTATCATCACAAGCCTCATACACTGGTAAGAAATTTCTTATCACAATTCTAATCAATGTAACTTAATTTGCACCTTTCAACAAATTATAACTGTCATATCATAACGTGTCTTCACATCTGTATAATTTCTTAACATATATTCAGCTCAAATATCCAATATTACTTAATTGAATACTCAATTACAATTAACAATATTTCGATTACTTAATACTA
Organism: Helichrysum umbraculigerum; assembly: GCA_949592205.1. Taxonomy (NCBI): domain Eukaryota; kingdom Viridiplantae; phylum Streptophyta; class Magnoliopsida; order Asterales; family Asteraceae; genus Helichrysum; species Helichrysum umbraculigerum. The sequence goes on from CATIUR010000011.1 coordinate 4,229,184, forward strand.
GCTTTAAGTAATAATCAAGTTTCACAAACTTAAACAATTCATCTATCTCCTTTGGATCTTAAATGACCCATTTCAACATGTTTTGACTAATCAAGGAATTCAATCACATTCCACACAATCATAACATTTCAATCTAGGTTAGACTATTTCAACACACACAGTTGACTATGTGTCAACCTTGATCTCAATCAACCAATCAATAAAATCTTCTAACTGCTGTTTCTCAAGTTTGACCTATCCTCAAACCAATCACAAGCAATTAATTTTATACACAATTCTCTATTCATGGTTTGACTTTCAAAGTTAACATACCATCCATATTAACTCATAACAAACCATTTCATCTTATATGTTCACCTTCAAACATATATTTTAAATTATTACATTCAATAATACTAGAAATTCCTCAAGCAAGACAATATCAACCTATTTCAACTTTGGCATCATACAAGCCAACTACAAAATAGTGACCCCTTAAAACACTATCAAATTCATCTACAAGTAATCTATCAAAATCAATCACAATTACTCATTCAACAAAATCAAATTTGTTAATTAGGTTTATCATCAAAGCCTCTATCAATGACAACTATCATTTACACTCTCACCTTTACAGTCTAAAGGTCACAGTTTTATCAACTGATTGTTTTCTTATCAAAACAATTATTAAACAACTTAGCATACTATCATGCTCCATTTCCAAAATCACATTACATTTCTTTTATACCAAGTAGCCTCAACAAGTTCATGTGACACAACATAATATAACAACGGTGATCAGGCGTTGCAAGATTATGTTCTTCACAATCCATTCTCAGGCTACTCTACATTATAATTATCAATGTGATCTACTCTTATCTCATATATATTAAATACTTTATGATTTCAAATCAATCAACATCTATTTAATAGTTTCTAACAGCTGATACATACTCAAAATCAGCTTACTACTTTACATATTCAACCTTACATATGCAAGTCATCTCACATACACACAATGTTCTAATTTTCAACAACTGAATTACTCAGTATCTCACTTATCTGAAACCTCAAACACATGATAACTCATCATCATTGTTTCAATACTTAACACTAATCAATGTCCCTATTTACCTCCAAATTCAGGACACATCTTAATTAATTATCATCATTTTGACATATGCTATACCATTAAGCATCACTGTCACCACAAACCTACTCAATCATGTTACTATAAAACATTTCATTTATTAATTTACAATTGATTAGAAAGATCTATCACTTCCCAAATCAATTTCACCTTATTATTTTCTACTTTTCTCATAAACCTATTCATCTTGGTTTAGATCAACTGTTTAGCTATAATCAAAACGTATCATATAGCCACATAAACACATATTTTCTCAAATAGCAGTCATCCTTCAATCAAATGACACAACATTCTTTAACAAGGATTTAGATCACACCTTGTGATCAATCCATTAACATAATGCTATCAATTATCTTCGTCTCACCAATAAAGACACTCCTTAGGTTCTAACATCAATCATGTTAAACCTTAATCAACTCTTTATCTACTCATTTACTCACATTTCTGCATTTTTCAATTCAATCAGAAATAATCACCACAATGAGTATCCCATTCAATACCTCTATCCTCATGTCATCCTATAACAATCATTAGTTGACTCAAAACTGGAAAATCATATCAGTCTGACTCAATTAACTTTACAACAAAGCTTACTCAACATAACAGAGTAAACAATTCAAGTTAATGTAAATTAACATAGGCTTATCGAAGATTACCTGACAAATCTTAAGCCAAGAATTCATCTCTGCAATCAAAACAACAACTTCACAACTTGTTAAGAATTAGTACATATTCAACCTATCACTTTCTCACACATTCACTAATCAACTAACCCCGCACCCACTGGAATGTTTGACTCAACTCAATCAAAGTTTAGGATTGAACATTCTGTCATGTCCAATTCACCCAAACTATTGCTCTGATACCAACTTATAACACCCCTCGTTAATTATAAACATTTAATATAATATTTGCGACTCGGAAGCGTATATTTAAAACATACTATCAATGTACTCAGAATGTCGATAAACTTTTTCAAATCCAATACATGACATTTCAACAAACTCGGTGTTATATAATACAAATACTTCTTTGATTATCAAAATTAAATCAGAGTAACAGCCTGTCAAACATTCCATCCAGTCCAACAACCTCCTGCCCTGCCCAATATGTCCCATCTATTTTAATCTGCAGGAAGAACTGTGGTGGAGTTAGCATAAAGCTAAGTGAATGAAACTATAAGCAACAGTCCAACCTAGCATAACAATCTGTTTACATCAAATAACAATAAACAGAAAATCAATCAATCACTCAACATCCAATCAATGTCATACACGCAACATCATGAGGATCGGTGGTCCCTGAGACACCCTAATACCGGTTTGGTACTCAAGGAACTCTTATCAATCATCTGTATTGGCCCATACAGAACTACCGATAACTTGTTGTCAATCACACACGACCTAGATCTCTAAACCAACATTTCAAGTTTCCGAGATCTCCTGTCGTCTACAATAACAACAAGTCCAACCATCAAATCAAGTTGACCTCAAAATCTTACATACTAGCACAATCGGCCAAGTAAGCAACTAATTAAACTATCATGACAAGATATCTCTACATATGTATCATATCAAAGTAATACTATAAATTACTTGTTGTAAATCAAATCATTACAACTAAATCACACTGAGGTTACAGATCCACTCACCTACACCTCAGCTGCAAGCTCAGAAGTCTAATATTACTGAGCCTTCTACACATCTGAGAATACAATCAATAAACAATGAGTTAGTAACTTGTATCAACTGATAATACTTATGTAATTAACATCGTTACACAATCATAACATAATTACATGTATCAAGTGATCCCTAAGATCACAGCAACAAAAGTTCAATTCGGAGCATAATCAAAAAGTCCCGAATTAAGGTCCAAAAACAGTAAAATGCCATTTTCGACCCCTAAACGACCCCGAAAAGCCAAAAATCATCTAGACTCTTAGAATAGAGCTTTGATCATTGGGCCGTTTTCGAGTCACCATGTAAATTTCAACCCAATCCGAGTTAATGAAAATTTGTCAATTTCAAGTGTCGCTAAAAACACCACCTTCTAAACACTTATGCATTTTCAAAATTTGCAAAATCCTTCAAACTTTTTCTCATGCAAACGCGATCCGGGTAATAATGGCTGGATCGCGTTCACCCTCAGAAAAAGTTCTGTCACCGTTTTACACTTGGCAACGCGATCCAGACAAATTCTTGGGATCGCGTTCCCAAGAACAAAACTCGTCCGATTCCTTTTATAACTAACGAACGCGATCCTGGCTAGGGTTCTGGGATCGCGTTTGAACCTTTTTCAGCTCATCTTCATCCCTGATCAAACCCTAACCTACGGGTTTTAACCCATAACCCCCAAAACTCGATTTCAAATCGATTTAAACCACTAGAAACCTCAGGTAATCAATATGTAACACTTCTAGCATGTTTCTAACATTGATTTCACATCAAATCAATAATTTCTAATATTTCAATCATAATCCAATTAAATCAAACTTACTTACAATTTTGAATGAAGAACACCATGATTATGATGAAACTAACTCAAGATCACAGCTCCAGATTCAATTTATGGTTTTGATTTTGAGTTTCATAAGGTTTTTGAGAGGATTTGAAGAATTGAAATAAACTTTCCAAAAAGGGAAAGTTAAATAAATAGTCGGTTCAACTTAAACCGCCTTCAATATACGGGTATAATTTAATACCCCATCCCAATCTATTGCCTGGAACCCGAAAACCATTTGCGAGTTCAAACATTTTATTGCACCGTCAACTATATTAATTTACAACAATTAATAATTTACTTATCACATTGGAATATTCGACTCCTATTCCAATTATTTCAACTATTTCAAACAATATTATTTCCAAACACGTTTAAATACATATTTAAATCAAGAAATAATATATAAACAACTAGGTCCATTTCGAGGATGTTACACAACTTATGGTCAATAATGGTTTAATCACTGAACTTTCAATTTGTTTCGTTTTAACCACTCAACTTTGTTTTAAACGTTTTAACCACTCAACTTATGAGTTGACCATACTTTAACCACTAAAGTTCATTTAACCATTTAAAAAAACCCTTCGTTAACTTATAATGAAAGTTTAGATCGGGATATATAAACTTTGAACTGATTTTTTATCGACCAAGGTTGTCAAGAGAGAGATCTTACCTAGGATCGTTTTTTCTTCACAAGATCGAAATCGTAAGATCAAATCGGGATCGTAAGATATTACGATTTCGATTTGAGCAAAGGATCTTACGATGTCGATCCGATCCGATCTTACTTAACATGAATATAAGTTAAGAAAGTATAAATTAGTTAATTTTTATCCAATAAAAGGTTAATAGGTTTATTATTTGTCATACAATTAATCTTTTATATGCATTATAATACACATTTATGAGATCATAATTTATGAGTAGGATCTTACGATCCCGATTTGATCTTACGATTTCGATATTGTGAATACAAAAACGATTCTAGGTAAGATCTCTCTCGTGACAATCTTAGTCGATAAAAAAATCAGTTCAAAGTTTATATATCCCGATCTAAACTTTCATTAAAAGTTAACGAAAGGGTTTTTTAAATGGGTAAATGAACTTTAGTGGTTAAAGTGTGGTCAACTCATAAGTTGAGTGGTTAAAACGTTTAAAACAAAGTTGAGTGGTTAAAACGAAAACAAATTGAAAGTTCAGAGATTAAACCATTATTGACCCTAAGTTGAGTGGTTAAAACATTAAAAAAAAAGTTGAGTGGTTAAAACGAAAAAAAGTAAAACTTTAGGGATTAAACCATTATTGACCCCAACAAATATCATATATACCCAACATGAATTCAAAATTACATATATACCCAATTTTTCAAATTAATTATAAATAAAAGTCTAAAAATCACTAATAATCATCTATTAACCCCCTAATGACTATTATACCCTTAACTTCTTTCACAACCCTCACCCCCTTTGTTATTATTTTATAATGGCAGATGAGTTCCAAATTGGAAAATTAAGGTATATTGTTTTTTGGTTTGGATGGCAACAATGTGCATAAATTTACATTTTGCATATGAGAATTTAATTGGGATTAATTGACTTTCCTACATATGATGAGAAAGCGAAGATAGCAAGTGATTGTTCGAAGTCAGAGGCATTGGGTGTGTTATTAACTCTTTAATGTACAGATACATTTATCTTAATTGTGATGGCTCATGGCTCCTAGATAGGATATATACATACGGTTGTAAATAGGTACACGCTTTTGCCATTTCATTGTTTGTGTAATAATCTCAAGGCCATGATTTTCAAACCTCCATTCAGAGTTGAAACCGTCATCTGTCCTCAGTTATAAAAATGGAGGGTTTGCCCCTTTTTAGAAGAAGATTAAGGGTATAATAGTCATTAGGGAGTTAATAGATGATTATTATTGATTTTCGAATTTTTATTTGTAATTAATTTGAAAAATTGGGTATATATGTAATTTTGAAATCATGTTGGGTATATATGATATTTGTTGAGGTTAAGGTAGAGATATATGTAATTAACCATTAAAATTGTTTTAAAAATTGCATTCATTTACGGCTTAAATCAATGTGATTATTGATATGAAGTTTAATCACATGTGATTTCCAAATGAAGTATGTGATAGTAACTGATAATTCATATGTGATTTCACATTTATGTTTATTTAAATATATAATCATAGCTCATTATTTTAAATTTACATGTAATTATCTTTTAATCACATATGATTACTAGTTATATATTTAAAACATGTGATTACAACTTAAGATTTTTATGTAGGTTGTATATTTGATTATTACATGTGATTATAGCTAGTGATTGTAAATATAATCATGTGTGAGTGTTAAATCATATGTGATTTAACATTAGGAATTTCAAACACCCATTAACATATGGAATAAAAAACTTTGTCGAAAGTATGGCGTGTAGGATCTCTAATCGAAGAGAAAAAGACTTTGATTACAAATATTTAATTTTTATAATTTATAGATATACAGTTGTGAGATATTTAAATTTTAAGAAAATAAGTAAGAAATGAGTATTTGAAATGGAACAAGGTTCCTTTATTTTTCACTTTTTTATTCTTCGCCTTTTCAACTTTTCTCTTTTTGATAAAAACATCTCATTGGTTGGCCCAGTAGGCTTACATGTATTGGTCCATGTTAGATTTCTTTTAGGCATGGGGTGTTTCGGTAAACTAGCTTTGCTTTTTGGGAGCATATATATATATATATATATAAACTAGTAGAGATTCGCGGTATGCGCCGGATACATTTTATGAAATCTATCAAGAAATTTTGTGATTAACGGTTGCATAATTTGTTTGATTATATTGAAGTTTAATTATGCCCCGATAACACCTAAAAATACGATTCTTGTTGATATCGGATCAAAAGCAATTCACTCCCGAATAACCAATATTACTGAATGTTAGTAGGAAATATTTGACTAACTGTGTTATTTCCAAGATTTAAATGTTTATATATGAACAAGATTACATGTCATTTATTATATACATCTATTTTGATTAATATGGATTTTTCTCAAATTTAGTTATGGGCATATAATTTTTTTCATTTTCATTGTGGATAAGGGTTATTGTGTCTTTTCTGAGCTTTAGAATTGTAAGATTAGAGAAGAAAAATGTTATACCCATTATAAGGCGTATGATATATATAATCATCAAGAGGCCCTAGAATAAAAGTTACTAAAAATGACTATTAAGAAAATCAGATGACATAAAGTTCTTAATATATTTGTTCTTACATTGGACGAAACTCGAATCCATATATAATAAGGCCGGCCATTGTTCCTTCGTAACTTATAAGTTTCAGATTCATACGAATACAATCATCTTTAAGGTCAACTTTTGAGTTGAATTTCCATAAACTAACCTCCATCCATCCATCTTCTCTTCGTCTTGGGACTTGTTTGATATCATGTAAATTCCATGGAGCTGGGGATCTAAAGTAAACAGTTTCAACCTCTTTATTGTTACGGTCTAGTAGATTTCGTATTTTCACTGGACAATGCAATCCGCGACATTTATCTGAAAGCTTGAATACCAGGTAACAATTATAATCTGTATCTGGTGACAACTTTTTACCCTTAATTTCGCGATTGATACGGAATACTTGTTTTATCAACAAGTCAATCACTACCGGAAATCTGCACGTTTAATATTATATCATTTCATTAAATGCTTCTTAGCCACACTCAAGATGTAAGACTTTTGCCATCACTACAACAAAAAAGTTATTTGTTCACACATTTTTCTATACAATTTTAAAAAGTGTGATTTTTTTTTCAATTTTTCACACTTATAAATGTGTATAAATTTTTAACATTTATAAGAGTGAAAAATCATCACATTTTCACACATATAAGTGTATGAAAAAAAAAAGTTCACACTTATTGGTGTGTACAAATATAAAATTGATCACACCTAAAAGTGTTAAACTAAATTTGTGACGCTCAATTTGTTCACACTTCTTTTGCACTTCTTTTGTGTGAGGAAATGATATGTGACAAATTTATTTTACAATTTTAAGTGTGATCAACTTTATGTTTATACACAGTAATAATTGTGAATTTTTTTTTCTTACACTTTTATATGTGAAAATGTGATGATATATCACACTTATAAATGTTATAAATTTATACACATCTATAAATGTGAGAAATTTAACAAAAAATTCACACTTTTAAAAATTGTGAACAAATAGCTTTTTTGTTGTAGTGCATCTAGCTTATTATGGGTAAATTACAACTATATATGTAGGTAAACATATATAAGCATGTAGTAACTACTTTAAATGTATATAAATGAGAAATATACAAATTAAGAAAAGTACAGGAGTTAGAAGAGGATCAATAAAAAAATTGAAGTTCGTTCAAAAAGCAAACCTGGACTGTTCTGACGTTTTCCATTTAAGAAACTTCCCCTCGTAAAAAGAGCTAATCTTTAGAAATTTCCCTGCCCAAACCATATAAAGTTTCGTTCCATCCACTTCACTTATATGGGAAAACTCGCCATTAAAAAGTTTGCAAGCCTTTTCAAGCTCATCTTCAGTTGACAAATGTTCCAACTGGTCCATGTTCGAGTTTAATTTAAAGGCTTGTTCGGTTTCCCTTAATTTCTCCATTTCTTCAAGTTTCACCTGTATATATATAAAGATCATAAGACGTGTTAAAAACTTGTGCTGTACAACCGTGAAATTTTGCTCAAACATCTCTACCTACATTGCAAATAAGCAGAAAAAATATAGTATGAGAATTTAGAACTTGCATTGTCGATGGCTCGAAACTCAATTCCTTCAATGTAAACGACACCGCTTCCGCAATAGTATTTCGAAAAACTCTCTAGTAAAACCTCAAACTCAGTTTCTTCGTTATGATTGAAGAATCGAAACAATTCAATCTGCATCCACGTATCATCTCTCTGTTCTGCGAAGTATGCATGCATTGTTTCATTCCGCATTGTATACTTTAGGTTCACATACATGTGTTTAGTTGGAACTTTTTTCCGATCACCAAATTTGAAGATCAGATGAACCCCATAATTGACAGTTGGTGATAGAAATTGAGTTTTAATCTTGATTTGGATCATTAAATTTGAAGCATCTGACATCATCGATACTTTGTGAAACCTGCACATGTTATAATTGAAGATATTAATTAATTAGTCTACATGAATTGACTCCTAGACATACATTCTTTTTTATTTTTGGATTTAGCAATTATTAAATATCCGTATACACTCGAGATTTGTACACGTGCACCTTTAAAATTTTGAACAAGGGTGTGTACAGAAATGTACCTAAACATGGCATATAAAAATGTGGAGAAAATTATTCAAAATTTGCAGACATTAAAAGTTTAATTTCTAATATCTACACATTTTATTGAAAAATGTTCCAAAGTTCGTTAAGTATTAAAGTTTATATATAAATTTTTGTAGATATGTACTTCTAATATTAATTTCTATATGTTAATTGAGAGCCGAGATGACCTTGATTTTGGAATGAGCTTCCACTTAAGCAATGCTGGGTTTTTGAAGCAAAACATTCTTGCTGATATCAGTTCCTTTCTTCTTTTATTTTTGTCAAATGAAATCGACTGTCACGTAAAACAAAACAAATCAAAACCAATATTTTATTGTGTGATAACACACATCATACACACAAATATATACTCCCCCAATCCCGGTCAATAGGTGAGAACTGTGCCCAGACCGCCAATTTAAAAGTCACCTCAAATCTCCAAATCAAAATTACTTTAATACGGTAAAGAAATTAATCAGACAAATTTTATCATTCAATTCATATTTTTATCCTTTTTAATGTGGTGTTTGTCAAACATTATATTTTCTTTAAAATTTAATTGGATGCAAAACCATGTATTGTTTAGCATCTGTAAATTTAGAGGCGTAATTAGGTGGATGATCGTACTTATGTGTAAAAAGCAGTTAGGTGTAAAATGAAGTTAAAATCTTAATTCAATTAAGGGAGAAATAAAAAAGAAAAAATAATAAAAATTGGAGATGCAAAACGAATACTCACGCCAAAAAGGTGGTTATTTTGTAATGACACACACGAAAATCCAAAAGTAAATGATTGAAGTTAATTAAGATATACTAAAGAGATAAACGAGCTAATTACCACTTTGCCTACTCGAAGGAGGATTCCTTCAGAGAACAATATGTCACAGAGATCCTTTTTCTTTATGTTGGAGTTAATCTTGGCGTTTTTTGACATTTGAATTAATCGTTCGTAATCCGTTGGAAGTTTGGCCTCCCAGATTTCATAGTCCTCCTGTATAATAATAATTATTAATTAATCGAGTAATAGTTATTAATCTATATATCTATGTATTTGAATATGTTCGTTTGAGAACCCACATTCTACTTTATTATTTAAAATAATTTACTTAATATAAAACTGACGTTTATTATATGAATATAAATAATTTACTAAATATACTCGAAGCTTCATCACAGAATCAGATCTACTACTTTAAATTAACCAAGAATGTCGAACACCTACCCGGCCCTTAATATACTTTCAATTCTTAAAGAAAGCCAATTAATGTTTGTAGAAGTTTGCGAACTTACTTGGTATTCCAATGCTTTCTTAAGTTGTACTAGCACTTCGCTTGCCAGAGGCCGTTTATCTGAATCAGGATCTAAGCATTGATGGGTAATCTTTGAAAACGTATCATATGATTTTGGCCCAATTGTTCCTTTTATACCCTCAAACACCATCTCATCCAGTTTACCTTCTTCAAAGCACCGTTTAGCTATTAAGCGTAGGTCATCGTCGTCTGAATACACAAGCCTCCCGCACAAAATCTCCAATAAAACCCCACCAAATGGGTATATATCATCGTGTATTGCTCTCCAGTTAGTGGTTTTACTATCCTTGTCGTGTATCTCATGAAACTCAAAGTCAGAAATTTTGGCTTTCCAGTCACCACTTAGTAGAATGTTACTACTTTTAATGCTCTTATGTATCACACATTCATTGTTTGAGAAACCTTTATGAATAAACTCTAACCCGCTTGCAATATCAATGCATATTGCAAGACGTTTCACCCATGTAAGATCGTCTTTGTTCAACCATTGATCGAGACTTCCTTTAGACGCGTACTCATAAACTAAAATACTTTCATACAATTCATCACAATAACCTTCTATTTTGATGATATTCTCGTGTTTAAGCATTGCAAGAATATGAAACACTCGATTAAATACATAATATCCTTGACCCAAATCTGTAGCAAACCGCTTTGCAACAACGATTTTCGTTCCATTCGCATGTGGAAGCTGTCCTATGTATACCTTCCCACTTCTTCCTCCTCCAATGCACCTCTCATCACTGAACTTATCCGTGGCTTTGTTTATTTCATCGAGTGAAAAGTTGAATTGGTTATGGCGTAAAAACTTTTTTGCATCAACCTGGAGTCAATTAAACTTTAATATTACTCGTATTATTTTTTATATATCTAAATACTAGTTTTAAACCTACCTCCAAATGCAATCACTACAAAAAATAATATCATTTGATCATATTTTTTACTTCACACTTTTAAAAAGTTTGTAGAACTTTTTGTAAAAGATAAGATTCTCCGGACCTATATGTGTAAAAAAGAAAAGCTCACCATTAAAAGTGTGGAGAAATTACAACTTTTTAACACTTAAAAATGTGAAAAAATTTTGTAACACATGACTTTCGAACGCAAGAGGAAGTGTGGATAAATTGGGTGTTATAATCTTTTTAATTTGCACACTTTTAAGTGTTGACAATTTCTCCAAACTTTTAAGTGTTGACAAGTTGTAATTTCAATTCTCCACTCTTTCAAAGGTATATTTTTCCCCTTATACTTATATATGTGAAAATTGTGGTGATTTCCACACTTATTGATGTAACCATTTTTTACACAATTATAAGTGTGAATATTTTATATAATTTCACACATTTTAATAATAATAAATTTATATTCATTTGAAAACTTCGTTTGTATGTTCTTAATTTGGGTTTATAAATCTGCAACTTCAAACTTTGTAGAATAATAAAAATAGAAAATGATGTTGCATTGAATACGAGGGATTAAACTTTGTAGAATTAGGAACTATGGTATATAATCAAATGATGACACATTGCAATATAATTTAGGTAAACACCAAATAATTATATTAGAATGTAAAGTTCATCTCCTCATATTTATAAATTAATAGCTTTAAACAATCATATATGAGATATATGGGGTATAAAATATTAAATCGAGGATGGTTGAAAAGGGAAAAAAAACTATTGTATGCTATTAATAATAGAGATAAAAAGAAACATAGGAGGAATAGAGAATGTCAACTTGGGAGGAGTTTGAAAAAAAAAGGGATTGATGATATATTTAATACTAGCGTATATCCCGTCCGATGAACGGCTTTGTAAATATAAATATGAAGTATATGAATAGGGAGTCACAAAATGAATATCACAACGGCTATAAATATAAAATTTTGACCTATACCCCAAAAAATCATTACTACAATAGTAATGTAATTGATACTTAGACAAATTCTTAATGAGTCTAAAATATATTTGTTAAATTTTTTGAGATAAGCTAAAAGTTATTGATCACACTTTTTTGATAAAAAAAATTAGTTTCAAATGTTTAGAATCTTGTCAACTAATCAATTGTTATATCCAATAAGAAAGACTTCTTAATGATTACCTATGAAGTTATTGTGCTCATGTTTCTCATACAATAACTGAATGTATACTTGAATCATTAAAATTGAATGGTAACGCATGAATAGATAAGTAAATCTCTTTAAGAGTTTTGTAAATAATTGAAATTCAAGATCAATAAACAGTTTCTATACATGTTGTTACAAAATAGAATATAATTAAGTTTGAGCAATGTATAGTAGAAAATTAAAAAGTGTTATAATCTTTCATGAAAATTATGTCAAGTTGTAATGTTGCAAAGTTAAAATGATAAAAAAGTTAATATTACATATTTCTAATATGAACATAGTCCCTAAAAGTAAGTTATAAATTAATTTTTCGTTTTCATAACACTTTACGGGCACAAATGCAAACCTAGATCTTAACTAATGATATAACAAGGAGTTAAGCAATGGCCAGGAGATTGACGAAGATAAGAAAGGTTTGGTTACTATTCAACCACAACTTTAAGTCAAGTTTAAACTATTTATTACAATGTCAAAAATAAATTATCATCTTTTAAAACCATGGAAAGCTATTTAATACATATAAAGTTTGTTATTAATAATAAATAAATTGTTAGTGATAATCTACTTATTACTTATTGCCATTACTATCAACCAAACCTCTCTATATTTCAAAATCCTTGGTCAAAAGGTCATTATGTCTATCATATTATGACACATATATGGCAAAAAAAAACTTAGTAAATATGAGATTGCCAAGTAAGATTGTTTCTTCTTCTTTCAATATGGAATACCATGTAACATATCTAGGGGGAAAGCCTTTTAGTATATAGGTAATATAGGGAGCATGAAACTTGTCATATCCATTCATCTCAAGATAAGTATCCACCTTTGTATTTTATATTATCTCAAAATAAGTGTGAACTTCCAAAAATAGCATATCAACCTTACAATTTAACTCTCAATATAATTCTTTTCAAAACTGATATTTGAGAGTTTGTGCAAAAAATAAGGGTAAAAGTGTCATCTTCACTACCACTATGAGACAACGTAATTCTTAAGCTCCATAAAAACTAATTGTGAACACTTATTTAGAGATGTAGAGAGTATTAACTTGTTAAAAGAAATCAATACTGTATTATATTCTTCTTAAGCAACTAAAATGAAAATAATACCCAAATAACAAGGCTTAACTAATAATAAGTATTAACTAATGACATCATCAATATCAATGCAATTATTAAGTTCCAAGAAATAAATTATTCTATTAGAATGTATTTTATATCTCTAATTAAAAATAAAACGATGTCAATTTCAAATGTGTAAATTATAAAAAGAATTAGATATATCTTTTGTAAGGCATTTAATTTTGATAATCGGGTGGAGCTGAGTTTTGAAAAAAAATAAAGCAATGCTATGGATCATTCTATTCACAAAAAAAAATTAATTATGAACCTTCATTTCATTTTAGCTTCACACAAAATTACAAAGAAGTGAAGCTTTATATTTTTTTGCTTCGCATAAACTTTTAACTTTAAATCTTTATTTTATTTTATTTGACAAATATTTTTAATTGTACACATTTATTATTTATTGCCTTCACTAGAAATTTTTAATTGTAGGCCTTCATTAATTTTCAGCTTCACATTTATTCAAAAATGAGTGAAGTATCTTTGTTCTCATTTTAACAGTGTGTTCTCAATTGAACCTAACTATATATATATATATATATATATATATATATATATATATATATATATATATATAATCGTTGAAGGATCTAAAAAGAAGTAAATTTTAGTGGAGAAGGGGGAGAAGCATTTTAGACCATTCATTTCAAATCAGGGTTATAGGGGTATAATTGGTATTTCAAATTAATTGTATCTCTTCATTTATTTCCTATAATTATGGATGGTCGGTTTTCTTTTTCATTTTTTATTTATATTTTTTCTTCAAATACAAATTAATTTATCAAGATCGTTGAAAGTACTGAGAATGTAATCATGAAAGCAACCAAAAACTTTTTGCAGGAAAGAATTAATTATGTTTATTGATAACATCGAATAAGTACTATATTTATATAATAATATTTTTCTATTTTTATATACTTTTATTACAATTATTTGATAAAAGATATTTATTTCGTTCATATTTGCAAAATAGGTAGAAATGGAGCTTAAATTAGAAAATGAACGAAAATGGGTTAAATAAAGTAATTTTTATATAAAAGTTAATTAGACCTAAATTTAGTTGGGATAAAGTGACTAAAGACCGAAGAAAATAATTAAAATATATGAAATCTGAAAGTTAAATGGATTGCGTGAAAATAATTAGATTAAATAAAGTTTACAAGTTGGACTAAATAATAAGTGAAATAAATAATAATAATAATAATAATAATAATAATATAATAATATTACTAACTAACGTAAATAATAATAATAATAAAGTTATTAATAATAGTAATAAAATAATTAATAATATATAAAATGATGATGATGATTCCTTGTTCGGCTGTTTGCAGAGGCCACGTGAAGCAAGTAGGATTTTACTATTTTAGGCCCGGTCAAAGCCAAGTCAAACGTGGCATATGTATCAACAAAACATGTAAAACGTGGCAATCTGGATAAAAGCTTTCTATATGGGATTGGAGTGAATGATGATGAAACAGAATTGGTCGCTTCAGAGTTATCATGTAAAACTGGATCCTTTCCTTTTAACCATCTCGGGTTATGCATTGGCGGGAACATGAATATCATACGTAATTGGAAACCAGTAGTTGATGTCTTCAAAAAAACGGCTATCAGCGTGGAAATCTAAAACACTCTCATTTGGAGGTAGAATTACACTAATAAAATCAGTGCTAAATTCCCTACCAACTTATTATTTCTCGTTATTTAAAGCTCCGATTGGAGTCATTGAATCACTTGAAAGAATAAGAAGGGAATTCCTATGGGGTTTCGATGATGTCTCAAAGAAAGTAAACTGGGTTTCATGGTCAAAAACCATCTCGACAAAGAGTAACGGGGGAATTGGCCTTGGTTCACTTAGAGAGACGAATTTGGCATTACTTTCTAAATGGTGGTGGAGATTTAAATCGGAACCGGAACGTTTATGGAGAAAGGTTATTTGGAGTATTCATAACTCTTCTCGATCTTGGAATTTTATTCCAAGAAAAATCTCAGTTCCTGGGCCTTGGAAACAGATCTGCTCAATCTTGGATCAGTTGCAAGAAGTTGGTTTCGACATTCATAATTTATATCATGTAATCCCAGGTACGAATTCGGATTTGTTCTTTTGGTATGACAAATGGATTTCGGATACTCCTTTGCGTCTACAGTTCCCTAATCTGTTTCTCTTAGAAGCAAAAAAATTGTGCTCTATAAAAGATAGAATTCAAATTACAAATGGTAGCAAATTGTTGAAATTTCATTGGATTCGAGAGCTTAATCAGTCGGAGCATTCTGAGGTGAATATGTTAATTGATTTGATCTATCCTATCAACTGGGCCGGGGAATATGACGAATGGAGGAATGATGCCTGCATATTGGGCAAATACGAAATCAGGGTAATAAAATCAAAAATCGGAGAAGCACAAGAAGAGCCTCTGGGGTACAATTTTAATTGGATAAATTGGATACCTATTAAAGCTAATTTCCTATTATGGAGAGTTTGGCTAGATAGGCTTCCAACAAAGGACAACTTGGTCAAAAGAAACATCATTATCGATTCATTGGAGTGCCGTGTTTCTAGATTAGAAGATGAGTCATTGGAACATTTGTTTGGATCCTGTGAAGTTACCATGAAGATATGGGATTATATTTCAAGTTGGTGTAGAATCCCAAACTTTTATTTCTTTTCGGCGCGTGATCTTCCAACTTTAGCTTCGCAATTAAATGGAGATGCGGAATGGAAACTTGGGGTGCATTTGATAATCGCTACATCCATATGATGTATCTGGAAGAACCGTAATAATGTGGTGTTTAACTCGGAGTTTAGATCGGTGAATGCAATTATTGATGAGATAAAATTCCTTTCTTTCTCTTGGATTAAGAATAGATCTAGATATAAAGCATTGACTATGGAGAAATGGAGTGATTTTAATTTTCGATAGTTTTCTGATTCTGATGTAACTTTCACGGTACTGTTTTGGTGTTCGTACGGGTGTTTTCAACGCTTTGTTGTCTACACCGAGTTAATGAAATTAATTGGTTTGACGTTAAAAAAAAAACAAAGACCTTCTAGAAGGTGGCCCCGATTGAGATGTTAATGACGGCTAAGCTGGATCATGAATGAGTTGGTGGAGAATTCTCATTTATCCGCCGGCTGTCACCTTTACCTTCGGGCTAAATTTGCCCAGCTTCAATTATAAATAGAGACTTAAACCTACATACGAAATATAACCCATACAATTTAATAATTCGTAAATACGAATTTTTAAACCCCAAATTCGACTAGAAACATTTTCTAGGGGTTTTAGGACCGACTTAGAGGCGCGGGAATGCAAGAGTCTGTCTACGATCAAGTGTTCGGAGCGTGATTTGCGGTTTTGGTTTGCATATTCTTTATTCATTATTCAATTTTGAATGTGTTTTATTATTGGATTATGTTTTTAGTGTATTACAACTTAGTCATGAACTAAATATTTTGTGTATTTGCTTAGATTACTTAGATGATGGTTTAATTATTTATTAATGTTTGGGGTTATTAATTCTATGAATATTTATTATACTTTTCCGATAATTGCATTGATTATATGCTTGAGTTGTTCTTAACATAGTTAATTGGTTTATGCCTTAGTTATATAGAATTAATTATGAACTTGAGACCTTGTACAAGGAGATAGTTTGAGAACGTTAAGATTTAGGAATATAATTAATGTGGTAATCATAAACGCTTGTATACTATAAGGTTGCCTACAAAGTTATAATAAATTATTGATATGTTTAATTGAATGAAGGTTGGGTGAGCAATACTAAGAAGAGGAACTCTCTATAGTATATTCGAGAGAATCTTGTGCTTTTCCTAAGTTTTATAAGATAGTTGAGACTTTGCACAAGGAGATTATCTATATTTGTTAATTCATCATAGAATTATTCCAAATAAGTAAATAAATAAATAAATAGGAAAACCTGAATCTAAGGAAAATAGTCTAAGTAAATACATATTTATTCTCTAATTGTTTACAACCCTTAGTTAATTGTTTTCTATGTTATTGGTTATAAATTAGTATTCTAAATTATGTTCGTACGGAACTAAAACGCCCCCATATTTACTGTTTTATTTGTAATTTACTTTTTATTAGTTAAACTATAAATTCTATTTTAATTAAACTACCGTTCCCAGTATTCGACTCGGATATGATTTACTTTAAAGCTATACTATACGAACGGGTTATTCTTGCCTGGCTTGTATGATAGTACTTATTTAGTATTTTCAATTTATTAAAACTTGTATTTTAACTCTATTCACACGACATCATTTATATCCAATTTCAAATTAAATTGTGTTTTTAATCGAATTTTCTATACAAGTCAATTGTAATTCTATATACTACGAATAAAAGTTTCCATCATCGGTTAAAATTGGATCAATGTCATCGACATCCAAGATCCTATAGCTTCATATTAGTTTACATGTTTACGTTCATTCAATAATGTTTAGTGAATTATATTTTACATTTATTAGTGTTTGATTATATTATTTTTTACTCATTCCAATTCATCCGAATGATATTATTCTACACTGTATCTTCATTTTATTCTTCCAATAAACAATATATTAACTTTTTGGTAGTTGATGTTATTTAATATATTTTGTAGAATCACATATATTAATATGTTAAGGTTATTTAAATAATCTCAATTGATTCACATATACGCATGAAACATGTTCAGAAATTTTTCAAATTTGATTGAGAAATTGTATAAAATTGATTCAAGAATTATAACATTGATTCACAATTTTATCACATCAGTTCATAAATTTTATCTAATCGATTCAAAGAATAGTATACCTTCTTTTATGATGCATGTATGTATAATGATGACTATATTTTATATTTAACATTAATTTTGATTCAAAAATGTGTAGTCAACACTTTTAAATTCATTGTTTCTTAACCTTATTTGACATTGAATCACTAATATTAGATATTGATTGGAAAATATATAACTTAGGTATCACTACTAATCAGTATAAGAACATCAAAATCATATATGTTCTAGCAAATTAATTCTTTCTTTCTTTCTCTTACATCGATTCAGATATTTTAATACTACCGAATCAAAATTTTATAACATTGATTCAAACAATTCAAAAAAATTGATTCAGAAAATTTATCACATTGATTCCTATATATATATATATATATATACTAGCCCTTAAACCCGTGTATAGACACGGGCTATACAAGAAAAAATAGTTATTTTTATAAATCTTAGTTTTGTCTTTTTTTAACGTTTAAAGTGTATAAATTTTTAGTTTATTATGATATACAAACAAAAAAGTAAAAAGTAATACATTTAATTATATTATTTTTTCACAAAAAATAAAAATAAATTTGACAAATTGAATTTGATAGCATTCTATATTTCAATGAAAGCTACGATATTTTATAAGTCACTAAATTATTTAAACTTAATTAATCGATATATTCCATGTAAATTTTATTATATAGTTAAAAATTAGAGACAATTATAGAATTTTAGTTTAACTCAAATTGATTTAATTAATATAATAATAAAATTAATTAATTTTTAAATTATTATTTATGATGTCATCGTCTCCTTATTTTTAGCTAATTTGGTAAAATTAAAAAATCATATTGGATAATTAAATCTCTGATGACATCATGAGATGTTTCCTATATATAATTTAAGATATATATTGATGATTGATTCACAAGTTTATTCATAAAGTTTATCACATTTGATATTGATTGAAAAATATATAACTTAGGTATCACTACTAATCAATATAAGAACTTCAAAATGGTACATATTTTAGCAAATTGATTCTTTTTTCATTTACATCTATTCAGAAATTTTAATAGTATCGAATCAAAATTTTATAACATTGATTCAAACAATTTACAAAAATTGATTCACAAAGTTTTTCACATTAATTCATATAGTATTAGATAAAATATTGATGATTGATTCAAAAATTTATTCATAAAGTTCGTCATATTGATCCTATATCATAAATTGATCGAATCATATATTTTTTCACAAAGTTTATCACACTGATTCATATATCATATAAGTAACATTGGTTCAGATTTTATGGTAGTATAACAACATAAAGTAAAAAATATTGAATCATGTGTTTTACATTATTATATTAATAATATTAATATTGTTGTATTAATAATATGTTTCTAACTTTATATTGAAAACATACAAAAAAAAAAAGAAAAGGTATAGTCCTTGTAACATTTGATCGAGTCAACGAGATTCATGATAATGTTAATATTTAAGCTCCTTTTTTATGAAAATTACATTGACCATTATTAATTGCATTACAAAAATCTGGCCATTTTAAAATGAGCAATAAACGGTTTCTTGATTAAGGTTTTTAACAATTTACTGTTATGCCCTCCACCATTTGGTATTACAATATTGCCATCAAGTATTTTAAATCTTTGGATACTAAAATCAAAGGTCAAGATCGTTTCTCTCCTTTTTCTCATTAAAAACTCTTCTCTCGATCCAACTCATATATATATATATATATATATATATATATATATATATATATATATATAAGATTAATATTCGTTCACATGTGAACAATTCAGTTTATATATGTTTTAAGATAGTTTTTTATATTGTTAACTACAATGATTTATATTATAGCAAAAATTTAGGATGAGACAATATGACGTAGTAAGTATATATTTATTTTTACATATGAAACTTCATGTTAAAGTCATTGAGTGTTTACATAAATTTTGATTGCAAATTTATTATATTAGGAACATTATTAACATACCAATTAAAAATACTTGTTTCGTTGAATGTCTTAAACTTTTTACTGTGGATATGAATTTAATATCTTTTTAACGAAAATATGTATGAAAATTTGTTTTACTTAGTAAACAAATAAATTGATATTGTACAATGAGTATGATTTTAATTTAGTATTTAAGATAGTTATCTAAATTTGATTTAATTGATTATTTAAATTATGATTTATGATGTCATCAAATTTATAATTTTAGTCAATTTGACAAAATTAAACTATTTTATTGACCAATTGAGTTTTTGATAATGTTATCAAGTGATTCTTATTTTATATTTAAGATATGTATATACATTATGTAATAAATTGTATATAGTTAGTACATTATAATAAAACTTCAATCATAATTACGTCGTTATAATTAAGCTATAAACAAGCTAATATAATTCAAATTAACTACACAATGGAAATAAAAAAATTAAAATTGCTTTAAAAGTTTTATGTTGATCAAAGTTTAGAATTCGAATAATAACCGAATCGAAACCAAAAAATTGAAAAAAAGAATCGGAAAAAAACCAAAACAGAACAGTTTTGATTTTTGAAAGACCGAACTATACGATTCGATTCAGACGAACCGTGAACACCTCTATTTAAGACCTAAGAAATAAATTATATTATTAAAATGTATGTTATATTTCTAATTAAAAAAACCTATGTTAATTTCAAATATGTAAATTTCTAAAAAATTACATATATCTTTTGTAAGGCATTTAATTTTCAAAATTCAGGTGGGGTTGAGCTGAGTTTTGAAAAAAAATAAAGCAATGCTATTGATCATTCTATTCAAAAAAAAAATAAAAAAAAATTAATTGTGAACCTTCATTTCATTTCAGCTTCACAAATTACAAAGAAGTGAAGGTTTATATATATATTTTTTCTTCACATAAACTTTTAACTTTAGATCTTCTTTTATTTTTTAGTGTATTATTATCAGAATAATTTATTATTTTTGATTTATTAATAATAACTATGTAATAACCTAATTTTCTCACAGATGTAGTAAATATGTCTTCTTTCCTCCTCTATATCTAAAGTATAGAGAATATAGAGATAGAGTAGCATATATCAAAGAGTAACAAAGATTTAAAAAGCTGTACAAAAGGAATTAAGGGCATAATTGTCCAGCCACATTGAATCCTTATGCAAAAAGTTAAAAAGACTCGCGTTTAAAAATCAGACCTCCTTTTTTTCTTCGAAGATAAAGTATTCAATTCAGACTTAAAATAACGAAAACTTACATGGATTTGAAGTGCCTCCCTAAGTAGGGTTACCACTTCACCTGCCGTCGGCCGTGCTTGTCTATTGCGCTGTAAGCATTGAACGGCGATCCTGTGAAGTATGGTCAATGATCGTGACTTAGTTACATCTGTTTCACACTCTGATAGCATTTTATCGAGTGTTCCTTTTTTCGTCAAACGACCTAGATGATCCTTGTCCGAAAAATTCTCTGCTGACCTCTGAAACATGATGTCACATAAAACTACACCAAACGAGTATATATCACATTCTTTGCTTAACATACCCGTACGCGCATATTCTGGTTCAGTGTAGCTGTCTGCATTACTTTTGACAGAATGTATAGTTTCTTGATTTACTGGAAGTATTATGGAATGCTCAAAACACGCAATTTTCACATTATTCATGTTGCGATCTGACATAATGGTACGGCTGCTGATATTCCCATGAATCACTCTCTCTTCTGTTACGAGACCTCCATGGAGGAACTCCAAACCACTTGCAATAATTAGGCATGCCTGTATAAATTTGATCCACGTACCGATTTTCAAAGACACATGCCATTCAAGATTTGTTATCCCATCATACGAAGTCTTATAAAGAATGATTCTTTCATCCATTTCATCACAATAGCCTACAAGACCAATCAGGCTCTCATGTTCATACTTTTTTAAAATTTTTAGCTCCCTGAGAAATGAAACTTCCGATTCATGATGACGGGTATCCAGAAGCTTTGCACCGAAGTTGATATATTTACCATCGTGTAAAATTCCTCCAATATATACTCCCCAATATTCCCCACTAAAACGAAAGTTCATATACCCGAAGTCATGAGTGGCTGATTTTATGAGTTGAAGTGGAACTTGGAAGATCTCTTTCCGTTTTTCCTGTGAAGCATGAGACACTCAACTAACTTCAACATATACAATTTCATAACAAATACATTTCATATCTAAAATCGCGTCATACTATGACGAGTTTTAGGCAACTAAATCACAAGTTAAATACATGTCACTTTTCATATTGATTAAAAAAATTGAATTCTGCTTTGGTTGAGTGTGGTTTGAGGTAAAGTCTAAATGATTATTCTTTGTTCAAAAAGTCTTGTTCCGGTATAATTGTTATTCTTTTTGTGTATGTAGATAATATAATAATAAAAGGTAGGGTGTGTTTAGTTGAAGAAAAAATAGGCATGCGCTTTTCTAGAAAAGATTTCTAAGAAAAGTGGAAAACGAGTTCAAAATAAGTATTTTCAGAAAAGTTTTCCATGAAAATGGAAAACTTAGGGCGTGTTTAGTTACAGAAAAATTTCTCCAATTTTCTTTTTACATTTCTCAAAAAAATGAGAAGTGTTTTACTTCTCTAGAAAATATAGAAAACGTGTTTAGTTACAAGGGGTGGAGTTTTCATTTTCCGATGAATAGTAGAGATGGAAAACTTAAAAAACCATAAAAAGTAGTTTTCAACTTAGTAGATATAAAAAGGAAAACAAGAATTTTCCTTTTCTTAGAAAAGTTTTTTAGAAAACTCGAATTTGAACACGTTTTCTAATTTTCTTGTTTTCTTAGAGAATTTTTCTAGAAAAGTGAGGAGTTTTCTGTAACTAAACACACCCTTATTTTTCCATACTAAAACTAGAAAGTTGAAAAATAAGAATTCCAAGTTTTCCACCTTTTCTTTTATACCAATTCCTCTTTTTTCAAAAATTTTCCAAAAACCTTTTTCTTAACATAATTTTCTAAAATGCATATATGCATCAACTTTTCTAGAAAACAAAAACTCTTTTCATTTATTAAAAAATTTGAGATGGAAAATTGTGAAAAAATTTTCACAACTAAACACACTCTTTGGATAGAATCAATCAAGTACATAATTTTAAAGCATGAAGTTTTTGATAAAAATATCTTGGCAGACATAAATATTTTCTAATAACGAAGTTATTTATTTTGAAAAATGGCTATTTATGTAACAAAGAAAGTACTTGGAACTTTTTTAAGATTTGGGTTTGATTGATTTTAAACCTGTTTTGACACCTCTAAATACTTAATACTCCATCCATCAAAAATTAAGTGTCTCGCTTACTATATTGATTTATTCCAAAATAATTGTACAGATTTCATT
The DNA here is from genome assembly GCA_949592205.1 of Helichrysum umbraculigerum. Classification (NCBI taxonomy): domain Eukaryota; kingdom Viridiplantae; phylum Streptophyta; class Magnoliopsida; order Asterales; family Asteraceae; genus Helichrysum; species Helichrysum umbraculigerum. The sequence continues at coordinate 4,252,918 of CATIUR010000011.1, forward strand.
ACAACCAATCAGAAAAGACTTTAGTGGGTAAAGACTTTAGTGGGTAAAGATGAAATGTTATTGGCAAATAGAAATGAGAATGAATTACCTTTGACAAATATAATAGACTACTAAAAGTTAATAGCTAAATTCATATATCTAACTTTAACTAGACCTCATCCAGTGACCAGTGCAATGCTCAAGTCAATTCACGTATGCACCTTTTAATTGACATTTAAGATTGCTTTGAGATTGCTCTTGAAGCTTGCTCTTAGTAAAGGCATTTTATTTACTAAATGTGCATATTTAAAATTTTCATGCATTTGTAGACTTTGATTAGGGCAAGTGTTTGACTATTAGAAGCTCAGTAATACGTATGTTATAGCTTATTTCTGGATATTAACTTAGGGTAGGGTTCAAATGAGACTAAAAATTTATGTGAGACTAAGGGAACCAATGATATCATGCCACATGTAGAAAGAGAATGTTCCATACTACAAAACCCATTTACCTCTTAAGTTAAATATCTCACAAACGACAAATCGAAAAATTATGAAAATTGCACCATTAGATTCAGCGTTTGATCCTCTTCGATTTGCCGTCCCTCAAGGCATACTTCCGACGAAATTTTTTTTTTTCCGTTTTTTTGGTGGGTTTCATATGTTACTAACACATGTGTTAGAGTGTTGCGTTTAGGGTTTAGGGTTTAGGGGTTAGGGTTTAGGGTTTAGGGTTAGGAGTTTGGGGTTTCGTCCCGAAACCCCAAACTCCCAACCCTAAACCTAAACCCTAACCCCTAAACCCCAAACCCTAAACCCTAAACGCTTTATAAAACTCTAAACCCTAAATCATACTAAACCCTAAACCCTGTTAAACCCTAACACTAAACCCTAACACTAAACCCTGCTAAACCCTAACTCTAAACCCTAGCCCTAAACCCTAAATCAAATGTATAATCAATCACTAACACATGTGTTACTAATATGTAAAACCCACCAAAAAATGAAAAAAAAAAGTTCGTTGGAAATATGCCTTGATGGACGGCAAACCGAAGAGGATAAAACGCTGAAAAATATGGTGCAATTTTCATGATTTTTCGACTTGTCGTTTGTGAGATATTTAATTTTTAAAAACGTGGATGAGAGAGAAAAAAGTGACACATGGCATATTGTGGTTGGTTCCCCTAGTCTCACACAAAATAAATGGTTTCAATTGAACTCTTCTCTATTAACTTAATGTCATAGAAGAGTAATAACTTAATAACCAAGATGTGTATTTTCAAATGATAAACTAAGCCTGGATGCGGAGTTGTCATTGTGCAAATCTGGTAAACGCTGATCCATCATATTTAAAATGACATGTTCAGAATGGATGGTTTGAGTTTCTTGAAGATGATTGCTTTTGTTGATAGTAAGTTCAACTCTAAAGTGCCTTATCAAGAGTATGGAATTGATCAGTGTGCTGGAAAAACAGGTTTACGGATGGAGAGTACTCTGATTAAAGACAAGGTTTGCATGAGCAATTTGACTTTCGAAAGTCAACCATTTAACTTTGGTTTAAATCAGTCAGCAGATGTTGAAGTTAATCGTGTAGTTTTGAGTATTATGATGAAAGCTTCTGATAAGAAGGTGAAAATGTTTAAGGTACGATGGAAAACATAAAGAGATAATAGAGTAAAATGCTACTAGTTAGTTTCGCGAAGTCAAAGTGACATATGGTAAATGTGGAATTTTCATGGGAAATGGGCTAAAAAGAAATGGGTCAATCTGGTATTCAATTGGGCTACCAACTACTATTGGATCAATTTTTTCATGTGGGCCTTTAAGAATAATGGGGATTGGGATGAAACAGGCTAAAATGGGCCAAATAGTGGGCTTGGAAGATTGGATATTTTGTGAAGAAAGCATTGGAAATGGACTTGGAAAGTTTCCTGGATCAGTTTGGCTAAATGAACGTACAGTATGCAACTTTGAATTTGGCCTATGGAATTTTCAATAAAGTGACTGGGCTGAACTACGGATCTTATAGTTTTAAAATGTACAGTTTGATAGTAATCCATAGGTACAAGAATATAAATTTGTATAGCTTTATTTCTTAGGTGACGATATTTCCATCAAGGATTTTGATAAATCCACCATAAATATGCATTATTTGTTTGTACAGTACAAACTGTGAATGCAAAAATATGATGGATTTATCAAAATCGTTGGTGGAAATATCACCACCCATATTTTTTTTTTATTGGTGTTCCCAGACATTTTTGGGAAGACAAAAATGTAACTATTCGTTTTTTGTCTTAATAAAGTTTTGCCTTTCTCAAATATATATTGAACGTTAGGTACAGGAATGTAAAGTTTTATATTGTAGGGGACTAAAGTGAGCTTTAAGTTATAAACGTTTTTATTTTTATTTTCGATCCTTTTATCATATACTAGACTTCAAACACGTGTATACACACGGGCCGTTGATATTTAATATGCAATTTCGTATTTAGTATCTTGTTTCTAATAATAAAGTGTGTAAGTTAATATGTATATTAAGCATTTAGTTGGTCTCATGGTAATATAAATAAATTTATATAAGTAAAGATTAAAAAATTAAAAGTTTTTGAAACTAAGTTAGTGAAAAAATTTAATTATTTTAAGTCTATATTAAAATTTTCAAGTAATTTTATTCATACTCGGTGAATTAATAATATAAACATTACAGATAGATTGGATAATGTTTTAATTAATGAATCAAATAAATTTCTTTTTATATGTAAGTGAGTAGTTGATTAAAAAATTCATTTTTAACAAGTTAGGGTTCTTGTTTTTAAAATTTACTAACATTAAAGGACTTATCTGACAAACTGAAACTTAATTATAATGATGATATATGTATACATACGGGCCATTTGCTTTTCCATATGATATTATAATAGATTTTTATCATTTCGATACTGGTTGATGGATTTCTTTTTTCTATTTATAAAGTTTCCAATAAAAATTAGGTAATATCAATATTTATATAATTAAGTATCGATTAATGACCATGTACAAAAATGTTTCGATCGTATTGAATACAACATGAGAAGTCTTGTTCACTTGCGAATAAAAGAGTAAAATAAATATGTCGAAGTCTAAGTACGACAATATTAGATAAGAAGTTGTAATATAAAGTACGACAATAAATATGTAATGGATTTAGCATATCTGTACTCGCAACCCGCGAGTGTCATCCCTACTCAAACTACCACATATATCATTGATTATTTTTTATGAGTTTAACTAAAAAAGGAAATTATTTAGATATGCAATTAATTAATTAATATATATATATATAATTAAAAAACTAAGATTCCAAGTTGGCATTGGTGATGACTCAACCGACTTCATACAAACAACAACACGAAAATTTTGAATACCATTCGAATACATATCTTACGGATTATTTATTAATATTTTATTAACTTTATATATTTATTATTATTATTATGACATCATCATGTCCTTAATTATAGCTAATTAGATAAAATCAAAGAATTTTATTGGCAAATTGTAAATGGGCAAATGGTCCGAAAGGGGAACCAAGTTGTCAAAAATTGTCAATAAAGGGAATATGAAGTTTACAAATGCCCAAAAAGGAGTGACATTTAGAAATTGAAACAATTGGGGGAATAAAAATTACCAAAAAATTTAAAAATCAAAAAGTAACTTTTTTCTACATTTAATATATACATGTATTTTTCATTAATATACTACCATTTCCGGCAACCTTTCATATCCGGCGACTCACTCCACTACTTATAATCCGAACTACATAACCATCACCACCGCCGCCAAACTGCCGCCGCCACCACCACCACCAGAAACCTTTGCCTTGGCCGGAAACCACATCAAGATCGGTAACAAACATCTTTCTACACTCACGATCAATCTAGGATTTTGATCTTGTTTTGAACGACTGGTAATGGTTCAGAGAGAGAGAGAGAGAGAGAGAGAGAGAGAGAGAGAGAGAGAGAGAGAGAGAGAGAGATGGTCATCGGATTTTTCCGTCATAGCAACCATCATCGTCGTTTGCGGTGATTCTTCATCATTTCCGACGACGATTGCAGCGGTTACAATGATGATATGTGCGATGACGGCGATAACAGATCTACGCGAAGACGATGGCGGTAATAAAGTAAACATCACTTTTGTTATGTATCAAACATCTAACAATATCGACATCCTCAAATGATTCTTCTTCGATTTGTTCAATAGATTTCCGATCAAATGTGATGGCGGTTTTCTTTCCAGGTTTTCAGTGGAGTTCAAGGGTGGAAGTAAGCTAGGTGAATGGGTGATGTTCGCCGGATTCTGCTAGTGGTCGGAAAATGGAGATTGGCCGGAAAATATATGAATAATAAACACGTATTAATAAAAATTACATGTATTAAATGTAGAAAAAAGTTACTTTTTTATTTTTTAATTTTTTGGTAATTTTTATTCCCCCAATTGTTTCAATTTCTAAATGTCACTCCTTTTTGGACATCTGTAAACTTCATATTCCCTTTATTGACAATTTTTGACAACTTGGTTCCCCTTTCGGGCCATTTGCCCATTGTAAATTTGATGACATCATAAGGTTATATATATATATATATATATATATATAAAAGATTAGTTGACCTTCGCTAGCAATATTCTCATTATTTTATTACTCCATATTAATATAAATACGTGCTCAAGAATATGAAATTAAGGAGAAACATAATATGTTTAAACATTGACTTACCTCAAAATGCATAGCTTTCTCAAGTTGTTGGATAACTTCTTCCATTGTTGGACGATTGGCTTGTCTTTCATCTATACAACGATATGCGATTTTTGAAAAGGTGTCTACAGAATCTTGATCGGGTCCTTTAATTGAAGTAGACCAGGTTTTAGTTATTCCTTCTTTTATTTTCGGATCTAAGATTTTGTTTTCTGTTCCATCATCTACGTGTTGTTGTGCAAGGAGTGCAAGCCCCTTCGTAGAGTATTTTGAGGCATAGGCCAGCGTCCCGCATAGAATTTCAAACAAGACTAGTCCAAAACTGTAAACGTCTAGTTCTTTTTTCAACTTAGCATTCCGTACATATTGCGGATCCAGGTACACTCTTGTGCCTGCAACAGGGCTCTTCTCTTTATTAGCAGAGAGGAATTTAGAGAGCCCAAAGTCACCAATCATCGCATCGAAATATTTTCCCAAAAGAATATTATCGCTCTTTATGTCCCGATGCACTATCTCTTGTCGGTCCCCCTCACCGTTATGAAGGCAACTTAATCCCTTTGCAGCATCTAGGCAGATTTGCATTCGTTGTGCCCAACTATCATTAGGAATGTTACTCTTGTTTAGTATATAATCAGCAAGACTGCCATTAGTTGCATACTCATAGATAAGGATCATATATGATCCTTCATCACAAAAGCCAAGTAGCTTGAGTATGTTTGAATGCTTACATTTAGTAAGCATTTCAATTTCTGAATAAAAGCCTTGTTCTCCGGACTCGTCTCTTGTAATGAAGATGCGTTTTATAGCAACTTCGCTGCGTCTCTTCGGTAGTTCATTTACAGTCTCTTCTTCTTTAGCACAACAGTGCTCTCTTTCAACATGGTAAAGTTTTGCTTTGTACACGGTACAAAATCCACCAGATGCAATACAATGTATAGAGGCGAAGTCGTCGGTGGCCAACACTATATCATTGAGTTGAAGCCTCATGTGTTCCACTTTCTTCAACTGCATCATTATATGTTAAGAGAAATTGAGTGTTAGTCGAAGCATGTATCATTGCAAGTAAGGTTAAGACTGAAGGAAATAATGTATATGGATCTATTTTCAAATAAATGTATAAAAGAATAATTAATGATTAATTAATTAATACTAATGTTTATTACAATCATCCTAAAAAGAGAACAGATTAATTACCATTAATTTCAAGTCGGGAGATAATGTACGTTTAACTGGAACTAGTAAGCGTTTCTGTAATATCAGTTTTCAACAGTGAGTAATAACATAAAGCTTGGTGAAATAATATTGTAAGATTAAAACCATATATATAGCCTTACAGGATTTTCACTTTTCTCTTGTAGTTCCAATGCTCTTTCAAGTCTTTTAAAGACCTGATTCATAAATGGTGGTGCTCCCTGCTCCTTTAAGCAAAGATACACCGTTTCGGAAAAGATGTTAAATGATTGGGGGTCCATTTTGCTAAATAGATCCGGATCAACCATCTTATGAAGTTTTCTGCTTTCATACAGGAATATAACTGATGCAGCCTGAAAACTGCCATCATCTGCAGTGAATGATTTCTCTCCAAACAAGATTTGATGTAGTACGATGCCAAACGAGAACGCATCCGCCTTGTAGCTCCCAAATCCAGGCTGTTCATATGTAATGACTAGATCGTTTTCTGCTGGAGTTATAGAATATTCAAAGCCAGATAATTTGGCTTCCCAATTTTCATCTAATAAAATTGAATTGGTGTTGACGCTGTGATGTATGACACTCTTGTGTCCTAAATCACTATGAAGGTAACTCAATGCACTGGCAACACCAACACTTATCCGCAATCTCTGCTTCCATGTAAGTTTCGAGCCACTTAGATGTTTTTTGAGACTTCCGTGGGCCTCACGTTTGGTCACGATGATCATCTCATGATTATTCTCGTAACAAAATCCAACCATAGACACTATATTTTTATGCTTAAGTTTAGAAAGGATTTCAATCTCCTTGTTAAATGCATACTCTTGCAGGTAATAACTATAATCTAACCTCCGTACTGCAACATCCTCATCCTTTTCAGACACCGAGAGTGGGAGTCGCCCTTGGTAAAATTTTCCGAGAAAATCCTCTCCAATTTCTGTTGAAAAGTTGCTGGTGATTGATTGTATCTTTTCAAAGGAGATTTTTTGGGGGGTAGACATTTTAATTATGTCAGTTTTACAATACAATGAATGAGAACTTGAGAAAGGAATACAGAATGAGAGAGTGACAATGTAGCCAGTAGTCTACGCATCCATATAAACAAATAAGTACATACAATTAAATTAAACCAGCAACTAGATCATTAACAATTAATAACAACTACATGTAACATAAAATTCATTAATTAAATTAAAATTTGTTTGTATTTGGTTTGCTTGTCAACAATATGCATGGGTGTTTGTATATACCAATAGGTATTAGCCCTCTTAATTCAACATATCGTTTATCTTTATCTTTAGCTTTATCTTTATGATATTATGATATGATGATAAAACTGATCCAAATTCGTTTATCCTAGTAATTTTTTAACAGTTCATGCATGTAACGCAAAGCGAAAATACCAACATGTGCATGATTACATGGTTATTTTTTTGTAAGGACATTTGTTCTTATCATAGGTGTAAATTCGAAACAAATGACCTCTGTACCTCAAGAAAGAAAGAATGAAAAATTATAATCGGGACTCGTATTTTTATCTTAATATGAAGTGTTTGATTATAAATGCTTGATCATCAGTTTTATCCTAAATTCCTAATACACAACAAATTACTACTAATGATTTATAATTAACCAAATTATAGTATAATATATTTTCTAATAAGTCCTCATATCATTGATCATTTTTAATATACTTTAGTTAGTTGTTGGTTTAACATCCCTCGTGTTGGCTGTGTGACCGGTTCTTGAGGGTCGTGAGATGGTCGATTATCTTTTTTTAGTTTAGCAAACAGCTAGAAGTGGAGCAATGTGTTTCGTGCATATGCCAATTATATGCTAGGATTCTTTTTACATCGTCGAGTTGAGTTCTATCATAGAAATTTTTACATCGAAGCCAAAAACATATGTGCAGAGATGAATTTTATGACTGCAACTTTTGCGTAAGCGCTGAGCTCGAGACGAGGATGTTACAACTACACTTGATTATTCGGTCATAATGTCATATTATTAGTCAAGGTTTACTATGAAGTGCTAACAAATGATCATATCAATCGACAATCGTTGGACAAGATATTAAAAAAAGAAAAAGAAAAATTGTTAATTAGATACACGGCATCTGATGATCTAAAAGAATTGCAACTTGTTTGGTCTATACATCTTTTAATCAATCACAATTCCCAAATCATAAAATATAACCAGGATCAAACAAGATGTCACGTCAAAAAATCATATAAAAATGTAATAGTTGTCCCTGAACTTGCAGGTTGGATACCTTCTTATGTTTCGGGTATTAATTTCTAACTTTTAACTACCTCTTCTTCAATAAACTTGTCTGGTAATTAACTTATTTATCAGATTATCGTTCAATATAACGTTCAACGTCATTATTTTACAATGAAATACGAGGACTTCAAAACTTGGTTTCGCCCCTGATCTCACTTGATAAAGAACTAATAAATAAATAAATCTATCTCATTATTGTAGCATCGAATTAAAAATTAAAAAAAATATAAAAACAATTCCCTATTACACATGTTGAGCTGGAGAAACTGATGTTCTAACCAAGGTTGTCAAAATCGGGATCCTACGTAGGATCGTTTTTGCCTTTGCAAGATCGGGATCGTAAGATCGAGATCGGGATCGTAGATCCTACCAAAATATGATTTTTTTATATAAAGATATTCAAATTCTTGTAGAAAACTACTATTAGAGAAATTAATCTAACATTCAAACTTTTATATTACTGAAGTGATGTAATTTGTAAACATATATTTATAGAACGATAAACGTAATAAAACAAAAAATAGCGGCATAGTACAATTGCACCAAAGCTTGAGAGCGTATTACAAATTAAAATTTTTAATCGTCGTTTTAGAAGTTCTAGACTTTTTCTTAGGTTAATTTAATAATAAATGGGGAAATTGAACTTGGAAATAAATGTATGGTAAGTTTTAAGATATGATTTGGACTACTTACGGGCCTTACAAGTTCAAAAAAAAAATAAAAAAATTTGCCCATTTGTATGATCGGATCGTTCAACGATCCTACGATCTTACGATCAATCCTACGATCCTACTCCGATCCTACCTCCTGACCGATCCAACTCCGATCCTGCACGTTTTCCCTTGGTAGGATCGTAAGATCGTACGATCCTACGATCAGGATCGCGATCTTGACAACCTTGGTTCTAACAGTAACATTTGACTGCTTTTGTAATTATATATATATATATATATATATATATATATATATATATATATATATATATATATATATATATATATATATATCATTAAATTAAAATAAAATAAAATGATAACAACGTTCTTCAAGGAGAATAAGATCGTATTATAGAGATATTACTCTGTTTCTATGATCAGAACCCTACTTGACAACATATAATAAGAAATAAGAAATATCATATCATAAGATATTACTCTATTCCTAGTAAAGGATCGGCTATTTTTACAAACACCGGACTCCGTTATTTCCAAAGGGATCATTATTCCTAGTTGCAACCGGACTCTATTTGTTTGTTGTAGACCATTCTGTTTTACAGTTAACCGGACTCTATTTATTTGTTGGATCATTCTCTTTTATGCCGGACTCTTTTAAATAAACATTTGGAACGTTGTTCCAGTTTAATAAAATTAAATTAAACATGCATATAAATAATATTCTCCAAATACCATTTACGCAAAACATAATATTTTCTATTATATAATCAAAAAACACCAACAATATACTCAAATCTGCTCACTACATAAAATAGTGTCATCCAAACATTTGTAACGATTCAACATAAAAGTAGCATATAAGCACCTTCTAATCCTAAGTACCTTGACACTGATGAAATCCTACAACTACAGCCTTAATTTCTTGACCTTGTAATACCCCTTGTAGCTTAGTACATCCTTCTCTCTTACCTGCAAAATTAAAGAGGCACACCATAATGACTACACATCTAATAAGGTTATTTTGAACTTTTCAACATATACAACAATCTTTTACATAATTACCTAAAGGTTGGTGATGAATTTTTCAATCCACACACCAGCAATAATGTCCAACTCATTTTCAGGAATGCAATCGGTTTTTACCCAAGGGATCTATGTTCCAATAAACAACAACAATTATTCAAATAATTAAAGGGTTAAGTTAGTGTAATACTCAAAATACAAAAACGGTTTTAAAGATTGTTACTGTCTTAGGGAAATTAGCTTGTTGAAAGGAGATAAAATCATGCATCCACCTCATCACATAAAATCCACACTCCCAAGCGCCTTTTTGTTGGTTGCACTAAATTTAAATAACATGTAGATAGAGACATTAATACCCAAATGCAATAGAGATAGCTATTATATATCTATGAAATACATACATAACACAAGTACAAGAACCTACACAACGGCTGTAACCCATATATTGTTAGATAACCAAATAACCAGAATACCCACATGGAATAAAGGCAATTCATACACACAGAGAAGTAAACTAAATCAGCTTTTTATATATGGTCATGCCTCATTTTGATCTCAAGTGTCATCAACCCAGTGAAAAAAGTAAATGGGCAATACGGGTCAAAGGTTGTCAAAATCGTAACTTTTATTAGAAATCATAAAATACTTAGAAACATGATTATATTTTGAAAAGCAAGTGCTTCAGGTTGACCAGTACCTAAACCACTATACTATATAATTATTGGTCAATTTCTTAGGAGGGTCAAGGCTCTCCCCTATCCCTTATATGTTCAATTAATGCACAAGCTCAAATAGAAAACCAACACACACAAATATTTGCATATATCGATAAATAGATACAGTTAGATGATTTACCGTAGGAAGATACCAACAAATATCTCCAAGAGCCCTAACAACAAAATAAACAATATCTAGTGTTAACATTTTCAAAAACAAACCAAATATGAATTCATAAACTTCTTTTAACAAAAACTCTTACGATTGCACAACTTCTACGAAGGCGTAGTCACTTTCTTTCTTTTCACCCCTAAGTGAATCTAAAATGAAGCCAACGTTGTCATGAGGGCAGATTATCATCAACGTCCAGTGTTTCCTATAAAGTTAAAAACCTTCAATTATACACGATGTAACATACACTTAGGAGCCATGTGACATGAAAGTCTCATGCACGGGAGTGATATAACTAATAAGTTAACAGTATATAGTATGTACCCTTGAATGTAAGGTGCAAGAAAAAACTTTTTATCTGAATTCCGCATAATCGCATCAAGGATGTAACGGTTGACCCTATTCGAATTTCCAAGACATTCGCTTGCCTGAATAGCATACGGATTAAAGAAAGCGCATCTGTTTTCATCCAAATTTTGCAAAGTACTATATAGCTCCCTAAATAAAATTAGAATATACGTTAAACTAATGATAACATGAATGCTAAATTATGGTTATCTGTAAACAGTAAAGGTTAATGTACTTACATCGCAAAATAAGTAACAATCGCTAGATCAAGCTGATCATTCCTCACTAGACACATAGCATCCTCCGCTTCAGTTGGGAGAGGGTACGACTGCGTTTCTGGATTTTGCCCAAATGCCTTGCCAATAAGAGAAACCACTATCGACTGCGTGGGATTCTCTCGGTTCATCCAACGCTTATAGAAAACACGCATAAACAAGGGCTTGTTCTTAATGGTATTACCGTAGCTTTTTAGCTTTTGTAAAACCTGGACATATATCAATAATACTTATTTTAAAATGATATCATAATAGTTTGAAGAGTAAACTAACCAATAGTGTTTACCTCACTGGGAGTTGGCACACGTGCTCGCACGGCTCAAGCTTGTACTGGTCTATCATTAGAAGTTTCTTTAGATGTTGACTGATTTTCGGTGGAAACCTATTAATAAGTTCTATTAACCGTACGTGAACAAATCTTGTTTGAATATTACACAAAGTGCAAGATTCTACAAACATACCTTCCCAAGCAAAATAAACCTACGTCGCCATTGAATAATAGTATGTTTCACTTGACCAAGTTGGGTGACATCATTAGCTAACGGAAATGGAAGTTCAAAAGATCCATACCCTTTCATGACACCCTCTACTTGCACCTTCATATAGTATGGTAGCATTGGCCTTCCATGTATTACCTGCCCAGGCTCATATGGATACACCATCGCATAAGCAACAACAACTTGCACTGGACCGTAAGGTTTTAATAAACCGCACGGAGTAGGCCTCTACAAAAGATATGCAAAATATAAGATCTTTGATGTGTATTTGAACTTAAATACTTATGAGTATGTGAATATGATAGATAATTTTACCACTATTGCATCCAAAGAATCTGAGTTTGCCGGTGGTGGTGTGGGTGTGGATGCCGGTTTCGGTGTCGATGTCTGTTTCGATCTCGGTTTCGGTGTAGTTTTCTTTGTCAGTGTAGGTTTTGGTGTCGGTGTGGGTTTCGGTAACGGTCTGTGTTTCGATGTCAATTTCGAGTTCGATGTCAGTGCTACTGTTGGGGTTGGGGACGAGGCCAGGGCTGGGCTATGGGTGGGGATCGGGGTCGGGGTTTGGTCAGGGGATGGGGTATGGATCGGGGTCAGGTTCAGGTTTTGGGTTTGATCCGGGGCTGTGGAATGGGTCGGCGTCGGGGGCGGGGTCTGGGTTGAGACCGATGTCGTTGTCGTTGTCAGTGTCGATGTCTCATCTTGCCTCGAACTGAGGATTTTAACTTGCTGTTGCAAGATTTTCATACCATTCTTCAACACTTCAATTTCTTTTTCCATCTCTTTCACACTCCTTCGTTTCCTCTTCTTGTTAGGGCATCCGTGCATTCCCTGCTTTAAACCAACAGTACTTCCAACCCCCCGAGTACGTCTTGAGTGCTCCTTTCCTATTACACTGGATAACAAATCGTTTCCTGGCTCAGGTGCCCATGTTCCTTCTAACTGTTGTTTCTGGAACTGTAACTGTATATACATCGATTACCAAATGTTATTCATATCATAGCACTTTTACGTGATTACATACTAGGAATTTGTAATGGTTAACATTTTTACATGATTACATACAATAAGTTTTACATAATAGAACTTTTATTGTTACATATTACTTTTTTTTCATTATTACTTATTTCTATTTGTTTACTAAGTGTTGTCTATACTAAACACGTAACACACAAATCCAAAATGTGTCAACCTTTTGTGTTTTCCCACCAATATAATTGTCAACCCAAAATAATCACATAAACACACAACATTTTGCAAATCATAATAATCATAGTCTTACCAATTGTTGAAATTTTTCTTTCAACTCGAAGGGTAAGTGCTTTTTCCCATCTGCCCCAGTCTCCAGCTGACCCAGAAACCAATTTCTTGCACGAGGGTCAGGGAGCTTGTGAATTTCTGTTGCTATTTTTGACAATGCTTCTTTATCCCATTTACGCTTCCAACCACAATACCCTTTTGGTCCAAGACGGGGTGGATTCTTCTTCAACATTGCCTTCTCCCTCATTGCTTCACGCACAGCCTTTTTCACATACAAATAACTAACAAATTAGAACACTGAAACAAAACAATATATATTAATATTGTTTAATAATATAGCATAAAGTTAACGAAGTTACCCTTCTTTCTTCAGTGTTTTCTTTCGAAACAAAATTCTGCCATACATCTTCTTCAATAAATGTGTATATATCACAGGGACTGAGTCCTTCATCCATATATTTCTTGCGAAGTTTTATTTTAAATTTCTTCCAAGCATCATTGCATTGCATCAATACTTGTTTTTTGCAATCTTCCCTTTCAATATTCCAAAAAATCTGAAGAATATGTAATGTTAAGCAATACAATAATTCAAATAAGTAAGAAAACTAGCGGTCTTATATTTTATTTATACCTTAATTGCCAACCAAAGCTGATCTTTATCACCTTGTGGTACGTCTTTCCAAGTATTATGCTCAATAGAAATCCTAGCTCTTGTTAATGAGCCACATTTAAGGGCAAATGTAACTTGTCTTTCTCCAATAGCTTGTTTATTTTGATCGAACTCTATTTCTGTTGCCTTCAATTTTGTCAATGTGGTAATGCCTCACTTTTTCCTTTGCCGTGGTTGTACTGCTTCCTCCTCCTCTTCATCAACATCATCTAGCTCGACTTCTATTTCCTTCAATTTTGTTAATTTGGTAATGCCTGGCTTTTTCCTTTGTCGTGGTTTTACTGCTTCCTCCTCCTCTTCATCAACATCATCTAACTCGATTTCTGTTCCCTTCAATTTTGCGGATTTGGTAATGCCTCTCTTCTTCCTTGGCCGTGGTTGATCTTCTTCCTCCTCCTCTTCATCAACATCATCATTGAATTCATCTTCATATTCAGAACCCTGATCATCACTGAATTCATCTTCATATTCAGAACCTTAAACATAAAAACAATCCGTATAAATTAGTTATACATGTTTACTTATGTCAGTAAGATAATAAACTATTTACTTCAATATTATATTTGAATCTATAACACATAATTGAAACAACCAAAATGCAGCACTCATCTTAATTACTTAATACCAAAAATTAAAGCATAATTAAGCTTACCATTATGGCTACTGTTTGAAGAAGTTGTAAGCGACGAAAACACCTAAAAGTTTAACACAGGTCAATAATTAGAACATTAGTACAATTATCACTTACAACACATAAGCTCATTAGTACGAACTACTATTTACCGACCATCTTTCCATGTTCTTCCTTATAGATAGACATATGGAATTAATCATCTACTACTAATCACCAAAAGCTTGATTAATACTCAACGATTTACATGCAATTCTAATGGCCAAGTAACTACCAAACACTAAGAATGAATGACATTGTAAACCATTTAAGACCTAGCTTTTTTATTTTTATGTACCCAAAATCAATCAATTTACGAAAGTATGTCAGGGCTGTAGCCAAATTCTAATTTACCAGAACCACCTAGTGACAATACCCACACTTTCAATTTTATAATTGTAATAATACTAAGCAATACAATAATAATCTGTCTCCGTGTGTGCATTATCATTGTCCCAAACATGGGATTCATATTTCTTTATTTGATATCATAAGCCTCAATTTCAAAGGCAAATATTTAACTTTTAACTAGTGAAATCAATGTAACAAGTAAATTTACCTTGATGATTGATCCACAAATGAATTTGCGACTGAGTACGAATTCTTCTGCACAAGATGATCGATCGGAAGCGGTGGATGTAGAGGTGGCCGGTGATGGTTACGTGGGGGGGGGGGGGGGGGGGGGGGGGGGTGTGGGAAGAGTAGTTGTGGGCTGTGAAAAGAAGAAGTCCTAGAAAATTCGGAGTATGAGGAGATCTTTTGATTTCCTAAATAGAAGTTATAGAACACCAAATATAAATTATTTAATTAAACCCGCCAAAATTTCGTGAATAGAGTCTGGTTTCCATGTGTAAAATTGGACTCTAATCCAGCCAAAAAAATTATTGACGCTTTTTTGTTGGTGTATAAATATTTATATATAATTATGTATATCATAAAATTACGGCGAATAGGGAATTTTATTTCTTTTTTTATAATTATGCGAGTTATGTATATCATAAAATTTTATCATTTTGTAAGGGTTAAAAAAATATGTATATCATAATTACACGAATTATGTATATCATAAAAAAGATATATGTGCGATTCTGGTCCGGTTCGGTTCTACTTGTTTGATTGTCCAGCCAACCTTGAAAGCAAACACATAGTATAATTTTTTAAAAAATGCATACTTATATTACCAAATTAGAACCTTACAAAAATATCTAAAAAAAAAAAAACAAACAGACCCAAGATATAAGATGTAACTGGGCCAAAAAACTACCACTAATATACAACAAAATTCAATGATTAACTGCTATCCAAAATCAAAAAATAAAATGACCCAAAATTGAAAGAGACTATCTCCACTAAAGACCATGCATCTTCTGCCATCAAACAAAACAGAAGCAACAATCATGCCAAAACTATCCAAAGCCAATCTTGGACCACTAGGCTGAAAACAAAAACAGTATAGCAGAAGCATAAATTGACATCATTTGCATTAAATTCTAATCAACTAACAGTAGCTTTTTTTTAGTATTCACATTTGGCAAAACTGTATTCCTAAAATTAATAGACTTACATTTTAACGAATTGGTGCTATAACCTTGAAATAAAAAAACATAACAGCTACAAACTATTTGTTTACTCAAATAAAAATCTTGATAAATTTTAACTTGATAGTGTATACCTTCAGTATGTCAGGGTAATTCAATAGACACCTAGTTTCACCTGTGATGCACATCTTAATTCTTTGTCCTCGCATGTTCCTGTAAAACAATATTGTTTAGCATTTAGATTAGGATTGAGATGTATATATTAGCATAATAAACTTGTTTCATATCATATCGGACATAATAAGAAAAAAAAAACCTTCACGTAGAACGAGGTTTATCAACCCATAATCCTTCAACGTGGTCGGTTCGCGAGTAGATACTATCATCAATAACCTCATTTGTTGATGGAATACCAACAGAAAATGGAGGTAGCTCATCAACCTGATTGTATTCTTCTTCGTCCATAACATTTTCAACTCCAAGTATACGTCGTTTACCATGTAGTACGACATGCCACCTCGAATCTTTGGGGTCTTGAACAAAGAATAATTGGGTGGCTTGTTTTGCCAGAATGAATGGTTCAGAGGCGTAATCATTAGTGGAAAGGTTGACAATTGTGAAACCATCTTTGTCAACTTTAACCCCTTTTTTATTTTTGACCCATTTACACTTGAACAACGGTATAGTGAATGTATGATAATTTAATTCCAAAATTTCTTGAATGACACCATAAAAAGAGTTTTTGGCAATTTTCGACCTTCCATCATGATTCCCCCGGGAGAATACCGTTGTGGTGGCGACTAACGTCACTCCGCTATTTTGAAAGCTACTCTTTTCATCTTGTTGTTTGGTGTAAAACGTATACCCATTAATGTCGTATCCTTGGTATTTTGTCACCACATAATCTGGACCATACCCTAACGTTTTTACTAATTCATCTGCAACTTCCGTGTCCTTTACCCTTTCTTTTAACCACAAAGAAAATTTTTTATTATGCTCGGTAGCCAACCATCTATCATTCTTATCACGGTTACTGGATTTTAACAATGTCATGTGCTCATGTATGTATGGATCAATGACTGACATATGTTGCAGGACTGTAAAATGTGCTTGGTGAATATCATCTCGTGCTGCAACAACCATTTTCCTTCCGATAGTCCCATGTCCTTGAAGCCTACCTTCGTGTCGAGATTGTGGGAGCCCAATACTCTGTGCACCTTTTATATAGTCGGTGCAAAAGTCAATCACCTCCTCAGATGCATATCCTTCAACAATACTACCTTCTGGTCGGTTGTGATTCCTTACATAACCCTTTAAGATACCCATATATCTCTCAAACGGATACATGTATCGTAGAAATACAGGACCACAAACCTTTATTTCATATACAATATGTGATACGAGATGAACCATGATATCAAAAAAGGAAGGTGGAAAATACATCTCAAGCTGACATAGAATGATGATAATATCACTTTGCCATTTATCCAACTCCTCGGGATCAATCACTTTCGAATTAATCATGTTAAAAAAACAAGCAGAGCTTTGTGATTGTATGTCGGATGCGGTCTGGAAGTATTCCACGAATTGCTATGGGAATCATTTGTGTCATTAAAACATGACAGTCGTGAGACTTCAAACCAAGCAATTTTTTTTCGATATGCATAACATCAATACAGTGTCGTACCTCCAAATGCTCCCAGTAAGGTAAATCCCAGAACATGGATTTTTTTTCCAAATCCCTTTTCCCCGATTTGCACTTTTTTCCCAAACACATTCTTTACATCTTCAAGTCGTGCTAATATAGTTTGTCCATCCAATGGTGGTCGAAGATGATCATTTTCAATAGTACCATCAAATAAATTCTTTTTTGTACGATAGGGATGACTATTTGAAAGGGATCTCCGATGACCCATGTACACAGTTTCTTACAGTTTTTCAAATATCTCGATGATGTGGCATTTTCACAAAGAGGACACGCATTCCGCCCTTTCGTACTGTATCCAGACAAATTACCATAAGCTGGGAAATCATTAATGGTGCAAAAAATCATGGCCCGCAAATTGAAATTTTCCTTCTTATACACATCATGTACTTGAACGCCTTGACTCCACAGTATTTTAAGGTCATCAATTAATGGAGCTAAATAAACATCAATGTCATTTCTGGGTTGTTTTGGACCTTGGATTAACAATGACATCATGATGTATTTACGTTTCATACATAACCAAGGTGGTAGATTATATATACATAGAATAACCGGCCAAGTGCTGTGACGACTGCTCATATGTCCAAACGGATTAATTCCATCTGAACTAACTTCTCCAAATTCCTCAAATTTGTTGTCAAAATTTCTCCATTGAGGAGAGTCAGCCACGTGTCTTAATTTTCCAACCTCTTTACGCTTTTCGGCATGCCAACGCAACAATTTTGCATCTTTGGGATTTGCAAATAAACGTTTTAATCTTGGTATGATTGGAAAATACCATAATACTTTAGCAGGGGGCATGTTTTGTCACATCACTTTCATCATCCATTTGATCTTTTTGCTTATACCTCGAGGTACCACAAATAACACACTCGTGTAGGTCGTTGTACTCATTTCTATACAATATGCAATCATTTAGGCATGCAGGTATTATTTTAACTTCCAATCCCATTGGACACATCATCTTTTTTGTTTGGTATAATGATATTGGTAACTCGTTACCTTCGGGTAGCATTTCATGTAACAACTCTAAAAGACTTGTGAAACTCGTATCACTCCAACCGTTATTTGCTTTTAAGTTTAACAATCTAAGCACTGCAGAAAGTTTTGAAAATTTCGTACAACCAATGTACAGTGGCTTTTCTGAGTCGGAAAACATTTCTTGAAATTTCTCGTACTCATATTCATCGTCATCAGCATTACCCTCCAAATCATTAAACATGTAATTATAATTATCACAATACTCAGTATCATAGGTATCTTCCTTTTCATCACCGTCATCATCACTATTATCATCGCCGTTATAATCATTGTTACCATCGTTGTTATCGGCATTGTTATTGGCGTTGTTATCGGCGTTGTGATCATCGTTACCTTTAGAAACGGACCTTGTCGTATCAACTAGTAATTCACCATGCCACGACCAACAAGTATAATTATTCATAAACCCATCTACTAATAGATGATTCCGAATTACATTATGATCGTTATAGTTAACTTTATTTTGACACCTTTTACAAGGACAAGAAATCTTTTGTTTCCTTTTATTCACCCGATCATTCTCAGCAACTTTCATAAAATTAGACAATTCTTCAATGTATTCTGGAGTACTTCGTGGGATCTCGTACATCCATCTACTACGATCCATCTAAATATATACACAAATAAAATATTTTAATAAGATGTACGCATGCATGATAGGAGATGACTAAGTACCCATATTGTTTCAGGTATCCACCTAACCCACTTTTTGAATACATTGTCTCATATGTGAATACATATTAACAAATTGAGTATCTAAAAAAATCGACATTACTTCCCCTTAACCCCGCAAGTATGCATATCGAACGTAAACTCGTAGGAGTAAGAAGAAATACTGTCAATATTCTTAATCACTCAATTTCTTAATAGACATTCACATCCTAAATGAGACAAAGTTTTCAACAAAAGCAGTCCCAATACGGAGACAATCTGAAATTAATCTACTAGATTAATTTTGGACGGGTATAATGCTATGGCATATGATTTAGACCATATACTAAACAAATATAACGATAAAAACATTGGTATTTATAAATGGCTTGAAGATGCAGTAAATATACCTTTCTTATCAGATTAATCAAGCTTCCAGATAAATAATGTAACTTTTCCTTGTCCAAAAAAACGATCAACCTGTATATATTGAAAAGCAAACCAATTAGAAACATTATTGACTTTAATTTATTCACCTATATACAAAAATATGTAAACAAATATATATATATATATATATATATATACACACACACACACACACACCTTATTAGAATATTGTTGAATCAATGGTCGTAATCCTTGAAGACATTAATGTTTTATGGATCATTGGAAGGAATTGATTAGTAAATGGAAATTGAGGAAGAGAGTGTTAATTGAATATGCAGACGTTGGAGATAGATACAGTGAAACAAATTATAGAGGAGATAAGGTGTAGATGAAATAAATAATAATAAGATAATTACGGTATCCATATTTGAAATCTCAGGTTGTTACATCTATAGATATGATTTTATATTAATTATATCATACTTATAATTATAATAATTATTATAGTATAAAGCAGACGCAATGACCGGAATTTGTTGGAGATAAAAAGAGTCCGTTTAAATTAAACAACTGGACCTATATTATTGAAGAAAAAACACGGTTAATGATAAAACACCGGACTTACAAAAAGGAGTCCTTTTACTGTAAATAACCGGACTCTAAAATCATAAAAGGGTCCATTTAAATTTTTAAGTAACCGGACTCATAAAAGAGACCATAAATATTTATATATTAACCAGACTCTATTCCTTTTAGAATCCAGTTTATTATAAGGCATGAAACACCAGACTCTATTAGAGGTCCCTATTCTTATTTGTGTAGTAGTGATATGTGCCGATATGAATTTCTTAACTACAACTTTTGCGTAAGCGCACAGCTCAAGACGAGGATGTTACAACTGCAACTTGACTCTTAGGTCTTGTAATTAGTCAAGGTCGTCTACTATGAAATATTAACAAATGAGCATATCGATCGTAGAGGACAAGATACTAAAAGAATGAAAATACACGGCATCCGATGATCGAAAACAATTGCAACTTGGTTAATATATACTTTTTTAATCATTAATATATTATAAAAAAAATGACCAGGTTTAAACATTGGAAGGAAGATTTCAAAAAACTATTATAAAAAGTTTAATAGTTGTCGTTGAACCTTGCATGTTGGATACCTCCTTATTTTTCGGGTATTATTCTCTAAGAGCACACGGAGTGCCATTCTTTTTCGCACCGTTTTCCCAACGAGAACGCCGGAGCCCGGCGTTCGGCGCTCCCGGCCGGCGTTCCGGCTCGGCGTTCTCGCCCAATGTTTGAAACTCAACGCTGGCTTCAAAGGCTTTTTCTTGTTTTTTATTAATAGAATAATTACCAGAACACTGAAAACCCAATGTTAACCACTACCCCACATTTCGGTTTCAGTGTTTTGGTTCAGTGTTCTCGAGAACACTGACGAGAACATTGAAACAACATCGAGCGCTCCTTGTGCTCTAACTTCTCACTACCTTTTCTCAATAAATTTTTCTGATTAAAAACAGAGACTAAAATAACTTATTTATCATATTTTAAATTTTTTGAAAAACTATCAAAATTATTCGACTTTCATATTCTGACTCAGGTTCACGTGAAATAGGTGAAGGCCAGGTAGAAGTGATCGAGTTTATGCTAACATTGCACATTTTCGTTGTGGCTTTTTTTTTTTTTTTTTTTTTTAATATTTTTGAATAGTCAATATCAGTATATCTGAACTACTTGTTGGAGTGTTACACATCTAATGTATAGATAGAAAAAAATGCATTTGAGTGTCAGATAGGGCGGAGCTAGGTATTACAAATTAGACGGGTAATTTTTTTTTCTTTTTAATTATTTATTCAGTTTTGTGGATGGGTAATTTTTTTTTTTACTTTTAATTATTTATTCAGTTTTTTGGAGACAAAACTTATAATAAGTATACTATTACATATGATAATAACAAATATAAAGTTTTTGGATGTTTGTGTGTGTAGTAGTCCTGCATTATTGTAGCGTCAAATTTAATAAGCATACATACGTTAGAGCCGGAGAAAATGATGTTCTAAACAATAACCTTCGACTACTTCTGCAATTACAAATAAAGTCTTTTTTATTTATATATTATTAAAAAAAATAAAATGATAAGTACATTTTTCAAGAAGAATAAGATTAAAATATTCAAACAAACCCAAATCCTGCAAAAAAAAAATTTTATCTTAAGATTAATAAAGATAAATCCATAACTGTTTGTTACAATTGATGACAAGAATAATGTGTTGGTTTTCAGTTGTGGGTTGATGTTTATAGAAATTGAATTCATTTAATTTGACTATGTATTACTGAAGCACCATACAAAAGCATAATTGGATTGGGCTTAATATATTAAAAGGGCTGAAGTTAATGGATACAACGATATATAACATGAATTGGTTTGAATTCATAATACACAAATTGACATTTTTGTTCCTATTTTCCTAATCAAGTTCCAAAGCACTCAACCAGAGCATTTAAACAGAGCACACTCTATTACTACTAGAAATGGCTTCATAAAACCCAGACAAAATTACTCCTTACAAGTTACAACTTTTCTCTTCAAGAGCAACATATAACAAGAGACTTTGGGAACGCAAAAGCTCCTGAAAATGACTATAAACTAAGAACACAAGATGTCTGAAAACTTCAGTAATACATTTTGTTCTTACATTGGTCGAAACTCAATGCCACATACAATAAGGCCAGCCATTGTTCCTTCATAACTTCTAAGTTTCAAATTGATAGGAACACACTCATTTTTAAGGTCAACCTTTGAGTTGAATTTCCATACATTAACCTCCATCCATCCATCTTCCCTGTGTTTCGGTACCTGTTTGATATCATGTAAATTCCATGCGGTTGGAGATCTGACATAAATAGTTTCAACCTCTTTGTTGTTACGGTGAAGTTGATTTCTTACTTTCACTGGACAATGCAATCCACGACATTTTTCTGAAAGCTTGAATACCAGGTAACAATTATAATCTGTATCTGGCGATAACATTTGGCTCTCAATCTCGCACTTGATACGGTATACTTGCTGTGATAGAAACTCAATCACTACCGGAAATCTGCGCGTACACAATATTCTATCATTTTCATTAAATACTACTTAGCCACACTCAAGAAGTAATACTTTTGCCATCTGCATATTATGGGTACATTCCAACTATTTAGGTAAACAAACCTGCATTGTTCCGAGGGCTTGCAGTTAAGAAACTTCACCTTTAAAGAGTCATATAGAAAACCCATAGCAGAAAGCATAAAAAGCTTCTTTCCATCCACTTCACTTAGCAGGCAAGACTGTTCATTTGAATTTTTGAGAGCATTTATAAGCATATACAGTTGAAAGATATTCCACCTGGTCCATGTTCGAGTTTGATTTCAAGACTTATTGGATTACCTTTAGGGCTCGTTTGGTAGGGAGAAATTTAGAGAAATGAAATGGGTCAAAGAAATGAAATTGCTGAGAAATACTGAGAATTTCCATTGTTTGGTAGCGATAGAGAATTGACTTGAAAAATTGTAAAGAATTCAATTCCTTTGTTTGGTAGCTGAATACAGAGAAATGAAATTGAAGTTTAATTATGATATTGCCATTAATATAAATATTTTTCACCCTATTTAGACCACTTGCAGTCGTGCAGCCCATTATGGGGCATTCTCAGCTCCACGTCAGCGTCAACTCCACATCAGCGCTTGCAGTGGTAAACCCAGAACGCCCATCACCTTCCCCAATTCTACTAAATTAGATTTAAAAACAATTTTTTAATTTTATAAACATGATCAAAACGAAAAAGTAATTAAATATTGCTGGGACCCACCAAAACGCCCATCACCTTCCCCGTGCTTTGTTGAAGAACGCCCCGAGAACGCCCTCCCAAAACGCCCCATTGCGCCCGTGTATGGGCGTTCTCAGTCCAATTTTATGCCCAGAACGCCGCGTTGCAAATGGTCTTACAAAACCACAGTATATATATATTAACTTCAAACATCGCTTTTTAGCACAATTTTAATTCAACTGTATACAATTCAAAGTTCAAAGATATAGCTAAACAATGACATGCCATTGTAAAAAATAACAAGCCCAACCTATTGCCACAATAGATTTAGTATCATTGTGAAACAAAAATGCTTGCGAAGATAATGTTATTTGAAAAGCTATATTGCACAGCCTAACAAAAACTTATTGGATTAATGGAAATGAGCGCATTTTTTGATCCAATAGAAAGCACCTGCAACACATAAATGAAAAGGTAAGACTTGCTTACCTTTATCTCACAAGCACAACAAGTTCAACCTACGACAGCTACAAACTTGATGATTAACATTTTCATTTTGTAAACTATCAATTCATGCCATTTCATGGTATACTCATTCATTATATATCAATATCACATTAACCAATACACATCAGTAAGCATATTATGGAGACCATCATTTAGTACGTGTATATTGGAAAAATACCAAGACAATCTATACATCAATTCACATATTAAAGTATGTTCCTATCTCATGCCCACTTATCTCAAGTACTGCAATTGTTCAAAGTTGCCGAGTCACGCTTTAATCTTGAGTTCGTCTGAGGTTAAGCCTCAACATCTTTGAACTGCCCGAAAGATGTATGTTTTAACCCGTTATCCACGCAATACTTTTTAGCCCAAACATCACCTCGATCTGCACTCAACATTCACTTGACCGACACAGACTACTCGACCTAGCCAAATATGCCATGGTTTACAAGCGAAACAGATCCTGCCCGCACACAGACTTCACGACCTTCACTCGACCCACATAGACCACTCAACCTATGCTTAAATGTAAAACTGATCCAGCCCTCACAGACCACTCGACCTGCACTCTCATAAAAACAAATCAACCCATACACTACTACATATTTGAGGATGGGAACCCCCAAAAGACACCGGTTCTAAGGTGGGCCGGTGTTAAAAACAATAGGAACCGGTTTTTAAATAAAAAACCTGTCTCGGAAATTGGAGAGAGGTTCCGTCCTTAAAAACCGGTCTCTATGCGGGTATAGAAACCTGTTTTTTTTAAAAAACATGTCTTTCATTATAAGAACGTGTTATTGTATTAAACCGGTCTCGATGCAATTTTAAAGTGTAGATATCTGAATCGAAAATTCTAAACTCCATTTTTCATTTTAGCGGCACACGAAAAAATTTGGACCGAAAAAGTTTATCAATTCCCTCCATCAGTTTAACCAAAACCCTAGTTTATCTCCACCATTTTCACATTTTTCTTTTCACAACCACTCCAAACCAGCAGCTAGCACCCTAAACCCTCTTCCAGCTTCCACCATTTCCCCATCACCACCGCAATCAGTCACCACCAGTCCCATCACCACCGTAATCAGTCCCTACCAGTCCCTTCTCCAACGTAATCAGTCCCCTTAACCGCCGCTGCCTCCGACCCTGTACAAACCCCAGCCGCGCGCCATCTCTACTAGAACTCCGGCCGTGTACAAACCCCATCCGCGTGACATCTCTAATAGGTTCTTAATGGCGGTAAGTTTTTCTTGATTTTTGTGAAAATCTTTGTTAGGGTTTAGGTTAAATTGTAGGTTACTTAAAATTTTCATAAAGTTAATTGAATTAGGGGTATTATGTTCATTGCCCTAATAAGCTGCTGTAGCAATTATTCTAAAATTTTCATGAATCAGTTTTTATTATATTTGTGCTTTATATACAGCAAAACCAGATGAAATATAGGAGGAGGTGATAAAAGATTGTGTATATGCATTTTCTTTTGGTTGAGACTTGTTTGAGTTATATGATAGGACATATAACTTTTACTGTAGTAATAAAGTTGGAAGGATACATGATGCTGTAATTTTTTTTATTTATGTTTGCAGTGTATTTCAAAAAACTGTACTTGAAATGTTTTATACTAAAACAGTGATTTTTTTGATGTAATTTTGTAGGTAGAGATTGGTGAGAGGGAAACTATCTGTATATGTCTTCTGTTTCAAGTAATTTCGGTATTTGGTGTTAATGATATGAAAGATCTCAACTTATGGCCAATGCCCAAAACAGTAGAATATGGAAGCCAATCGCTTTATCTAGGCAAGGATTTTCATCTCACGACTGAGGGAAGCAAATATAAGGATGTATCAGGGATCTTGTAAGATGGATTCACTCGGTTAATTGATTTTGTCACAGGAAACAATGTTATTGAGTACAATTACAGAGAGTAGACGAGTCTCTCCTTTTACATGGGATCCATGTGGTTGTCCTTTCGGAAAGCGATGAGGTTTATGCAGATGAAGTTGAGTTTTGGTTGGTAATTTTCAAGCCCTTTCTTGGTTCGATTTGGTTAGTGATATGGTTCTGTCATGTGCAGCTGCAATACGATATAGACGATTCTTACAATTTAAATATTCATCCAAATGGAAATCCAATTTATGCATATATTGAGGTTGGTATCAATGATAGTTTGAACAAGTTGGAATTTGCAGTATTTTGTAATTCATAAATAACATGGTTGATAGATTTTAATGTAGGCACCTACTGTTTATGGAGCTCTACATGCGCTGCAGGTTACTTGTTAATTTTGTTTTGCCACATGCTTAAAGAATTTTATGTTGAAATCCAAAAAGGTCTTATTGCTCTTGCATTGCTAATACTTTTTATAACTATATCACAGACATTCAGCCAACTGTGCCATTTTAACATTTAAGCTAGAAAGATTATAGTTGATCAGACACCATCATGCATAAGACATTAGCTTCATCTTATGGGGTCAAGTTTTATTTATTCTAAAAATATAATGTTACTGAGATTTTAATGACAACCGTGCAGAGACATCCAGGCATTATCAGCCATTGCGAATGATAAAGAAAGTTATTGATTCTATGGCTTATGCAAAGCTGGTAAGTCTTAACTTAGGGCTTACCCATAATTATGATATTATGCTGTGTATAGCTATTGATATGTGGTCATTTTGGGCAAGTAGTTTACTTTAGTGTTTGACTCGGAATTAAAAAGTTTGACTATCTGAAAAAAAACATGTTTGCCTTAGTTTTGGGTTTATTAGTGTATATTAGCTCAAAATGCAAGATACATATGTATATAACTTCTATATATAAGGTCTCGAAATACATCAAGTTGCAAGATATTGTTAATAAACCAACGGTAGAACCTGGTATAAAAAATTTGACCCCCACATATGCAAAGAGGCCAGAGACAATTCCATACGCAGCTAATATACAAAGCAAAGATGTTTCCAACATATCATATGCATTCCCTGATGTTAGTAGCAATCATTTTCACAATGGTCATGTAGGTTGGTACCCAAATATTTTTAGCCTCATTTCAATTGAACTAACACATACATGGGTAATCTTTATCTGCCATATCACTCCATTATGGACTGTATGGACTGTATATGAATCTTCATGTAATTAACTTTTTATATTTATGTATAATATAATGAATAATGGATATGCACATCTAGGTTGCAGGGTACAACTTGTACCCTTGTTTTTTTAGGGTAAATGGTGAATTAAATTGTAGCTTTAAACAACAATAGTTCTTTAATCGATTCATGCTATAATTAGTGACTTAATGTGTGTGAATAACATAATCAGAAAAGAGAATGAAAGAAGGGGAGCGGATCGTTACTGTAACACATGACGAACTGAAGTCCCCGAGAAGAAGGGGTAGCAGTAGCTTGACGAGAGGGACGGACACCGGTCGAACTTCGAAGGGATACCAAAATCGCCGTCAAACTGATGCTCTAGGGCTTGGATGATTTCAGAATTTTGGTGTGTAAATGTGCCTTGCACGTACTTTCCAATTTATACCCCTTTTATTTTTTAACCCTATCCAATATCTCAGCAAGGACACAGAGAATTGTATTGTGAAGAAACTTGATTTCTCTTCAAAACGGATGGAAATTAGAATACAAAGGATTGTATATCTCAGGAAAACATAATTCTCCGCTTTTTTATTTCTCAGACCAACCAAACGCTGGAAATCAATACATTTCCATTTCTCCCCTCTCAACTCTCTCTACCAAACAAGCCCTTAAGGTTTCCTTCTTCTTAAGTCTACCCTGTATATAAGATCATAAGACAGATGTTACTACTTACTAGTCTTGTAGAACATGGAAATTTAGCTCGTACATCGACCTATGTTCGAATTTATAAAGAAAAAGAAAGTACGAAAGTATTTGGAACTTTCATCGTCGATGGCTCGAAATTCAATTCCTTCAACGTACTCCCTCCGTCTTAGTTTTATTGTCCCATTTTGACTTTTGGAGTCTTTCTTTGACAACTTTGACCTAAAATATTTTTGTTTGTGTTATATAATACTTGATGCAAAATATATGAATGGGTTGGGTTTTGAATGTATTTTCAGTTAGTATAATTTACATCAAGTATTCCTACACAGAACATGTCATAGAGATCCTTTTTCTTTACGTCAAAGTAAATCGCGGGGTTTTTTGACATTTCAATTATTCGCTGGTAATCCGTTGGGAGTCTGTGCTCCCAGATTTCGTAATCCTCCTGTATAATACTCCCTCCGTCCCATTTCTTTGGTCCATTATTTCCATTTTGGGCTGTACCAAATTAATTGTCCACTTCCATAAATAGAAAATTTAAGGAAATAAAGTTCTTTTTTACTCCTAGTGTATATATATAAGACAAAAATAGGTAAAAAGTAGAGGGTAAAATTGTCATTTTATCAAAAAGTAAGAGAGAGATAGTTATATTTTCTTAAACTGCGTATCTTTTTGTCTGGGGACAATAAAATTGGGACGGAGGGAGTAATCCTAATTAAAAACCAAATAATTATATTAATATTAATATATGTATTCTGATAAACTCGTATAGTTGTATGAGAACCTAGCTCCTACTTTAAAATAATACAATTAAATTCAACAAATGTTGACGTTTGATATATATTTCAAAATACTATGATTCTACACCTTGTTGTGTTATTATTTTCTTAATACACTTTCATATATACTCTTTGTTAAATGAACATATGTTATAGTTCTGACATAATGTTGCGAAACTAAGGAAAGCCTTGTTTGTAGAATTTAGAGAACTTACTTGGAATTCCAATGCTTTTTTAAGTTCTGCTAGCACTTCGCTTGCTGTTGGTCGTTGTCTTGAATCAGATTGTAAGCATTGATGGGCAATCCTTGAAAATGTATGATACGATTGTGGCTCAATTTTTCCTTTTATACCCTCAAACACCATCTCATTATCGAGTTTAACTTCTTTGAAGCGTTTAACTAAAATGGGATCGTTATGTGTGTCTGAATACATATATTCAAGTCTCCGGCTACAAAAAATCTCAACCAAAACCATACCAAATAGGTAAATATCAAAGAAATTTGAAGCCGTTTCATCCATGTAAGATCATCATTGTTCAACCACTGATCGAGACTTCCGTTAGACGCATACTCATAAACAGCAATGTTTTCACCAGATTCTTGTCAATAACGTTCTAAATTGATGATACTCTCGTGTTTATAGGTTGCTAGAATATAACGCACGTTGTCTAAATATACGTAATCACAATAATATCTACGAAACCGCATTGCAGCAATGATTTTCTCTCCTTCAGGATCTGTATACCTTCCCTCCAATGCATCTTTCATCACTGAAGTTATCTGTGCCAGATTTTATGTCTTCTAATGAAATTTTGTATGTGTCATAGAATGATTCCTGTGAATCACCATGAAGTCAATCAGCGTTAATTTTCAAAAAATTTGTATGATGTATGTCTACGTAAATTGAGACCATTACTTTATTAGCGTTTGTATGTCTTTAAAAATTCTTATAACTAGTAACAAATTTATATAATAAGACGTATCATTCCTATCAATTTAATAGACACATAAAAACAACAACTATTCATTTTCTTAATCACAACCGTGTATCATACGTGTATGTAATTACTGCATATAGAAGCATTTACTAAATATTTGAACATATTCACAAAATAAAGTAATCTTTTTATTTGTTAACCCATTCCATTTGGGACAAGGAGTGAATCTAAATACTTAGTTCTTCCTACTATTTATAGAAATTCTTTAATTTAACACATACTTATTAACGTGCCTCGTTACTCTACTAATTGATCAACCTAGTGATTTACTAAGACCATCAACATTCGGTCTTGTAATAGGTAAAGAAATATGCCAACACATTCGGTCAGGGAGTTTTCCATAAAGGTTTCTTCCTGAAGGTGATGAATTCGAGCCTTGTTGTGAGGGGGACTCCCACGACGCTATACCCATTCAAGACATGGGAGAGCAACCCCTTTAGGGCGTCGCCTTGGCTTCGAACCCGGGGGTGGTTACTCGATTCCAGGGGAGTAACCACTTGTGGAGATGATCGGGGGGGCCAAAATGGTCCGTCAGTGATTTCACAACTGCCTTTCAAAAAAAATAAATAATGCGTGTTAATCCATTTCGGGTCGAATCAAAAATGAAGATTATAATAAATTCAGAGTAAATTTTTCTAAATTCATCATAAATGTGAATTAACAAATTATTGGTAGTAACTTATTATTATCTTGATTGATAAGTCTTTCCTTTTCAATTTTCACCTTAAATATTTTTATTATTTTACATTAAATATTAGATAACACAAACAAAAATATTTAAGGTGTGTTTGGTTGGAGGAAATAAGAGAAAATGGAATCGAATTAGAGAATGGAAATGGAGAGAAAGGGAACGAGTCCAAAGAAACATAGTTAATTCATTTGTTTGGCATGAACATAGAATCGAAGTGATACAATGGAACGGAAATAAGTTTTGAGTATTCCAAGTCCATCTCTTTCGAAAAATTTGACTTGAAAATATGAAAAAAGTGATACACACTCTCTTTTGATTCGAGATAAAATAATTGACGATTCTTTAAAAAAAAAAATAAATAAAAACTAGTTGAAAATGGAAAAAAAAACACATGATCTCCATGTTAGAATCTTTTATTCAACTAACATGAAA
Source organism: Helichrysum umbraculigerum (assembly GCA_949592205.1). Classification (NCBI taxonomy): domain Eukaryota; kingdom Viridiplantae; phylum Streptophyta; class Magnoliopsida; order Asterales; family Asteraceae; genus Helichrysum; species Helichrysum umbraculigerum. The sequence goes on from CATIUR010000011.1 coordinate 4,283,765, forward strand.
TATAGAAAAAATCATTTTAGTGAGTTAATATCACGTATGTAGGAATCATTGAACCAAACAAGATCAAGATGAATAACACAACCTACTGGCATAAATCATACAAAATTAAAGAACCAATTTCTAACTACTATTTTTTTTTAAAAAAAAAACGTACAGTCAAAAGAGAACGAAAAAAAAAATAGAATAACAAATCGGTTATTAACACTCTGTAGCTAGCTAATATTAATCTAAGCTTTTATCACCACATTCAATTGATTATCAAGATCCTCATGGGTGAGTAGATGAACCCAGGAAACCATATATATCATCGAGTATGTGAAGCATCAAGATGACGAACAACTTGCAATTCGTGGTGAGGGAACAACACCAACGATCTGAACAACCATGTTTTTTCAACGTACCCCTCATTCTAAGAATAGAAAAGCGGAGAAAGACTCCTTAAAAAATGGGAGTTGATAAATACAACAAAAATAGTAATACCAACACCAAACTGTATAACAGTTTCTGCATATAACAGTTTCTGCATATAGTACAAGTACATCATTACATTATTTTTGTGTTTAAATCATTTTGTTTTTTGTATTTCTTCCCTAAATTGGAGTGAATGAAAAGAGGGGAAAGAGAATGCTAATTTGATTCTCCATTTCCATTCCATGTTTCAAACAAACAAGAAAAGTGGAATCCATTTCCTTTTTCCCTTTTCATTCACTCCTACCAAACACACGGTTAAAGTTAAAATTAATTAAAAAAAACTCTAAAGCATTCAGTCCAATTCTAAATGTGTTTTCGAAAATAAATATCTAACTTTGTGTGACCACCAAAAAGTTTTCTTTTAAAAGTTTATAGATGATATTTTATCATTATTATTATTAGTATCATGTCAATTATTATTTGTACAATTCTGAAGTGCGTAAACTTTAAAAGTAGACAATGACTTAAAGCCAAAAAAGAGAGTAAATCAACATGTTTTACACGAAACTAACCCAAAAGTACGTAGTATGTGATTTCACATGAACAAAGTTGAATTGTCTCAAACCATCACAAGATAGCCTAGTGGTTGGCGTCCTGTTATCTTCACAAGAGGTCTCAGGTTCGAACCTCACTAAAAGCATAAATATCTTGGGGTGGTCACGGGAAGGTTCGGAAACGGCCACGGCAACGGTTAGGCCGCGTACATCTCAAGCAAAGCTTGACCAACCCGGGGGAGCCTGTTATAAACGGGAATACCTTTTGAAAAAAAAAAAAAAGTTGAATTGTCTCGATCACTCGGTGCAAATAATGGAGAATGCGGGCCATTAAAAATTGAGTAGTTATCTTAATTAGAAACATGAAATGATGATATATCTATTTAGGGTGAGGTTTCAGATTTTTAATTGACGAGAACAGAGAAATAATCATAACATGTCATTTGTCATGAAACTCACTTTCTTTCACGTTTTTACAACTTAAATATCTTCCAAAAGAGAAGTCGAAAAATCATAAAAAGTACACCATTAAAAATCAACATTTTTTTCTCTTCGATTTGCCATTTCACAAGGGTTCAAATGAGAGCCAACTAAAAGTTGAAAACCTTGAGAACTACTAGATTACGTGTTCGTTCACATGTGATTATCAATTAAATATACATCAATTTTCACATATGATTGAAATCAATCACATGTAAACAAACAAGTAATCCAATAGTTCCTAAGATTCTCAACTTTTAGTTGGTCTCTGCCTATATATATTAGAAAGGCAACCCTCCATTGGGTTGATATATTAGTTTTACGTGATCTTTTTTTACATATCATGTCCATGTACTTAATTTGATTTTCAATTTAAAAATTAACTTGTCAGGATCCGACTTTTGAATGAAAAAAAAAAGACCTTACTTTTACAGACCAAAACTAACTTCTACGGAGTATATACTACTACGGTGCTGTTTGTTTTTTTAAGATGTTTTTGTCTGAAATCTGAAAGCCACATCTGAATATTCAGAGGTGGTTCATAAGTCTGAAACTGAATCATTGAAGACTGTTTGTTTTATGAACTGAATCTGAAATTCTGAATGTCGCTAATTATATATGGAGTAAATATTTTAATGAAAATTCGCAACTCATAAAATTAACATAGCCAAGCACTTTCAATAAACTGTCTTTAAAAAAAATAAAACATTCATAGCACATTCAACTAATCAAAACATTTAAACTGCATTTTGCATTAACTGTGCAGCAATTTGATCACGCAAATTTGTCTTGTATTGTTGGTCCGCCGCACTCCCATGTGGTTGATCATCATCTTGCACATCTTCATTATTACGAGTACGATTGCGATTACTTATTCGAGTGTGCTCATATCGAGGGAAAAGGTGATCACTTAAACCCTCTTTCCGTATAAAATTATGAATAACAAAACATGCTATAGTGATATCTCTTTGTTTAGCCAAAGAATACGGTGGCATTCTCTTCAAAATGGGAAAACGTGCTTTCAAAACACCAAAAGCACGTTCAATAACGTTTCTAAGTTTTGCATGAGCATGATTGAACTTTTCTTTACTATCCATTGCACGTCTTCGACGAAAATCACCAAGCCAATACCTAACATTACGAAACGGTGCCATAAACCCTCGGGTGTTTTTATATGCAGCATCACAAAGATAGTATTTATCTGAAAAGGCAACACATTGTTTAATACGATAAGTGTATTGTATATAATATATTATAAACATGACTTGAAATATACCTGAAGGAGGAATTGGAAATTCAAAATCTGGATTGATAATAGCTTCGGTCAGGATTCTAGAATCATGAGCCGTACCTTCCCATCCGGCCACAATGAACGTAAATATCATGTTGAAGTCACAAATTGCCAAAACATTTTGATAGCAGTCACCTCTACCTCTTCCTCTATAAACATTTTGTTTTTTTGCAGGGGGAGCAGCGTGTATTAAAGTTCCATCAAGAGCACCAACGGCTCCCAAAATAAGAAAACAACTTGTTAGCTAAATTGAAATGATACCATCATATTTTATAATACTATTATTGTTAATAATAATATTTACCTTGAATATACGTCGTTGCCTCCTATTATTTTCAGGAAAGTTTGGATTCGGATTAAATGTTGTTGGCCTTATAACCTCCTCGGCAAACAACATCATTTTATCCAATACTTCTTGAAAATACTTGTGAATTGTCTCGTTTGAGTGTTGAAACCTACGCTTCAACACTACGAAACGTTGATTGTGACCTAACATTATCAAGAAAATAGCCATCTTTTCCTCGACCAATAAATGTTTGCTATCTTTTAACCAACCTTTCAATTTGAAATGTGCGCAAAGTCGGACAAATGAATCACGTGACATGCGTAACAACTCGGTACACTGTTTATTATTTCCTTCCAAAAGCTCTAGAGTGAATTGATGTCCAGACAATGCCGATGTATTATCTCTTTTTCGTTTGTGTAGAGATGGCCGAAAATACTTAAAATAAAAGTAAACAAAAATGACGAATGCAATTTTCTGATTATTATCCATGTTCCTGTTAGAAACGTAACAAAAGTTAGAAAAGAAATATAATAACGTCCATACTTTTCCATTACATGCAAAAAACACAAACACAATAAGTCATTGTTCTTTCATTACAAAAGGCAAGCAAAATACATCCATAATGTTTTCATGATTAGTACGAAACATAGATACTCAAAAGGTCCTAACATAAGTTCAAAACATGTAACTAGATAGTTGAACACAAAAGGTCTAAACACAGATACTACATAGTTAAGCATGGATGTATTTTAGCTTGTACTCGAACTACAAAAGTCCTAACACATACCAACTAGAACTACAACTACTTAATAATACCCAATGTCTTTGCCATCATTGTAATCCAACTCTTAAACACATGCGGGTCTGATGGAAGGGTCATCCATGCCTCTCTGTAGTTATTTGAAGGTTGACTAAAAATACCAAACGCTGCTAAAAATATCGGATCAGTAGCTTCCAACCCGAGGCCCTTCAACTTATCAGAACATTGAGCTATAGTAGGCCACGTTGTCTTATTTTCAGCGAGGTTTGCAATTGCTTTTCTCATATCATCCTCCATCTCGGATAAATCGATGGTGGCAGTTTTCTTCTTTTTCTTTGACCTACCTCGATCGACATTAGGAGCACTATCACTTGGTCCCTCTTGAGTAGATGTAGGAAACGAAGAACCACCTTCAAAACCAGTGTCATATTCCGTATCATAATCGGTATCTTGGGTGCCATATGGATCATAGGTGTTTTCATCAGCTTGACTTTCTAATGGAGCATCCTCGATTTGAAGAGTTGGGATATTAAAGTTCAAGGTAGACGACGTCCTTCGTGGTGTTTCGGTACGAACAGTTGGGACATTAGAGTTATGAGTAGATGATGACACCCTTTGGGAGGTCTCAATTTGAACTATTGGGATATTAGAATTAATAGTAGACGATGAAGCCCTTCGTGGAGCAACACACCGACTAAGTGAACCGGTTGCTGAATTCCCGTCATACAAAGAGTTACAAAGGTCAATGAAAGGCATGGGAGTCGTTCTCAATGATGAAGCTTTTTGATGAACCTACATCGAATTGACAAGACCAAAAAAAATGTGTTTATAACATACTCACTTGGTTACTAGTATGTTAAAAAAATGTTATAACGTACAATGATAAAACAGACCTTGGAAAATTCATCCCATTCATCATTTGTCATGTTGAATGTATTAGTTTGAGCATTATAAATGTTCCCTGTTTTTGCTCTCAAATAACACCAACCAACGTATTTCGCTTTGACATAATCATACTGATTTTTTAATTGCTTTTGATTGGCTCTTATGTGATACACTTCTTCCATTTTTTTCGCCAATACACCCCAAGACTCCAAGTGTAGGCTAGTCCCCCTACGACCCATTCTATCTACTTCCGCAATACACGATTCTAAAAAGAACTTAAGTTGTTCATTGGTGAATTTTAGTCTTTCCATGCCTACACAAAAATGGACACAAAACTCCAACATCACATGAACAACAAACATTATTTTAACATCAACAAATCAATGGCAAAATATATGGCTATATATGTATAATCAACAAGTTATAACACCATATTGGTAATAACATCAAACAACAAAGCAAAGTTCTAACACCATATGATAATAACATCTCATGACAGCAAAACAATGGCAACAAAATCGAAGCTAAGCATTTAGTTTTAACAAACCGAAAATAATCAGATAACACCATATGATAATAACATCTCATGACAGCAAAACAATGGCAACAAAATCGAAGCTAAGCATTTAGTTTTAACAAACCGAAAATAATCAGAAAATAGTTAATTTTTACCTGATTTGGGTCTGATTCTGTTTTGATTTGGGTCGGATTCGATGCTTTTCAGGTTACAGGTGAAGCTTGGTAGAAGACCTCCATCTGATTTGAAGAGAAAGAGTGGATTTGGGAACGAATTTGAGAGGGTGAGGGTTTGGGGAGAGGTGGATGTGTGTTTTAGAGCTAGGGTTTGTTTTAAGAGGTTTATTAGATAGTAATTTATGTCTAAAAAAGTAAGAGGTTAATAAGAGGTAAAACCTCTGAATGCGAAAAAAAAAACAAACAGTCTGAATCTGAAAAACCTCTGATTCGGTCAGTGATAAGAGGTTTTTAAGTGGTATTTTGCAAAAACAAACAACACCTACATTGTAGTTCATATTGACAAAACCCAAGCGGGAGTGAATACACAAACGGTTTAAATTTGAAAGCGGCTCTAATAAAATCTGAAGGCAATGTAGTTATTTTTGAGTATTTGCCAACTTTATGTAAGGCAAGATGGATTCGGTGACCCGGGTTAAAGATGCCTAGTCCAATCTTGAAAAGAAAAGAACTTACATATATACTAATTAGGGGTGTTAATTGGATGATTTATTCGGGTTTCGGGTTATTCGGTTTTTCAAGTTTATAATCCAACCTAAAACCCTATTCAAATAATGTCGGGTTATTCGGGTTCGGGTTATTTGAATTCGGGTTGGATTTGGGTTATTCATTTAAACTCAAATAAGATGATATTTTAAATTGTAATCCTTCGGTGCCTTGCTGAAGGTTTCTTTTATTCTATAAAATTTTGGAGTTCAAAAAAAAAAAAAGATGATATTTCAAATTTTCGTATTTTGAACAAAACTTGAACTTCACAAAATGACACTAATAGTTTATATAAATCATAATTACTAACTTATATATGTATATTATATATGGATAAACCATAAATAACTTACATATCTATTGTTATATTTGTATATTAAATAATTTATTAGATTATTCGGGTTACCCGAATTATAAAATATATATTCGAAACCCGACTCAAATAAGATGCGAGTTATTCGAATTTGGGTTATTTGGATTCGGGTGGCCGAATAAGCTTCTTATTCGGGTTATTCGGGTACGGGTTCGGGTTATCTATTCGGGTTCGGGTATTTGTGACATCCCTAATATATATTGTAGAACTAAAAGATAAAAAAAAAAGGGGAAATCCGATTAAAAGTTTGGGCCTAATAATGGTCCATCCACTATATGAGTCCAAAGAATATAGACCCCACCACATATGAAAGGGTGTTTGATATATAATACATTTTTTATCCCACATCATTTTTTATGCATTATCATGCAGTACTATACAGTTTTATAATGCATGTTTTGATGTATATATGAAATGTTTTGTGACTGTCTGCACAAATCAACATCTCCTTTTCAACTTTTAATCACACTTCACTTTCAAAATTTTTTATTTTGAAACAAAATTTAGAAAATATGTTTTTATTAACAATGGAATATAAGTACATTGCTAATATAAGTACATTGCTATTGCTAGCACATACATTTAGCAGGAATACTAAATGTATTTACTATTGAATGAATAGTGATTTTTTTTACAAAATTATTCTACTAACAATTTTTTTTTTCTAACAAACTTATTCTAATAATAGCAAAAATTATTTTAGCTTATAATTTTTGTTGTCTTACTTTATCATTTAAATACAAAAATTATATATACTTTTTACAACAAAGTTAACAAAATATATTATTAACTTAAGTTTTTGCAATTATAAACATACATGTTGATATAATTAAAAAATAAACCATAAACATTATATCTTATTCAAGTGTAAATTTCATATTTGATATCAGAGTTTTAAAATGTACTTTTTAATCCCATCACTAGCACACGGGCTAAAAAAATTGTTAAACATAATATTCAAGTACAAAGTCATAACGATGATACAAATATTACACTTGAAACATATAGCTATAAACAATATATAGGTCTTGACATAAATTTATTTAGAAAATGCAAAATACCATTACCAAAGAAAACCAAATACAAAGCAGATCCATACAAGACATAGGCAATGACATAACCAATTTACAACAAGACATGGACAATGAAAGCAACATACAAATTAAAGAAAAACAAAACAAAGTAAAATAATACAACAAAAGATCTACATGAAAGGATAGCCTAGAACAAAATAGAGACAAAAGTGACCACATTTTATTAAGATCACTAGACCAGTATAGCAAGAGCCTTGAGTCCGTCCAAACCAACTTCAAACCTATGTACCATTGCTAGGATTTTTCCAGTCGTTCCAAGACTCTTTTTAATTTTTCCCTAGCCATACCAACCATAAGATCACTTGATTCTCTTTAAGAAACCAACCATAAAGTCTTGACATAAGTATTTGGCACACAAACACGAAACGTTATTTGTATCTATATTTTTAACGGGCACCTTGTAATGGGGACATCACATCTTGCATTTCAGTAGTGATGGAACTATCTCCAAATGTATCAGTTGTTGCCATAGGAGGACCAGTATCATGATCGGTTGGTTCCATTTCAATCACTGAACTGGTTTCATTGTAGCTGTCTACACTAACCGAAGAATGTTTGGGATACCCTCTCAAACTTTCAAGCTCCCTTGTCACTTCTTTCATGCTTGGTCTTTCGCCTGCTACTAGGTTAACACACCTACATACTAGGCCACTTATCGCTTTAAGATGCTCATAAGTCGCCTCATTTACCACTTCGTGTTCCAGAATATCAAGAAATCGATTTTCCTCCACTGCCTTCACAAAATATGTTGCGAGCATTCTTTCTTTTATATCTTTATTCACGGTGAGCGGTCGTTGTCCTGTTAAGAGTTCTGCAAGAACAACTCCAAAGCTATACACATCACTCTTATCTGTTAATTGGCCTGTACGGAAGTATTCAGGATCTAAGTAGCCGAGTGTTCCTTGAACTAGTGAGACGACTGCATCATGACCTAAGGGGACTAACCTTGAGGCACCAAAATCTGCAATTTTTGCGGTGTATTTTTCGTCTAATAAAATGTTAGGGGACTTAACATCTCCATGTATGATGGGCATTCTAACATCTGTATGAAGATAAGCAAGTGCACTGGCTGACTCACATGCTATCCTTAAACGACAATCCCATGACAATCTACTTGCACCACTTTTTTTATTATGAATGTGGTGATAAAGAGTGTTGTTTGAGATATATTCGTAAACTAGCAATGGGACATCATTTTCCAAACATAGCCCCAAAATTTGTACCACATTTGTGTGATTAATTTTGGAGAGAATTACTATTTCATTTATAAACTCTACACTCTGTCCTTCATCAACTTTTTGGGCCTTCTTGATTGCCACAACACGCTTATCTGGTAGAGTTCCTTTGTATACAGTGCCGTGACCTCCCTTACCCAGGATCTTACTCTTAGCAAAATTATCTGTAGCTTCTTCTAGCTCTTTAATTCGATAAACATTAACATATTCCACCCCAACGCCACCCTTGGTTTTTAGCTTATCTAATTCTTCTCCCCCATTTTGCTCAAACAACTTTTTAGCTAGCTTTCTTTTCCTTTCCTTGACGTACAACACGGATAATCCAACAATCACTAGTAGGAGTAATGCAACTCCTATACCTATATGTGATAATGGGCACTTACGATTATTACTTTGTTACTTGAATTAATATACATTTGGTTTAAATGTTGGGTTCATGAAGCAATATAAGTAATTCTTAAAACCATCAAGGAATGCATAATTACTTGACTTGTGATAAATTGGACTAGACGATCTTAGGTCATCCCCGTAAATCAAGTGCATATAATTGATGCGGCATGAATGAATGTGATTTGACATAAAGAAAATGAAGACTGTAGACCAATATTTTCATTAATTCGTGTGATAGTTAAACATCCTAATTGAGACCAGAGAAAACAGTCTTGAAAAATGTTCTCTTTTATTTTATTGGATGAATATAACTCTTTCTAACTATAAGTCGTTTAAATGACAATATTCATGTTTAAAGTTAATTAAAATGAAATGAAATTTAAGGCTTATGCAATTCCAAGACTACTATAATGATAAAAACAGAGCTGCTTTAGGTTCATCTAGGCATTCAGGTGAGACTCAGATAGAAAGTCATCGGTACGAGGTTACCTAGACAGATAAACAGGAGCCTTTGGGAAGGTTTATCATGTTGACAGCCACCTTTACTCTTGGCATCACCAGAATACCCTTTTTTACATGTGCATGTATAATTGCCTTCAGTATTCACACAAGTTCCGTCACATGTATAATTAGATGGTTTATTGCACTCGTTGATATCTAGAAATGAAGGAAATAACTAAAAACTGTTAACTCGAGTAAGCAAATCTGAGTTTTTCCTTACTGTAAGAATTAAATCCATATTAATGTATTCAACATTTCATCGGCATATCTATGATTTGTGTGATGAAAAAACAGAATATTTGCAGGAACATGACTTCTGATATATGAATTATTTCTAGCCAGCATACGATATTTTGATGCAAAAAGGGATAGAGTATAGATGTCGTAAAATAGCAGCACATATATAAAAGAAAAAGGTATACACTACAAAACAATTGAGCATAACTCGTCAAAAAATTGTTTTCAAGCGTCCTATTTGTTGTCATGGAACAGGGCCATCGAAATTTATAAAACCGGCATACTTGTGATCATGGAACAAGGCTTGTATAAATTAAATTAAAACGGTTAGGTTGCTAGTGTTTTCATTCTTTGCATCTATAGCGATTCAATTGTGTAAGTATTGATAAAATTATTTTGTACCGATTTAAATTAGGGTTATAATAATCAAATTTTCACCTTTTTTTACATAATAACAACTCCGAGTTTTCTTCTTTAGATTTAGTCCTTCAAGTTTCAAAATTGGGAGGTTTAAGCCATTTGTACTTCAAAATTTTGATAGTTTAATACAAAAAGTTTAGCTGTTTTTTTTTTCCTTCTCAAATTGTTCGTAGTTTAATAATTTAACTTTCAAAAAATTAATGTTTTAACACTTTTGAATGGTTAAACCAATAAATCAAAAATTATAAATCAATGAAATATATAATTTAAGTGGTTAAAATGAATAAAAAGAAAATGAAACTTTAAGTATTAATCACTAACCCTTTTAAGAAAACTTGGTAACTTAAAATCTTACCTTTGCAGCCAGGAAACAAATAAGGGTTTCCTTCATACCCTTCTTTACATGCGCAACGATACCCTCCTGATTCCCTTGTAGCGTTAACACAATAACTATTGTTTTGGCAGACATAATCAGGACTTTTTTCGGCTTCAACGCAACTTATATTACCAATAGCCCATGCAAGAACTTGCGGCACAGTATCTTCAATCCTGGCTTTAAATTTAGGATCCTTTATATCCGACTCACCTTTGAACTTATAAGCATTCTCCTCTGCCACAAATGCATACGTACACCGTTCTAAAGAAATCGGCGTATTGTTCCTCATGGGACCAAGCTGATGTCTATAGTATCTAATATCACGAGGTATTGGTGTTTGACAACATCCATTGCCTTCACACTGGTAACTTAGAGGCTTCTCCTTGCTATCATCATTGTTAGGACAAAATACTAAACAACCAATAGAAACGTTTCTAGACTTTGTCCTGGAGGTCAACCAAGCGTAGTCATTGCAACCAACGACTGTAAACTTATTTGCGTCTGACAAAGTGAATGGCCAATTGGAGTAATTTGCATAGGTAATACTATATTCTAATTCTGTGCCATTTTCTGAATAGCAACTCCTAGCCAACATAGTGGATGTCCGGACTCTAGAATCAGATATCTCTTTGATCCACGTGTAATCTCCTTCTGCAAGATAGCCTTTTGGAGGGTTGAAAGAAGTGTTGCAGTAGATGTCAAACCAACGCCCTAAAGAACAATTTTTATTGATACCAATGCCGAAAGGGTAGGGAACAATTAAGTCTCCACATCGGCTTTGGCAGCCTGGATTTTTTACTGCAGATAAGTTTCTGGTAACAGCTTTTTGAAGGGTGTAGGTTTCTGGAGGTGAAGTGGTATTAGCATCAGATGTTGTAAACGTGAGCATTAAAAGTATTGCCGATGTTTGAATAACAATAATAATAATATTCATGGCTTTTTATGTTTGGTGTTTTGTTCCAAGTTTGTGAGTTATGTGATGAGTTATTTATCCTACGTTTATATAGCTATATATATATAAGCGTGCCCACAACCCATATGCATCTTTTTCTTATAACATCTTCTGAGAAAATGCAATATTTAACCACTATTATTTTGTACGTTATATGACAACAAAAGTAAATTTCCGTTACTTTTGTAGTGAATAAATAAACTAACGATCATTAAACCTGTCGATTCAAATTATAGTAGTCAGGATAATTTCTCCAAACACATTGATTCAAAGAATATTGTGGTTAGGCCAAACTCAACTCTATGGATGATCACAACCACAGACAAAATTCAATTTTCATAAAAAGCAAAACTCAAATGTTCATCACACAATGAAACCTTAAAACGGGCTTAAAAGACCCAACAGCCGAACAAAAAGTTAAAAACAAAAGCCTAAAATAAACATAAAAAACATAAAACGGCCCATAAGTTAGTATACATCAATTTAGTAAGTTGTGCTCCTCGTTTCAAGTTTTGATTCAATAATTTATGAGCCTGAAACGGAACCTCATAGCCCAAGATATGACCATTTCAGTAAAGGTCCTTTTGTTACGCCATCATGGACCTTAAAAAATGTAAGGGCACACCCGCATCAGTTACTAAATTACTTTTTTGGTTTTATAAATAAACATTTGATTTAAGATGATAATTAGTCATTCACTCATTTGTATGTTTAATAGTAACACAAAAACGTTAATAGCTAGATATCGATCCCAAATAGATCATAGTTTTAGGAAATATCAAGCACAAACTGTGGTAGTACTTGTGATATATAAGAATGCGCACCGGATATATATATAGATACATATATATATATATATATATATATATATATATATATATATATATATATATATATATACATACATACATACATACATATATATATATATATATATATATATATAACCTAACCTAAGGTTCACAAAAACACAGAAGACATCATGTGATATTTCGTCATTTACGACTCTGACTTGAGTTATAGCTTGATCACGTACTATGGTTATATATTGTTGTATATTTTAGTGCATTGACGGATTAGTGGACACGAGGTAGATGATGCAGAATGCGTACCCGGCTATGTTACTAAATATTAGACTCAACTAAAATTACAGCGGTTAAGGGGCCCGCACTTCCTTGTGGGGTCCAAGTGGTAGAGCACCTGACTGCAGAAAAGTGTAGTGTATATGAAAAAGTGTCTAGATTTAATTTATTTAGAAAACAGTTAATGAAAACTATCTAATGAAACCGTCATATTTGGTTGTCTTCTTACAGTTTTTAAAACTCATACACACAAGAACAAAACATGATTATTATTTTTGGTGCAAGAATCATAATCAAACTCTGTTTTTATCTCAAAGTAAACCCTGGCATCGAATTAGGGTCAAAATTACTACAAGAAAATATGGGTAGTGACATCTCAAATATCGTCACTAAAACAAGAAAAGCCGTCACTAATGTACTTTAGTGACAAAAATCGGGTTGTCACTTTTTGTCACTATAGGTCTGTCACAAAGTCTAATTAGTGATGGAATTTGAAATTCATCACTGATTAGTCTCAGGACAAGAGTTGTCACTATATCTGTAACGACAGGGTTTGTCACTAAAATTTCATCACTATTTGATCATATTGGTGACAACAGCTAGAATGCACCAAAAGCGGCACTAATTAATCACATTAGAGATGAAAATTACTGAATACCAAATGCGTGACTAATTGGTGATTAGTGTCAAAGAAAGCAAGGCACTTGTGATAAGATATACCAACCGTCAATGCTAAAATTCACATATATTTGTTTTGCAATTATACTTTTAAAATGATGATTTATGACATCTAATAATAAAAAAATATCGATTTCATTAACATGATGCAAATTAAATCTAACTCCAAACAGCACCAAAAGTCTGATATATACACAGTTTACCCATATACATTACTACCGGAATCTTGATCGACAAGAAAAGAAACCATTCGGCGTCTTAAACCCTCGTATCTACAAGTTTAAACTGTAGCATATTACGTTTTGATTATTTTATAAATCATTGGCTTTCATATCCAGATGTCTTCTGCTTCCCTTGTAACCGTCAGGCCTCTACATCTATAGTGACCAAATAAAAAAGTTGTTCGTGAGCATGTGTATTGTCGCATATTATTGCATATGTGGGCTATTTTTGTAAGTTCACTATCCCACTTTCTTATTTCTTATCCAGTAAGTTACCGTAACATTTATGTGCTATTTATATATAGTAGCTACTAAACTTTTCTAAAGTATAGAACTATAGATCATCAAAAAATAAACTATAGAGCAACAAAGATATACTTAGCTGGAATCCTGACAAGTATATATTGTTGTATTACTTCTGGTCCTAGTTCCTCATCCACCTGCATCATAAATGAAAGTAAAGGTTAAGTCACTAGACTACTGGAGTATATAATATACCCATTCAGATACGCTAATAGTAGAGGGAAGTGTGTAGTTTGAATAAATGGAAATAATTCTTACAAGAATGCTAGTAAATTAAGGATATGAACATTATCAGCAAACCAAGAATTATCCCAAGTCACGAAAAATATTTCAAGAGTGACCCACATGTAGTACGAATACACCATAATACAGGAATAAAATATACAATTGATCAAGACCAAGCAACGAGTTAGGATGCAAACCGAGATATAGAGATATGAAGATACTTTTGGAGTCAAGAACAAGCACGGATTTTTGAGTCTGCTCAGTACGTAACGCAGAACGGAAGATGGGTCTGCAAATCCAGTAGCAACATGCGCGTAGACCTAATCACAGCTTTAGCAAGCATACATTTAGCAGGAAGTGCTCAATGTTACTATTGTATGTAAAGGAATTTCCCACTTCTTTTTTTTTTTTTTCCTTCTATTTTTTCATTTTTTTTTTTCCTTTCTTTTTTATACTATAAACTTATACAATTTTTTTTCCTTTGCTTTTAACAAAGTTGTATAATAATTTTTATTATGATAAAATTATATTAATAATTGCAAACGATATTTAACTTAACATTTTTGATGTAGTATTCTATTAATTTTGTATTAATTTTTTTTTTCATTTATACATACACATTAGTATAATAAAAAAATTAACCATATAGAGATCATACCTTATTTAAGTTAAAATTTCTTATGAAATTCATATTTGAGTTCAAAATGTACTTTTTAATCCCGCATTAAAAAAATAAAAACAGTGTTTTCCCAAATTTTTTTTATCAAAAAAATTATTCTACTAATAACATTGTGTTGATTTATAATATTTAGTATCTTAATTGATCATTTCAATACACAAATTATTTTTACCCTGTCTTTTAACAACAAAGTTATAAAAAAATATTTTCACTTTACTTTTTTTCAAAATTTTTTTTACAAAATAGTGCAAAGTCTTTTTTTTTTTAATTTTTTTTTAAGTTATATAGATAGTTACTACCATTTTATAAATAGTTAAAAAAAGAAAAAACTTAACCTCAAGTTATATAGATAGTGTTATAAATATTATTTTAATTTTTTACAGAGCACTTTATTTTTCTTATAACTCTTAATACTTATATGCCTTGTAAATTGCATTGTATATTAATCAATCACTAAACTCGATATGACCAAATAAAAAGAAGTTTTGATTTTTGTTTTTTCATGTTATCATTAAACGAATTTAAATTAATTTTATATTCAACAAATTAAAACTATAACATCTAACTATAAAGTAAAGACTATAAATGTATTTTTATTACCACGCCATAAAAAGGGTCGCTCAACATTAAAATCATACCCATACATAGCTCCTTAGATCATTCGAAAATACTCGAATTTTACTAAATACGATTCACTGACTTTTAATTTGCATAAATACCAAATTATGTAGTAAATTAGTATGAGTATTTTTGTTCCGCCGCAACGGCGGGGTAAAATTTACTCGTTAGCAAATATTTTACAATTGTTAGTAAGACCTACATGATAAATAACCAAAATTCAAGATTAACCGTAGTAAGAAAATAAAGTTTTCAGCTTTCTGAACATCACATATATCTCATGAACAAAAAGTTATAAAGATTATGAAAGAGCACATAATCTTAAGATTTAAACTACGTGTTTCTTGAAATGGTCACCTAAGCTCACAAGCTGTGAACGTTGACAGCTAGATAGGAACACTGTGTCGAGATACGATCTCCTTCAGATATATCCGCGTGAGGTGTTCCATTTTGTCAGTTTCCTTTATGGCGAGGAAATGAGCAGATTTTGTGAGCTGATCGACGATCACCCAAATGATATCGCAACCGCTTGATGTTCTTTGGAGTTTAGTAATGAAATCCATAGCAATTTGCTCCCATTTTCACTGAGGGATGTCCGGTTTTTGAAGTAGGCCGGAGGGTTTCTGATATTTAGCTTCGATTTTAGAGCAGGTGAGGCACTTGCTGACGTAGGTCACGATTTCAGTTGTCATATTTGGCCACCAGCATAACCCCCTGATGCCATAACCCCCTGATGCCATGATACATCTTATATGATCCAGTATGTATAGAGTATTTGGACTTGTGAGCTTCATCTATCACCAAGTCTCGAAAGTTTTCGAAATAAGGCAACCAGATCCGTTTAGTGAAGTACTTGACCCCATTGGATTTGGTTTCGAATTGTTTTTTCATGTTGTGCAAGGCCTCATTTTTTAGGTTCTCAGGATTCAATGCTTCGAATTGAGCGGCGAGGATTTAAACGATAAAATCATTATGAATGGTAATACTGAGTGCTCGGACTCGAATATGTGACATTCGATCTGAGATCTAAACATTAGTGTAATATAGGGGATATAATTTAGAATATACCGCCACATATATGTACGTATATATCCTTTCCTCTTTCTCATTTATTCCAGAAAACAAAAAGAAAAACAATTCATCCATGTGGTTTTTGGCGATTCAAATCATGAACAAGAAACCAATTAATTTCAATTTTAATTTTAGATGTTAGTTCCTCCTGTTCATCTCCTTCATTATCAATGGGTAAGTTTGATTCTTTTAAGGTTAACCTAGAAATATGATTTTAGTGAAGTTGCTATATGTTGATAAATTTAAGCGAAATTAGAACATAAAAGATGGTTGGTTGATGTTATTAATTGTTATTGGTAATAAGAAACCTGGGTTTGAGGTTTATTATGCTGAAATTCGTACAGCCATGTTTAGGCTGAAGTTGCAGGTTCTGTAACAAAAAGGATTGCGTCGCGATTCCCTGATTTCACGACGTGATTTCTTTAGGATCGCGACTCTATTCCCTAATTATTGTGACACGATTCTTGTTGCCCAGATTCATTTATTATGTTTTGTTACTCAGGTCATGCTATTAGTATCCAAGGGTAAAGTAGAAATTATAACAAATTATAGTGATGACTTAGGATAAAGAATTGAGTGGGGGTTTGGAATAATAAATCACCTAATGCATTCATGGTTTTTGAATGAAAGTATAATCGATAAATTAGTGAATAATGATTAATAACTAGAATTTTAGTAAGGATTTGTGTGATGAAGTACTTGGGTTGTAATACTTATCAAAAGTGTGACTTGAATTGATAGATAAATGCCAAGTTAAGGATACATTAATATGATAAATGCGTTAAAGTAAATGCTAGTAAAATATATTAGCAAAATTATTCCTAAAGTTAGTTATGATATATGATGATCATTTTAAAGGTGTGAACTTGAAAGATTCCTAAGGGTTATAGATTATTGATCATGATTAGTTACATATGATGGCAGTAATTACTTAATATGATGGTTATTAGCTACTAAAAGCTACTAAATGTGTTGATTGCTTTAATGTGTATATTACAAATTTTTAATTAGTATGGGTAAATCTTATATCAATGGGATTAAAGTAAACGTTAAGGAATAAATCACTAAAAATATAATATTGTTTGTAATCTGTGTTATGTGCCTATGTGATTAGGTAATAAAGAAGCTGGAAGTATTACAAGTAAATCGTTAAGCCCTTTATCAGGTAAGTTCTTGGATTACATGATCATGATTGCCAGAAATGGTTGCGGCCATTTGCTGGTGGTTTTGTGCGGGAAATGATTGCGGCCATAGGCTCGTGTGTGTTGGGACATAGATTGTGACAACAGATCTAGCTTGAAATAGGACTGGTGTAATTATTATTACGTTTGTATATTGGTTTAGATTTGTAAATAAATATTTGTTTTGTTAGTAATATTCGTTAAACATATTATTGTACTAAGTTAGACGAATGTTTAAAGACGAAATAAATAATAGACGTATAATGCGAGGCGAGTCGAGATCTCAGGTTGCAGCGAGTTGAGCTGTGAGATGAGATCTGAACTCGTGAGGCATTAGTCTGGCGAGCCGAGTTCTTTATTGGGCTTGGGCTGCGAGTTGGACCGAACTCGCAGGCCCATGCGAGCCGAGCCGAGACCAGACTATATATTGTTTTTCATACGTGAAAAACACAACAACTTTTGGCATTCTTTCTGATCGGTGAATTCACAAAACCCAGAGAAAAATAAACCTAACAGCTAGGCTTTGACGGTTAACCGTTTAAAGCTAGGTATTAGTATACGCAATTACGAACGTACTCGTTGTTAGTAAGATAACACCGTATTGAGGGTTTCCGCACCTTACTACTACAGATAACGAAGTTATCGATCCTAAAACTAGGGGACTTACATCTGGTAACAGAGCTTTCGGGCTAAATACGAGTGTGTTCATAAGTTTTAGTGTTATTGCGTTTTTGATTCGGGTCGTTTTTACGTGCGTTTTTGCAATACTAACGATGAAAATCATTCTCTGGACGTTTTAGGGTTTGTTTACGGTCGAAATTTTAAGTTTCAGTCGTAAAAATACCTTAACATTCGTTTTTCGGGTTTAACAGCCGTTTCGCGAGTCGAGATTAGGGTTCCAGCGTCGCCTGCGAACCGAGTTGAACTAGCGAGTTGAACTGAGGCTTGCGAGTCGAACCGAGATCCTTCGCGAATCGACATCACTTGCGAATCGACATCTTTAGCAATCCGAACTAAGGCTTGCGAATCGACGTATTCTGCGAGTCGAGCTGAGATTGCGAGTTGAGCTGAGTCTTGCGAGTTGAGTTTTCTGAATTCGCTGAAACAGTTTAATTTTACGTTTTTAAGATGTCTGACTTAAGTAGAATGATCGAAATGGACCACGAGGTGGGAAAGTCAAACGTTCCACCTAAGTTGTTAAGAATCGAGGATTACTACAACTGGAAGGACAGATTTGAATCTTACTGTAGATTCCATGACCTGTCAATCTGGATGTGTATCAAGAGTGGATACACCGCACCTACACAAACTGTTCAGAATGCCACTTTGGTTCTTACCTATGCGAACATGAGTGATCAAGAGAAGGAAGCTTACAGAAATGAGAATAAAGCACATTCATGCATAAAGATGTGTCTTCCTAAAGAGATTGCTCATCAACTGAAGTCTTTTCATACTGCTAGAACGCTCTGGGAAGCTCTAGAGAAAAGAGGTGAGGGAAGTCCACAGGTGAGAGCTGGCAAGAGGAGTCTTCTTAAAAAGCAGTTTACTATGTTTAAAGCTTTAAAAGGAGAAGATCTTGATGCCTATGTCACGCGTTTCTACCATCTACTAAGTGAACTGGAATACCATGAAATTGTTGAAGAAGAAGTAGCTAAGACCGACAAGTTTCTTGAGGGTTTGCCTTCTAAATGGGAAATGTATGGCGTTATGATTAAGGATAACGAAACTAGGTATTCTACTATGACCTTAGAGCAAGTCATTGACAAGCTGAAAGGTTATGATTTCTCCAAGAAGTCAAGAGATAGTGATTCTGATCAGGTTCAGAACCCTGGGTTGTATCATGGAAAGTCAAGTCTTTCGACTGCGTCATCTAGTTCGACCACTGCACTGTTAGTTGGTGATACTAGTGAAAATGGAGAAATGATTACTGAAGATCTGTGCTTTATTTCCTCCTCTGGTGATGAGACAAAGGGAAAGAATTCTGAGAAGTCACCTCAAGAGCATCAGAAGATGCCGATGAGTGTGAAATCTGCTGAACAGCAACTGTCTGTTCTTGCTTCCTTTGTGGCATCATATGAGAACTACATAGAGGGAAAGATCAATGATCCTATTCTGTTTGATGAATATTATGAGCAGATAGATTCTGATTATCTTGAGGAATTGGAGCTTCAAGATCAACTAGCGTTGATATCTAGAAAGGTGAAGAATTTCCTCAAGAGAACTGGTAGAAAAGTATTGGGCAATAGATCAGGGTTTGACAAAACCAAGGTCAGATGCTTTAACTGTCAGGGTATTGGTCATTTTGCTAGAGAATGCCAAAGACCTAAAGTAGAAGCACAAGGAAAACAAGGTTCGGGAAGTACTCTCGCTTCCAAAGCCTTAGTGGTGAAGCAGTTGGATGGCTCTTATGATTGGCAAGCTCATTCTGAGGAAGCTTTGATGGCCAAGATCGAAGAGACAACTGCTGGATCAGTGTCCTATATGCCCACTGATATGGAACAGAAAGTAGAGGTGCCTGAGTCTGAAGTGAAGGCAAGTGATGATGACGTGCTATATATGGATTCAGCTCCAGATATGAGTCCTGAAGAATTCGTGGCACGCATGGCTGAATTACAAACTGACAAGAAGAAGGTATGTTTAGATATTCTTAATCTTGCTGATGTTTGTTACTTAGTTACTGATTTACAATCTCAGAATAGTGTCTTAACTGTGTCAAATAGCAACCTGTCATCACAATTAAATATGGATAAGGAATCCTATAATACTGTTAGATCTGAACTTGATCAAGCTATTATGGATATTCGTAGATTAAGTGATGATAAACAAGTCTTAAAAGATAAAATTAAGTCTGATGCTTCGGATAGAACAAAACTTAGAGATACCATAAGTGAAAAATCTGTTGTCATAGATGGTCTCTATATGAATATCAAAGACTTAAATGAGACAATTGCTAGTAAGGATCAGGAAATAGTGAACCTTAACTTAAGGTTAATTGAGCAAAATCGTAAACTTGAGAACTATAGGACATCTCAAATGGACAAAATGTTAGATGCTCAACGAAGTGTAAAGGACAAGACTGGGTTAGGTTACAATGATGTATCCCCACCTTTTAATGCCAATTACACTCCTATTCCTGAAGATTCTGAAATGACAGATGCTACTCCTGAAATTTCAGTAACTAATGATCAGGAAAAGTTAGAGGCACAGAAAGATGTTATTAAGAACGTATCATTAGATAATAGCAAGGCTTCTCATTTCACCAAAATACAATTTGTATCGGGTGGAGTGATTAACGATGCTAAGACTGATGATAAGGTTAATAAGGAACAGCTTAAACCTTTAGTGCCTAAGACTCCGGATGAGAAAGCAAAAGTGAGTAAATCACGCAAGCAGATGTCATGTTTCAAGTGTCATCAAAAGGGACACGTGGCTTCGTGTTGTCCTAACAAAAAGCCTGAAACACCACATAAGCTTGTGATGGATGAAAAGACACAGACCGACTCTAGTATGACCGTAGATGGGTTAGATACCAAACCTAAGTTAGGTAATAAACCTGTTAACATTCTTAAAAGAGATGGTAAACATAGTGTCTCCCCATCTAAACCTAAACGGCCATATACTCAAGGTGATAATTCTGTCTATAAGTCTAGAGATGTGACACCGTCGAGGTTTAGAACTCCAAGTAGAGGCCATAGTCATTATGAGAGTGGTACTACTTCGCGATCACATGAGTTTAATTATAATCATAGAGCTCATAATTATGTGCCTAAGAGGTTCTCCTCAAATTCACCTCTTAAGGCTGATCGTCCACAACCTATAGCTACTTCGAAAGTAACTAAAGCTCCTGATGGGAAGGATGGTTATTTTAAAGAGCTTAAGTTTGTTGATGATAAGGGACAAACCAAGACCGTAATGGCTTGGGTCCCTCTTGATAACTGATCATATCTTGTGTTATGTGCAGGAGCATGCTGTGAACAAGGACAGCTGGTGGTATGTAGACAGTGGATGCTCAAGGCACATGACCGGAGAAAGAAGTCTGTTGAAGGACTTCAAGGAGAGTCTCAAGCAAAAAGTAAACTTTGCAGGAGATAAAGGAGGAGTAATTTCGGGAAAAGGAAAAGTTTCAAATGGAACTTTGACTCTTGAGGATGTGAACTATGTTGAAGAACTAACTCACAACCTAGTGAGTGTTTCCCAAGTCTGTGATAAAGGTCATCCAGTTTATTTTAATGAAAAGGAAGCCTTAGTCCTGAAGCCAGGTTTTAAAATTCCTGATAAATGGATATTGATGAGGGCTCCAAGGAAGAAGGACATCTATGCTATTAACATGGGTGTTCCTAATTCTTCAATGGTATCTACATGTTTATTATCCAAGGCTTCAGAAACAGACGCATTATTATGGCATAGGAGAATGGCACACCTGAACTGGAGAAAAATGAATTATATAACCAAAAATGGTTTGGTTCTAGGTGTACCACATAAATGTTTCGAGTCTGAGGATAAGTGTGTTCCTTGCATGAAAGGAAAGCAGCACAAGAAACCACACAGACCTAAGACTGAAAACTCTATCTCCTCGCCATTCGAATTGCTACATATGGACCTCTTCGGCCCTATAAGCAAGAGAAGTCTAGGTGGCAAATGGTACTGTTTAGTTGTCACATATGATTATTCTAGATTCTCATGGGTATTCTTTTTGGGATCAAAGGATGAAACTCCTGGAATTCTAATTGAGTTCTTTGATCTAGTAGATAATGTCTATAAAAAGAGAGTTAAGCGTATTCATAGTGACAATGGAACAGAATTCAAGAATTCAACGTTGAATATCTATTGCTTAAGCAAAGGGATATTACATCAATTCAGTGCACCGTATGAACCTCAACAGAATGGTGTTGCTGAAAGGAAAAATAGGACGTTGATTGAAGTTGCTAGAACAATGCTTGCTGATTCAAAGCTTCCGGTCATCTTTTGGGCAGAAGCAGTGAATACAGCATGTTATGTTCTTAATAGAGTTCTTACGGTTAAGAGACATAACAAGACTTGTTATGAGCTTTTGAACAATAAGAAACCTAACTTAAAAGGGTTTGAACCCTTTGGAGTTTCATGCACCATATTAAAGACTGGACATCAAGCAAAATTTGGTGAGAAGGCTGACGAAGGATTTTTTCTAGGTTATATGCCCAATTCGCCAAACAAGAGAGTCTTTAATAAAGTCACAGGACGTTTGGAGGTAGTTTATAATATTGAGGTTACGAGCTACTCACCTGATGTTCATAAGGGATTAGATTGGCAATTTGATTATTCTGATCTTTTTGCATCATTTAAAGTTCCTATTAGTGACTATGTCAGTGATTCAGAGATAGCTGAACATTTATTGTTTGAAGATGAGAATATTGGTCCCGCTTCAACATCAAGTGTTAAGCAGTCTGGAATTAAGACTAATGTTGACTCAGATAAAGCTTCCACAAGTGAGTCACAACAACCTTCAGAGGATAAGTCTCAAGAAACAGAAGATCCTGATGATCTTTCTACAAAGTTTGATGATATACTTACTCCTTTGAAACATTTAAGGATATCTTCAGCACGTACGGAAGATGTACCTGAATTGGAAGAGATTGGTACTAATTTGGAAGATGAGATACCAGTTGAACCAGTTACTATAACTAGAACGAGTAAGAATCATCCCGTTGAAAACATCATCGGTGATATTAATACTCCGGTTCAAACTAGACATCAATCCAGAGCTAGTACATCTGAGAATTTAGAATACCAAAGCTTGTATACTGCAATGAAAGAGACAGGGATTCCTAATCAATGTCTATATTCATGCTTTATCTCACAAATCGAGCCTAAAAATGTTCAAATGGCTTTAAAAGAAAGTTCGTGGGTAGAAGCAATGCAAGAAGAACTATCTCAGTTCTCTAAATTACAAGTATGGGAGTTGGTTGACCTACCAAAGGGAGAATATCCAATTGGAACTAGATGGATATTTAAGTGCAAGAGAGATGATAAAGGAATCGTTACTCGTAATAAAGCTCGTCTAGTGGTTCAAGGTTTTAATCAACAAGAGGGTATAGATTATAATGAAGTGTTTGCACCAGTTGCTAGGCTAGAAGCAATTAGAGTATTCTTAGCATTTGCATCATATTTTGGTATAAAAGTGTATCAGTTGGATGTTAAGAGTGCCTTTTTGTATGGCAAAGTGGAAGAATTGGTGTATGTTTCACAACCGCCAGGGTTTGCTGATCCTGAGTATCCAGATAGAGTATATCGTTTGAATAAGGCTCTATATGGATTACATCAAGCACCTAGGGCATGGTATGGAACACTATCAACGTATCTACTTGAGAATGGATTTACAAGAGGATCGATTGATAGTACACTATTTGTGAAGTGGAAAAAGAAAGACTTTCTTCTAGTGCAAGTTTATGTTGATGACATTATCTTTGGATCATCTGATGAAAAGATGTGTCAAGAATTCGAGCAAGTCATGAGAAAAAGGTTTGAAATGTCTGCAATGGGAGAGTTGAATTTCTTCTTAGTGTTACAAGTTGATCAAAAGAAGGATGGATTCTTTATTCATCAATCTAAATATACATATGAGCTATTAGAACGCTTTAAGATGGATGAAAGTAAGGTCTACAATACTCCAATTCCAGTCAATCATGGACTAGGTCCAGATACATCGAGTGATAGCGATGTGGATCCAACTCTTTATAGAGCCATGATCGGATCACTAATGTATCTTATAGCCTCTAGGCCTGACATAATGTTTGCTGTTTGTTTATGCGCAAGATATCAGGCTAATCCGAAAGAGTCACACATGCAAGCTGTTAAACGAATCTTTCGTTACCTCAAAGGGAAACCTAAGCTGGGTCTTTGGTATCCGATTGATGGAGGCTTAGATCTCGTAGCTTATACTGATTCGGATTACGGAGGATGCAATCAGAATAGGAAATCTACGACCGGAGGATGTCAATTCCTAGGAGGTAGATTAGTATCCTGGCAGTGCAAGAAGCAAACCTCAGTAGCCATTTCTACATGTGAAGCTGAGTATGTTGCAGCTGGCAGCTGTTGCTCGCAAGTACTTTGGATTCAACAGCAACTGCGGGATTACGGGTTAAATATAACCAATACTCCTATGATGATTGATAACGAATCTACTATGTCGATCACCAATAATCCGGTGAAGCACAGTAAAACTAAGCATATTGATATTCGACATCATTTTATTAGAGATTGTGCTGAGAAAAAGTTGATAAAGTTAGTTAAGGTTCCATCATTGGAAAACTTAGCAGACTTATACACAAAGGCGTTCGACAGAGCAAGATTTGAGACGTTGATTCAACTGAACGGAATGAGAAATCCAGAGTGATTAGTCTTCCAAGGGTATTTTTGTAATAGTTAGTATTTCTGTATTCATTTAAAAAAAAAAAAAAAAAAAGCGTATGTCATTCATTTGCTTGTTACCTAAGGGGAATCACCTTCATTTAAGTTTTTATTTGCAAAAACTAAGGGAAATGATAGTACATTAGGAGAATAAGCTTTACAATAATAAGCTTAAGTCCTAAGTATGATATGGTAGTAGGTTCAAATAAAGTTGCTTTAGAACTACAACGGTTCTATCAGGTATGTGTTTATATTTATTTGATTATACACCTATATCCACAAGTTATAATTTGTCTATTTTTAGTGAAAACTTTAGATGGCTTCATCATATGATGTACTGGTAGGCAAATTATATGAAATTTTTTAAGCCTTAAAAAGTTAATTAATTACTTGTTTATTATCTTGTGTTACTATTCTATGATGTATGACATCAAGTCTTAATTGTTGAAGGAAGGTATTGCCATACACCGTTATCATGCATATTAATTTAAAGTGACAAATAGTAGTAATATGGGTATTAACTTAATTACTGGTAACTTTGTTGTACTAAGTACAGAACTGAAACCTTTAATTAAAATTAATATTCTCAAATATATTTTAAATTATGCTAGAAGGGATCTTCTGTTGTACTATGTACAGACTTAGATAACATAGCATATTCAAAATATGTTTGATATTTGTCTAATCTTTAAAATTCAAGTGTATGTTATATGTTTCGAAAAGATACATCATTTAGTAACCGCTACCTTGAAATTTAGTGATGCAGTGTTATGTGTGTTACTTGAATTCTTCAGTATGTCATATAATAGGAAGCACTTGATAATATTCATACTAACAATAAAGTGTTTGCTTAGAAAATTGAGTATAATTTGTTAATGTGGATCATAATACCGGTAATCGTCTTGGACTGTCTATAATAAAATATTCACTTTATGTGAGTAATGCATTTATTAATTATGCTATGTGGATAAAGGTACCTATGATATAGTTTCATAAATATAAATGTATATATGATAAATTTAGTTGTAATTTTACAGTGATTTATTTGAATTTCATGAGGTATGTATACTACCAATCTGCTCAGACTTTTAAATATATAATTAATTGCTTATTCTTTCTAATATGATCCCTAAGCAGATAAATTCTTATTCATTTTTTTTATGTATTTTATTTTGATCAAGTGATTAATAAAATGGTACTTGATACCAATGTTTATATCGTTGTATTTTTATTTGTTTCAGTTTTTATGTTTATCTGAATTTACCCTTCGGAATTAAATTATACTGTATATTTTTGAGTTGAACAACGTGACAAATACAAGTGAAAATTAATTATAATTTAGACTTGTAAAATATCGGGTTTTTATTTATACTTAGAATTAAATTCGCGTTTTTATTTATTTCTGCGAGTTGACATCGACTTGCGAGTCCGCTTCAAATCTCGCGAATCGGATACAAACTATAAAGGGGGTCAAACGAGTCAAGCTCACCCACCGAACCCACAAACTTCGCGAGTTCAGTAAAACTTTGCGAATCCGTCACACAGGCGAAACGAGGCGATTTTATCTTTTCGCTTGATTTCGATTTTTATAGTACGGGAACAAGTTTTTCAATCCGTAGACTTTATACACCTTCAATTTACGAACATTTTGAGGTATATATCAACGGATTTCACCGTGTAAATAACGAAAAATCAAAGTTTTTATAAACTTAGGGTTTCGGATTATAAACTAATCGATTTGCATCGATTACGATGTTATTGGACATAGATCTTTAGGGTTTATGTTAAACGACAATTAATGAACGTAAATCAATCGATATATCATGTTAAAATCAACGGATTAATCGATTTTAAGTGTAAATTCGCGACGGCAGTTCATCGAACGAGTTGACATTGTGAATCAACTCGCAGCGAGTTGACTAGCGAATCGGTGTGATTAGCGAGTTCACTTCAATAGCTGCTTGATAAGTTTAGCGAGTTGATCAATGTAGCGAGTTGATAAGCAAAACGAGTTGACCTCAACTCGTTAGGCAAGTTTATGCGAGTCCAGAACTTACAAAAATTTTAATTTTTTTTGTAATAACTTTTATATAATTAATTTAAATTAGACTTAAGACTTTTAGTTATAAGTTAAATTTTTATATACGACTTGAGACTATTTTTGTAACAAGTTATATATAATTTCAATTTTAAACTAAGATGTTTGATGAATCTCGATTCATAATACGTAATAGTTTAAATATTTTTAATCGTGCATTAAATTATATCTGTTGTTTGTGTTTATTTTACAGATATGGCTAGAGCATTTGACAAGGGTCACAACATTTTGGTTGATCTGAACCTTGAAGCCAAGCGGGCTGATAGGGTTGCTGATATACTACGATTCCTTGCACGATCACGGATTAGATACGCCATTACGGCCAATCCTCCTATATCTCAGGCTATACTGAACTAATTATGGACGGATATAGTATATGACGAATCTGTCAACCCGCCAGAGATTAGAGCTACGGTTAGTGGTTAGCCTGTTACATTTTCAGCTGGTAATCTCCGTGAGATTTTGCAGCTAGGTACAGTAGAACAGGAGAATGGAGATACGAAGTACCCTATGGATTTTATAGAGGGTGCGATAGGTCGTATGGGTTATACAGGAGACAGACGTGGACGTCAGTTCCAGAAACCTCTGGTCATTGGTCAGTGGAGGTTTCTTTGGCACGTGATGAATATTGTTTTTGCAGCGAAGAAGGGTGGTTTTGATGAGTTGAGCCCTGCGATTCTATCGGCTGCACTGTCACTGGTTTATAATAAACCATACAGTTTTTGTGACTATATTTTTGGTGAGATTGCGAAACAGATATCAGGGTCTGTTAGATCAAGATTTTTGGTTTACCCGCGATTTTGCATGTTGATTATCCGTGCGCGTCTACCGGATTTGGCTATACCAGAACCACATCTAGTGGTTAATACGATTGACCATCGTGGGTATAACGCCATGTTTATGCAGACGGTTAGGAAAGAGGGAGTGGTGAAACCGGAAGTTAGGCCACTTTTTGGGTATGTTATTGACCCGAACTACGTTGCACCGCCAAATCATGGGTGGTTAGACGTTGCTCCTGCTGCTGCTGCTCCTGCTGATGCTGATGTTGTACCAGAACCTACAGCTGAGGAAGCTCAACCTGAAGATCCACAAGGGCTCCTTGAGGATGTTCTTATTCAGGCTGGTCAGGTTGATCAGCAAGTGAACCAAGAGGTTGCTGCACAGGTTGTGCAAGAGGTTTTGGAGCAGAATGACGATGCGACAAATCCTTTGCTTCAAGACATTGAGAGTTATTTAGCACCACCTGAGGTAAAATTTTATTTTATTTATGTAATAATATAGATGCTTAGTTGATAGATTGTTTTATTAATCATAGATGCATAATATTATTATCTAAATGATTATGATATTAGATATTTAGTAAATTGGATATTATTTCTGATTTTAAAATATAAATATTATTAAATGAACAGGAAGCTGAAGCTGAGGCTGCAAACCCAGAAGTTATATTACTTGAGGGGGAGCAGACACAGCTTGATGGATCAGTTGTTGTACCGACTGAGGTATTATATCTGATTAATCTTAAATATATAGAACTTGTATGATAGAGCTTACGCTAATCATAAATGTTTAATATATTTAAACTTTAGGATCCTGTTAGATCATCTGGAGGTCGTGATGGTGAGACGGCTTCAGATGAAGATTCTGAGAATACACCTTCTCCTCCTCCATCTATCTCTGAAAGGAAGAGAAAAGGTAAGAGTGTTATGGAGGCAGGTACTGAGGAAGTTGAGATTCCTTTGATGAAGCGTCCGAGAACGCTGACTATTCGAGAAGGTTAGTATTGATAATAAAAGTTAAATAATCTTAACTTGTTGTTTATCAGGAGTTAAACTGAGACAGTTAATTCTGTATACAGTTGCTCAGGATACACCGCAGGTGGAGATGGATGCACCGGTGGTTACTGAACCGATGTCTTTACCGCTTCAGGTATGAGATATAATTTCTATAACTATAAGTGTTATGCAATTGATTAGAGTTTGAGACAGAGTAATCTGTAACAATAACTGATTTTAATTGTGTTTAACTTTACAGCATGAGGTTGCTGATCTAGTTCGTGGAGCTAATTTTCCGACGAACAAAACAGCTAGATTTGCGACAAGCTTGCTTACACAAGCTTTGTCTCAACCTCATACACCGCTGACCAGAGACTGGCATATTGAGTCTCTTACACCGCCTGGACCAACGACAATACCTGTTACTCCAACGACTGATGCTGAAAGGATTACATCCTTAGAGTCGAGGGTAAAGGATTTAGAGAAGCTTACTTCTCAGATTCCAGAGCTGGTGTCGAGCAATCTTCTTCTTTCATAGCAGATTCTCAAGCCGAGTCAATCGTACAATCTGTTGATGAAGACTCATGAGACTTTGCTTGCGGAATTCAATGTACAGAGACTGAAGTTATCTTCTTTGGAGAGTCTGGTCTTGAAATCGCTTTCAGGACAGTCTACTCAGGGGGAGATATTGGTATATCTGGAGTCTTGCAGAGAGGATGAGCTGAAGAGGAAGAGAGACTCTAACAAGGAAGATGATCCCAATGCACCGAGTGGTGAGCAGACCGGTCCTTCAAAGACTGGTAAGCAAGCTACAACTCAGGGGGAGTCTGGTGCTGGTGCTAGTGGTTCTGGAGTGGATACAAGTGCAGATAAGACTGTACCGGGTGATACTGAAGCTGGTAAGATAGCTTAGTATTATCATAGTACTGTAATATTTGTAATAGTTTGTAGTGAACAAATGTAAACTTAATTTATTGTGTAAATATATTCGGCTTAGGGTTATTATTATTTTAAGTAAAATATATTTGATGTAATTTAAGTTTATATAATCATGTTAAGATAAAATAGTGTTCGAAAGACTTCCGACTCATTGAGTAGTCGAGCGGCGTGTTCCGATTAATTTCGGCGGTCAAAATTTTATGATAACATATGCATTTTAGATTTGATTATGGACTTAAGACCGTAAGGTATATAAGTTATTAACAAGTTAAAAATGTATTTGTATTAACTAGACAAATGATATATAATTTAAAGGTTAAATTGATAATGAAGGAGATCAATTAACGCTTGGAAATTATATAAGGTAATTAATAGTAAATTTAAATGTTTGGTGATTATTCACAATGCATTAGAATTTAAAGTTAATTAATATTTGTTAAGTAGACTTAAGAGATTTTGGATTGATTCAGGGTAAGGATTGATTCAGGGTAATCAATAAAAGATTTTATAAGTTATAAGTAAATTGCGTTTATATGTTAGGTTAAAATATACAAAAGAATTAATAAAGAAATTCTTAGATTGGTTCAGGGAAATCAATGATGAATTTGAATTATTAATATATTTGTATTTACATTTTTCTCTAGAAATGGAAATGCTTAATCTATCAGATTCGGAAGATGATATTTTGGATGCGATAGATGAAGAGATTGATTATGATATTGAAGAAGGAGAGTTCAAACTTCCTGAAGACTGGACTGCAGTATTTGAATATGTGATAGATGAAGGTGTTGATCTGGATGCAAATGTAGATGAACATGTTGTGAATCCATCAACGACTGAATTTGTTTTTGTAAATGAACAAGGAGAATCAGTTATTGATTTAGAAGCTTTTGAGAATGCTTCTGAAGATTCGGATACTGAAGTTGAAGAAATAAAGGACAAATACAAACATTTGGTTGGTAATCCAATGTTTATCCAAGGAATGCTTAAGAAGAAAAAGGAAAATAAGCCACACATTTTGAAAGAAGTTGATATTACTGGAAAGCGTGTACTTAAAACTGGCATTATTGGATGGTATTATGACTTTGACCTGAAGCTCTTCGCGATCAAAAGGTTTGACGGGGTTCAATATTTTGAGAAGAAGCTTGCAGTGTTTAGTTCATTGCCTCGATATGAGATTCGAGACTTGGCTAGATTAGATATGATAAATTCAAGTGATGATGACTATGCTAAGTATGTTGAGCGTATCATTAGGACTGAAGGATTATCTATGAAGTTTTCGAAGATTAAGCCAAGGAAAGGTAAAACGATAAAGCTGAACGAACTCAGTCAAAGAACTGGAAGAAGAAGAAGGAAGAA
The DNA here is from genome assembly GCA_949592205.1 of Helichrysum umbraculigerum. NCBI lineage: Eukaryota > Viridiplantae > Streptophyta > Magnoliopsida > Asterales > Asteraceae > Helichrysum > Helichrysum umbraculigerum. Next base: position 4,314,864 of record CATIUR010000011.1, read on the forward strand.
GGTTTATCCAGCGGTCAACTGTATTAAGCAAATACATATGAAGACTATGCCTCAAAATATTTTGGGAAAATTGAAATATTAGGGGGTAGATGCTGGAACAGGAGAAGCCTTTATGATTGAAGCTGATGATGATTATCCTGATGGCGAAAAAGAGATTCTTCGTGTATATGATCACAGACATCTGATGAACTTATCAAAGGAAGATCTGATTATGTTATACAAGAACAAGATCAAATCTACTATTGGTTGGGGTGATTTAGCACGAGATTATCACAGGATGGTTAAAACATGCATCAAGCTTAAAATTTTTACAGGAAGTAAGATTTACAAATGAAGACCAAAGACAGCGTGAAGATAAAGACGCTAGAGCTATTGTCAAGGGGGAGTCTGTTGGGACATAGATTGTGACAACAGATCTAGCTTGAAATAGGACTGGTGTAATTATTATTACGTTTGTATATTGGTTTAGATTTGTAAATAAATATTTGTTTTGTTAGTAATATTCGTTAAACATATTATTGTGCTAAGTTAGACGAATGTTTAAAGACGAAATAAATAATAGACGTATAATGCGAGGCGAGTCGAGATCTCAGGTCGCAGCGAGTTGAGCTGTGAGATGAGATCTGAACTCGTGAGGCATTAGTCTGGCGAGCCGAGTTCTTTATTGGGCTTGGGCTGCGAGTTGGACCGAACTCGCAGGCCCATGCGAGCCGAGCCGAGACCAGACTATATATTGTTTTTCATACGTGAAAAACACAACAACTTTTGGCATTCTTTCTGATCGGCGAATTCACAAAACCCAGAGAAAAACAAACCTAACAGCTAGGCTTTGACGGTTAACCGTTTAAAGCTAAGTATTAGTATACGCAATTACGAACGTACTCGTTGTTAGTAAGATAACACCGTATTGAGGGTTTCCGCACCTTAATACTACAGATAACGAAGTTATCGATCCTAAAACTAGGGGACTTACAGTGTGATTGCTAGTAGTATACGACTAGCATGGGTAACAAGGATCCTTAGCTAAAATCAAATAATGGTGTGTGATTGTACTTCGTTTACTTACTAAGCATTGTGCTTACATTTGAATTTATAAACATTTTTAGGTATATCGCTTGGATGGAAGGGAGGCTTGGGTAAGAAGTATATTAGAAGCTTGCTTTTTGGTCAGATTAGCTTCTTTTTCTTTTAAATTATCGCTGTGATGACATATGTATAAATCGCCCAAGTATTGTAAAATTATGTCAAGTATTTTTTTTATCAGTTGTAAACATTGTATTAATATGTATTGATTTTGTAAAGTTAAAAAGATAAACTGATGGTTGTGGTTACTTTAATGTCAAACGAGATGTCAATGTTTATATTAGGTAATACAAATCTGAATTTATTTCGGAAGGGACCTAAAACAAATAATTTATATTCTAAAGGTTATGATTTTATAAATTTTAAATCAGGGTGTTTCAAGTTGGTATCAGAACGATGATTTAAGAGAATTAGGTAATCATGATAGGATTTCCTGTGACCAATGACTAAATAGCCTAGTGGTAAGGGCAGCCCATGACTTCCTGGAGGTCATGGGTTCGAAACCTGCCATTGGTATTATTTATCATAAAGGTACCTACCACCAATGAAGCGCATGGCCCACAACGTTAATGCTTAGTCGGTGCGAGTTTCGGCTCGGACGTTGTGGTATATGTGATGGAGGTGATTTGCCTGGCGATGTTGGACCTTGTGGGGGGTTCGATCGTGCTCCATTGAAATATGGAGCGGCTCCAGTGGGTGGCCCAAATACCCATGATAGGATTTCCTAAACTTAAACCAAGATGAAATTTGTCATTATTTATGCTGATTATGTACAGTAGTAAAGTATAGTAGACTGAACTGATATGCTTCCCTGTAGTGAACTACTATAAGATTAAATGTGTCAAATTAATAGCAGAATGTTAAATGAAGTATTAATATTCCGAATAGTTCTAGTTGAACGAAAATATGCCTATGTGCTTAGTATATGTATAAAAGTTAAGTCAGATTTAGATGTTGAGATAGGCTAACTTAAGTTGGCCATATATGTGAATATATAGAAAATTGCTAATATGTATATTGATAATCTGTTAAAAGTTTAGATGAAAGAATTGCTAACTTATGTTAACTACGATTGATATGATGATATGTGTTATGTGGGCATAATAAATCTAAAAGATGAGAAATACTGACTGGTGTCAGTTGTTAAGTAAAGAATGATATGTTGAATGATAAAGTGGGAGATGCATTAATAAATGCCTCATGAAAAATGTAAATTAATTATGTGTTATGTGTGAATTGAGAGTAGTAGAAATTTGCAAATGGACTTGTGTCGAGATAAATGGACAGTCCCAATTGATGTTATATGATTCATGGCCAGTAATTGGTAAACAGATAGTAAGGTTAATTGTAGATAATTAGCGGTGTATAAATGATTTAGTATGTTATCACCCAAGGGGTGGGGTACTAAGGGGGCAGAGTCCAGGAAAATTTCTAAAATTGTTCAATTGATATGTGTGTATTTGTATAAATGTGAAATAGGAAGTGGCCTGAGGATGGAAGTGTGAAAAACATAATCTAGCTATGCATGATCACTGTAGTTATATTATGCTATGTCATCTAAAGTTCTTGAGGAGACCAAATATCAGAGATACTTAATGTGACTATGTTGTGGATACGTGATAGATGTGTAGGCACTCTGTATTGAGTAAAACATGAATAAGTTGAATGCATACGTGTACATGATTATGTGAGTTGCTAAAGTATGAAAATATTTAAATGATTTCCGTTACCATTCGTTGTTTGTATAGAACTATAATATATGATAAAGTGGAAATTTGAAGTTTTAATCCAATTGGGTGATGACATGTAGTCGTTTCTTGAAATGGTAAAAGTGTATGGAAACTTGAACTATAAAGTTAATAAAAGGTTAATGATTAGAAGCTATGTTTAATGGGTCAAAAGTGCCTAAACGTACGGGTCACTAGTGTACCCATAGCCTAGATATGCTACTGTATCAGTATGTTAAACGTCATTATTAAGTAGAAAGTTGATTGATAATTTTAAAAGTGCAAGTGTATATAATGCTTGCCAATATGATAAATTATGATGATATGAATATCGATGTGTTAAATCCAGTTATAAAATTTATCGTTGCAAGTGAATTAGAAAATACCTTGGTTTAGACTGTAATACAACCGGGCAGTGGACCCTATCGTGTGGTAGTATAGCTTTGGTAAATCCAGGTTCGAACACAGGGAATGTGATTCTAAGAACTTTATTTAAATGCAACTAATTTATACAGAAAAAGTAAATGTGGGGGTTTGTGTGACCGAATTGTCACGTTGCCTATAAAACTACTTTTTACTAAAACTAGGGCAGGTGGATTCCGAAGAAACAGAGTTGAATTATTGTTTCTTTTTGGATTTTTAAAAATATACTTGCTTGAATTATTTCATTAGTGATTTCGAGGTGTTTGTTAAAATCAGTTTATGTAAATCTCAATTAAGCTAAGATTGACTTTCATTATCACCTAAACTTAATATTGATTTGCCAACTTAAGATTTATTCTAGTAAATAACTTTCGTCTATTTACTAAATTACACGATTGAGTTTAAATTTCTTAACTTATTCTAAATATGCGTTAGCCATCATTAGACAATTATTCATAGACAAATAATTATAATAAATTACTAATGTAAAAATTACTTTCGTCAATTAATTACACAATAATTTACCAACAAGTTAAATGAATTATGTAAAACTCAAATTCGCATCTTAAGCTTATTTAATTAATTTATAATTTAATCTACAAATTACTTTCGTCAATTTGTTATTTAACATATTTGAGTTTAATGGATTATATTGTTTAAAATCTCGTTTTCACAATTAATTACTAGTTATTCATAGACAAATAAGTAAAATGAATTAGTAATATGAAAAAGCTTTCACTAAATTGATCATAATCCTAATTCATCAATAAGATAAATCCATAAATTAAACTCAAGTATATTAAATCTAAGATTAATAAATAAATTAATTAAAATAAAACTCAAAAGGTTAACACCTCTAATCACTAACTATTTCATCCAAGCAAGTAATGGTAAAATTAGCTACTCATAATCGTATTCTAATACACAATCAAATTAAACATAATTAATTATATTGAGTAAAAAATGCAAACCAAATTATTATAGATGAAAGCTAGTACCGATGTGACAAATCTTCAAAACAATAAAATTTTCCTGTTCTTGTTCCTATGTTTCGTGTACAGAGATAGAGAGAGAGAGAGAGAGAGTCAAAAAGACTCCTCCAAAAGAGGATCAAGAATAGTGATGATAGATAATGATAGTGTGTAAATTTTTTTTTTGGGTAAATAATGATACAGAAGGAAAAGAAGAGAAAGGAAGAAATGAGAAAAGAAGAGGAGAGAAAATAAAAGAAGATGTATTAATGATTTTGTGTTCTCAAGTGTGAGGGAAAAGAAAGGGAACAACACTTCCTTCCAAATCGTCCCATATTTTGAAGGAAAGTTTTATAAGAAAAACAAGCTTGGAGCTTCCTTCCCAATCTTTTCCCTTCCTTTCTTTTCCTTCCCAAAAAGTAACTTAAGAACACAATTTGATTTTAGCTTCTCCTCCCATTCTTTCTTTTCTCCCCTAAAAACAACTCAAGAACACAACATTAATGATAATTGGTGGAAAGTGAATGTTGATTGATGATAGAATTAAAAATAATAAAATGATGAATGATACTCCGTAGTCCCCATAGCTGGTCTCCATGATTATATATATATATATATATATATATATATATATATATATATATATATATATATATTATTTAAATGCACGCTTGAGCAGAGTGTTTTTATTTGCTGGCCGACCTGAATATGCGATCCCAGCATTGGTGAGTGGATCGCGTATTCGCGTATGTGTATTATTTTGCTTCGGTAACCATATTGCCCTTTGGTACGTGATCCTAAATTATTTCCGGAATCGCGTATTTTGCTTGTTTTTGTGTCTCTCGCTCATTTCTTCAGCTTTTTGCACCTGAAATCAATTTTCAACAAAATAAGTATCTAAAGTTCATAAAATTGACTCAAAACAAATACAAAAATAATGATATCGCTAAAATAAATGTATATACAAAATGAGCGATATCAAATATATGATAAGTGGAACAGTTATTAACAAGCCATATAGTGTCCAAACGGGCTGCTAATGACTCTTTGGTTTAAAATAAGTCAGGGTTAGGAGGTGTTGGTTCCATTATTGTTTAATGGGTAAATGGTAAGGTGGAAATATTGTTTATGAAAAAGAATATGAATTGAAGTTAAACTCAAAAGATAGTGTTAATAATATAGTGGTGGTGTTGACTTTGAAAGTCTAACCATGAGCAAAAAGTCTAGTATATGTGTGTAGAAAAGATATGAAATTAGTTGATTATGATTGCTTCTAGTTCGGATCAAAATTGTGGGAAAATTGTTAGAAATTACTATTGGTTGGATGATTGAGTTTGACGTTGACATATAGTCAACAATGTTGAAATAGTCAATTATGAGTGAAAGTTAGTAACGTTTTGTTTGAAATGAAGTTGAATTCTCAAACGGGTCAATAGTGAGAAAATGGGTCATATATAAACCAAATAAGTTAAATGAGTTACTTAACGATTACGGAACTCTGTTTAATTGCCTCGAGTTTGTCTTAGTGTGTTAAAGGAGTGTGCAAAAAGGTTAAGACTCATAGGCAAGTGGTTTGTAATAGGGCTGGCAATTTACCCAGTGACTCGAACACGACCCGAGACCGACTCGAAAAAATTTCGGGTTGGGTCAGCATTTTCTGACCTGCCAACCCACCAACCCGAAACCCGACAACCTGATTTTTTTTCAGGTCGGGTTCGGGTCAACCCGATGGGTCATCAGGTCAACCCGCTGACCCGAAACCTAAAAATATAAATTAAATTTTTAAAATTTTTATAATATATAGAACATATGACCCATTTGACCCGAAACAAACCGACCCATATGACCTATTTGACCTGAAACAAACCGACCCATATGACCTGTTTGACCCGAAACTGACCCATTTAACCTGAAAGTAACCCGCAAACCAACCCATTTGACCCAAAACTGACCCATTTGACCCGACCCCGACCCTTTTGACCCGAAAGTAACTCGAAAACCGACCCATTTGACCCGAAAGTAACCCGAATACCTATTTAGTTAAAAAAAATCGGGTTATTCGGGTTGGGTCAGGGTTATCGGGTTTTGGGTTGGGTTGAAAATTTCCAACCCGATACTATTATCAGGTCAGGTTGGGTTGGCCATTTCTGACCCGCCAACCCGAATCAGGTTGACCCAACCCGACCCAATTGCCACCCCTAGTTTGTAATGTAGGTTGTCACCAAATGATGGTCAAAGTAGTCACAAATTGGTTACTTGTTCAAATCTGTTATAAATGCGTAAATTTAAAAAGTGTAAAAAGGAAGGTCTTTATTATGCTATTGTGGATGTGCATGCAAAATTTTAGGTTAAAATTCTTATTGGGTTAAAAGTTATGTGCGTCGGAAGTTAGAAATTAAAACTAAGTATGTGCAGGTCTGAATACCGACATGATCAAATAGAATTGCGATGCGAATTTTATTGGATCGCGACGCGATTGTGGGAATATCGCGACACGACTTGGTGTGGTCAGAATTTTGATTTCAGTCTCTTATGGTTTAGTTCATTCATCGTTATATTTACTCATATTAGAACTAAGCGGTGCACGAATCGTGTGTAAGTCTGATGGTTAAGTGGAATTACGGGTGTTAAGATTTTGAAAAAGTAATTAAGACAGCGCATTTATGTATTGTTTTAAAAAGAGATAGTGAAACAAATTAAAGTGAGGGATAAACTTTCGATTAAATGATATATACATCATATGACGATAACTGTGTAATTAGTTGTTATATAATCAAACTTGGAATTATAATAATGAAATTTTGATGATAGAGACTAAATGAGGATTCTAACAACCCGAATAACCTATTTTGAAGAAATGATTGGAAATGATGTCAAGGATAGTAATGAAATGTTTCTAACAATAATGGTGGAAAATGTAAAATTTATATAATGTTGTTATATACTTAAAGACTGGATGGAATAATAAGCTGTAATTAGAAAGAGTTACAAGATGGATTTAGCTAATGCAGGGGTCAACGGTATATGATTAAAATAGTTTTGATATTGTTAAGAATGTGCTTGTAAAATAGCACACTATGATGTTATGATGTGTATGTTGATGTAGCATAGTATTAAGTAATGTGAACTTGGCATCCATTTTGATATGATTTGGTGCTAATTGATAATGTGATTATGGGTTAATTATAGAGTTTGACCTCTACATGTTACTAAATAATATGTGTATCAGATTATAAGATTTCAGATTTATTCTGAGCCAGAGGTTTATTATAACCAAGTCTGATTAAGTGTTAACTAATTGAAAAAGTTAAGACTTTTAGCATTTTCTGGTTAAAGTAATGTGTGGATACTAGCTGGTGGTTAATTATGAATTGAATCTAAGCCCCATTATTGATACATGTATTGTGGTTTTTATAACCACTGTTGTTGTTAAAAATATATAAGTAATTAAATTGATTTAGGGATTCTAGCAGGTTGTTAGTTTCTGATTTGTCGGAGTATTATAACTTATTATTTTCATTTTTTTTAAATGATTAGGCGTATTAAAAGTATGTACGTGACCAATTATAACTTGTTCATGCGAGTGGTCGGTTTGTATATGAGAATAGGGTTTATGCACAGTATATGTGCATGGGTGAAAATAGAAGCATCTACATATTTAGATATGTACATGTTGAAAGAATTGAAGACATGTATACATATTATAAGTTACTCAAGGGGGTAACGTAGGTTATGTGTATTAGTCATGATTACGTAGTCAATGAGTTTAAATGCACATCTTGGGCTATGTAGATAAAGAGGTATAGAAATATATATAAGGGCACCAAGGTAATTTTAAATAATTCTAATATTAAATAATTTTGGAAAGTCAGGTCGGTTGAATATTTGTTACGAGATTTGTGGAGTGTTCCACTATCTTCATTTGTTCTTATTTATTAATTTATATATTATTCGGGGTTCAAAATCAAAGCATACAAATTTATTTTTCTTGAGCATTAATTATTTCATCTATTTTAATCTTTGTCTCCTGCATTTAATGATTGTTTGACAAGAGTTCTAATTATGATTCAAGTTTTCGTATTTCATAATTTGCACATGTATATATATATATATATATATATATATGATTTTGAGTTTTTTTAGCTGTGATTCTTTTATTTATAATTACGAATCATTATTTTACAGTTATGATTCAATTGCCCAAATATTTCATATTCTTCGATTTTACTTTTTGTTTTTGTGTAAACGTTTGTTCTATTTATCGTGGGACCTATTGGATCAATCATAATTAGAATTTCAACTAATAATTCATATTAGATTTGTAACTAATAATAGTTTGTGTTGTTGATTCAAATAAACATAACAAGATTTAATTCGTCATATGTTTCGTGAAAAACAAAACGATGTTTGTAGTTTGTTGTCGTGTTGATTCACCAAATTATTACTAAGACTTATTTGTTTTTATGATTATTTAGATGATTATGAAACAATGATTCACATTTTCGATAGTTGGTCACAACAATGATTCACTAATTCATAAATTATCAAAGTAACATATTTTATAACATCGATTCTGAAATTTATAACATTGATTCTAGAAATTTTAAACATTGATTCAACAAAAAATAACATTATATTGAATCGTGATTTACAACACTGATTCAAAAATCTTTTACCATCAATTTGAAAATTTTCTCTCGCAAGTTTATTTCATTGAATCATGTCAAATTTATCACAATGATTCAGAAAATATATAGATTCAAAAAATATGCCAATAATTCCTGAATCATATTACATTCAATATATTCAGCAAATTTTAATTGGAATTACATTATTTATTTTACATAAGCAGCATACATATTTTTTTATTTCCTCGTGTAAATGTAAATTCATAATAAAGCCATATAAAAATCATAATCAACTACATCCATTATTGCAGGAAAGAAATTCCTTTTAACAAAATAAAACAAATAAATAAATAAAAAAAACCTCCCAAGCATTAAAAGCAGTCAACGATTTTTAAATAGGAAAGTATAACAAAAGTCTAAATTACCCCTCTAATGGTAATTACTTTTGCTAAATTTTACAATAATGCCATCATCAACTATGAACCATTGATCAATTTAATTAAAGGCCTAGATCCCTTCTCTCCCTTCTCTCATATAATTTGCTTCTCCATAGATCCCAAACTCTATATATATATATATATATATATATATATATGATGCTGATATATATATATTGGTTATAGTATAAGTATCTAAGATATGTGATGTTGATAAGTTGTATAAGTTGAAAGAATTAAATGAAATATATAACCGGAAAGCTATGATATAAGTATGGAAAGCAATAAGTTATAAACATGGGATAAGAGTGATATAAATAAAATTAGTAACCTTTTATAGTAAATTTTGTACTTGTAGGATAAACTTGTTAGAGACAGCATTAAGATCAAACTGACTTAACCGACATTCATGAGGACACGAATGAGATAAAGTGGGAGATAGTTGTAACACCCTAAAATCTAAAATATTATTGTGACTAGTAAATAATTAATTGTTTTAAATTAATATACCTGAAAGAAAAATAAAAAAATAGTTGGAATCGCAAATAATTTTTAAGTTTTAAACAATAGGTAATATAGGGGATATAATTTAGAATACACCGCCACATATATGTACGTATATATCCTTTCCCCTTTCTCATTTATTCCATAAAACAAAAAGAAACACAATTCATCCCTGTGGTTTTTAACGATTCATACCAGGAGCAAGAAACCAATTAATTTCAATTAGAATTTTAGATGTTAGTTCCTCCTGTTCATCTCCATCATGATCCATGGGTAAGTTTGATTCTTTTAAGATTAACCTAGAAATATGATTTTAGTGAAGTTGCTATATGTTGATAAATTTATGTGAAATTAGAACATAAAAGATGGTTGGTTGATGTTATTAGTTGTTATTGGTAATAAGTGTTGGATATAGTGTCCAAGGTCATAACTAATTGGTAAGACTATCATTAAAAGTAGAGTCCTTTTTGGGTTACCCTCAATGAACAGTTAAGAGAAATAATTAAAAGAGAGATAATATTAATTAGAATTAATATTATATAAATAATTAATTAATTGGTTTATTAATTTACTATAGTTAGAAGATTAATTAGAAGCAGAATAATTAATTATAAAGAGTAAGGACTAAATATGCACAAATACAAATTTGTGTTAAATAGCAAGTTCTAAGAAGTTTCCTGGAAGTAGCATGACAACTTCTAGGAAGGTTCCTGGAAAGGAGCATAGCAAGTTCCATGAAGGCTCATGGAAGGAACCTAGCAACTTCCAGGAAGGCTCCTAGAAGTAACCTATCTCACCCTATAAATAGAGGGGTATGCTAAGGCTTAATGTGCACCATTTCTTAACATTCTCTCTTATCTCATTTCATACTCCTTGTAAGAGTTTACTCGACTAGTATTGGGACCTTAGGAGTTGGAATTTCTCTTTGGTTCGTGGGTGTGAGCCATTAGAGGTGTTCTAGTTTGGGCACTCGCCTCCAAGTAAGGAAGCTCTGCAAGATCGTCTGCGCATGAGAAATTGGTTTTCTCAAAGGTTAGTAATTTCTTATTTATCTTATTTATTTTATTGCTTTTATCTATTCAAGTTAAGATCCTTAGGGTTTAGTTTCCTCAAAGGTTTTCTCAAGGTTAGTAATTTCTTATTTATCTTATTTATTTTATTGCATTTATTTATTCAAGTTAAGATCCTTAGGGTTTAGTTTCCTAATTGTTTTAGATTAATTTTTGTTATAATTCCGCTGCGTATATTAATCTAGTTAGGGAATAGAAAACCAAACAGTGGTATCAGAGCGTTAGCTTGATAAATATTAGCATTTAATTATCTGCAATAGTATGTAGGTAAAGATAAATTGAAAATAGATTATCTAAATTGGTCAAATGAATTTACACTTTAGACCCTATATTTTGAATTGTTTTAAAATATACCCTTAAACTTTAAAATGTTTTAAAGTAGGACCGCAGACCTTAAGAGTTTAAGAAAGAGACCTTATATATAATATGAGTTATATATGTGTATCATTAAAATGATATACATCGTAAGTCAATTGATAAATCGGCTCACCCATAGTGAACAAATTATACGAGAGGTATAAGGCGGGTCTTTCTGATTCCCTAAAGAAGTCTGGTTTTTAATACGCCTCGCGCTGACCTGCTTCTCCGCTTCTTTGTACGTTCAATGGAGCTACCGAGGACTTTTGATAGGATGATGTTAAAATCAAAAGTATGGATTAAAAGTACTAAAACAAAAATCCCGTTTAGATATAGCAAATGTGAATAGTATGCTAACCCATGAAAACCGCACATCTTTCGTATGGTCTGTTAATGGAGCGTGTGTGGTTTATCGACACATTAATGTGAGAACATATTGAGAGGTGATGTGGAACTCACGATTCTCGAGCGTACTCGGGCCGGGGACAACGCGGGTTTTGCATGGTTAAGTTCACCATCTTGTTCATGATCCTCGGTATACCAGTCATGAATGTTAGATGAGCATATCCGAGATTAACATGCCGTTGATGGAAATCAATAAATCTCAAAAGAACTAGGAATTTCATAGAGAATGAAATTGACAAAAGCATTGTCTACCTAAAATAAATTCACGATATGATTATGGCAAACCTCTTCATAAAACGAATCTAAACTATGGATCCTAGACTTAATTTGATATTTGGGTAATTTAGTTAAGAAATATTCAAACTAACTAAAACTGTTTTTCCCACTATAATTGTCTACTGAGAATGGTAATAATCCTCTTGTTTCCTAATTCTGCAAACAACTCGAATTTCTCACTACTCTCAGTTCTTGGGTTGGAAAGACTAACCGGTCCAAACTTTATGGGCTGGATGCGAATCATAGGTTCAACCTAAGATACGAGAACAAAGAGTATGTTCTCGATGAGCAGATTCCTATAATTGATAATGATGCAACCCAAGAGGACATTAAAGTTCACCCAAAATATTATGATGATGTGATTAAAGTATCTAGCATCCTCCATGAAACCTGAATTGCGAAGGACTTTTGAGAATTCTTGGGCTCATGACATGAACCAGCAGTCAAAAGAAACGGTTCAGGCAAAGGCAAGCAAAGAACGCCTTGATGTGGTTAGTTCCCTCATGGCTTGCAAATCTAAACCTTGAACCTCTGATTGTGCTTTCATCTTGGAGATGAAAGGGTACTTTGATAAGTTGAAATCATTGAATATGATGTTTGATACAGAGTTTTCAATCGCCATAATTCTATCCGATCTACCAGCTGTATACAATCAGTTTGTAATCTCATGTCAAATAGATTTGAATGAGAAAAAGACCTCTATAATGTAACTCCAAAATTATAGCAAACCGCTAAGCGAGGGATCAATAAGGATTTCCCCTCTTGCTCAGCAGCTCCTGTGTTGTAAAATTGGTCGTGATGCAAAGAAAGGATGAAATCTGAAATAGCTACGAATGAAAGGACCAATCGTAGGGCTAAGAGAAAGATTGAATCTAAGATTGCACTTACCAAGTGATCCAAAGAAATCAGTGTGTTTTACTGCAACATAGAAGGGAACTAGAAGCATTGCCTCCCAAAATATTTGAAGGACCTTAAAGATAGTAAGGTCATAAAAGGATTATAGTTAATCGAACTCCACATTATTATAACTTCTAATTCATGGGTCTTGGATACAGGGTGTGTTACTCACATTTGCAATGTATTAGAAGATCTAAAGGAAAGTGGGAGTTTGAAGCATGGAGAGCCCAAACTTAGTCATGGGAGACTAGAGAATCATTCCCATTGGAAAGTTTAAGCTCATGCTAAATCTGGAGCTAGAGATATATTTAAATAATTGCTGTTATTTGTCAGAAATGACAAGAAACATAGTTTCATTTCATGCTTGTTTAAGGATGGTTATCAGTTTTTCATTTGATAATGAGAATGGTGATAAAGCTTCTCCTTGCAAAGGCATATATATAAAAATGTTGAATATGTCAGCAAAGTTATTTAAATATTGGTTCGTCTAAAGAGTTTGATAAATCCAAGTTGTGGCATTTTCGTCTTGGGCACGTAACTAAGAAATGCATCGCCCAACTCCAAGTAGATGGAGTGTTGGAATCATTCTACCACAGTCGAATGATGTATGCGAATCTTGTTTATCGCGCAGGATGACCAAATCACCATTCACATGGTCATGTGAAAGAGTTGATGGATTATTCAACTTGGTATACATAGATGTATGTGGACCATTCCGATATGCCACAAAAGATGGAAATTTCAGTAGACATGGATATGTTTATCTGAATAAACATAAGTCAGACATTTTGGAAAGTTCAAAAGGTGTTAGGATGAAATATAGAGAACTAAATGGGCAGAAAGATAAAGGTACTCCAATCCGAAAGGGGAGGAGAAGACCTTAGTAGCGAGTTTCTTGAACATCTTAGAGACTGTGAAATAGTTTCACAGTTGACTCCTCCTTGAACGCCATAACTTAATGGAATTGCTGAAAAGAGGAATAGAATCCTGTTAGACATGATTCAATCTATGATGAGTCAGGCAACACTTCAAATAAGCTTATGGGGTTAGGCATTATAGTCAGTCGCATATATCTTAAATCTAGTACTCACCAAGAAAGAAGATGTGAAAAAGAAAAAAAAGTTCTTCTCTTGGGCACATCCAGATCTGAGGTTGTGAAGTTATCATTGGATGAGAAACTTAGCATAGACTGGAAGCCAGGTCTGAAAAGTATCTTTTCATCAGTTAACCACAGTAGTAATTTAGATATTTGTTACTCAAAAGGAGTGTTTCTTGAGAGAGAAATTATATCTAAAGAGGACAGTGAGAGTACAATTGATCTTGAAGAAATTCAAGGATCTACCAATGAAAAGCTTATGGCAAACACTGACACTCAACAAAAGGTGGTGACACCTGTTGAACTTGATGACATATCCTTTCCCGCTCGCAGGTGTAGAGTTAGCAAACCTCCTCGGTTCTATTATGGTATCCATATAGAAGAACATGATAAGATTAGTGATGGTACACTAAATGAATTGGATGAGTCTGCTAACTACAAGGAAGCGATGGCAGGCCCTGAGGCTACAAGGTGAAAGGAAGCTATGAAAAGCAAGATTCAGTCTATGTCTGACAATTAAGTTTGGAATTTGATTGACATACACTCAGTCACTAGATGGTAAGTTGTAAGTGGATTTAAGTGGATTTTCAAGAGGAAGACAGACATGGATGAGAAAGTACACAATTATAAAGTTAAGTTGATAATGAAGGGCTATAATCAAAACTTAAAGATTGATTATAAGGAAACCTTCTCACCAGTAGCTGAGATTAAGTCAATTAGGATAATGCTTGCGATAACTCCATTTCATGGTTATGAAATTTGGCAGATAGATGTCAAAACTGATTTCCTTCACAGGAAACTGATAGAGGATGTGTTCATTCCATAACCGGAAGGTTTTAAAAGTGCAAAGTATCCTAATAGAGTGTACAAGCTTCATAAGCCAATTTATGGACTTAAATAGGCTTCTCGTAATTGAAATCTATGCTTCCATGAGAAAGTCTAATAGTTTAGATTTTCTAGAAGCAAAGATGAGTCCATCATATGTGTCAAAGTCAGTGGGAGTGTTGTAGTCTTCATGATATTATATGTGAATGATATAATATGCATATGAAATGTAATCCCAACATTACAAGGTATAAAGAGTTGGTTGGGAGTATATTTTTCTATGAAAGATTTGGAAGATACAATATATTCTTGGTATAAAGATTTACAGAGATATGTCGAAATGTCTCAGATGACTTAGCCATGACATATGCTTAGAATAAGATTTTGAAAGGTTTTAAAATGGAGAATTCTAAGGTGAGGGAATCTACCCTTACATCATGGCATAAAGATTGGTAAGGATCTGTGTCCAAAGACTAAGCAAGAATTGGACAAAATGAATCGAGTCCCATATGCTTCGGCTAAAGGATTGATTATGTATGCCATGACGTTTACAAGGCCTAATGTCTCATTTGCTTTGAGCATGGTGACTCGACATCAGCGAAATCCTAGTGAAAGTCATTTGACAACTATAAAGAACATTCTGAAGTATTTGAGAAATACTGAAGATCGGTTCTTAGTGGAGAAAATGAACTCAGAGTAACAGGTCATAGTGACGCAAGTTTCCAAACAGATAGAGATGATAGTCGTTCACAACCTGGTTAGGAAATCTTGCTGAATGCAGGAGCATAGACACGGAAATTCAAAACATTTTGAAAAGAAATACCATTTTGTTCGGAAAAGGACAAGTGATTGTAAAGATCAGGGGATAGTCTGACTGATCCGTTCACAAAGACACTGACTAAGTCCAGACACAAGAAAACCGCTAGGAGCATAAAGGACACATGGTTGTGAAGATCAGAGGATAGTCCGGCTGATTAGTTCACAAGGTCATTGGTTGAGTCCAACACAGTAAACTTGCTAAGAGCATGAGTTTACAAGGTAACATAAAGTTTTAGTTGTTAGTTTGATTTGAAACGTTACAAACAATGATGAAAACTGAAATAGACTTGGTGATTTAATAATGGAGATTTATTTATTGGAAGGAGTTCTACCATTTACTATTGTTTATCATTGTGTTTCAAGTTTAGCATGTTTAGACACCACTTCCAGAGTAATAAGATTTACTCAAACCTCCTCAGTCGATCACACTATAGGAAGTATGTGGTGAATTAAGACTGTCATGGAGTGTTAGTAGATTGTCTATGGAGATTAGACATTGCATGGAGATTGCTGCAACATTCATGGGTACTTAATGGGAATTTAAGTATAGGAAAGACCCGTGCTCATGGAAGTTAATGGATATAAATCACGAGTAACTCTGAGATGATAATATCTTATATTCTTAAAATGGAGATACATTGAGTTTCTAGTTTTTCAAATCTTTTATACTTTAGTTTATTCAAACGCTGTGCGTAAATGCCAGTCAAAAAGGATACGCTAGGTATGATATGATGAGTTAACTAGAGCCATGTATGTGAAATTTATTTGTTCCTTTTGCCTAAATGGAAAAGTGATATCTATGGGCCATCTGATGATTAAATGTTGACTCATAAAGTGCTTGGCCAAGCCATGACTAAATTGAATTGATGTATTCAATTCTGTAGTCCCATATAGTCAAAATTGATCAGAAATCAAAAAACATAATCTTGAATCTGGAGATTGATTAAAATCCATGTCCCAGTTTCATATGATATCTAGAACAAAGGTGTTTGTCATGTACCTAGGATCTAACAGAACCGAGTCACTCAATCGTTTGCGGAATCAACGATTAAGTTATAACACGAACACAATGAATAATCAAACACAATAGAATAAGAATAAAACGTTTGTATATTGATTATAACCGATCAGATTACAGGTGGATTCGACTAATTGCGTTTAGGGTTTCGTCAACCCTAAAACAGAAAACGTAAAACGTTTATATACAAAATCTGGCATCTGCGACGTCGCACACGACATCGCAGGCCCAAGCCCATGCGACGTTGACTACGTCGCAGGCCCAATACCTGACGTCGCACCTGCGACGTTACGCACAACATCGCAGGAATCAGGAAACTCAAATCTAATTACAAAACCCGAGCTAGACCAACTGACAGACACAATCATGTACCAACAAACTCCCCCGTGTCTTCAGCTTGGTCTTCAAAAATCTTCTTTAAACCTAGCCCGCAGGAAATTGGCCGTCAGCATGAATTCCATTAGCCACACAAACAGTAACAACATTGTAAAACTGCTCGGCTAAACGTCTGTTGAACTCATTCTTCTGACCAACACGAATCCGATCATCATAGAGTTTTCTTAAATCTTTTTCATGAAAATTAATCAAACTCATCGGATCATACAGTCTAAACGTTGCTTGCTTCAAATTCCATATACCTCCAACTTCTGGCCACGGTTCTGAATCTGGTACAAAAGTAATAACCGCTTCACCAGTCTGTGAATCAAGTTCCCATTTTACAAGTCTTCTCAAAAAATAATAAGGAACTGGTTCCAAAGGTATCTTAGTCAAACAGTTAGCAGGCGGATAGTAAATTTTAACCATAGGCTTCCTGGTGACTGGATCAATCTTCTTTTTCCACGTATACCGAGTGCCCAACGTCGGTTTCAATTTAGAATATGTCTTCGATAACACTTCTCGACGTAAATTCCTCTGAATAAACTCGGCATAATCATTCTCGAACGGATTAATCAATTTAAGCTGAGCTAATCGATTAATCTCTCCTTTTGGCAACGTACTTAATCTATCAAAACGCATTCTAAAGTACTGAACTCCATCTTCTCTCTTAATCATAAAAAGATTCCTCTGACACTTCCAGCTTTTAATAACTCCGGTATAATTTCGACTAACCCGGTACACTTGACATTTAACTGGAATAGGAACTGGATTTCGTCCCTTAGGCTACCATTTATTATTTCTTTCTCTCTTTTCTTCAGCAGTTAATTTCTTCTTAGGAATATCAGAAGATTCAGTTTCAGGAACTGCTGAGTCCGGTGCCTGTGTCTTTGGAGCTGGAGTTGCAGCAGAACTAGATTCTCCATGTTGAGCTTTAGCAGGTCTCTCATCTTCACTTGAATCAGATTCAATAATCGGTGCACCATCATAAGCTTCCCCAGATTGTGCATCATCATACGTTTCATCGGAATTCAACTGTTCTTCTTCAATCGAAACATCCTCATTCATTTCAAAAACATTCTCTGTTTCTTCCTCAGAGCCAACTCCACTGGCCATTCTCTGAATAAACGATAAGTCAGCGAATGAATAGTCAACAGCCAGCGGTCTCGGTTGCCCTGGAATATCATCAACACAAAAGTAATCCAAAACAGAAATATTTTCATTAACATTTTCAAGTACAGGGTTGGGGTTTACAGACGCAGGTTCACTTGACTCTAAATTGGGTACCCCAGACCCATACTCCCCCGAGGCAAGTAACTTGCCTTCCAAAACATTAACTCTAAGCTTTGTTTCCTCAAGCTCCTTAGACTGAACCTCGATCAGTGCAGACTGCTCAGCAATCTTTTCATCTTGAGCCTCCAGCTTTTGCTTCATCTTCTGCATATCATCCAGCATCTTTTGCATAAAAGCTGGTGTCGGTTGAATCTCAAAAGCATCTTGAGGTGTCGGGTTAACAGGAGCTCTGGAAGAAGTAGATTGACGAGAACGACGACGACGACGAGGCTCAAAGTCTACATCCTCAGGATCATCACCGTCTCGAATACGTTTGCCAGTATTCTTTGGAACATACACACGCCCCTGTTTCAAACGACGCTGAATTCTTTTGTACCTCTGAGAAAACTGACGTCGAATTGTTTCCATCTGAGACGGGTGCGGGACCGCACCATCAGAATCCGAAGGCGTTGGCCCGCCATCATCAGGTTGTTGAACAGGATTTTCTTCAGAATCAGATCCTTCAACTGTATGGTGAGAAGCTGAATCGTCCGAATCAACATGTCCAAATTGCTCAATATTCTCCAAAAGAGCATTCACATGCTCCCCCGCAGCTTGAACAGGAACGTGCACAAGCGGTTGCTGCGGTTGCTGTGGTGCCGGAACGTCCATATACTGAGGTTCCGGTGGCGCTACGTAATGCTCATCCACAATAGCACCAAATAAGGGAACATCCCTTGGTGCCTCAACCCCTTTCTCATACCCTGCACAAATGGTAAAGATCCGACTCATCATCGGTGAAATCTTTAGTTTCTGATCAATATCACCCTGTGCCTGAAGATCTGGATGATGTAGATTGATGTGCAACTGAATAAATCTCGGATATAATATCCATTTCTGATCACCGGCATTCGCATTATCAACCATAGCTTTGAATATAAAACCCGAGAAGTTGAACGGCTTGTTGTACACTAACGCTAACATGGCAGAAGCCAAACTTCGGCTCATACCATCCGTGCCACCTTTCCTGTTTCCCAAACAAACAATAATAACGTGCATCAGATATCGCCAAACACGTGTAAGATTTGCTTTGCGATACTGATCAGTGGGAATCCTGGGATATCCAATCCTTTGCATAACCCCTGCGACGAAATTTGGATCAAAACTAACAGGCATATCTGGTTGATCGTTCAGCTGAAGAAGCTCCCTAATGCTCTGTTCAGTAATTGTGATCTCAGTGTTAAGAACTGTAGAGACCAGTCGTCGAACGTTGTTATCAGTAACAACATTTGCGTTTCTCCAGAAAGGGTTGATCAGATTTCCAAAAACCACAGTGTTATCTGAGATGGCGTGGAATACCCTTGAGCGTCTCAAAAATGCAATCATCTGACGATACGGTGCAGCTTTATCAGAAGTATCATCAAGATAAGCAGCAGTATTGTGACGCGCTTCGAAAACAAGAGCCATAGCTGCAAAAAGAAATATAATATATATTCTCGAAAAGCGTTAGAATAAACAAAATATACCAAACTTGTCACAAACGAAAGGTTTCATTGATATGTTAAATAAGTACATAGTTACAAATAAACATATCAAATCCTAAACCCTAAACCCTAAACTTAAACCTAGACCAAAGATCCTGATTAAATAAATACAGCCAAAATTCAAGACAAAGTCAGGCTAAAATCCAAGACAGGGATGGTATCCCACCAGACCAGAAGGCCGAGATCCAGGATAATGAAGGAATTCTTCCAGACCAGAAAACCAAGATTCAGGACAAAAAGAGAATTCCACCGGATCATCAACCAACGGAGACAAAAATGGTCATTTCTAAGTGACCATAAACAAACTTTAAGGCGTATGACCACCAGAAAGCACAAAAAAATCCACGACCGGAAGAGGATCCTTCTAGCCGCGGACGGGCGAGTGGTGACACTCTTTGGGCAGAAGCAGTGAACACAGTCTTTCTGATTCAGCGAGGAACTGAAAGAAATCGCCCACCATTGCTGGACAGAATTTAACAGTCAGAAAAACGCAACATTTGGTTTGTAACAAAAATTGTCATTTTCCTGTAAGTAGCGACGTAGCTTATGACGTCGCATCTCAGATAGCGACGTAGTAATGGATGTCGCAGGAAATCAGAATAATAACAAAAGCGACGTAGACCGTGACGTCGCACAAAATTCGAGCGACGTTAAAGGGGACGTCGCATTTAGCTATTTATTGTGAATTTAATCACATTAATAAAAGTAGCGACGTAGTAAGGAACGTCGCGTAGGACGTCGCAGTAAAAGGCGACGTAGGGAAGGGCGACGTAGACAATTGATAATAAATAAACAATAGCGACGTAGGCCACGACGTCGCAGCGTACGTCGCACCGACGAACAGTCGTTCCCAACCCAGAAAACCTAACTTTCGAATTTAGGGGTTTTCAAAACAAAACAAACCACAAGGTGCGGCTTTAAACGGTGATCACGAAAACATAATTTATACTATGTTTATCACACATTTACACAGGTAATTTGTCCCAAACCCGAAACCCTCCGCAACCGCTATATATATATAACAATTAAACGAAATATACACGGTGAAAAGAGGTAAAAATGGTACCTAAGTGTGCGGAATAACGAGTAGATCAAAGATATGTGAATGAATCGGAATGAAAACGGCTACAGATCACAAAGATGCTCGAAAAAATGCTACGTCGCAAATCGCCAAATGGTACGTCGCAGGTGAATATTGAATAGTGTGACGTGTTACGTCGCGGTTGAGAATATATATAGTCTAACCCTATGTGCGACGTAGGCTGGGACGTCGCATGCGACGGCGAGTGGTACGTCGCATAGAGCAGTCAGGATGTGATTTGAGTCGATTTTGTAATTTTTAAGAACCGTTTACTCGTTAGTTTAGCAAATAATATCCAAATGACTCATGACTTGGGAAAAATAACTTAGAATAAAAATAAAGCATAAAATGAAACAAGTAAACCAAAAATTCTTTTTGGTATTTTCTTTAATATCACAAAAAGTAAAAATATGACAAAATAAAATTATTAACACTCTATTTTTGGTGACGGAATTGTTTTGTCTGATTAGGGATCATATCAGAATAACATGCAATTATTAGGAATAGTAAGTGTTATTTCGATCATCAGTATATTTGTCCACTTTAAATTTACGTGGCACATTTAAAACACCTATTATAAAAATTATTTCAAGACGATTATTGGTATTGTTTGTCCACCTAAACATGTTACATCCGTATTTGAAAGCTAACCTTTATTGTTAGTATGAATATTAATTTTGTGAAACCTATTATATGATATACTAATAAACTTCAGTAAAACAAACACTGCATATTCACACAAGGTAGAGATTACAAGACCAAGATTATCTCGGCTTTCTCGTAACATACACTTGATATTTATAATTAGGAATACATCAAACCGACTATGAAGATACTAGTGGCTCCAGTTCTGTACATAGTACAACAGAGGGTCCCTTAGTATAAACATAACAAGTTTGAGACTATTTGCATAACTAATGGATTCAGGTCTGTACGTGAGTACAACAATAGTCACCATTAGTTAGGCGAATAATCATATTATTACTATATGCCAATTTTACATTTCATAATTATGACAGTGTATGGCAGTACTTTCATTTATCAATTAAGACATATGTCATACATCATATAACATTTTTCACAAAGTAATAAACAAGTTGAATTATTATTTCTTACTCACTCACAAACCGGTGTGTATCATGCCTACCAATACATCGTGTAATGAAGACAATTTAGATAGAAACTGTTTTAAGTGTGTCACATAAACCTACTGACACATCCAAGATAAAACTTTAAAATTCCATTTTGTGCATGTCACCCGATGTACTATCATACCCCAAGTTGTTTACAGACACAACTTCAACGTCTATTTTAAAAATGTTGCAACCTCGCGTTTTCTTTAATACTAAAGAGTATAAAGAGTGGCTGTTGCCATTTTTTTTTTTTTTTTTTTTTTTTAAACTAAAAAAAAATCCAAGTCACAAATCAATTCGTTGACTGAAAGAACCTTAAACCTATCAGATTGACCAGTTCAATAAAACGTGATCGCAAAAAGGCTTTTGTGAAAAGGTCCGCACACTGCTTAAGGGTCTCTATATGTACGACATCTATAAGGTGTTTCTCAAAGCAATCCCGTATGAAGTGAAACCTAAGTTCAATATGTTTGGTCTTAGAGTGCTGTACGGGATTGTGTGTTATAGATATAGCAGCTGTATTATCAATGTAAATAGGAGTCATAGAGAGATTGAACCCGTAATCACGCAGCTGATGCTGAATCCAGAGAACTTGAGAACAGCAACTTGCAGCAGCAACATACTCGGCTTCAGCTGTGGAAATAGCAACCGCAGTCTGCTTTTTGCACTGCCAAGAAACTAAGCGCGATCCAAGGAACTGACATCCTCCAGTAGTTGACTTCATATCTACCTTGCAGCCACCAAGATCCGAATCCGAATAGGCAGTTAACTCGAAGTTTTTCTCGTTTGAATACCATAGACCCAGAGATGGCCTAAAAGCGAGATATCCAAAAATGCGTTTTACTGCCTTCATATGAGACACCTTCGGATTTGCTTGAAATCGTGAGCAGAGTGAAACGGCAAACACTATATCTGGTCTTGAGGCAGTCAGGTACATGAGAGAGCCTATCATTGAGCGATAGTCTTTCTCCTTGCAATCTTCATCGTCCTCATTAGGTCCAAGATTGTGTCTTGCTTCAATTGGAGTGCCGTAGTGTTTACAGTTGAGCAATTCATACCGCTTTAACATGTCAGTGACATATTTTGACTGGTGGATATAAATTCCATTGTCAGATTGCTCAACCTGTAGTCCCAGAAAGAACGTGAGTTCCCCCATAGCACTCATTTCAAACTCAGATTTTATCAGTCTTTCAAAATCCTTGCACAACTGATCATTAGTTGATCCAAAAATTATGTCGTCCACATAGACCTGCACAAGTAACAAATCCGCTCCTTCCCTTTTGATGAAAAGCGTGCTATCAATCTGTCCTCTATCAAAACCATTCTTCAGCAAGTACTTGGCAAGTCGCTCATACCAAAGTCGAGGAGATTGATGAAGACCATACAAAGCTTTCTTCAGCTTACAAACTTGATTAGGATGCTTTGGATCTTCAAAACCAGGAGGCTGACACACATAAATCACTGCGTCGACATCTCCATATAGAAAGGCACACTTCACGTCAAGTTGATACACACGGAATCCTTTAAAAGAAGCATAAGCTAGAAAAATTCTAATAGACTCCAAACGGGCGACAGGAGCGAAAACTTCATCATAGTCAATACCCTCTTGTTGACTATATCCTTGAACTACCAGACGGGCTTTATTTCGAATAACCGCCCCACGATCATCCATTTTGTTACGGTAAACCCAACGAGTACCCGTCAAGTGAGCACCCTTGGGTAGAGGAACAATTTCCCAAACATTCATCTTGTTTATTTGTTGTAGTTCCTCCTGCATAGCCTCGACCCAAGATGGATCTTTTAAGGCTTGATCAACCTTTTTAGGTTCAATTTGAGACAAATGACATGAATCGATATGTGCTATAAGTCCCAAAAGCTGCTGAGCTGAAGTCTGTTTTGCTTGTTGTCGTGTTTGAACAGATGCATGAGGATCACCAATGATATTATCAATGGGGTGATCCTTATGTATACGAGTTTCTGGTATGGCAGTTGGCACAACATCCACACCTAGATTGTTCAAATATCCCTCAGTTTCAGGAGTAGCAGCAGACTCAGGAATGGCTAACTCTTCTTCTTCTCCTTCATCTTCAGGAGAAAATAAGTGAGAGTAGGCCATTGTTTCTTCCATTTCATCTTCTTCTTGAGGTTCCTCTAAAGGAGGCATGTTTGGATCATATGGAAGCTTCTTTGTGTAGTTATAAACTATTTTAGAAGGAGCAACCGAAGATGGTGGAGTAGGAGATGGTGTAGGTGTAGATGGTGGTGATTTGGTGGTTGTTTGTGATGGTGTAGGTGTTGTTTGTGAAGGTGTAGGTTTAGTTGGTGGAGGTGCGGGTGTTGCATTGGGAGATGGGTCGGATGGTTTATTAACTGGTGTATCTTGAGTAAGATCAAGTTCATGAAGTATAGAAACCAATTCTTCCGTATAATCTTCTTCCGGAATATTGAAAGAATTGAAGAGGTTTCCATAGTTGAAAAACCAATCCGGACCCGTTCCTTGAGGAGGTTCCGTATACCTTAAACATTTCACTTCAAAATGTTCCTCAATCTGATTCGTTGATTTGTTAAAGACTCTTTTGTTCAGAGAGTTGACTGAATATCCAAGAAAAATCCCTTCAACAGCTTTATCACCAAACTTAGAGACTTTATCTTTTGTAATCATGATCATGCATGGACACCCAAATGGTTCTAGGAACTGCAGATTTGGCTTACGGTTATTGAAAAGTTCATAACACGTTTTGTTCTTTTTCTTAACCGTGAGTACTCTGTTGAGAACATAACAGGCAGTATTAACTGCCTCAGCCCAGAAGATGATTGGTAACTTGGAGTCAGCTAACATAGTCCGAGCTGTCTCGATGATTGTCCTGTTCTTCCTTTCTGCAACTCCATTCTGTTGTGGAGTCCTCGGAGCACTAAATTGATGCTCAATACCTCTTGTAGCACAAAACAATTCGAGAGTTGAGTTCTTGAATTCAGTTCCATTGTCGCTTCGTATCCTTTTCACCTTCAAGTTGCACAGATTTGCTAACTTGTCCAACAAATACACCAGAATCTCAGGAGTTTCCCCCTTTGTGGTCAAAAAGTAAACCCACGAAAACCTTGAGTAGTCATCAGTAACTACCAAGCAGTAAGACCGACCACCAATGCTCTTTGTAGAGACTGGACCGAAATGATCCATATGCAGTAGTTCCAATGGAGCATTTATGGAATTCACCTGCTTAGACTTATGGGACTTCTTACGTAACTTTCCTTTTTGGCAAGAGATACAGTCATCCTTTAGAGCAAATGACTGTTTTGGAACTCCTAGCACAAGGTCATTTTTAGTCAAGAAATTCATTTTTCGGAAATGAATGTGTCCCATTCGTCTGTGCCAAAGCAGTGAATCCGTTTCAGAAGCCTTAGACAAGAGACACGTATACTCGTTCGAGGTCTCAACAGTTCTCATGTTCAGAATGTATGTGTCATTCTTTCTTGGTGCTCTCAGTAACACCCATTCTTCCGGAATGACATACCCAGGCTTCAGTATCACACACTCTGTCTTTGTGAACGCGGTGGTATAATCCTTATCATAGACCTGTGAAACACTTAGCAAGTTGTGCGTAAGCTGTTCCACGTAGTTCACATTTTCAAAACTAACATTGCCGTTAGTTAGCGTTCCTCTTCCAGAAATGGTTCCTCCAGTATCTCCAGCAAAGGCAACATATCCTCCTGCGTATGGTTTAATATCCACAAGAAGAGATACATCGCCTGTCATATGTCGCGAGCAGCCGCTATCCAAATACCATTCACTATCTTTAATACGTTCTGACTGCTGCAACACACAAACGAAAGGAGATTAGTGAGAAACGGTGACCCAAGCCTTTACAGACTTAGGTCGACCGTGGTCATCAACAATAAGCACGTAAGATAGGATTTTATCTTTAAACAAATTAGAATTTTTATCTGATGTGTTATTGTTGACGACTGAAGAGTCAACATCAGACTCTTTTTGTTTCTAAACTTTAGAAGGTTCGGAATTGGTATTAGAAGTAATGTTGGGCTTTTGAATTGGCAAAGATTTTTGCTCAACATTACTTGGCTTCAATACAGGCTTGGGAGAGTTTGAGTAACGCCTAGGTGGAGATTTTGAAAAAGAATTTCTATAAACAGATGTCCTAGGCATCTCTCTCCCATAGCGCTGATTTGACAGCTTTGGGCATTCACGAAGTAAATGTCCTTGTTTCTTGCAGTAGAAACAAGAACGAGTCTCAACAAACGGCTGAGGCTGAGGAATTACCACAGGAGGTGGAGAAACACTTCTAGAACATGAACATTGAGTACAAGTTTTAGAAAATGTTTGTTTTGGATGAGAGGTTGAAGTTGAAGGTTTATCATACGAAACATTTTCATTTACTAATTTTCTTTGCAAAATCTTTACAGGTGACTGTAAAGTTTGTTGTTTCGAGTTTAAAACCTTGGCTTTTCCTTTATTTGGTTGAACCTTAATTTCAGGTTCAACCTTTGAAATCACTTTTTCAGGTTTAACTTCAACTTTCTTAACCTCAGGATACTCCTGATCCGTAATGTCCTCAATCTCAACAATCTCCTTAAAACAAATTGGAGATTCAGTATTTAGCTTAACACTCTCCTCAACACTAACATGAGATTCATTCACAGACTTAACAAACGTTGGCAAGGGGTACTCTGGCCGCTTGGTTTTCTCCTTTGCCGGTTTGTTGTGTTTGGTCTCTTTAGCATCTTTAGCTTTTATACCATAAAGCTTGGACCAATCAACTGGAATCTCTTCAAAGCCTTCCTTAACAGGCAGGGGACAGTGAGTAGTAGGAGGAGGGACTGAGTGGTATCCCAATCCCTCATTCTTTTTCCCACTAGTACCATGCTTGCTAAGAATTTCATTAAAGACAACCGTTGAGGAATTTGAACCCAAGATTTTACTCTTATAATTCTCATACTCAATTTTTATATCTGTAAGTTCTTTCTTTAGTAGTTCAATTTCAACAAGATAGCTTTTAATGGAATCTTCTTATAATTCCGCATCGGAAGTGTGGTGGGCCCATAACCCGCAGGTCCCAGGATCGAAACCTGGCTCTGATACCAGTTGTTTGTCCCGTACCTAGGATCTAACAGAACCGAGTCACTCAATCGTTTGCGGAATCAACGATTAAGTTATAACACGAACATAATGAATAATCAAACACAATAGAATAAGAATAAAACGTTTGTATATTGATTATAACCGATCAGATTACAGGTGGATTCGACTAATTGCGTTTAGGGTTTCGTCAACCCTAAAACAGAAAACGTAAAACGTTTATATATACAAAATCTGGCATCTGCGACGTCGCACACGACGTCGCAGGCCCAAGCCCATGCGACGTTGACTACGTCGCAGGCCCAATACCTGACGTCGCACCTGCGACGTTACGCACAACGTCGCAGGAATCAGGAAACTCAAATCTAATTACAAAACCCGAGCTAGACCAACTGACAGACACAAACATGTACCAACAAAAGGAATATTTGATCACTTATCTAAGGGCTGTGTCTAGATATGATTCAGAGTTCAACAGTTGCATTGGATGACACTCTCTGCTTAGTTAATGGAATAGACTTAGACCAATAATAGTTGATGACTTGTCCAAGTGGGAGAGTGTTGGATATAGTGTCCAAGGTCATAACTAATTGGTAAGACTATCATTAAAAGTAGAGTCCTTTTTGGGTTGCCCTCAATGAACAGTAAAGAGAAATAATTAAAAGAGAGATAATATTAATTAGAATTAATACTATATAAATAATTAATTAATTGGTTTATTAATTTACTATAGTTAGTAAATTAATTAGAAGCTGAATAATTAATTATAAAGAGTAAGGACTAAATATGCACAAATACAAATTTGTATTGAATAACAAGTTCTAGGAAGGTTCTTGGAAGTAGTATGACAAATTCTAGGAAGGTTCCGGGAAGGAGCATGGCAACTTCTAGGAAGGTTCCTAGAAAGGAGCATAACAACTTCTCGGAAGGTTCCTGGAAGGAGCATAGCAAGTTCCATGAAGGCTCATGGAAGGAACCTAGCAACTTCCAGGAAGGCTCCCAGAAGTAACCTATCTCACCCTATAAATAGAGGGGTATGCTAAGGCTTAATGTGCACCATTTCTTAACATTCTCTCTTATCTCATTTTATACTCCTTGTAAGAGTTTACTCGACTAGTATCGGGACCTTAGGAGTTGGAATTTCTCTTGGGTTCGTGGGTGTGAGCCATTAGAGGTGTTCTAGTTTGGGCACTGGCCTCCATGTAAGGAAGCTCTGCAAGATCGTCTGCGCATGAGAAATTGGTTTTCTCAAAGGTTAGTAATTTCTTATTTATCTTATTTATCTTATTGCTTTTATTTACTCAAGTTAAGATCCTTAGGGTTTAGTTTCCTAATTGCCTTAGACTAATTTATGTTATAATTCCGCTGCGTATATTAATCTAGTTAGGGAATAGAAAACCCAACAATAAGAAACCTGGGTTTAAGGTTTATTATGCTGAAATTCGTACAGCCATGTTTAGGCTGAAGTTGCAGGTTCTGTAACGAAAGGGATCGCGACGCGATTCCCTGATTTTGCGACGTGATTTCTTTAGGATCGCGACTCTATTCCCTAATTATTGCGATGTGATTCTTGTTGCCCAGATTCATTTATTATGTTTTGTTACTCAGGTCATGCTATTAGTATCCAAGGGTAAAGTAGAAATTATAACAGATTATAGTGATGACTTAGGATAAAGAATTGAGTAGGGGTTTGGAATAATAAATCACCTAATGCATTCATAGTTATTGAATGAAAGTATAATCGATAAATTATTGAATAATGATTTATAACTAGTAGTAAGGATTTGTATGATGAAGTACTTGGGTTGTAATACTTATCAAAAGTGTGACTTGAATTGATAAATAAATGCCAAGTTAAGGATACATTAAAATGATAAATGCGTTAAAGTAAATGCTAGTAAAATATATTAGCAAAATTATTCCTAAAGTTAGTTATGATATATGATGATCATTTTAAAGGTGTGAACTTGAAACATTCCTAAGGGTTGTAGATTATTGATCATGATTAGTTACATATGATGGCGGTAATTACTAAATATGATGGTTATTAGCTACTAAATGTGTTGATTGCTTTAATGTGTATATTACAAATTTTTAATTAGTATGGGTAAATCTTATATCAATGGGATTAAAGTAAACATTAAGGAATAAATCGCTAAAAATATAATGTTGTTTGTAATCTGTGTTATGTGCCTATGTGATTAGGTAATAAAGAAGCTGGAAGTATTACAAGTAAATCGTTAAGCCCTTTGTCAGGTAAGTTCTTGGATTACATGATCATGGTTGCCAGAAATGGTTGCGGTCATTTGCTGGTGGTTTGGTGCGGGTAATGGTTGCGGCCATAGGCTCGTGTGATTGCTAGTAGTATACGACTAGCATGGGTAGCAAGGATCCTTAGCTAAAATAAAATAATGGTGTGTGATTGTACTCCGTTTACTTACTAAGCATTGTGTTTACAGTTGAATTTATAAATGTTTTTAGGTATATTGCTTGGATGGAAGGGAGGCTTGGGTAAGAAGTATATTAGAAGCTTGCTTTCTGGTCAGATGAGCTTCTCTTCTTTTAAATTATCGTTGTGATGACATATGTATAAATCGCCCAAGTATTGTAAAATTATGTCAAGTGTATTTTTTTTATCAGATGTAAACATTGTATTAATATGTGTTGATTTTCTAAAGTTAAAAAGATAAACTGATGGTTGAGGTTACTTTAATGACAAACAAGATGTCAATGTTTATATCAGGTAATACAAATCTGAATTTTATTTTGGAAGGTGTTTTGGTCAAAAATTACTAAAAGCAATTAAGTGATCAAAATTAGTTTGTGAGGTCAGGTGTAAAAATTACTATCAAGACAATTACGCCTTTACACGATTGTCTCTATTAGTAAGTCAATATTTTGTGTTAAAAAGATTGATTTAATCCGTGGATCCTTGTTGAACAAACGAGTTAATATCAAAAGTTATGAGCAGATTGAGGATAATTGCTATTTGATGATAGAAATGTAAGTAAAATGTAATTAAAGCAAAATTAATGACGAATAAGCAAAAAGCGACACGATGATATACGAGGAAAGCCCTTGATCAAGGTTGATCGCCGGCACAAAACCTCGGGAAGGATCAAACGATCCTTGCCTTTGTAAATCTTATTAAAATAAAAGTGATGAATTACAAAGTAAGAGCACAAGGATGATCGGCTAAGTGAACGTGTGTGAATTAAGCTAAGTGTTGATGAAATAATCGTAAAATGGAGTAATAGCAGAGTGTTTTTGTGATTTGCAGGTGTGAGTAGTGAAAAAACGTTAACCTAATCGATCACCCAAGTCTCGTTTAAATACTAAGAGCGTATAACAATATTTCCGAAATATCAGGGATCCTCTGAGGAATCACGAAGACCACCAACGTCTCTTTTGACTCTATTCCGCACGTGCATAAGACTTCGTCTTCTCCTAATCGTATCAGAAGCACTTCATATAATCCAGAGCATATCTCATTAACGCGTTTCTCCTAAGACCTGGTCAACACTTAAGAAAAATAAACACGTTAATCGGCTCATGATCCTGAAGTAATACAGGTTCAGGATCCTGAGCTATGTGTATTCCAGAATAAACTTAGGATCCTCACTAAAGGATCCTCCAGGTCCAGTATCCTGCATGATTATGTTAAATAAATATATCATGAGTAGGATCCTGCAAGAACAATAACAAGAGTATATCCAGGATCCTTGATTACATTAGTGATCCTGAAAACAGACTTACAGGCTATCGTTATCTTCAAACCCAAATACAAAATATAAACAAATTTCATACCTGAGATGTGTGCATACAATGCTAATTAGGATCCTGCAAAGGTTAGTGAAAATCTACCCACAACAATTGCCCCCGAAGTTATAACATTTTTCAGGATCCTAAAATGTTGTAACTTCTCAAGATAACCGCTTAAATCGTGTTAGGTAGTTACATAGATAAACGCACCTGAGCACTTATAGCTATCCTGACGCACGTCATATCTCATTCAACTTCCACTCCGTTTCTTTGCCGAACCCTTCTCAGGTATTACTTCTCCCTTTATTCTTTATTTCTTACTTGCTTTAATCTTGATAATGAAACCTGTAACTAGAAACGAGTCGGCCCTTTCCGAATTCGTTGATCAAAAAATGATATCCGACCCTGTTCCTTCGACATTAACTGATTCCGATATCCATCGACTTAAATTATTTTTTCCTGCAGGTACCGTTTTTCGAACCCCTGATGCTAACATTTATGCTGACTTCCGATCAGATAAATGGGCATGCTTTCCTGAATTTCCTTTTACCCTAGGGCTCAACTACCCATTCCCCGAAATCTTTAGCGATTTCTTTGGCATGACGGGACTCTGTTATTCACAAACAATGCCAATGATTTGGCATACCCTTTTCGTTATTCAATCTGTCAATAATTCTCACCAAACACACCTTGGTATCCCCGAAGTAGCACAAACTTACCACCTTCGCTCGCATGGTTCCAATTATTTCCTTTTCAAAATCAAACCTAAACGAGAACAACTCGTTCACTGTGTCACTCAGAATGATCCTGGGTGGAAAGAAAGGTTTTTCTTTGTTGATCGGAGATCTTTGCCGGATGAGGAGTTAATCCCAACTATTTGGCGATCAAAGGGTAGGATAAAAAATTATCTCAGGGTTTCATTCCCATACGCCTTTATCCCTAACTTATTTTGTCTTTCTTGCAGTAACCTTCGAGAAGTCGGCTCCCCCTCTCTCTGATACAGAAGAGTTGATAACAAATTTTTTGAAAGTTCCTGAAAGCAACAGGACATATTCACATCCTTGTTCTCCGAGAATCATGAAGTCGCAAAAAGCCACTCCATCTTCATCAAGTAAGTCTCTCATTCTATACTCAATAATGCGTTTTTTCCGCATTTATCTTACAACCATATTGTTAAAACAGCACCCTTCTTCTCCTTATCGGATATTGACGATGAGGAAATGCCGAACAAAGAAGAAAAAACAGTTGCTCAACCCAGCAAGGCCAAAGCCCCTAATACCCGTTCCAAATCAACCACCAAAAAGAGGAAAGCCATCGTTTCCGAGGATCCTGAGGAACCCATACTTGATTTTGAGAAGGTACATCTTATCATCTTTGCCCGATTCCCCTTTGACACTTAATCCTTAATGTTAAATCGTATCCACTTTTTCTAGGCCATAGAATAAGTTGCTGATCGTTATAAAGAGAAAGTGGAGATGATAGAAAGCATAAAGAAAGTGGCCGTCGTTGCTGCAGAATCTTCCAACCAGGAGATTGCCAGTCTGAAGAGAGAGATCAAGGACATCAAGGCTTATGCTGCTCAAAAGGAAATAGAAGCTCAGAAGAAAATTGAGGAAGAACGAGAGATCCTGGTTGCTGGAATTAAGAAAGATGCAGCTGTTGCAGTGCTTAAAGCTAGGATCCTGATGGTAACTGAAGCCAGTGCCAAAGGTCTCGACACATCATTCTGGAACATCTAAGCTTGGCAAGACAGGCTAGCGAAATTGAAAAGCGAAGTCCCAGCAGTCGGAGATTTCCTCGATGAGGCTAGCAGCAAAGGAGCCAAAATACCTGTCAAAAAGGATCCCGACGCATCTGCACAGGAGTCCCCAATTGTCATTGAAGATACTGAAATGGAGACTGCAGAGCCTGCATCAAAGATGCCAGAGAATCCTACTGAAGTTAAGGATCCATCCTCGGGCAAGGAAGGTATATAACTAGCCTGAGCCTGGTTTAGTTTCCATGTCTTTAGATTCCAAGGGTTGTGATTGTAACAAAACACTAGTTTGGGGTGAGGTTGACCTGGCACGGTCAACCATGGTGGTGATTTAATGTGGTTCATGTTGGCCACAAGACAATTTATATTTCCTGCAGTTTTCTTTTGAACTCTTATTCAGGATGAATAATCCTGCAATCTTTTGCTATAAATAATATTAGGATATTATCCATGTCTTGTGTCTTTAAAATACTGAGGAGATTCCCTCAGAATGTATATTTGCTTGATATCTGTTTAGAAATAGGATCCTGAGGAGATTCCCTCAGGACGCATCCAGGATAATGAGAAGATTCTCTCCAACATCATAGGCTTTAAGGATCCTTAAAAAGGATCTGAAATAATCTTGAATTTGGGATCCTCAGATTCGAGGATCCTTAAATGGATTCGATATAAACTCAAGTTTAGGATCCTAAGATTCCAGGATCCTAAAATACTTTGCAGACAACAAAAACTCCAATGAGTACTTCCTGTAACATAAAAATGTTTTTAATTCATCAAACAATTGTGAAAACAATTTATTTTTCAAAAAATGTCGTAATCATAAAAAAGATTTTGTGATCCTTAGATCAAAATAACTTTGATAATCATGAAAACATTAGAGCTAATAAAGTTATTTATTAGACTGAATCAATGAAAATTTTTGATAATGTGAAAATATTATAACCATTAGATAGTTCAAGAAAACTATATTTGTGACATATAAATGCCAAATCGTTGGGTAATGTGAAAACATTACAAACCGTGCGTATTACGTAATGAGAAGTCATTACAAGCCTTATGTACTTGGGCTACGCCATTTGAGACATGAAAATGAACCAATTGAGTAATGTGAAAACATTACAAACCTTAGAGTGACGTGAAAACGACACAAACCTTAGATCGATACGTATAGTGCACATCAGTATCGACATTCGTTAGCGCTTGATCTATAGGCCAATGGAAATGAAGTTGTCGGGTACCAGAGGCATCACTGATTCCCTAACCGTGGCACTATAATCAAACATCGTGCGCTCCTGGCGAGGTGTCAAAACCCTTTTCGTAGAGAGGTGTTTATCCGTACAGAAACCTCTAAACCTTAGAGGATCGCTGGGATCCTTAACGGAGGAGAGGTGACCAACCTCTAATCTTCATTCCATGATCCTTAAATGCATGAACTATAGCAAATACAAAATCTAGGGTAAAGGTGGGTGTTAGTTTGCCTAACACCCCTCCGATGCTTAAGTCAGTACGGTATTCAATGAGAATAATAATAACAATGTAAAACTTTCATGCATATATTAATACATAATTATGGTACACACATACATATATATATATATCAAAGAATAAAATCAATGAAAAGTTAAGGATCATAGGAGTACCTTATATATTGAACATAAATATTCAACTTACACATGATAGAGTTTCAAATGAATGGCATTCCAGGATCTTGGAAGCAGTTCTCCATCCATATTGGCCAACCAGTATGCCCCATTTCCAGCATCCGAATCTATCAAGTATGGACCTTCCCATTTTGGCGCTAGTTTTCCTTCCACTGGATTCTTAATATTTTGAAATACTTTCCTTAATACCAAATCTCCTACTCGAAACCTTCTTATCCTGACATTTTTGATGTAGGATCTTGAAATCCTTTGTTGGTATGCCGCAATCCTGAATTTAGCACGATCCCTTAACTCATCCACAGTGTCCAGATCCTGAATCAATGCTTCCTTGTTTGCTTCCAAAGTCTGCATCCGGGATCTTGCCGTTGGGATCACCATTTCCGTTGGGATCATTGCTTCAGATCCAAACACCAAAGCAAAAGGAGTTTGCTTAGTTTCCTCCTTCTCCATGGTCCTATCAGCCCACAAAACAAAAGGCAATTCTTCAGCCCATCTTCCTTTCTTAGCATCCAGCCTTATCTTAAGATTATTGATAATGATCTTGTTGCTAGACTCCGCTTGCCCATTGTCTTGAGGATGGACTGGTGTTGAAGTTATCATTTTGATTCCCCAACTTTCACACAACTTAGTTGTTCTTCTTCCAATAAACTGAGATCCATTGTCGTATACTATTTCTGCCGGGATCCCAAACCTTGTGAGGATATTTCTCTTGATGAATGAGATAACATCCTTTTCCTTCACTTGAACAAATGCTTCAGCTTCAATCCATTTTGAGAAATAATCCGTCATTGCAAGCATAAACACTTTTCCTCCTGGAGCAACAGGTAGTTTTCCAACAATATCCATTTCCCATTTCATAAACGGCCATGGTGAGATAATTGGATGCATCGGTTCTGCTGGTTGATGATGGATGTTCCCGTGTCTTTGACAAGCATCACATTTGCGAGCAAAATCCATGGAATCCTTCTTCATTGTAGGCCAGAAGTATCCTATCCTTAAAGCTTTTGAAAATAACGCTCTGCCCCCAGAATGATTCCCACAATCACCTTCATGTATATCCTTAAGAACTGCTTTTGCTTCAGGATCCTCAAGGCATCGCAATGATGGTCATGCAAGTGATTTTTTATACAATATACCATTTTCAATAGTAAAACGAGATACCTTTAACTTGAAAGCTTTGGGATTGTTTTCATCCTTAGGGATCATATCATGTTATAAATATTCCATGATTGGTTGCATCCATGATCCTGACTTGCCCCCAGAACCTGATGCATTCAAATTATCTCCAGACTGAGGATCCTCAACATCACAAATTTGATCTTCGTTAAGATCCTTATCAGCGATGGCAGGTGCTGCAATATGTATAATTGGTATTTTGACATCCGGTGGGATCCTCAAGCTTGACCCCAGATTTGCCAAAGCATCCGCTTCAGTATTATCCTCACGTGGTACCTGTTGGATGTCGAAGATCTCGAAGCTACCTGCAAGATCCTTAACAATCTTCAAATACGCAGCTAATCTATCTACTTTTACAGTATAAGATCCATTATAATGATTAGCAATCAACAATGAGTCAACATACACGTTCAAGTATTTTATTCCAATATCCTTAGCTAATTGTAATCCCGCAATTAATTCTTCATATTCTGCCTCATTATTTGTAGCTTGGAATTCACATCTTATGGCTTGAGGCATAATATCACGTTGAGGTGACTTTAATACAATTCCTAATCTAGTTCCTTTTATATTAGAAGCACCATCAGTGTATAATGTCCATCTTTCACTTATTTGGTATAGTTTTTGTACTTCTAAATCTACTTCATTTTGAAGATCACTAGTAAAGTCAGCAATAAAATCTGCTGGGGCTTGAGATTTAATTGCGTTCCTAGGTTCGTAGATCAGATTATAAGCACTTAATTTTACTGACCATTTAGCTAAACGTCCTGACATTTCTGGTTTTCTCAAAACGTTTTTAATAGGGTAATTAGTTCTTACATGTATGGGGTGTGTCTCAAAATAATGCCTAAGTTTGGTTGATGCCATGACTAATGATAGTATAAGTTTTTCAAGATGATAATACCTGGTTTCAGCATCTAATAGGCTTTTACTTACATAGTAAACAGGATGTTGTTGTCCTTCATGATCCTTCCCGAGCACTGCACTTACGGCACTTCGGGATACTGACAAATAGAGAAACAGTGGTTCCCCATTCTCAGTCTTCATCAATAAAGGAGCTATTGACAAGTAATCCTTTAATTCTTGAAACGTAGCTTCATGCTTTTCTCCCCATTCGAACTTCTTATTCTTCTTTAGGATATCATAAAATTCCTTGCATCTGTCTGAGGATCTCGAGATAAAACTGTTCAGAGCTGCTATCCTTCCCGTTAATCTTTGTATATCCTTTGGACTTGATGGAGACTTTAGATTGAGAATAGCTTTGATTTGCTCTGGACTAGCTTCTATTCCCCTCTTGGTCACCATATATCCCAAGAACTTTCCTGCCCCCACTCCAAAGTGGCATTTTGCAGGATTGAGCTTCATGTTGTAGTGATCCAAAATGTCAAAGGCCACCTTGAGATCCTGAAGATGATCCTCAGTTTTCTTTGACTTCACTACCATGTCGTCAATGTATACTTCCATTGTGCTTCCCAATTGTTCTTTGAACATCATATTGACTAGCCTTTGATACGTTGCACCTGCATTTTTAAGACTAAAAGGCATAGCAATATAACAATATATACCTGTGGGGGTTATGAAGGCTGTGTCTTCCTGATCTGAAGGTTCCATCTGAATTTGTTGAAATCCTGATGAAGCATCCATGAAGGTTAGGATCTCATGCCCAGCTGTAGCATCCACCATTGAATCTATATGAGGCAATGGGAAAGGATCCTTCGGGCAGGCTTTATTGAGATCCGTATAGTCCACGCATACTCTCCATTTCCCATTCTTCTTTTGTACCACCACCACGTTTGCCAACCATCTTGGAAACTTTACTTCCCTTATCATGCCAGTAGCAAGTAATCTTTCAACATCTGCCTGGATAATAGCATTCCTTTTCGGCGTAAATTTCCTTCTCTTTTGTTGAACTGGCCTGAAACTATTATCAATTCCAAGTTTATGAGTTATAATATCCTTAGAGATACCTGTCATATCTTCTGGCTTCCAGGCAAAAGTTGACTTCCTCCGATTCAAGAATTTGATCAGATCCCGTTCAAGATCCTCTAGGACGCTTGACCCTATAAGCACCTTTTCTTCAGGATCCTTTGAGGTAAGCGGCACTTCTTTGACGTCCTGCTCCTTTGCATCCAGGACATCCATTGCCTTGTTCTTTAATTGCTATGCTGACGGAGGCTTGGTAGTAGACTTCATTGAGGTTGTATAACAGTCCTTTGCTTCTTGTTGGTCACTGCTGATCTTGACCACTCCCCATGGAGTTGGTAACTTGACGCATTGATGATATGTTGAGGGTACTGCTTTCATATCGTGCAACCAGGGTCTCCCTAGGATAATGTTATAGCTTGACAAACAATCCATAACACATAATTTCTGAATAGAGTTTACCCCTTCAATGTAAATCGGCAACTTGATATCACCAACTGTATTCTTTGCTTCCCCGCTGAATCCTACCAACACAGTGGATCTTGAAGTGATCTCTGATTCTGGAATACCCATCCTCTTCAAAGTTACTAGACGGATGATGTTGACTGAACTTCCTCCATCGATCAGGATCCTTCGCACGAAATGGTTGGCAACATAGAGAGTAATAACCAAACCATCGTGATGAGGATCCTGAACATCTTCCAGATCATCCTCATCAAATGCAATGATCCTCTCATCTTTCTTCATGGAAGTCCTCGTAGGATTATAGGGTTTATCTGACTTGGACTCCCTCGCATGTCTCTTTGCTGCGGAATAAGAAGTACCACATATATCAGAGCCACCAGAAATAAAATTGATTACCTTAGCGTCTGAAGGTGGGGATCCTGCTCTAGTGAGGATCCTGCGATTATCCTGAGACTCAGGATCCTGAATTCTATCATGATCCTTCGCGTGATCCTTCTTTTTCCCAAGCAGATCCTTCAAGTATCCTTTGTTGAGTAGATGATTGATCTCTTTGCGGAGAGATATGCAATTCTTAGTTACGTGGCCAAAATCCTCATGGTAGGCACACCACTTAGATTTGTCCTTCCATGCATAAGGTTTGTCATTCTTCTTTGGCCATCTTGCTTTGTCTCCTAGATCCTGCATGGCACACAATATATCTGTTGTATCCACAGAAAAATTGTAATCAGTTATTTTAGGATATTCTTCGTCGTCTTCATCAACAGCATTCACGCGACGATCCTCATTTCTGGAATAAGGTTTGTTCCTGTTTGATCTGAATGAGGACGAGTCTGATTTCCTGTTGGGTCTATCATATGCTGATTGAGTATCCATTCTCTTCTGTATCATTGCGTCCTCTTCCAATCTGATGAACCTCAAAGCTCTATTTCTGACTTCATCAAGGTTCCTGCAAAGATTCATAACAAGATCCTCATAAAATGGGGAATCCCTTTTGATCCCCATTTTAAAGGCTTGGACAGCAGTAGGCATATCTTAGGAATGTTTAAGGATTCCCTCCCGAATCTCCCTACAAAATCTCGAAGAGACTCATTAGCTCTTTGGACAATTCTATATAAATCAGTAGTTAATTTTTCAAATGTCCTACTGCAAGAGAATTGATTATTAAATAAATTAACCAAATGAGCAAACGAAGTAATAGAGTAAGGAGGGACGTTCAATAGCCATTTTAGTGCGGATCCTGTGAGAGTAGAGCCAAAGCCTTCTCTTTAAGATCAGAGGGAATTGGAATGATTTCCATCCTTTCCCTGTATTGCGCAATGTGCTCCTCAGGATCCGTTGTCCCATCATACAACTTCATATTGGGTGTTTGAAACCTCTTCGGGATCTCAGCATCACAAATAGGTGGTGCAAATCTCGAAATCCTATGCGCTGTTGGAGCAACTTACGAAATTAGTTACACAACCCCGGGGACGCTTGATATCATATCCTTTAGCTTCTGTATTTCTCTCGCCATTATAGGGCTAACTCCAGGATCCTGAAAATTGTTAGTCCCAACAGTATTATTAGAAGTAAAATTATTAAACATGTTGCTACCGTCAGGAGTCCTGTATGAGGATCCTGGATTAGATTGTTGACCCCTTGATGTAGAAACTCCTGTAGCATAAATTGGATCTGGGATCCTAGCGCTCCCCTGCATGGACACGAAGTCTCCTTGGTGCTCCATGGATGGAGGAGTGCTAAAATCAAGGATCCTGCTTCGGATAGGAGTAGTGACTTGAGAGGCGGGGACGCTGTTCCTAGCCCTCATGTCCTCCACGTCCTTTCTCAGGATCTCGTTGCTCTTCTCCATTCGTTGGAGCTGATCTTTCACCTGCGTAAACATAGACACAATATCCCGGTTAGCAATCATAACAGGGTCTGGATCCGAAAAGAATCCAGTCCCCAAAGAAGTGGATCCAGCCGAAGATAGCCTTTGGTAGACATTTTGCGGCTGTTGTTGGGATGATGTGAGAGGTGAAGCAGGTGGAAGAGTGGTTCTAGCAGATGATGATGATGGCACGGTGGATGATGTATATCGTCCTTGGCTCGACATTTTTGATAAAAATCTTTGGAAAAGATGACTCAACAAGGATCTTAACAAAAGTTTGATTAAGCAAAACACCAATTGCCCCACGGTGGGCGCCAAATTGTTTTGGTCAAAAATTACTAAAAGCAATTAAGTGATCAAAATTAGTTTGTGAGGCCAGGTGTAAAAATTACTATCAAGACAATTACGCCTTTACACGATTGTCTCTATTCGTAAGTCAATATTTTGTGTTAAAAAGATTGATTTAATCCGTGGATCCTTGTTGAACAAACGAGTTAATATCAAAAGTTAAGAGCAGATTAAGGATAATTGCTATTTGATAATAGAAATGTAAGTAAAATGTAATTAAAGCAAAATTAATGACGAATAAGCAAAAAACGACACGATGATATACGAGGAAAGCCTTTGATCAAGGTTGATCGCCGGCACAAAACCTCGGGAAGGATCAAACGATCCTTGCCTTTGTAAATCTTATTAAAATAAAAGTGATGAATTACAAAGTAAGAGCACAAGGATGATCGGCTAAGTGAATGTGTGTGAATTAAGCTAAGTGTTGATGAAATAATCGTAAAATGGAGTAATAGCAGAGTGTTTTTGTGATTTGCAGGTGTGAGTAGTGAAAAAACGTTAACCTAATCGATCACCCAAGCCCCGTTTAAATACTAAGAGCGTATAACAATATTTCCGAAATATCAGGGATCCTCCGAGGAATCACGTAAACCACCAATGTCTCTTTTGATTCTATTCCGCACGTGCATAAGACTTTGTCTTCTCCTAATCGTATCAGAAGCTCTTCATATAATCCGGAGCATATCTCATTAACGCGTTTCTCCTAAGACATGGTCAAGACTTAAGAAAAATAAACACGTTAATTGGCTCATGATCCTGAAGTAATACAGGTTCAAGATCCTGAGCTATGTGTATTCCAGAATAATTTAGGATCCTCACTAAAGGATCCTCCAGGTTCAGTATCCTGCATGATTATGTTAAATAAATATATTGATAAGCATCAAATATATAGTATATTTATAGTAATTTATCCCTATATTTTTATACTCCCTCCGTCCCAAAATTATTGTCCACCAACAAAAAGCACGTAGTTTAATAAAAGTGGGACCACAATACCTTTCAACCACTCAAATGGAATCTTCACCCACTAAAGTCTCTTCCTATTGGTTGAAATGAGAAGTGGACAATAATTTTGGGACATCCAAAAAAGGAAAGGTGGACTATTATTTTGGGACGGAGGTAGTACATTTTAGTACATTTCTATTGTTTTAGATACTTAATTGGTTTATATTTGCAGAAATGTATTTTAATTGAAGAAAGAAGAAAAAGGAACGAGAAAAGGACAAAAACTGAAGAAAAAGAAGCATTTGAAGACAAGAAGCCTTAAACTATGAAGAATTGAGAACTAAAAGTGAAAATATGAAGAACGGGCCACTAGTACAAATTTTGGCTTTGGTCACACCTAAAAAGTGTGACGATATGCATACGGTCACGCATGTTTTTCAACGTGTGTGTGACTAAAGGTGCCGCGACCATAGGGTGCATACGGCTACACTAAATGGTTAGTGGCCGTATCCATTTAAAAAGAGTGACCAAAACCATAAAATGTGTGACCATATGCTCTTTAAAATCAAGTAAAGGTGTATTATGTGTGACTATTGTTCATCCAATGGTCACTTGAAGTTTATGTTTGTGTGGCGTTTTGTAACGTTTAGTCACACAACGAGTGTTATTATTTTTGGAATTGGTCACATAAATTTAAGCCAGAAGTGGCCATAGGTGTTAAAAAGTGAGACCATATGGTATTTAAATCTAGTAAACGTGGATTTTGTGTGACTATTGTGCATCCAATGGCCACTTGAATTCTATGTTTGTGTGGCGTTATGTAACATTTAGTCACACAACGAGTGTTTTTTTTTTTGATTTGGTCACATAAAATGAAGCCAAAAGTGGCCATAGGTGTTAATAAGCGTGACCAAATGCTCCTTAAAGCCAAGTAAACGTGGATTTTGTGTGGCGATTGTGCCTCCAATGGCCACTTGAATTCTATGTTTGTGTGGCGTTATGTAACATTTAGTCACACAACGAGTGCTTTTCTTTGGGATTTGGTCACACAAAAGTAAGCCAAAAGTGGCCATAGGTATTCATATGTGTGACCAAATTCTCTTTAAAGTCACGTAAACCTGTATTTTGTGTGATTATTGTTAATTCAATGGCCACTCGAATTTTATGTTTGCGTGACGTTTGATATCATTTAGTCACATAACAAGTGTTTTATTTTTGGATTTGGTCACATATATAGAATATAACCTAATGTGGCCATAGGTGTTAATATGTGTGACCATATGATCTTTAAAGTCACGTAAACCTGTATTTTGTGTGACTATTGTTAATCCAATGGCTACTTGAATTTTATGTTTGCGTGACGTTTGGTATCATTTAGTCACACAACAAGTGTTTTATTTTTGGATTTGGTCACATATATAGAATAAAACCAAATGTGGCCATAGGTGTTAATATGTGTGTCCATATGATCTTTAAAGTCACGTGAACCTGTTTTTTGTGTGACTATTGTTCATCCAATGGCCACATGAATATTTTTTTTGTGTGACGTTTGGTATCATTTAGTCACACAACGAGTGTTTTATTTTTGGAT
Source organism: Helichrysum umbraculigerum (assembly GCA_949592205.1). Classification (NCBI taxonomy): domain Eukaryota; kingdom Viridiplantae; phylum Streptophyta; class Magnoliopsida; order Asterales; family Asteraceae; genus Helichrysum; species Helichrysum umbraculigerum. The sequence continues at coordinate 4,357,391 of CATIUR010000011.1, forward strand.
TTGGTCACATATATAGAATATAACCTAATGTGGCCATAGGTGTTAATATGTGTGACCATATGATCTTTAAAGTCACGTAAACCTGTATTTTGTGTGACTATTGTTAATCCAATGGCCACTTTAATTTTATGTTTGCGTGACGTTGTTGGGACATAGATTGTGACAACAGATCTAGCTTGAAATAGGACTAGTGTAATTATTATTGTGTTTGTATATTGGTTTGGATTTGTAAAAGAATATTTGTTTTGTTAGTAATATTCGTTAAACATATTATTTTGTTAAAGTTAGACGAATAATTAAATACGAAATAAATATATACGTTTGATGCGAGTCGAGTTCTCAAGTCGCTGCGAGTTGAGCAGCGAGATGAGAACTGAACTCGTGGACACTGATAGGCATAACGAGCCGAAGCATAATGGGCTTGGGCTTGCAAAACGAGTCGAGTCAACTCGCAGGCCCAGCGGCAGCGAGTTGAGACGACATATTTAATGTTTTTCAATCGTGAAAAACTTAACACTTTTGATACTTTTACATTCTGCGATTCCAGCAAACCAGAGAAAACATAACCTACGACTAGGTTTTGACGATTTATCGTTTAAAGCTAAGTCTTACAAAATGCAATACGAACATATTCGTTGTTAGTAAGATAACACCGTATTGAGGTATTCCGCACCTTAATACTACAGATAACGAAGTTATCGATCCTAAAACTAGGGGACTTACATCTGGTATCAGAGCTTTCGGGCTAAATACGAGTGTGTTCATAAGTTTTAGTGTTATTGCGTTTTTGATTCGGGTCGTTTTTACGTGCATTCTTGCAATACTAACGATCAAAATCATTCTCTGGACATTTTAGGGTTTGTTTACAGCCGAAATTTTAAGTTTCAGTCGTAAAAATACCTTAAAAATTCGTTTTCGGGTTTAACAGCCGTTTCGCGAGTCGAGATTAGGGTTCCAGCGTCGCCTGCGAACCGAGTTGAACTAGCGAGTCGAACTGAGGCTTGCGAGTCGAACCAAGATCCCTCGCGAATCGACATCACTTGCGAATCGACATCTTTTAGCAATCCGAACTGAGGCTTGCGAATCGACGGGATTCTGCGAGTCGAGCTGAGATTGCGAGTTGAGCTGAGTCTTGCGAGTCGAGTTTTCTGAATTCGCTGAAACAGTTTAAATTTATGTTTTAAGATGTCTGACTTAAGTAGAATGATCGAAATGGACCACGAGGTGGGAAAGTCAAACGTTCCACCTAAGTTGTTAAGAATCGAGGATTACTACAATTGGAAGGACAGATTTGAATCTTACTGTAGATTCCATGACCTGTCAATCTGGATGTGTATCAAGAGTGGATACACCCCACCTACTCAAACTGTTCAAAATGCTACTGTGGTTCTTACCTATGCGAACATGAGTGATCAAGAGAAGGAAGCTTACAGAAATGAAAATAAATCACATTCTTGCATAAAGATGTGTCTTCCTAAAGAGATTGCTCATCAACTGAAATCTTTTCATACTGCTAGAACGCTCTGGGAAGCTCTAGAGAAAAGAGGTGAAGGAAGTCCACAGGTGAGAGCTGGCAAGAGGAGTCTTCTTAAAAAGCAGTTTACTATGTTTAAAGCTTTAAAAGGAGAAGATCTTGATGCCTATGTCACGCGTTTCTACCATCTGCTAAGTGAATTAGAATACCATGAGATTGTTGAAGAAGAAGTATCTAAAACCGACAAGTTTCTTGAGGGTTTGCCTTCTAAATGGGAAATGTATGGTGTTATGATTAAGGATAATGAAACTAGGTATTCTACTATGACCTTAGAGCAAGTCATTGACAAGCTGAAAGGTTATGATTTCTCCAAGAAGTCAAGAGATAGTGATTCTGATCAGGTTCAGAACCCTGGGTTGTATCATGGAAAGTCAAGTCTTTCGACTGCGTCATCTAGTTCGACCACTGCACTGTTAGTTGGTGATACTAGTGAAAATGGAGAAATGATTACTGAAGATCTGTGTTTTATTTCCTCCTCTGGTGATGAGACAAAGGGAAAGAATTCTGAGAAGTCACCACAAGAGCATCAGAAGATGCCGATGAGTGTGAAATCTGCTGAACAGCAACTGTCTGTTCTTGCTTCCTTTGTGGCATCATATGAGAACTACATAGAGGGAAAGATCAATGATCCTATTCTGTTTGATGAGGATTATGAGCAGATAGATTCTGATTATCTTGAGGAATTGGAGCTTCAAGATCAACTAGCGTTGATATCTAGAAAGGTGAAGAATTTCCTCAAGAGAACTGGTAGAAAGGTGTTGGGCAATAGATCAGGGTTTGACAAAACCAAGGTCAGATGCTTTAACTGTCAGGGTATTGGTCATTTTGCTAGAGAATGCCAAAGACCTAAAGTAGAAGCACAAGGAAAACAAGGTTCGGGAAGTACTCTCGCTTCCAAAGCCTTAGTGGTGAAGCAGTTGGATGGCTCTTATGATTGGCAAGCTCATTCTGAGGAAGCCTTGATGGCCGAGATCGAAGAAACAACTGCTGGATCAGTTTCCTACATGCCCACTGAAATGGAACAGAGAGTAGAGGTGCCTAAGTCTGAAGTGAAGGCAAGTGATGATGACGTGCTATATATGGATTCAGCTCCAGATATGAGTCCTGAGGAATTCGTGGCACGCATGGCTGAATTACAAACTGACAAGAAGAAGGTATGTTTAGATATTCTTAATCTTGCTGATGTTTGTTACTTAGTTACTGATTTACAATCTCAGAATAGTGTCTTAACTGTGTCAAATAGCAATTTGTCATCTCAATTGAATATGGATAAGGAATCTTATAAGACTGTTAGATCTGAACTCGATCAAGCCATTATGGATATTCGTAGATTAAGTGATGATAAACATGTCTTAAAAGATAAAATTAAGTCTGATGCTTCGGATAGAACAAAACTTAGAGATACCATAAGTGAAAAATCTGTGATCATAGATGGTCTCTATATGAATATTAAAGACTTAAATGAGACAATTGCTAGTAAGGATCAGGAAATAGTGAACCTTAACTTAAGGTTAATTGAGCAAAACCTTAAACTTGAGAACTATAGGACATCTCAAATGGATAAAATGTTAGATGCTCAACGTAGTGTAAAGGACAAGACTGGGTTAGGTTACAATGATGTATCCCCACCTTTTAATGCCAATTACACTCCTATTCCTGAAGATTCTGAGATGACTGAAGTTAATCCTGAGATTTCAGTAGCTGATAAACCTGAACAGTCAGAGGCACAGAAAGATGTTATTAAGAACGTATCATTAGGTAATAGCAAGGCTTCTCAGTTCACCAAAATACAGTTTGTATCGGGTGGAGTGATTAACGATGCTAAGACTGATGATAAAGTTGATAAGGAACAGCTTAAACCTTTAGTGCCTAAGACTCCGGATGAGAAAGCAAAAGTGAGTAAATCACGCAAGCAGATGTCATGTTTCAAGTGTCATCAAAAGGGACACGTGGCTTCGTGTTGTCCTAACAAAAAGCCTGAAACACCACATAAGCTTGTGATGGATGAAAAGACACAGACCAACTCTAGTATGACTGTAGATGGGTTAGATGCCAAACCTAACTTAGGTAATAAACCTGTTAACATTCTTAAAAGAGATGGTAAGCATAGTGTCTCCCCACCTAAACCTAAACGGCCATATACTCAAGGTGATAGTTCTGTCCATAAGTATAGGGATGTGACTCCGTCGAGGTTTAGAACTCCAAGTAGAGGCCATAGTCATTATGAGAGTGGTACTACTTCACGATCACATGAGTTTAATTATAATTATCATAATAGAGCTTATAATTATGTGCCTAAGAGGTTCTCCTCAAACTCACCTCTTAAGGCTGATCGTCCACAAACTCAAGCTACTTCGAAAGTAACCAAAGCTCCTGATGGGAAGGATGGTTATTTTAAAGAGCTTAAGTTTGTTGATGATAAGGGACAAACCAAGACCGTAATGGCTTGGGTCCCTCTTGATAACTGATCGTATTTTGTGTTATGTGCAGGAGCATGCTGTGAACAAGGACAACTAGTGGTATGTAGACAGTGGATGCTCAAGGCACATGACCGGAGAAAGAAGTCTACTGAAGGACTTCAAGGATAGTCTCAAGCAAAAAGTAAACTTTGCAGGAGATAAAGGAGGAGTAATTTCGGGAAAAGGAAAAGTTTCAAATGGAACTTTGACTCTTGAGGATGTGAACTATGTTGAAGAACTAACTCACAACCTAGTGAGTGTTTCCCAAGTCTGTGATAAAGGTCATCCAGTTTATTTCAATGAAAAAGAGGCCTTAGTCCTGAAGCCAGGTTTTAAAATTCCTGATGAATGGATATTGATGAGGGCACCAAGGAAGAAGGACATCTATGCTATCAACATGGGTGTTCCTAACTCTTCAATGGTGTCTACATGTTTATTATCCAAGGCTTCGGAAACAGACGCATTGTTATGGGATAGGAGAATGGCACACCTGAACTGGAGAAAGATGAATTATATAACCAAAAATGGTTTGGTTCTAGGTGTACCACAAAAACGTTTCGAGTCTGAGGATAAGTGTGTTCCTTGCATGAAAGGAAAGCAGCACAAGAAACCACACAGACCTAAGACTGAAAACTCTATCTCTTCGCCATTTGAATTGCTACATATGGATCTCTTCGGCCCTATAAGCAAGAGAAGTATAGGTGGCAAATGGTACTGTTTGGTTGTCACAGATGATTATTCTAGATTCTCATGGGTATTCTTTTTGGGATCAAAGGATGAGACTCCTGGAATTCTAATTGAATTCTTTGATCTAGTAGAGAATGTCTATAAAAAGAGAGTAAAGCGTATTCGTAGTGACAATGGAACAGAGTTCAAGAATTCAACGTTGAATATCTATTGCTTAAGCAAAGGGATATTACATCAATTCAGTGCACCTTATGAACCTCAACAGAATGGTGTTGCTGAAAGGAAAAATAGGACGTTGATTGAAGCTGCAAGAACAATGCTTGCTGATTCAAAGCTTCCGGTCATCTTTTTGGCAGAAGCAGTGAATACAGCATGTTATGTTCTTAATAGAGTTCTTACGGTTAAGAGACATAACAAGACTTGTTATGAGCTTTTGAACAATAAGAAACCTAACTTAAAAGGGTTTGAACCCTTTGGAGTTTCATGCACCATATTAAAGACTGGACATCAAGCTAAATTTGGTGAGAAGGCTGACAAAGGATTTTTCCTAGGTTATATGCCCAATTCGCCAAACAAGAGAGTCTTTAATAAAGTCACATGACGTTTGGAGGTAGTTTATAATATTGAGGTTACAAGCTATTCACCTGATGTTCATAAGGGCTTAGATTGGCAATTTGATTATTCTGATCTTTTTGCATCATTTAAAGTTCCTATTAGTGACTATGTCAGTGATTCAGAGATAGCTGAACATTTATTGTTTGAAGATGAGAATATTGGTCCCGCTTCAACATCAAGTGTTAAGCAATCTGGAATTAAGACTAATGTTGACTCAGATAAAGCTTCCACAAGTGAGTCACAACAACCTTCAGAGGATAAGTCTCAAGAAACAGAAGATCTTGATGATCTTCCTACAAAGTTTGATGATATACTTACTCCTTTGAAACACTTAAGGATATCTTCTGCTCGTACAGAAGATGTACCTGATTTGGAAGAGATTGGTACTAATTTGGAAGATGAGATACCGGTTGAACCAGTTACTACAACTAGAACGAGTAAGAATCATCCCGTTGAAAACATCATCGGTGATATTAATACTCCGGTTCAAACTAGGCATCAATCCAGAACTAGTATGTCTAAGAATTCGGAATACCAAAGCTTGTATACTGCAATGAAAGAGACAGGGATTCCTAATCAATGTCTATATTCATGCTTTATCTCACAAGTCGAGCCGAAAAATGTTCAAATGGCTTTAAAAGAAAGTTCGTGGGTAGAAGCAATGCAGGAAGAACTATCTCAGTTCTCTAAATTACAAGTATGGGAGTTGGTTGACCTACCAAAGGGAGAATATCCAATTGGAACTAGATGGGTATTTAAGTGCAAGAGAGATGATAAAGGAATCGTTACTCGCAATAAAGCTCGTCTGGTAGTTCAAGGTTTTAATCAACAAGAAGGTATAGATTACAATGAAGTGTTTGCACCAGTTGCTAGGCTAGAAGCAATTAGAGTATTCTTAGCATTTGCATCTTATTTTGGTATAAAAGTGTATCAGTTGGATGTTAAGAGTGCCTTTTTGTATGGCAAAGTAGAAGAATTGGTGTATGTTTCACAACCGCCAGGGTTTGCTGATCCTGAGTATCCAGATAGAGTATATCGTTTGAATAAGGCTCTATATGGATTACATCAAGCACCTAGGGCATGGTATGGAACACTATCAACGTATCTACTTGAGAATGGATTTACAAGAGGATCGATTGATAGTACACTATTTGTGAAATGGAAAAAAAAAGACTTTCTTCTCGTGCAAGTTTATGTTGATGACATTATCTTTGGATCATCTGATGAAAAGATGTGTCAAGAATTTGAGAAAGTCATGAGAAAAAGGTTTGAAATGTCTGCAATGGGAGAGTTAAATTTCTTCTTAGGATTACAAGTTGATCAAAAGAAGGATGGATTCTTTATTCATCAATCTAAATATACATATGAGCTATTAGAACGCTTCAAGATGGATGAAAGTAAGATCTACAATACTCCAATTCCAGTCAATCATGGACTAGGTCCAGATACATCGAGTGATAGCGATGTGGATCCAACTCTTTATAGAGCCATGATCGGATCACTAATGTATCTTACAGCCTCTAGGCCTGACATAATGTTTGCTGTTTGTTTATGCGCAAGATATCAGGCTAATACGAAAGAGTCACACATGCAAGCTGTTAAACGAATCTTTCGTTACCTCAAAGGGAAACCTAAGCTGGGTCTTTGGTATCCGATTGATGGAGACTTAGATCTCGTAGCTTATACTGATTCGGATTATGGAGGATGCAATAAGAATAGGAAATCTACGACCGGAGGATGTCAATTCCTAGGAGGTAGATTAGTATCCTGGCAGTGCAAGAAGCAAACCTCGGTAGCCATTTCTACATGTGAAGCTGAGTATGTTGCAGCTGGCAGCTGTTGCTCACAAGTTCTTTGGATTCAACAGCAACTGCGGGATTACGGGTTAAATATAACCAATACTCCTATGATGATTGATAACGAATCTACTATGTCGATCACCAATAATCCGGTGAAGCACAGTAAAACTAAGCATATTGATATTCGACATCATTTTATTAGAGATTGTGCTGAGAAGAAATTGATAAAGTTAGTTAAGGTTCCATCATTGGATAACTTAGCAGACTTATACACAAAGGCGTTCGACAGAGCAAGATTTGAGACGTTAGTTCAACTAAATGGAATGAGAAATCCAGAGTGATTAGTCTTCCAAGGGTAATTTTGTAATAGTTAGTATTTATGTGTTCATTAAAAAAAAAAAAAAAAAAAAAAGGCGTATGGCATTCATTTGCTTGTTACCTAAGGGGAATCGCCTTCATTTAAGTTTTTATTTGCAAAAACTAAGGGATATGATAGTACATTAGGAGAATAAGCTTTACAATAATAAGCTTAAGTCCTAAGTATGATATGGTAGTAGGTTCAAATAAAGTTGCTTTAGAACTACAGCGGTTCTATCAGGTATGTGTTTATATTTATTTGATTATACACCTATATCCACTAGTTATAATTTGTTTATTTCTATTAAAACTTTAGATGGCTTCATCATATGATATACTGGTAGGCAAATTATATGAAATTTTCTAAGCTTTAAGAAGTAAATTAACTACTTGCTTATTATTTTGTGTTACTATTCTATGATGTATGACATTAAGTCTTAAATGTTGAATGATGGTATTACTATACACTGTTATCATGCATCTTAATTTAAAGTGACAAATAGTAGCAATATGGGTATTAACTTAATTACTGGTAACTTTGTTGTACTAAGTACAGAACTGAAGCCTTTAATTAAATTAATATTCTCAAATATATTTTGAATTATGCTAGAAGGGATCTTCTGTTGTACTACGTACAGACTTAGATAACATAGCATATTCAAAGTATGTTTGATATTTGTCTAACCTTAAAAAAAAATTCAAGTGTATGTTATATGTTTTGAAAAGATACATCATTTAGTAACCGCTACCTTGAAATTTAATGATGCAGTGTTATGTGTTTTACTTGAATTCTTCAGTATGTCATATAATAGGAAGCACTTGATAATATTCATACTAACAATAAAGTGTTTGCTTAGAAAATTGAGTGTAATTTGTTTATGTGGATCATAATACCTGTAATCGTCTTGAACTGTCTATAATAAAATATTCACTTTATATGAGTAATGCATTTATTAATTATGCTATGTGGATAAACGTACCTAAGATATAGTTTTATAAATATAAATATATCAATGACGAATTTAGTTGTAATTTTATAGTAATTTATTTGAATTTCATGAGGTATGTATACTACCAATCTGCTTAGACTTTTTAATATATAATTAATTGCTTATTCTTACTAATATGATCCCTAAGCAGATAAAATCTTATTTACTTTGTATATGTACTTTGTTTCAAATAATTAATAAAATGGTACTTGATACCAAAGTTTATATAGTTGTATTTTTATCTTATTTTTATTTGTTTTTAAGTTTTTATGTTTATCTGAATTTACCCTTCGGAATTAAATTATACTGTATATTTTTGAGTTGAACAACGTGACAAATACAAGTGAAAATTAATCATAATTTAGACTTGTAAAATATCGGGTTTTTATTTATACTTAGCATTAAATTCGTGTTTTTAATTGTTTCTGCGAGTTTGACTAGTCAACTTGCGAATCCACTTGAATTCTCGCGAATCGGATACAGAGTATAAAACAGGAGGTCAAACGAGTCAATAGATCACCGGATCCACAGCATTCGCGAGTTCACTTCAACTTGGCGAATCCGCTTCCACGTGAAACGAGGCGAAATATAGTTTTCGTTTGATTTCGATTTTACGAGTACGGGAACGAGTTTTTGAATCCGTAGATTATATTCAAGACTTCTTTGCGAACATTTTGAGGTATAATACAATGGTTTTCACCGTTTAAATTGCACGAAATCGAAGTTTTAATAAACTTAGGGTTTCGGTTTATAATTCGAACGATTCACGTATATTAAAGGACTATTAGAACACGAATCCTTGTGGTTTATGTTAAATGGATGTTAATAAATGTAAATCAATCGATAGATCATGTTAAAATCAACAGATGAATCGATTTTAATTGAAAATTCGCGACGGCAGTTCATCAAACGAGTTGACATTGTGGATCAACTCGCAGCGAGTTGACTAGCGAATCCATGAGATTAGCGAGTTGATAACTTTAGCGAGTTGACTAGCGGATCGACCAGCGAGTTGACCTGCAGATCGACATGATTAGCGAGTCCTCTTGGCTGCATATCCAATCGCGAGTTGATAAGCGAAACGAGTTGAACTCGATTCGCATAGGTGTCTTATGCGAGTCCCGAACTTAGCTAAATTTTTTTAAAAAAAGGGTTTTTATAAGAGTTAAGACTTTTTAAGTAATAACTAGTATATTTTGGATTCCTATGACAATGTATGTATATATATATCGAAAGTCTACCGATTCACAATGTAATCGAGTGGCGTGTCCTAATTTTTGTTAGCGGTATAATATATATATTGGTTTTATAAAACGTTAACGACTTGAGGATTTCTTATTAACAAGTAATTAACGGATTTTACATATTGGACTTACGACTTATTAGTTATAAGTTATATATGTGTTTAATATGTTAAGAACTAAGATGTTAGATGATCATTTTGATTCATAAACATTATAGTTTATAACTTACTAACGTGCATTAACTGTTTTTGTCATTTGTGTTTCTTGTACAGATATGGCGAGACAATTCGATAAGGGTCACAATATTCTTGTGGATCTTGATCTATCAGCAAAGGGAGCTAGCAAAGTAGCTCAAGTGCTGACCTTCTTTGCATGTTCACGTATTAGATATACGCTTACAGAGTCTCCACAGATCTCTCAGACTATACTGAACGATTTTTGGACGGACATTCAGTATGATGAATCGGTTAACCCACCTGTTATTCGCGCATCGGTAAATCAACAAACGATTATTTTTGCTGCTTCTGACCTTCGTCAGATTTTACATCTGGGTACGGTAGACCAAGAAGATGGTCCTACTGAGTACTCCAGTGATTTTATCGAGGGTGCGTTAGGTCGCATGGGTTATACTGGTGAGAGAAGAGGACGTCAATTCCTCAAGGCACTCGTTATTGGGCAATGGAGATTCTTATGGCACGTTATAGTCACAGTTTTTGGACCGAAGAAGGGCGGTTTTGATGAGTTGAGCCCTGCTCTTGTATCGGCGGTACTGTCACTGTTTATAATAAACCATACAGTTTTTGTGATTATATTTTTGGCGAGATGGTAAGACAGATATCGGGTTCTGTTAGATCTAGATTTATGATCTACCCGAGGTTCTGTATGATGATTATCCGTGCTCATCTTCCGGATATTGTTATCCCTGAGCCGCACTTACGTGTAGATACTATCGCGCTCAGAGGATACAACGCGATGTTTCAGCAGACTATTCGGCGGGAGGAATATGTCAAGCCGGAGACTCGTGATCTCTGTGGCTATATTGTTGATCCTGCTTATGTGAAGCCGCCAAATCATGGTTGGAATGATGTTGGTGTTGATGTTGCTGCTGCTGCTGTTGTACCTGAGCCTGCTGCTGCTGCTGTGGTTGCACAACCTGAGCCACAGGCACTGCTTGAGGATGTTCTTATTCAGGTTGGTCAGGTGGATCAGCAAGTGAATCCAGATGTTGCTGCACAGGTTGTGCAAGAGGTTTTGGAGCAGAATGATGATGCGACAAATCCTTTGCTTCAAGACATTGAGAGTTATATAGCACCACCTGAGGTAATCTTTTATTTATGTAATAATATAGATGCTTAGTTGATAGATTGTTTTATTAATCATAGATGCTTATTATTATTATATAATGATTCTGATATTAGATATTTAGTAAATTGGATATTATTTCTTATTTTAAAATATAAATATCATTACACGAACAGGATGTTGAAGCTGAGGCTGCAAATTCCGAAGTTATATTACTTGAGGATGAGCAGATACAACTTGATAGATCAGTTGTTGTACTGACTGAGGTATTATATCTGATTAATCTTAAATATATAGAACTTGTATGATAGAGCTTACGCTAATCATAAATGTTGAATATATTTAAACTTTAGGAGACTGTTAGATCATCTAGAAGTCGTGATGGTGAGACGGCTTCAGATGAAGATTCAGACAATACACCTTCTCCTCCTCCATCTGTTTCTGAAAGGAAGAGAAAAGGTAAGAGTGTTATGGAGGAAGGTACTGAGGAAGTTGAGATTCCTTTGATGAAGCGTCCGAGAACGCTTACTATTCGAGAAGGTTAGTATTGATTATAAAAGTTAAATGATCTTAACTTGTTGTATATCAGGAGTTAAACTGAGACAGTTAATTCTGTATACAGTTGCTCAGGATACACCACAGGTGGAGATGGATGCACCGGTGGTTACTGAATCGATATCTTTACCGCTTCAGGTATGAGATATAAGTTCTATAACTATGAGTGTTATGCAATTAATTAGAACTTTTCAGCAATAACTGACTGATTTTAACAATAACTGATTTTAATTGTATTTAACTTTTCAGCATGAGGTTGCTGATCTAGTTCGTGGAGCTAATTTTCCGACGAACAAAGCAGCTAGATTTGCGACAAGTTTGCTTACGCAAGCTTTGTCTCAACCTCATACATCGCTTACCAGAGACTGGCATATTGAGTCTCTTACACCGCCTGGACCAAGAACGATACCTGTTACTCCGACGACTGATGCTGAAAGGATTACATCCTTAGAGTCGAGGGTAAAGGATTTGGAGAAGCTTACTTCTCAGATTCCAGAGCTGGTGTCGAGCAATCTTCTTCTTTCACAGCAGATTCTCAAGCAGAGTCAATCGTACAATTTGTTGATGAAGACTCATGAGACTTTGCTTGCGGACTTCAATGTACAGAGACTGAAGTTATCTTCTTTGGAGAGTCTGGTCTTGAGATCACATTCAGGACAGTCTACTCAGGGGAAGATATTGGTATATCTGGAGTCTTGCAAAGAGGATGAGCTAAGGAGGAAGAGAGATTCAGACAAAGATGATGATCCCAATGCACCGAGTGGTGAGCAGACTGGTCCTTCAAAGACTGGTGAGCAAGCTACGATTCAGGGTGAGTCTGGTGGTGATGCTGGTGCTAGTGGTTCGGGTGCTGGTACAAGTGCTGATAAGACTGCACAGGTTGATACAGAAGCTGGTAAGATAGCTTAGTATTAGCATAGTGTAGTAATTATTGGTATTAATTTGTACAGAATAATTGTAACTTAATATTTTGGTAATATATTCGGCTTGAGATTGTAATTACAAGTTAAATGTATTAGATATTATTAAGTTATTTGATTTTATATAATTATGTTAAGATAAAATAGTGATCGAAAGACTTCCGACTCAATGAGTAGTCGAGCGGCGTGTTCCGATTAATATCGGCGGTCAAAATTTTGTGATAACATATGCATTTTAGATTTGATTATGGACTTAAGACCGTAAGGTATATAAGTAATTAACAAGTTAAAAATGTATTCGTATTAACTAGACAAATGATATATAATTTAAAGGTTAAATTGATAATGAATGAGATCAATTAACACTTGGAAATTATATAAGGTAATTAATAGTAAATTTAAATGTTTGGTGATTATTCACAATGCATTAGAATTTAAAATTAATTAATATTTGTTAAGTAGACTTAAGAAATTTTGGATTGATTCAGGGTAATCAATAAAAGATTTTATAAGTTATATGGAAATTGCGTTTATATTTTAGGTTAAAATATACAAAAGAATTAATAAAGAAATTCTTAGATTGGTTCAGGGAAATCAATGAAGAATTTGAATTATTAATATATTTGTATTTATATTTTTCTCTAGGAATGGAGATGCTTGATCTATCTGATTCGGAAGATGATATTTTTGATGAGATATATGAAGACATTGATTATGATCTTGAGGATGGAGAATTCCAACCACCTACAGATTGGACTGCTGTACCTGAGAATGTGCAAGACATGGGTGTAGATCTAGATGCAAACATAGATGAACACCATGTGAGCCCATCTAGGACAGAAGTTGTTATTGAAAATGAACAAGGTCCAACAATTGTCGATATAGATGAAGATATTGATGATTCAACCTCTGATGAAGAAGAAGAAGTTCTTGTTCAAACCAAAAATCCTGCTGTTGTACTTAGGAAACTTCCAAAGAAAAAGAAGAAGATTGGAATTTCTGAAGTTGATGTTACGAAAAAGCGTGTACCACGTAAAGGGATTATTGGTTAGTACTTTGACTCAGAACTAAAGCTTTTTGCGATCAAAAGGTTTGACGGAGTTCAATATTTTGAAAGAAAGCTTGCAGTTTTTAGTTCTCTACCACGTTATGAAATACGTGATTTGGCTAGATTAGAGATTAACAACCCAAGTCGTGATGATTATGCTGATCGTGTTGAAAGAATCATTGGACATGAGGTTGGTACGAATAAGTTTGTTCAGATTAAGCCAAGAAAGGGAAAAACTCTGAAACTACAAGAGAGAAGTCAAAGAACAAGAAGAAGAAGAAGAAAGAAGATATATCCAGCTGTTAGATGCATACAGCAGATTCCACTGAAGACAATGCCACAAGATATTCTGGGTAATATGAAGAGATGGCATGTAGATTCAGGAACTGGAGAAGCTGTTATGGTTGAAGCTGATGATGAGGTTGACGGTGGTGAAAGAGAAATCTTCAGAGTCTATGACCATCGACACCTAATGAACATGTCGAAGAAAGATTTGATTAAGTTGAATGAAAATAGAATCTTGACGACAGACGCATGGGGTGATTTAGGACGAGATTATCAGATGATGGTTAAGACGTGTATCAAGATGAAGATTTACGCAGGCAGTAAGATTTACAAATGAAGACCAAAGACAAGCGTGAAGATAAAGACGCTAGAGCTATTGTCAAGGGGGAGTCTGTTGGGACATAGATTGTGACAACATATCTAGCTTGAAATAGGACTAGTGTAATTATTATTGTGTTTGTATATTGGTTTGGATTTGTAAAAGAATATTTGTTTTGTTAGTAATATTCGTTAAACATATTATTTTGTTAAAGTTAGACGAATAATTAAATACGAAATAAATATATACGTTTGATGCGAGTCGAGTTCTCAAGTCGCTGCGAGTTGAGCAGCGAGATGAGAACTGAACTCGTGGACACTGATAGGCATAACGAGCCGAAGCATAATGGGCTTGGGCTTGCAGAACGAGTCGAGTCAACTCGCAGGCCCAGCGGCAGCGAGTTGAGACGACATATTTAATGTTTTTCAATCGTGAAAAACTTAACACTTTTGATACTTTTACATTCTGCGATTCCAGCAAACCAGAGAAAACATAACCTACGACTAGGTTTTGACGATTTATCGTTTAAAGCTAAGTCTTACAAAACGCAATACGAACATATTCGTTGTTAGTAAGATAACACCGTATTGAGGGATTCCGCACCTTAATACTACAGATAACGAAGTTATCGATCCTAAAACTAGGGGACTTACAGACGTTTGGTATCATTTAGTCACATAACAATTGTTTTATTTTTGGATTTGGTCACATATATAGAATATAACCTAATGTGGCCATAGGTGTTAATATGTGTGACCATATGATCTTTAAAGTCACGTAAACCTGTATTTTGTGTGACTATTGTTAATCCAATGGCCACTTGAATTTTATGTTTGCGTGACGTTTGGTATCATTTAGTCACACAACAAGTGTTTTATTTTTGGATTTGGTCACATATATAGAATAAAACCAAATGTGGCCATAGGTGTTAATATGTGTGACCATATGATCTTTAAAGTCACGTGAACCTGTTTTTTGTGTGACTATTGTTCATCCAATGGCCACATGAATATTTTTTTTGTGTGACGTTTGGTATCATTTAGTCACACAACGAGTGTTTTATTTTTGGATTTGGTCACATATATAGAATTAAACCAAATGTGACCGTAGGTGTTAATATGTGTGACCATATGATCTTTAAAGTCACGTGAACCTGTATTTTGTGTGACTATTGTTAATCCAATGGCCACTCTAATTTTATGTTTGCGTGACGTTTGGTATCATTTAGTCACACAACGAGTCAATCAAAGTGTGACCGTATTATGTGAGCGCATTATTTAGTCACATATAAGAAATCAATATTTCGTGTGACAATTGGAATATTATATATATATATATATATATATATATATATATATATATATATATATATATATATATATATAACACGATAAATTTAAATTGGAATAATATATATGCATAATTAACTCCATACATGTACCCAAACTAATATTGGAATATTGTTTTACATGATAATAATAACCGAATAAATGTATCAAAATTATAAAGTAATTATACATGATCACAGTTGCAAGGCCTTTTGACTCTTGAGTTTCATCTTCGCTTGCTTTTGCACGGTATCACTAGATACAAAAACCGATGCGGTGCGCCTTTTCTTTGATACTTCTGGTGCAGTTTTGTTTTCCGCATACGCCAATTGACCTGAAGTAGGTGGTGTTACCTGTAAAAGACAAAAGCCGCATATATATGTATCAAACTTGAATATTAATATATGAAGAATTATATATGTATACGTAGGTAGATATAGGTTGTTAAAAATGTATACGTACTGTATGTACCTACTCCTCAAATACCACTTGCGCCTTGGGCCATGCATAAAAACCACCTACTGCCTGCAAAGCAGTTTTGACACCATTGTCTCCAACGTCCGGTAAAAAAGCTGCATCCACCAACGATGTACCAACAGACACTTTGTAGCAATCCTTTGGGAGTACTTTGTTATGAAGCATCTGTTTTCCACTATACACGTGTACGGTACCCAAAGCAATAGTGTTTGACTTCTTTAGGTTCCACAGTTTACACTTGAATACCTAAACAAAATGAAATGATGACGATTAATATAAATATATATACTAATTATAACTAAAGCATAAGCCTCTGTCTTAAACGGTGAAGATTTCAGATATGCACATTGTACAACTCACAATAAATACCCTGTAATTGCATTCTAATTAAATTAAGAATTCTATAAACCAATATTTCAACAAATAATTAATAGCACTTCATATTTACCGATTTCAATATCTTCCAGCAGCATCATATCATGTATATATATATATATATATATATATATATATGTATGCAATATCAGAATTAGATGAAACTTAATTGAATAATGTTTCAACATGCTGAAATACATATATATACCTGCAGCGTTGGTGGTGTTGGAGACCGTTTCTTTTGTGATCGGGACGACCGGTTAGGTTCAACCGTGTTCTCTTGTGAATCAGGCGTCCTGTTTGGTGACTTGTTAACTGCTTTTTCAACAGTCTCCTATATAAAACAAGGCAAACAAGTAATTATTGTAAATGGGAGTGACTCTTGAACTAGCAGTGCTTTGAATTACTAGCTGTACTTTGAATACAACTAGCAGTGGCAAAACTAGCTTGATTTTGCAGCAGTGGGAGCGACTCTTGAACTAGCAGTGGGAGTGACTCTTGAACTAGTAGTGGGAGTACATGACGGCCCTTTTAAGTTCTTCAATTCCACTGCAAAATCAATGTAATTCCAATGTTTTATTACTTAATTACCATTTTGTCTTTTTGGTTGATCATGCTAGTTGCAAGTCCTTTAGGCCTGTCAAAACTAGCTTCCTACCCACTTCCAACCACACTTGATGACCTTATTTGGCACTCCTGATCTGCAGTTCCAATGGTTGCTTT
This sequence comes from Helichrysum umbraculigerum, assembly GCA_949592205.1. Classification (NCBI taxonomy): domain Eukaryota; kingdom Viridiplantae; phylum Streptophyta; class Magnoliopsida; order Asterales; family Asteraceae; genus Helichrysum; species Helichrysum umbraculigerum. The sequence continues at coordinate 4,374,407 of CATIUR010000011.1, forward strand.
AGGATTAACGTCCACTGATGGAGACACCTGCAATATATATAAAGAAATACATATATCCGTTAGCTGCAATATAAATTAATGAATAATATGTTAGCATAATTACTTAATTAATACAAGAATTAAATGTCTTTCCTCCGATGCAGGTTTTGAGTTGACATTGAATTAATTTTCGCCTCTTGTGCAGTCAACTTGGCCATCACTTGTGACACCTGGTTGGACAAGGTTTCTATAACTTTGTCTTTGTCTTCACGGGCACGTCTCTCTGCTGCAAGTTCTGCTTGAAGTAATTTCATCTGTTCGGCATCTGCTGCTTTTCTGCTTCGAGCTGCTGGAAGATGAAAATACTTGTTGATTGTCACTCCACTTCCTACTCCTCTGGCATACCATCCCTTTTCCTTTCCAAATACCTCTGTCATTGCATCGTTGCCATGAGCAAGCTGTAAGGTTCCGGTTTTGATCTTCTCGTGAGTGTCTATCTGCATTATAGATTCCAACAGCCAGTAGTTAATTGATTTATCGAAAGTAAACTACATGAACTATTTAAACGGAAAATTTGCATGTCAAATTAATGCTTACTACTTCTTGTCCCTTCTCTTTAGTCATTTCGTCTAGAAATTACCCGGCTTTGTTTTGCCTTCCTCTCAACCACAATATACCACGTGGGGGTTCTTCATGTGCTTCGATTACTTTATCTTCGATCTTATAATCATCAAATCAACACACATGTAAATTAGTCAAATTACCAATTAACATGTAAGCATATAAAATTGAAAACAGAAACAGAGTACACTAGCTTTCTGTGTATTTTACTTTGATCTTATATATAATTGATACATATAATGTACAAAATAGAAACATACATTATATATGTAAATGTAATTACCAATTTCTTTTTCACATGTACGTAGCCACCTCGTCCCATGGTATGCGGATAAACCGACTTGGAGCGCGCCTCTTTTGACGCATCTGACTTTTTCTAATTACAGAACAAAATGATTATTAGATGGCATTAATGTGCAAACACAATAATCTGAAATTATATATATATATATATATATATATATATATATATATATATATATATATATATATATATATATATATATATATATATATATATATATGCACTCTAATATAAATGACTAAACCTGGTAATCCTCCGTGCTCGTATACTCTACAAAAGAGTTCCATTCCGGGACATGGACAAATGCACTATATTTCATTGGGACTTCATTTACTGCTGGTATATTTAGGTTGGGCAGTATGTAGGATTCCCTCAATTTCCTTCTAAAATTCCTAAGATGGGCACCAAGACGATTCATTACTACCTTTCTGTGTGTCTCATCAACATCAAAATATCGCTGCAAGATCAATATTAACAAGTTAAATATATATATATATATATATATATATATATATATACATGCAGTTGCAAGTATATTGTACTGTAAACAATTTTAATTAATAAAGGAAATTAATCAAGGGAGCATATGGAGTGGGTTACAAATACCATGATTTCATCCCACAGTTTATCTCTTTCTTCTTTATCGACCTTCTTCCAGGATAGAATCTTCAAACCAATATGCTCACGAACAATGTCTCCCAAAAAACTCACAAACAAAGCTCTATTGTCCCCTATTAGCCGATCCATTTGATCGAAGGTTACCTTGAGCTTTTGTGCACCGGGTCTGCCATACTTGTTGCGAAACGCAAATAATCTTGTTATGCCCCTCGGCGGAACTATTTTGGGATTTGCATTATTGTCGTTTTCATCGGCTTCATCATCTTGTACATCATCGTAACCCTCCGATTCATATCCTAAATCGTGGGCGTCATCATTATAATTATTTAGAGGATGATCGGCTTCGTTATCCATGATATATATATACTTTAATTGAGATTAATTGAGAGTTGTAAATTGTTTGATATTTTGGTTGGAGATTAATTGAGAGTTAGTTGTAAATGCTTTGATCGGCCTAAAAGTTTAAAAAAACCTAGTATTAAGATGTTTTGGAATGTAATTTAAAGGTCACTTGAAATTCAAATGTTTCTGCTTGGCTCTAATTGGTCAGTTTAAATTTTTTGGGGAAAAATTTGGCTCCAAAATGAAAGAAATAATATTTAGAGTTAAAATTATGAATAAGGTTAATTATGAATTTATGATTGTAGGGGGGAAAACAGCAAATCAAACAATATTGAGCTCAAAAAAACAAAATGTAGGTTAGGGGACTCGAACCCGAGATTGCTAGGTTAACTCCTCAGCGAAATGACCAACTCAGCTATCAATACAATTGATTTACTTTTCCAACGATAAATATATATTATTATGTTGTTAAACCCTAAACGCTAGCCCTAAACCCTAAAGTGAAATGACCAACAGGTTCCTAGCATCTTCTTTCCTTTCCTGACCTTCCATTAACAAACGCATATAATGCACATATATATAACACATCGATTATTAACTTAACTACAAAAAATAAGTACAAATTTATAAGTATCCGACATACATCTGTCGATAACTAACTATATATTTATATATACTTAATCAAAAGTAATAAATACCAAAACTAGATACAAAGTGAATGTAGCAAGCATCCCACAAACATACATTACAATTTAACAGCCAAGCCCGTCTGTGAAAGAAGGCATCGCGTAACGTCTGTGCTTGCAATACCTTGTGCTTAGGACAACAAAGAATGCAGTTAGTGTATTTCTTTTTTGCTCGCCATACGATACGGGGATCAGCCAACAATCGACGTACCTTGTTAGCTGTTCGGGCAACATCCCACAGACCTGCTAACCTTGTTCTGGTAGAGGTCAACAGTTGCTTGGCCTCTGCCTGCCTGTCTTGACTTTCCCCCATCACCAGCATCCCAAGCACAAACGTTGCATCACGTTGTCCCAAATTAGATGCCTGTTGCATCATCTCCTTTCCAGCAGCCTCATCACCAAATGAGAAGAACTTGTTCTGATCAAGACATTTAAGAAAAATAAATTAGTATGTGACAGAGTACAATTAAAAACTTCAATAAAATGTAAAATAAACATTACCATGCCATCCCTATACAGCATGTTAGGGTTTCGATTCTCCCTCATTTTTGATAGCACATCAATTTTGTGCAAGTTCATAGAAAATAGAGGATAGAGGGAATCATCATCCAGCTGGCGATAAACCTCATCTGAATCAACTGCACGTCTGATGGTCTTGCACCTGTAATGCATATAAACGACGTCATAAACACAATCTAAGTCCCTTCATGATCATAAAAAGTGATTCATCATGTACATGCACAATATAATTTAAATATTCCTAAATCAAGCCCTAATAATTGCGATACATTCTTTAAAAATTACAGAACATACAAGGCTTATATATATTGACAAAACGTCGAGTATTTAAGTTGAAACGACAATCCAAACTAGAAACTAGGGTAATGTCACTTACAGAGTCCTCATTTTAAAAACTTGCTTGGCGTTGCAAGCCCCGACACGGGCCAGTACTTGACTAATGACGCCGTCCGGAAGGTCAGCAAGAGTTCGATCATCTTCCAAAGCAGTTTTCTGTCGTTTAGAGCTTTGGGAATCCATTGTTTATTTCTTGTTTAGATGATTTGTTGATGCTCTGTTTTGAGTTTCTTTGGAAGTTGGTAGGCCGAGAAGTGAAAGGGGTTGATCTGATGTCTGAATTTGCTGCAACTTTTTACGCCTCACGCGCCTACTTCCAAGTCTTTAAGTAAATTACCTAAATGCCCTTACTATTAAAATCCTTCTTATTGTATTGGTAATGGATTATAAAGGGTATTTATGTCATTCAACCTTTAAGGGTTAGTATTAGCAGACATTACCAAATGTGGTAAAAAAAGATAAACTATTTTTACTCTTGATATACACAATTTCACAATAACATATTTATATACAATATTATAAAAATGTTATAAAAACGTATTTATATAAACAAATATGGTAAGAAGATAAATTATATTTTTACTCGGTACACAATTTAACAATAACATATTTTTATTTATACGCACACAAACAAAAGTATGAAAATCTTATACTTATAATAAGTTGAATTATGCTGTTGTAACACCCCCGAAATTCACTGTTTTGCGGAAGCATAATTTGGGGTGTTACTAATCAAATATCACAGCACAAAGATAAAGTAAACGACATCTATATGCAACGTTTGTAAATTAGTTACATTCCATAGATATATTGTTTGAAAACTTAGTGTTTTCGTATACAAAAATGTAGTTTCCCTAGAGTCCGCGCGTGTAGCGGGAGATTCTATTACATAATCAAAATATACAAAAGATAATGCTAAGAATCTCCGTTAATGCAGTTGTGTTGAAATCATGCGATTCTAGCTAAAAATCCTGGAGTAATCCTACTCCATCCGAGTACCTGAGAAAACATGCTAAAAAGTGTCAACCAAAAGGTTGGTGAATCTCACAGGTTTGTAAGTAATATCAGCTTTGAACACGAGATTTCATCAGTAATGCTCGCAGGCGTAAAATCAGCAATTTCAATCCAGAAATCGTAAACCAGTATTTGCAATCCCGCAAATATAAGTAAGTAAGTTTATACCGTTGCCATGAGGCTCATAATCGAAGCTTAACCCGTAAGTAATAAGTTTGCTCCCGTGACATGCTCGTAAATGAGCAAGCATCAGTAACGAAAAATTAGTCACCCGTTTCTACGTGTAAATCAGTACGTGGCAGCGCTACTGCCCCGGGTGGGGAGGGTCATTTCCCTAATGGATCCATTAACTAGTGTTCACGCTTAAGTCCATAACTAACGATATATGATGGAGAGACTTCTGTTTGTAAGTAAACTCATGCAATTTCGTTTGGTATAGTAAACAGTTTAGTACTTGTGTTCAAGAAAATCAGTAGCATGTATCTCCCCCAATAAGATAAAACAGTAAAAGTGGGGCCGTAAGACTCACCTGAGTCTCGTAATAAGCCGTAGCAAATAGCAAGTAGTAAATATAGCAAGTAGGTTCTCCGAACCCGTAACCTTCAAATGCCTAAACATATGAGGTTATGTAAGTATGTGTCTCGTGAGACGTTTCATTTAGTTGTACACAACTAGTATATCCAATGTTTGTCCGTATATCTGTAATTGTTTGTTTGTTGGAAAACATGTTTGGCCCGTTGGTGACGGTTTGTAGCAAAAATTCTAAAATGTTGACTTGCTACAGTAAATGTGCTACAGTGAATTGCTACAGTAACTTTGACTTTTGCTACAGTAACTTTGACTTTTTCTATAGTGAAAATCCTTTAAAATTTCCAAGTTTTCTGTTTTCTGCGACATAATATGCGACACAAGGGTTTATATGCGACACAAGGGTTGTGTCGCATGAAGGATGCGACACAAGAGCTCTGCGACACAGTGGTTGTGTCGCAAAAGCTTGCGATGCTAATTCAATAGCGACATAAGGGTTGTGTCGTATAAAAATACGACATAATATGCGACATAGAGTACGACACAATATTGTGTCGCAAAGGTTACGACACTAAGGGTTGGTACGACACAAAATGCGACACAAATGGTTTTATGCGACACAGTGTGCGACACAAGGCTTGTGTCGCACGTATGAACACCAGCCCAGAAACTTTCGGGTTTCGAGATTTCCCGACCAAAAACGTAAATCTAACCCATTTTTGAGCTATAAAATCGTGTTTTCTTCATGTATTAGGTTATAACTATGTTGTGTACACATCAAAACATCAAAACATTACACCAAATGGAATAGATCTAAGATTTTAGAAATTTCTTACTTTTGCAAATCGAGCTAAATGGAGGATGAAATGATGAAAACGGTCTTGATATTCTTGCTCCACTCGTGATGGTGATTCCGAATATGTAATTTTCGTGGGTCGGTTTGTATTCCGAAATTTTGGTGTGGTTTTTGGTTGAGAGTGTTTGTGGTTGATGTGTGTGTTTGGGATGATGAAAATGAAAGAGGAAATTAGGGTGGGGGTGGGGTTGATGGCTGATCCACCAAGAAAGGAGGGGGAAATACTCCCCAAAACATCGTGTTGACTCCGTGTCCTAATCGTTTAATCACTAGTTTTTAATATTTAACCAAACGTTTATATTTTTAAAACGTAACTGGAGTATTTAGATAAAAATACCTTGAAATTAATAATAAAAACATTTGTCGAAGTATTTAAATTATTAGTTCGCGTTTATAACGTTTTGTTGCATTATTTAAATGTCGTCGCAATAATATGTAAATAATGTTCGTTCAGTTGCGTATTTTATATAACAAAATACATTCTTATTATCTAAGTAAATTTCTGTCACCAACGTCCAAATAACTATGTCGGACTACGTCCGGTTAATTCGCACGATTCATCCGAATCGCGTAAGTACACACATATATATATAAATCACCTTATATATATATACAAATAGAGTCTGCAATTAGTCCTATTACATACTAATTACATCTAGTTACAATTAATTAGGCGTAATTAATTACCCTAATTTAGCAGGTGTTACAGCTGTATATCGTACACTTGACTATTAACCTTAGGGCAATGTCACATGCATACATATGCCGAAATGACGAATTACATAACACCCTAAGTTCAATAGTGGCGTGTGTGATACCGCAACTACTGCCGTATATCGTACAGTTGACTATTAACCTTAGGGCAATGTCACATGCATACATATGCCGAAATGACGAATTACATAACACCCTAAGTTCAATAGTATAGTGGCGTGTGTGATAACGCAACTACTACCGTATATCGTACAGTTGACTATTAACCTTAGGGCAATGTCACATGCATACATATGCCGAAATGACGAATTACATAACACCCTAAGTTCAATAGTGGCGTGTGTGATACCGCAACTACTGCAGTATATCGTACACTTGACTATTAACCTTAGGGCAATGTCACATGCATACATATGCCGAAATGACGAATTACATAAAACCCTAATTAAGTTCAATAGTGGCGTGTGTGATAACGCAACTACTGCCGTATATCGTACACTTGACTATTAACCTTAGGGCAATGTCACATGCATACATATGCCGAAATGACGAATTACATAACACCCTAAGTTCAACAGTGGCGTGTGTGATACCGCAACTACTGCCGTATATCGTACACTTGACTATTAACCTTAGGGCAATGTCACATGCATACATATGCCGAAATGACGAATTACATAACACCCTAAGTTCAATAGTGGCGTGTGTGATACCGCAACTACTGCCATATATCGTACACTTGACTATTAACCTTAGGGCAATGTCACATGCATACATATGCTGAAATGACGAATTACATAACACCCTAAATTCAATAGTGGCGTGTGTGATACCGCAACTACTGCCGTATATCGTACATTTGACTATTAACCTTAGGGCAATGTCACATGCATACATATGCCGAAATGACGAATTACATAACACCCTAAGTTCAACAGTGGCATGTGTGATACCGCAACTACTGCCGTATATCGTACACTTGACTATTAACCTTAGGGCAATGACACATGCATACATATGCCGAAATGACGAATTACATAACACCTTAAGTTCAATAGTGGCGTGTGTGATAACGCAACTACTGCTGTATATCGTACAGTTGACTATTAACCTTAGGGCAATGTCACTTGCATGCATATGCCGAAATGACGAATTACATAACACCCTAAGTTCAATAGTGGCGTGTGTGATACCGCAACTACTGCCGTATATCGTACATTTGACTATTAACCTTAGGGCAATGTCACATGCATACATATGCCGAAATGACGAATTACATAACACCCTAAGTTCAATAGTGGCGTGTGTGATACCTCAACTACTGCCGTATATCGTACATTTGACTATTAACCTTAGGGCAATGTCACATGCATACATATGCCGAAATGACGAATTACATAACACCCTAAGTTCAATAGTGGCGTGTGTGATACCGCAACTACTGCCGTATATCGTACATTTGACTATTAAACTTAGGGCAATGTCACATGCATACATATGCCGAAATGACAAATTACATAACACTCTAAGTTCAATAGTGACGTGTGTGATACCGCAACTACTGTCGTATATCGTACATTTGACTATTAACCTTAGGGCAATGTCACATGCATACATATGCCGAAATGACGAATTACATAACACCCTAATTAAGTTCAATAGTGGCGTGTGTGATACCGCAACTACTGCCGTATATCGTACATTTGACTATTAACCTTAGGGCAATGTCACATGCATACATATGCCGAAATGACGAATTACATAACACCCTAAGTTCAATAGTGGCGTGTGTGATACCGCAACTACTGCCGTATATCGTACATTTGACTATTAACCTTAGGGCAATGTCACATGCATACATATGCCGAAATGACGAATTACATAACACCCTAAGTTCAATAGTGGCGTGTGTGATACCGCAACTACTACCGTATATCGTACATTTGACTATTAAACTTAGGGCAATGTCACATGCATACATATGCCGAAATGACAAATTACATAACACTCTAAGTTCAATAGTGACGTGTGTGATACCGCAACTACTGTCGTATATCGTACATTTGACTATTAACCTTAGGGCAATGTCACATGCATACATATGCCGAAATGACGAATTACATAACACCCTAATTAAGTTCAATAGTGGCGTGTGTGATACCGCAACTACTGCCGTATATCGTACATTTGACTATTAACCTTAGGGCAATGTCACATGCATACATATGCCGAAATGACGAATTACATAACACCCTAATTAAGTTCAATAGTGGCGTGTGTGATACCGCAACTACTGCCGTATATCGTATATCTAATATTTCACTATTGGCGTATGTGATTATTTGTATCAATGTTATTATTTGCATATAATATTTCACAAATGGTTTTTTGTTCATTCTGCTTTGATTAATTTATTTATTATTAGTTGAGGTTACATTTATTTAATAATTTATTTACCATACACCCACCAAACATGATACATATAGCTACTTAAAAGAACCATTAATCACACCATTTAAAAAAACTTAGTTCATAACAAGAACAAGTATAACTACACACAACATCACTACAACACCAATTAAAAGTGCAAACACTTGGTCAAACATCTTCAATTTTGACTTCATGGGAGTCAACTCTTCAACCATCTTCATCAACACCATCTTTGAGTCTGAATCTTCTTCCGTTTCATTCCTGATGGACTTGTTTTTGCATTCCATTCTTAATTGATACATAATCTTCCTGTAATTTTCTGGAAGCTCCGAATCAAGAAAGCGATATCTTGTACAAAAATGGCTTTTAACCTAAATCACAACAAAATAACAAAATAAAAGCATTTTTGAGTCAATATTTAACCTAATAGCATCATCAATTGCAGATACCAACAACAATAAAAAAATAAGGTTAAAACTAACATCTGGGCATTTTACAAATCTGCGTGCCGGGTTGATCTCAATCCATGATGTGCGAACATACATCTTGGCTCCGCAATGGCAGTAATAAAATTGTGGTTCCAAAGCTTGATTTTGAGAAGATGATGATGACGCCATGTTACAGGGAGAAAAATGAGCGGGAATAAAATGAGGATGGTAATGGAGGGAAATAGCAAGTGGACGATGTAAAGGAATGGGGAAGAAAGGGGATTAAAAAGGTGGGTAGGAAGGGAATTTTACAAAAATACCCTCATGTGTGCTACCGGTAGTGCCATATATCATACATTTCACTATTAAACTTAGGCTAAAGTCACATAAAGACGTAAATCTGTTAAAGATGTAGAATCTGTTCAATCAAATTCATTTGGTTTAGTACGAAGAATCTGTTAAAGACTTAAAAAATGAAACGATAAAACTTTTTATCGAAAAAGTTAATAGACAACAAGGGATTTAAACTTTCATAAAAATTTTAATTTAGTGAAGGATAAAAATTAGTACGTTAATCAACCATAACTATAGGCAATGTGTTCAAGAATTACCAAAGTTTATAAAATGTGCTTAATGATAACTAAAGTTTATAAAAGTGTTCAAAATGATGAATCCTTATGGTTAATCAAATTCGTTTTCCGCATAGTGCCATATAATCATATATCATTAATTACATTAACGGTGGCTACGCCATGCTTTCCACTAACAGTGGCTACAATATACTTATCACAATATTCACCAAGTATATTTCTAACAGTGGCTATCATACAATTACACTAGCAGTAGCTAGTCTTCACTTCCTCTAGCAGTGGCACTCTTCAACACGAACAGTGGTAAGCACTTCCACACTTAGCCAACTCAGTTCAGATCCCAACGATCTCCCCCTAAACTTAATCAATCTGGAATTGCATTAAGTTTCTCCATTTCTTCTTTTAATTATGAGTTTATAAGACACAGTGTTTGACTCTATGAAAATTCCTTGCCATTCAACAATATCTGAGAGATCTTCATCATTGTTGGAAACAATGCTGTTTCCTTCCCTGAGAACTTCTTATTGGTATTTTTACTCATCTCTGTGAATGTTCTAGCAGAGAGAGTACCAACATCAATGACAAGTTTTTGTTCAACCAAATCAGTAATTTGTTTGTTTAAAACAAGTTGCACAAATCTTGGATACATTATAAAAAGATCCTTTTTACCCTTTGTGATGTTTTGATCATGCCATCAAGTATGTATTTGGAAAAATTATATTTCTGACCCTTAGCCAAACACACAAGAAAATAGGCTAATTGTGTTCCAAATTCATTGTAAGAAGTTCTCTTAGATGACAAGCAATGAAGAATTGTATGAATTAAAAATTTCCATTGTGGGCTAAAGAGTGATTTAAAAAATGTAAAACGTGTATAATCACCCTCATACCCCATTAATCTTAAATTGTCAAACAATTATGTGTCATCTAAGGAAATTATACCTGTGGCATCATCAAGTAAAAGAACATCTCGTAAAATTTCCTCGGTAACCACCACTTCGGTTTCTTGAACCTTTGAAACCACTTGATTTACACCAGCAACAACTTCTAACCGTGCATTCTTCCAGAATTCATTCAGATGACCCCTTGACACCCTCGGAGATACTGTAAGCGCGTGATAAACATAACTAGCACGAAGAAAATCAACTATTTGAGTGAAATTCTGTGCAGATGGGGGTTTCATTAGAAAAGCGATCATATTGTGTTCTTCATGAACACTAAGGGTCAAATCAGATGAAGAAGAAGAAGCCGTGATCGTCAAATTAATTGTAGAAGAAGAGGCGGTTCTATTTTGAATTGTAGTTGCAGTGGTTAGATGAAAGCGTAATGAAAAATTGAAGTGTTTGAAGTTTATATACTGTTAGCAGTGCCAAGCCCTAGAAAATAGAACTAACAGTGGCACTGTCCAGAATAACTAACAGTGGGAAGATATGTAAAATACCTAGCAGTGGCACTCTTCAACTAAGATCCCCTAATTATTGCCTCAAACCAAGCGCTACCTAACATATTTCATACCCTAATCAATTACAGTACATAACACGCCGACACAACTAATTGAATTTTTTAAACCCTAAGTAATGGACAAGTCTTGGATGGGAACAAACAGGATGGGCATAATTTATAGAGATGGAGTAGAAGCATTTATTGATTATACAGTAAACAACTTGAAGAAGATGACTAACATCGAGCGACAGGGTAATTATCCACATCTTCTAATCCCATGTCCATGTACCAAATGTTTAAACCATGTAGTTCGTAAAACGGAGGAAGTGCATTTCCATTTATTCAGCAATGGCATTGATCAAAACTACACACAATGGACTTATCATGGAGAGAAGGATGAGCCAATTGTTACAACAGAATATGGTGACAACCATATGGATTTTGATGCAGAACTCCTAACACATGCGAGTGAAACAGTGGAAATGGTTAATGCTACAAAAGATAATTTTGATGATGGGGATCCGGATGACCATGCCAAGCTTCTAGAACTGCTATCAGATGCAGAGAAGCCACTTTACAGTGGGTGTCCTAACTTCACAAAGTTGTCAGCCATAGTTCACCTACTCAACTTAAAGAGTAAGTATGGCTGTTCTGATCAATTCTTTACTGAACTGCTAGGATTGTTAAAAAAGATGCTACCTGATGGTAACGAATTGCCGGAAAACACATATCAGGCAAAGAAAATTTTCAAATTGCTGGGTTCAGGATACAAAAAGATAGATGTATGTATCAACAATTGCCTTCTTTACTGGAAAGAGGACAATGAATTGACCGTGTGTCGTACCTGTGGGACATCAAGATGGAAGGTGGATAAGAAGACAAAAAAAGTGTATGAGAAGATCCCAGCAAACGTAATGTGGTACTTTCCAATAATACCAAGGCTGCAACGTCTCTTTAAGATAACAAGTATTTCAGAAGAATTAAGATGGCACGCGACAAGGAGGAAAACAGATGGTGTGTTACGTCACCCGGCAGATTCACAGGCATGGCGAACCATAGATAATGAATTCCCCGAAATTGCAAATGATCCAAGGAATCTAAGGCTAGGAATATCTGCTGATGGTGTTGATGTCAACAAAGGAAATAGGCATCACAGTGTGTGGCCAGTTTTATCTGTCATCTACAACCTTCCTCCATGGTTGTGTATGAAAAGAAAGTTTATCATGCTATCTGTATTGATATCGGGATACCCGGGAAATGATATCGATGTTTTTTTAGAACCGTTGGTTGATGATCTGCAACTCTAATTCGAGACAGGGGTCGACACATATGATGCTTCCACAAAGCAAATATTTAGTCTACGTGCGGTGGTGTTATGGACAATAAATGATTACCCTGCACTTGGTACTTTATGTGGCTGCCCAACCAGTGGATACAAAGGTTGTGTGGTATGTGGGAAAGATACATATTGTATTAGACTTCCTGCGTCATCCAAGCAGAGCTATGTAGGTCACAGAAGATATCTACCATATAACCATGCGTTCAGAAAGCAAAAGAAGGCGTTTAATGGAAATCAAGAATTTGGCACGGCTCCAATTCCAATGACCGGTGAACAAATATACAACGAGGTAAAACATATTGAAAATAAGTGGGGACGCATAAAACAAGCAAACCAAGAAGATTCCAGAGGCAGAGGTGGGAAGATCCAAAAGGAGAAGAGGAAAAGATCAGGAAAAGAAGATGGTACTTCAAGCAAATCAAATGAACAGAATGGTGCGTATTGGAAGAAATTCAACATTTGGTATCGAAAGCTAAAGTATTGGAGGCACAATGAAGTTCAACATTGTATCGATTTCATGCATATAGAAAAGAATGTTGGTGAGAGTCTAGTCGGGACTTTGCTAAATGTGCCGGGAAAGACGAAAGATGGAGAGAATGCTCGATTGGATCTTAAAGAGTTGGGAATAGACAAACCAGAGTTGTTTGTTAGGAAAGACGACCGAGAAATAACAGTAATACCACCAGCAGGTTACACGTTAACGAATGCCGAAAAGGACATCTTTTGTCAGACGTTATACAACATGAGGGTACCGCAAGGATATTGTTCAAATTTCTCTAGTTTAGTCAGCCTAACAGATAGGAAGCTCATCGGCCTTAAATCACATGACTATCACATGCTAATGCAGGAGTTTTTGCCCATTGCAATACGTTCGATAATGGACGAACCCACACGCAAGGCTATTATCAGGTTTTGCTTTTTCTTTAAATCTATATGTAGCAAAGAGATCATATTAGAGGAACTAGATAAGATGCAAGAAGAACTTTGTGTCATACTGTGCCTACTCGAAAAGTTCTTTCCTCCGTCTTTTTTTGATATTATGGTCCATTTGACTGTGCACCTAATTAGGGAGGTAAAATTATGTGGTCCTGTATGCTTTCGGTGGATGTATCCCTTCGAACGATGTATGAAGGTTATTAAGGGACATGTGCGAAACAGAAATAGACCAGAGGGATGCATTGCTGAGGAGACTATTGCAGAAGAAACAATAGAGTTTTTCGGAGAATATCAAAAATCCATGAAAACTATTGGTATCCCAAATGATACACATGAAACTGATGAAAACGAGGACGGAAAGCCACTGTCGGTTGGAAAATCAAGTGAAGTATCTGCAGAACTCTTTCAGAAAGCACATTTATATGTAATACTGAATACAGATGAGATTGTACCGTATATCGAGTAAGTATTAATTACTTACACATGTCTAGCTATTTCGTTACTTTAATTCATGTTCTGTAACACCCCCAAATTTAACAGTTTGCGGAAGTGACGTTTTGGGTGTTACTAATCAATAATCACAAGCATAAAGGATACAGTGAACGACTCTAAATGAGACGTTCGAAAAGTTATTACATTAATACATAAGTAGTTCAAAATACAAGCTCGAGTTCGAGTAAAAATCCTAGAGATTCTAATACATAACAGTAAATACAAAAGTAATGTAACAAAATATCCAAGCTTGTAAATGCATGCGACTCGAGCTAAGTAAGCTTATCCTGCTGGGCATCCCTACTGATGCTGTGTACCTGAGAAGCATTACTAAAACGGTCAACCAAAAGGTTGGTGAATCTCACAGGTTTGTAAGTAAGTAAATAGTTTGAACACACTTGTAGTATTTGTAAATCATAAGCCAGCCAGTAAGTAACGATCACAGGTCATGCTAATCGTTCACTTAAGTTTTAATAAGTGGGTGGTTGCAGGTTATGCTAACCGTTTGATACCCTTGCCATGAGCCACCATAGTTGAAGCTTAACGTATAGTAAATAATAGTACCCCCCGTGAATGTTAATCCAAAAACATTCACACGAAACGAGTAAGAAACGCCCGTTTCGACAATAACGGTTCGTGGTAGTGCGTGCTACCCCGGGCGGGGATTGTCACTCCCATATGGATCCATATACTAAAACTCGCGCTTATCACATAACTAACAACTATGATTAAGGAGGATTTCATTGGATTAGTCGAAACTCATGCAATTGGCGTATCCGTAATTCCGTACAGTAAGTAAATCATGGCAGCAAGTAAGTTTTGTGTGTTCATGTAAAACAGTAATGCATCTCACCCCTGAGTATAAAACAGTAAAGTAGGGGCTGTGAGACTCACCTGAGTCTAGCAGACAATGCAGTAAGCAAGCAAAGTAGTATCCCGAACTAGCAACCCTTAGCGTCCTAATACGCGTAAGGTTTAGTAAGTAAATGGAATACTTGTAAAGTATCCATGCTAGTTGTTCCCAAACTAGTAAATGTCCATTAGTTGTTTGTATGTTTGTATTCGTTTGTAAGTTGTAGTTTGTAGAAAAGTTGTACGGCCCGTTGGTATTGGTGTATAATAATAATTCCATCCATTATTATTATGTATTCATAATTGTTGTACAGTTGTAAAGCGTACTTGTATAATTGTTTGTTTGTATCACAACGTATATCATTCGAGTAAGTTCCAATGGGCTTAATCCCCAAAGGGTACAAGTGAATCCTTGTAAGTGTTCGAGTGTAAGCTCGTATCAGTTAACGTGTAATCCAGCACGTAACTAGTGAGTGCACTTGTAAGTTCATATCGGGTGCAATCCCGTGTAGTGTACAAGTGTAAGTTCGTTGGAGTGTAATCTCCTAAGTATTTTGAGTGTAATCTCGTGTACGAGTGTGAGTGAAATCTCACGTTAAGTTTAGTATAGTCTTGTACGTATTCAAGTATTGTTGTATACTTCTAAAGTATAGTATTTTCATGTATAAGTAACGCCGAGTAAAGTACGTTTACGTTTTAAGTATATTCCATACTTGTATAGAATGTAAGTGTCAAACAGCCTGTTTTAGCGACACTTGTATGCGTCACTTATATGTGGTATGCGTCACTTATGTAGTGTCGTATTAAATGTCTGTGTAATAATGTATGCGACACTTAGGTAGTGTCGGTATTCAGATGGTGCGTCACTAAGTAAGTGACGTTATTAAGTATCATTTTTCATCAATGCGCCACTAGAATAGTGACGGTATTCAGTGTCGTGTTCAAACAGTGCGCCACTAACGAAGTGACGGTATAAGTGAGTAAATTGATCTCAGAGCGACACTAGACAAGTGTCGGTATATGTATTTATGCGTCACTGACGAAGTGTCGTTATAAGGGTCAGGTGACGTCATCAGTAGTAGCCGGACGTCATTCGTTTCTACTTAAAGTTATGAGTTTCTACCGATGGTAGCGACACTAATGAAGTGTCGCTTGTTTTTGCTGATAATTATATGGTAGCGACACTAATGAAGTGTCGGTATAAGTGTTCTAGTGTCACTAAAGAAGTGTCGTATGTTACTACTGATAGTTATATGATAGCGACACTAATGAAGTGTCGTATTATTTCTGCTGAAGGTTATATGATTGCGTCACTAGTGAAGTGACGGTATTAGTATTTTAGCGGCACTAATGAAGTGTCGCGTATAGACGGTTCGTGACCTATGCGTCACTCAGATGTAGTGTCGCATAACTGGCGTGAGCCATGCGACACTATCGTCTGTCCAGATTTTGGTTCGTGTCGAAATCGTGTTTAACGAGTTCCGTTCAAGGTGAAACTTTTACACAAGTTTTAATATGTTACAATGAGTTTGTAAAAATTGTTGTTTGGTGTTTTTAGTGTTTGTAGTGTCGTTTTCTTAAAAATGACCAAAACCGACATTTCCGTAAAAGTGTTCAAAAACAAGTTTAAATTATATATTTGGACATTACTAAGCTAGGGGAACAATAATCTAGCAAAATAAATGTAATCGGAAAGTTTGCGAGTCGCCGGAAAACTTACAAAGTTATCGAAACGAAAATCCGAAAAGATGAAGTTGTAGCCCTCGTTCTCGTGATCACTTTTCTCTAAAACAAGCCTAGCCTCCGAGGTGGTTTTGTGGTGTTTTTATGGTGGTTTAGTGATGATAGTTTAGAGAGAGAGAGAGAAACCGATTGAGAGGAAGAGAGAGAGAGAGATTGAGTGAGGGAGTGGGGGAAATGGTGAGGGCTTAATGCCCCCTCACCTTGGGCCGGTTTTGGTGGGGCCACATGATGTGGTCTCACCACTTTTTGCTCCTCCGTGTTTGCGCTCCGTGCGGTGTTCTTTTCCCCGGTCGTTTAAACGTTAAAATAATTTTATACGCGTTTAATTATACGTTTTAAAATACAAAATATTACTCAATAATTAAGTTGAAGTATTTTATCAAAATACTAGTTTTCAAGTTATAAAACATAACTTTGTTTGTTTTGTCGGTTGGTCGAGTTTTCGGAGAGTTCGGTAACGTTTTAATTAAAAACGTGTGTTTTCGTTATATTATAAACATAATATAAAGTAGTAGTGGAAGTAATTAAATAAATTAACATTATTTAATAATTGTTTTACCAACGTCCGTATGTTTGTACAATTGTTGTTTTATACGATTTGAACGAATCGTATACGCATATATATATTCCATCCATATATATATAATAAGTAAGTAACGTATTTAACCCTATTTCATATCAAATACAAGTAGTAAACACGTAATTAGGGAAATTTTAAATTGGCCCTAATTTTGGGGTTGTTACATGTTCTATCAAATATAATAACAAAATACCTTGTTTCAGGCGACACAAGGAGGTTTTGGTAACACAAAACCCGGGTAAACGAAAAGCATGGCTGCAGAATGAGCACGTTAAATCTTTTGCTAAGTGGTTACGCGAAGAGGTAATTGTTATTTGATCGTATATTATTTACTCCTTACAATTGTCCAGTTTTTACCAATTGGAGATCGACTTAATTAACTGTAGTTTCATTAACCAAAGTTACTACTATTAAGCCTGTTAGTACTGTCAGAGTTGAAGAATAAAGTCAAACTAAAAGCTGGACAATTCTTTTTTTCTATCACTATTTGTGTTTTGTTAATTCGTTCAATTTCAAGCTCACATATATATATATATATATATATATATATATATATATATATATATATATATATATATATATATATATATATATATATATATATATATATATATACTTGTAATGAGATTCTGCAGGTTGAGAGAGACTTAGCGATCTCCAAAGATAGTGTATCCGAAACCGTAAGGTGGATTTCATATGGACCACGAGCCAGCGTAGTGAAATACACTGCATATAACATCAATGGGTATACATTTCGTACTAAATGTAGTGATGGCAGAGTTTACCAAAACAGTGGGGTTAGTGTTGAGACAGAAGATATTCACATATCCAAAGAAGTTGCAACCACTAGACGCACATTCTATTATGGGGTTTTGCAAGAGATATGGGTACTTGATTACCGCTTCAGGAAACTTCCTCTTTTCAAATGTGATTGGGTTAACCGTAAAGATGGCGCGGTCCAACGCGATACAAATCTTGGTTATACATTGGTTGACCTGAATAATGTAGGCCACAAGGTTGATCCATTCGTGTTAGCCTCACAAGCACGACAAGTGTTTTATGTGAAAGACCAGCTAACTAGGAATTTATCTATTGTCCTGAAAGCACCTCCCAAGAATTACATAGATACATATGATGAAATCGATGAGGAATATAGCACGGTCATTCACCCGCACAATGATAACATATTGCCACGTGTGGATAAACGTGACTTGGGTAATGAATCACGAGATGATTACTTTCGAACCAATTAACTAGAGTTTGGGTATTGTTATACCAAAGTCCAAGCGATCAACATATATATGTAATGCTGGAACACTAGCTATATTAATTTTAGTACAATAACCTTGTAAATTACCCTTTGATTATTTTATGGAATGATTACTTGTATCTTAATTTCTATGACTTCCATTTTTATTAGTACATGCATTAAATTTGTAAATTTAACGATAATCGTTTTTGCCCATTTTAGCTTTAAAAAATAGTCACAAGAATATTTAACAACGTGACTGTTGTGAATACATTGGTCACATATAATCACCCAAAATGTGGCCATAAACATCCTATTGGATACACATTTGTGATATGCTGTGGCTATTACCATGCCATATAGTCACATGATCGGGCTAGAAATTAGGGTGACTATGCATATTATGTTTTGCCATTCTAAGTTTCTAACACACACTAAACTTTAGACACACATAATAACTTATGTGACCATATGCGGCTACACTTAAATCATGTGTGACAAAATCGACTCTATGCTCTAGTCACACAAACCATTACTCCATATGACCAATAAGGTCTCATGATATAGCCACACAAACAGCACTGAATGTGACTAATATCAAATTTAATGATAATCGTTTTTGCCCATTTTAGCTTAAAAAAATAGTCACAAGAATATTTAACAACGTGACTGTTGTGAATACATTGGTCACATATAATCACCCAAAATGTGGCCATAAACATCCTATTGGATACACATTTGTGATATGGTGTGGCTATTACCATTCCATATAGTCACATGATAGGGCTAGAAATTAGGGTGACTATACACATTACGTTTTGCCATTCTAAGTTTCTAACACACACTAAACTTTAGACACACATAATAACTTATGTGACCATATGTACCTGGCTTCGGCTACACTTAAATCATGCGTGACAAAATCGACTCTATGCTATAGTCACACAAACCATTACTCCATGTGACCAATAAGGTCTCATGATATAGCCACACAAACAGCACTGAATGTGACTAATATCAAATTTAATGATAATCGTTTTTGCCCATTTTAGCTTTAAAAAATAGTCACAAGAATATTTAACAACGTGACTGTTGTGAATACATTGGTCACATATAATCACCCAAAATGTGGCCATAAACATCCTATTGGATACACATTTGTGATATGGTGTGGCTATTACCATTCCATATAGTCACATGATCGGGCTAGAAATTAGGGTGACTATACACATTACGTTTTGCCATTCTAAGTTTCTAACACACACTAAACTTTAGACACACATAATAACTTATGTGACCATATGTACCTGGCTTCGGCTACACTTAAATCATGTGTGACAAAATCGACTCTATGTTATAGTCACACAAACCATTACTCCATGTGACCAATAAGGTCTCATGATATAGCCACACAAACAGCACTGAATGTGACTAATATCAAATTTAATGATAATCGTTTTTGCCCATTTTAGCTTTAAAAAATAGTCACAATAATATTTAACAACGTGACTATTGTGAATACATTGGTCACATATAATCACCCAAAATGTGGCCATAAACATCCTATTGGATACACATTTGTGATATGGTGTGGTTATTACCATTCCATATAGTCACATGATCGGGCTAGAAATTAGGGTGACTATACACATTACGTTTTGCCATTCTAAGTTTCTAACACACACTAAACTTTAGACACACATAATAACTTATGTGACCATATATACCTGGCTTCGGCTACACTTAAATCATGTGTGACAAAATCGACTCAATGCTATAGTCACACAAACCATTACTCCATGTGCCCAATAAGGTCTCATGATATAGCCACACAAACAGCACTGAATGTGACTAATATCAAATTCAATGATAATCGTTTTTGCCCATTTTCGCTTTAAAAAATAGTCACATGAATATCTAAAAATGTGACTGTTGTGAATATATTGGTCACATATAATCACCTAACATGTGGCCATAAACATCCTTTCGATACACATTTGTGATATGGTGTGGCTATTCTAACGCGATATAGTCACTGATCGGGCTAGAAATTAGTGTGACTAAACACATTACCTTTTGCCATTCTAACAAACACTAAACATATGGTCACATAATAACTTGTGTGACCATATGTACCTGGCTTTGGCTACACTTTAATCATGTGTGACAAAATCGACTATATGCTTTAGTCACATAAACAATTACTCCATGTGACCATATAGTGGCGTTTGGTCACATTGTACTAGTGGGCCAAGAAAATAAGCTAAAGCCGGATAAGAGAAGACAAAGGTCCAAAAAGAAGCCTGAGCCCGTATTTGGAATATTTTGGAAAATCGATCCAACCGGCGGTTGGGATGTCCAGCCGGCGGTTGAGTCTATGGTTTCATGAGGCGGTGGACTGACACGGCTAACTTGGAGAAAAAGTAACTCCAACCGGTGGTTGGGATGTCCAACATGCGGTTGGGAGGTCGGCCAGCAAAACTATAAATAGAGGCTTAGGCTAGGTCATTTGATATACGATTCAAAGAATAACATTACGAAATTTAGGGTTTAAGGTCGACTTTGGAGTGCGAATTTGGAGGTCAAGAAGCTAGGGTTTGAGGTTTTTAACCCTAGGAAACGCTGGTTCAACGATTGGTTAGGTTTCTTTATCTTTGTAACTCTACTGAGCTGATAAGTTATTTAAGATATTGTTTATTTGATTTAATTGTTAACTAGATGCTTTCGTTATGAATATTTAAATGAATGATTGATTGAATTTATTATATGCATTATATGTTTATGTTGGAACTATATTATTGAATGTTTATTATTACAAGAATTGTCTATATTATATTATATTAATGAAAGTTCTTGACATGATTAACTTATTTATATCATAACTTTTGATAACCTGATTTAGTTCTCTGGATAAATTAAGTGATTATGTTTATGTCTTGATCTTAATCTTCTGCGATAGACTAAGAATATTAATTAATGTTAAGTAATATTGTGATTCAAGCCTCGCCGTAGAATTGTATTAATAAAATGCTGAGATCTTAATGGAATAGTGATACTTTACGTAGCCTGACGACGGTATTACTATCATGAGGGTTAAGACTTAACCATAAGCGATCCTCTATAACAGAAAATCAACAATAATAATAGCCAACAAAGCAACTAGACATAAGTGAATATAATAAGTTTAATCAATACTAGTTTTAATAGTTATAATCTTCTATCCATCTGAGTAATCTGAGTTGTATCTGAACTTATCTATTAGAATCTGTATCAATTATAAATATGTTCGTTCGGAACTAAAACGTCCCCCTTATTCTGTATATTATTTGTAAATTGGATCCTTATTTGTATAGAATTGTATTTTATTGTAAATAGTTGTAATTAGGAATAAATAATTAGTTATAGATTAAATCACGTTCCCTGTGTTCGAACTTGGACTTACTTAAATAGCTATATTATACGAACGGGTTAATCTTGCCTGAATTGTGTGATAGTATTTATTTAGTATTTCCTTATTTAAAACTTGTGATTATAATTGCCTATACTTTCCGCACATTAGTTAGGTATTGATTTTGTGATTCGAGGTTTGTTTGCGGATTGTTTGCGGATCGGTTAGTTATTCGGTTCGGGTTTAATCGTATTTGACTACACTTCTATCTAAATGGAAATATTTTAAATAAAAATTTTTGATTTAATAAAACTTTGAAATAAAATTTAATTTCATATTTGAAATTTAATTATATTATCCGATACAAAAATATTATTGACTCGATATATTTTCGAAATAAACTCTTTTAATAATAAGAGTATAAGCATAATCTCGTAATTATTATTCGGAATTATGTTAAGGATTTTTCATTAAAATAAATTTATAATATTTTAGAGTTATAAAAAAGAAAAGTGACTATATTTTGAATTTTATAAAATTTTGAAATTAATAATAACATATCGTCATAATCAAGATTAATTTTGAAATAATAAATACGTATCATTATAAATTTAACTTTTAAGTTATGAATATAACATTTTTTTGATTCGATATTATTTTCGAGATAAGAACATCTTAAGTAAGTTGGTTCTTCTGTTGAATTCGTCAGATATAATATTTAAAATTTCAACAGGTGGCTATCAAATATTAAGCAGAAATGCTGCCCAAATTTTTAATTTTCTTTATGTTTATATTAATAGTTTATAAGTTTATTTTGTAGCTATGGCCACTAGACGTCAGCGAGGACGTGCATTATTAGATAGAGATGATTTCCAGCTACATCCTTTTCTGAGATTTGAGCACGAGACTATTACTCCTGAGCGTAGGGCAGAGTATGCTGATGGCTTGCTAGAGCATGTTGCACAGCCAGTTGAGACACCAGATGTTTTAGACTGGTCTGTTATGGAGAGAGTGATAGATCCTCGTCGTGATGGAGAGACTGGAGATGCTACTCCGAGGAGACTGATGACTCAGAGCTATATGTTATAGTCAGGTGATGTTGGTTTTGTTTCTATTGCTTGGTTTAGATTATTTCAGATTCGGGAGATTATTTATCGAGAGTTAGCTATTGTCGATTATGGAGAGAGAGCACCTTCTGATATACATTTGAGGAGCCCAGTTCATAGACTTTTGCATATGTTATTAGCATATTCTATTTGTGGTAGACACACTGGACCTGAGAAGGTCTATCAGCCTGATTTCTTTTATTTGCATACTATGATTCAGGGGACACTGATCAATGTTCCCTGGAGATTAGTTCACTGGATGATGACCGGGGCGACTGGACATAGGATTACTAGTAGTTTATGTGGAGGGCAGTATGTGACTAGGATTGCCAGGTATTATGGGTTGACAGCTGCTGATTTCTTGACATGCACACCGGTTACACCTGGGATGTCCTTGCTAGGCGAGGACAAGTTGATTGAGTTGGGTATTTTACAGCCAGGTGTACAGGAGGGGGTTTTGTTGTGGACACCAGAGGTTGCACCTGGACAGCAGCCGGTACAGAGGGCTAGATTGAGAGGACCTCCAGTTCCACCTCCAGCAGTTGTACCACCACCTGATCAGCCTTTAGGTAGAGGTAGAGGCCGAGGCCGTGGACGTGGTGAGATTCCTGAGGATATTTCTCAGAGATTTGAGAGGATGGAGTTGGAGCATGGTAGGAGATTTGATGAGATTGATAGGAGGTTTACGCAGTTAGATCGGAGGTTTGATCAGTTTGAGAGACAGAGTTATCATCGTTTAGATTATCAGCATCAGTTATTACAGCAGTTATTGAGGGACAGGTCTATTCCTTTCCAGTCATATGTTCCTTTGATATTTGATGATGCTGGACCTTCGAGACAACCAGGGCAGATGGATGATGATTAGACTATCTTTTATTTGTTACATTTGATATTTTTTTTTTGGATGACTGTACTTATTAAATACTTTTTATTATTACTGTCAGATATTATTATGCTAATTTGGTTGTTTATTTTTGATCGCATGAGACTGGCAGTAAGTTCAGCACTTTATTTATAAAGTTTATTTTACTTATATGAACTTTGTGGGTGTGTTCCCTGGAAACCCTCGCGAGACTATAACTCGTCCACTCGAGATACCGAGGGGTTTAAAGGCTTGTTGCATATGCTAAATGCAATCGTGATTAACTACGAAAGTGTGGATGTTGTATATTATTTTACGAGATGAAGAAACTGAATGTTGAAGAGATACTTAGCCGATGATGAAATTCAAAATTTCAGTCAGGGGAGTTTTCTGTTCTATTTTTCTTTCCCTTACTCACTTTTATTTATCAATTTTTATACAATGAGGGCATTGTATAATTTAAGTGTGGGGATAGGGGTTCATAAGAGAAAGAATTTCTTTAATTAAACACTTAAGTTTGTTTTATATAAATTTTTGAGAAAATTTAAAAATTTTAAGTGAATAACTAAGTATTTATTAGTTAGAATACTTTTGTTAAAAGTTTTGTTTTGTATTTAAAAGTTTAGACTTTAATATGGATTAACTGTTTTGTATATATAACGTAAGTTACTTAATAAGGAGTGATATATAGTTACATGATATGATGTACTAATAGGCAATCTATATGAAAAATTTCTGAAGTTTTAATAAATTAAATAAATAATTTGTATATTATTTTATGGTACATAATATGATGTATGACATAAAAGTCTTAATTCTTAAATTTATCATGCGATAATTTTATATATCTTTATACTTATATAAAAACATTTGGGGGTTTACTAATTGTTTCCTCTGTTGTACTAAGTACAGACCTGGATTCTAATTAGTATTCTTAAATAAAGCAAAAGAAAGAAAAATCTTTCAAAGAAAATAAAAAATAAAAAAATCAAACTATGTCGCTTTGTTGTACGATTGTACAACCCTGTCACCGCTGGTTTGATTAAAAGAAAAAAATATGTATAAATAAATAGCTTTACCTGAATCAAGTTATGTCGCTCTGTTGCATGTAAATGCAGACCTGTCACCAATGTCTTGATTCTTAAAAATCTATTTTATATATTTATTTGGAATAAAAAAGTAAGTGCATGATTAAGTTTAAGAGTATATCATATATGGAAATCATAGGTAATATACATACTAACAATAAAAATATATTCAGAAATATAAGTATAGATTGTTTAAAATGGACAAATATATTAGTAATCATTCATGGATTATATATTACATAAATAATAATAATTTTTATTTTTACAGTATAGTTATCCATGTTAATTAAATTGTTTAAAATTTTAATTTATGAAACAGGTTTTTAGTATGGGTATTCTGATTCTTAAATATTAGTTTGATGCTTATTTAATTTTATTCAGTAATCTACTTGAGGACAAGCAGAACTTAAGTGTGGGGATATTTGATAAGCATTAAATATATATGATATTTATAGTAATTTATCCCTATATTTTTATACATTTTAGTACATTTCTATTGTTTTAGATACTTAATTGGTTTATATTTGCAGAAATGTATTTTAATTGAAGAAAGAAGAAATAGGAACGAGAAAAGGACCAAAACTGAAGAAAAAGAAGCATTTGAAGACAAGAAGCCTTAAACTATGAAGAATTGAGAACTAAAAGTGAAAATATGAAGAATGGGCCAAGAAAATAAGCTAAAGCCGGATAAGAGAAGACAAAGGTCCAAAAAGAAGCCCGAGCCCGTATTTGGAATATTCTGGAAAATCGATCCAACCGGCGGTTGGGATGTCCAGCCGATGGTTGAGTCTAGGGTTTCATGAGGCGGTGGACTGACATGGCTAACTTGGAGAAAAAGCAACTCCAACCGGTGGTTGGGATGTCCAACCGGCGGTTGGGAGGTCGGCCAGCAAAACTATAAATAGAGGCTTAGGCTAGGTCATTTGATATACGATTCAAAGAATCAGATTACGAAATTTAGGGTTTAAGGTCGACTTTGGAGTGCGAATTTGGAGGTCAAGAAGCTAGGGTTTGAGGTTTTTAACCCTAGGAAACGCTGGTTCAACGATTGGTTAGGTTTCTTTATCTTTGTAACTCTACTGAGCTGATAAGTTATTTAAGATATTGTTTATTTGATTTAATTGTTAACTAGATGCTTTCGTTATGAATATTTAAATGAATGATTGATTGAATTTATTATATGCATTATATGTTTATGTTGGAACTATATTATTGAATGTTTATTATTACAAGAATTATCTATATTATATTATATTAATGAAAGTTCTTGACATGATTAACTGATTTATATCATAACTTTTGATAACCTGATTTAGTTCTCTGGATAAATTAAGTGATTATGTTTATGTCTTGATCTTAATCTTCTGCGATAGACTAAGAATATTAATTAATGTTAAGTAATATTGTGATTCAAGCCTCGCCGTAGAATTGTATTAATAAAATGCTGAGATCTTAATGGAATAGTGATACTTTACATAGCCTGACGACTGTATTACTATCATGAGGGTTAAGACTTAACCATAAGTGATCCTCTATAACAAAAAATCACCAATAATAATAGCCAACAAAGCAACTAGACATAAGTGAATATAATAAGTTTAATCAATACAAGTTTTAATAATTATAATCTTCTATACATCTGAGTAATATGAGTTGTATATGAACTTATCTATTAGAATCTGTATCAATTATAAATATGTTCGTTCGGAACTAAAACGTCCCCCTTATTCTGTATATTATTTGTAAATTGGATCCTTATTTGTATAGAATTGTATTTTATTGTAAATAGTTGTAATTAGGAATAAATAATTAGTTATAGATTAAATCAAGTTCTCTATGTTCGAACTTGGACTTACTTAAATAGCTATATTATACGAACGGGTTAATCTTGCCTGAATTGTGTGATAGTATTTATTTAGTATTTCCTTATTTAAAAATTGTGATTATAATTGCCTATACTTTCTGCACACCATATATCCTGAGTAGGATCCTGCAAGACAAATAACAAGAGTATATCTAGGATCCTTGATTACATTAGTGATCCTGCAAACAGACTTACAGGCTATCGTCATCTTCAAACCCAAATACAAAATATAAACGAATTTCATACCTGAGAACATATATTGTGAACATATATTGTAGAATCATCATATCATATATATGTCAATATATGTCATGATAATCGCAATTGATTCATGTTTATGCATGATACTGATGCAGAAAATTTTCAAGTTTGATTAACAAATTGTAATGAATTGATTTAAAAATTATAACATTGAATCATATTTTATCACGCTGATACTTTCATCATACTCGAGACATTCTTGTAACACTAGTTGATAACATTACATTATTCAATAATAACGTTACTTAGTGATTCATACTACACAGATACAATGATTCGAAAATGAAATATATACATCTTTTATTTGCATGAGCATACAAAACATAAAATATAGTATTAATTTGAATAAGGAGTTTTTTTTTTTTTTTCCTCTCTATCTACTAGTATTTGGTGATAAAATATACTAGTAAATAATATTTTATATTATCTTAAGGCAACGACGTACATATAGGAATGTTTAAATATATCAATCGATAAAAATAAAAAAAATAATAATAATACTTTCATAATAAATCTTTAAATAGCTATCAAAATACTTTAATCACGGATTTATTTTTTTATTCATATCCATGTAATCATTGACACATTTTCCGTGACTAGGGTTTATAAATTATGTGACAAATAATTGCGTCACTGATATCATAATTTTGTGACGTATATGCATTTACGTCACTAATCTTTATCTCTTATTTTAACTCAAGTGTGTGGGACATTGTATTTAGATAGTGACATTAATAAAACCTTCTTTTTCTTGCGATGAATTTTGCTTTAGAAAAGTGAATACTGATTGAAATCAAATCAAATCATGAATTTTGCTTTAGAAAAGTGAATCCTGATTGAAATCAAATCAAATCATGGGATTTTAATATACGTGATATTTCTTGATTGGGTCATCGGATTTTTATTCACGTGGGATGTTGGGCTTTTAAATTGGTCATCAGTGTCATTATTTTATTATTAACTTGTCTTATACTCCCTCCGTCCCATATTAATAGTCCACTATTCCTTTTTGGGCTGTCCCAAATTAATTGTCCACTTCCAAAAATGGATAAAAATGATGAGCTAAAATCCTTTTATACCCTACTTTATATATGTAAGACAAAAAGTAGGTAAAAAGTAAGGGGTAGAATTGTCATCTTATCAAAAAGTAATAGAGAAGTTGATGTTTTCTTAAACTGCGTGTTTCTTGTCTGGGGACAATTAAATTGGGACGGAGGGAGTATTAGATTGTTGTAATCATAAAAAATATTCAAACTTTGGCACTCCGTGACATAAAATGGGACCACCTTAAACTAATTAATCTCATCATAAAATGACAAGAACCATCTTCAAATTGAAGAAAAAAAAATTGCTAGGCACCAACATTAAATATGCTCTCCCCAAAAGGCCAAAACCAGAACCATAGAAAGTGATAGATACAATAAAGGGAAATTTTGAAGTCAAAGTTTCCTTTATTATCAAAAATCATAATTAATACATCACATATAAAAAGAAAGTTTCAATGAATTAAATACAAAACTTCAGTGTATTAATTATATTTTTGATTATATAAGGAAACTTTGACTTCAATAAATGCACTTATTGACAGCCCTTAGGGCTGTCAATAGCATTTCCCTACAATAAATTGTAAAATTGTTAGAGTTTACGGTACAAACATATTACAACAGTATGAATCAATTATGGTATTATATTTATCATCTCCCAAATAAAAGGCTAACAATATAGCAGCATCAATTTAGACCGAGTTATTCTATACACGTGTACCGATCATATTATTAGGTTTATTTTAAATTTCATAATTTAGACCTTTTAATTATTTTCCTTATTTTATCAATTTATAAAGGCAACATGTATAATAAATTCCGTTTTCAGAAAAAAATCAAATTGTTACAATCCAAGCTACAATAATTTATTACTTTACTTAATTATTTAATGGAAAATGTAAATATGTTTTATTTTGATGCGTGCATGTCGAATATGATCTTAGGCTTAAAATATCATCATTTATTATTTAATATAAATTTTTTTATATAAAAATGTACTTCGTGAAAAATAACGATTTGAGTAATTAATTTCCCCACAGACTCAAAGAGCCATGTGACTCGGTATTCACGGGTTCTCTCAATCCCTCATACCTTCTAAATTCCTTACGTAATGAAGATAAATTTTCTTTACTTTATATTCCCATTTTATCCCTAAACCATACATAAAAACACCCAATTTTCCTTTTCAAAAACCCAACATACAAAATTAGAATAATATCGGCATTATGTACAAGGGTGGGGTTCAAATGAGAATAGGATTTTGTGTGAGAATGAGGGAACCAATGATATCATGCCATGTGTAGAAAGAAAATGCTCACATGTACAAAACTCATTTTCCCCCAACATCAATTATCTCACAAACAACATATCAAAAAATTATGAAAATTGCACCATTAAATTCAGCGTTTTCTCCTCTTCGATTTGCCGTCCATTAAGACATACTTTCGACGAGTTTTTTTTTTCATTTTTTGGTGGGTTTCATATTTACTAACACATGTGTTAAAGTGTTGCGTTTAGGGTTTAGGGTTTGGGGTTTAGGGGTTAGGGTTTAGTGTTTAGGGTTTGGGGTTTCTCCCCGAAACCCCAAACCTCAAACCCTAAACCCTAAACCCTAACCCCTAAACCCCAAACCCTAAACGCTTTACAAAACGCTAAACCCTAAGTTTTTCTAAACCCTAAACCTTGAACCCTTCTAAACCCTAAACCCTACTAAACCCTAAACTCTACTAAACCCTAACCCTAACCATAAACCCTAACCTTAACCCCAAATTAAATGTATAACAAAATACTAACATATGTGTTACTAATTTAAGACTCACCAAAAAATGGAAGAAAAAAAAAAGTTGTCGAAAGTATGCCTTGAGGAACGGCAAATCGAAGAGGAGAAAACGCTGAATTTTATGGTGCAATTTTCATGATTTTTCGACTTACCGTTTGTAAGATATTTAAATTTTAAAAATGTGGAGGAGAAAGAATAAAGTGACACATGGCAGAAATCTGTGGGTTTCCTCATTTTCATTCAAAGTTGGTGTACTCATTTGAACCTTATTCTTATGTACAATTATTTAAGTTTGATACTAAAACCTCTTATGATCATTACTTACGGTTATTACAGACTATATTTGTTAGTTCCTGTAACCTTTTTCATCTCGTTCTTATTTTCTGTAAAGGACAAGTTGATCTGATTTCAGAATTGACACATATATATAAATATGGTGTTTAAATTATATATACATGACGATTAATTCTGTTCTGAAATATGGTCAGAATTGTCTATTCATACACATCTTCTATCTATTACTATTACTATTTTATTTAATCATCTTGGTAAAAGATATATGTAGTTGAAGCTAGCTAGACAGTTTCACAAGGTAGCCACACGTTTTACTCAATTTCGTACCGTCTGGCTCAATTTCAACCACGTTATATATTCCCTGGGTTAATTGAAACATATTCATATTCATTACTTTAACACTAATTTAGGTAACATAATAAGAGTGTTTTGGTAGCATGTGCATATAGTTATTATCACTACGATTTGAATGGTTAGAAAACTAAGTCAGTCTAATTTTTATTTTTTTTTCCCTTTCTTACTTTGTATAGAAATCAAGTCAGTCTAATAATTTAGTTCGATTTTTGTTTAAAAGTCATTCTAACAACTCGAAGGGGATCGTGAAATAATGACTTCCAAAAGCTTTAAAATCCAAACTCAATATTTTATATATTATTATATTATATTTTCATATTCAATTATTGTACTTCCCGTCTCAGAATAAGTGTTCTGTTTTGACTTTTTGAGTCTTTCTTTTTCAAATTTGACCTTACATATTTTTGTTTATATTATATAATACTTGATATAAAGTATATGAATGAATTGAGTTTTAAATGTATTTTCATTGGTATAATTTTTATAAAGTACTATATAACACAAACAAAAGATATTTAAGGTCAAAGTTGAATAAGAAAGACTTCAAAATAACAGGACACTTATTCCGGGACGGAGGGAGTAATATTTAGCTCATGCTAAACGGTATATATACAATTTTTAACTATTTTATTTTTCTTATAATAATATTAATTTAAAACGGTCAATGAATTATTTGTCACAATAACACTTTTAGATTTTGGGGTGTTATAACTCTTCCCCACTTATTTTATTTGTGTCCTCATGAATATTGGTCGTGTCAGTTCGCTCTTACTAATTTCTCTAACTCGTTTATTCTTATAAGTAATCAGTTATACATACCATACAAACTTATATCAAATAAGGATTAAGTAATCTATAAGGATTAATTAGAAGTTAATCAAAGGTCAATCATATAATGTTGCTTTATAGTCACATATCAAACATGTGTAAAGACATGCTAATTAAATATCAAGTACTTGTTAACAAGTTAGCAATTATTTACACATATTCATCCTACACCCGTAATGCACAAAAGTAGATTAATAATAATCAATTAGTGATCAATTGCAACAATACTTCGCTTAACATGGTTGTCAAACTTTTCTGGCACATGTAGTAGATACCCATAAGTCTTCACCCAAACTCGAAGAAATTCTGATAGTTAAAGAGTTTGCTGATGTTTTTCCAGAGGGGTTTCCAGATATTCTGCCTGATCGGCAAGCAGAATTCAGAATTGATCTTATGCCCAGATTAACCCCAATTGCTAAAAGTCCATACTGGCTTGCACTTACTAAAATGCAGGAACTCATGAAGCAACTTCAAGATTTACTTGATAAAGGGTTTATCCGCCCTAGAAGTTCATCATGGGAAGCACCGGTATTATTTGTCAAAAAAGAGGTCTGGTAGTATGTGCATGTGTATTGATTATCGAGAGTTGAACAAGGTTACCATCAAGATTAGGTTCCCTCTAACTAGGATTGATGACTTGTTCGATTTACCTTAAGAGACAAATTTCTTTTCAAAAATAGATCTTCGTTAGGGCTACCATCAATTAAAAGTTCGTGAAGAAGATGTGCCTAAGACTGCATTTAGAACTCGACATGTTCATTACAAGTTTGTAGTTATGCCATTCGGGTTGACTAATACTCCTGCTGCATTTATGGATTTGATAAGTTTGTGATTGTATTCATAGATGATATCCTTATCTATTCGAAAACGGCAAGCGATCATGAATCTCATTTGAGGCAATTACTTCACACGCTTCGAATTGAAAAGCTTTATGCAAAATTTATTAAGTGTGAATTTTGGTTTCAAGAAGTTCAATTTCTTGGTCATCTAGTAAACAGGCAAGGTATAAGGTGGATCCAACTAAGATGAAAGCAGTGATGAAATGGGATTCCCCTAAGAATCCGACCAAAGTTCAAAGCTTCCTCGGTTTTGGCAGGCTACTTTTAAGCGTGTACTTTTCACATGAATACTTTATCAGACTTTTAAGCGTATGCTTTTCACATAGAATTATTTCACACTTTTATCAGTGAAGAAATTTATAATGAAATTACAGCAACAAAACTTCACGTTTTTAAGAAAGTGTGAACAAAATATGTAATAGGGAGTAACCAGTAACAACTACAAAAGCCCATTCTCTTTATTAAGGCCAACTTCTTTTTTTCTGAAAATATTATAAACCCACTTAAAATCATCAATTTAATGCATATACGCCAATTTTAATCCCCAAATTGAATAAACCTCATGATTATGACACTACTTGAAAGTAACAGACTAAATTGAATCTTTAGGTATCGAATTGTAACGAACGGAATTGAGGTTTGCAAGCTACGGACTAACTGCGAGCTCCGGCGAATCAACGGCTAACTTTTTTCATCAACAAATCAACGGACGAATAAGGTTAGGTTTTATCTTATTGAAATAGCGATTGTGTTTATCATCATCATAATAGTAGTTATATATCGATATCATCTGTATCAACACGATTAGGCTTTATCTTAATGAAATAGGGATTGTGTTTATCATCATCTTAATAATAATTATTGTCATCATCTGTATCAACAAGATTAGGTTTTATCTTAATATAATAGTGATTGTGTTTATCATCATCTTAATACTAGTTATTATAATCATCTGTATTGTATCAACGTGATTAGGTTTTATGTGATTGAAATTGATAATTTACTTCTTTTGATTAGGTTTCATGATAAAATTTTGTAATGTAATTTTGTGTAGCTACGTGATTAGGATGTCATGTGTATGCTTAGTCGTATACCTAGGGCCAGTTTTGTGACTGTGAAAGTCTCCGTTGTATGTTTTGAAATTGACCTCCTCTATTTTTGTTGATTTAATTATGCTTTATGTAACTGATAATTCTGAATCATTTATATAACTTTAGAGGGGAACTACAACTATATTTTATCAACTATTCTAAACTTTAGAGCGAAAAATATATTTGATTTAATTATGCTTGACGACTTTAGAGGGGAACTACAACTATTCTAAACTTGGGATATGTTTTTCAAGACTTGTTTGTTGCAGGTACATCTACGGATATTTTTTTCGCTGCACGTCGTGTTTCACATGAAAATATGTCTTGGACACAGGTTAGGAATTCAAGTATTATTTCATGATTTAGCAAATATATTTTATCACTGGTACGGTCTTATTTCATATCATAAAATTTATCTTGCAGCTCTCTTCGGGGGCATCACACATGAAGAATCAGCAGAGGCAATTCAACAAACGCATAATTGACATCATTCTCTTAGTTTTGATGTAGTGTACTTATGGGTCAAGATACTATGTTTTTAGAGATTAGCTTTGGATTTGGGTCATGTTAGTACTAGTCATTGGCGCATATCTGTGCAACTTAGTTTTGTGTTTTGAATGTGGTATATATTTTACTGTATGTACTGTAAGTATCATATATAAGCATCTCGTATGTCTTCTTTTGAATATTATATTTTGTTGACATTGTTAATGTTAACGTATCATAAAAATATTAATTATAATTAATAATAATAATAATTAAAAAAAGGTAATTATTAAATTGAATTAATGAGTTTTAAATGCAAATTCTACTATTTAAGCAAATTACGAGTTCATTAAATGCTGCTTAACGTGTGCCACGGGGGCACACATTAGCAAATCCCATATAATAATATTCATGTATGTCGTCAGAAAGTCTTGATGTCAATAAGTATATCACACTTAAAAGTGCGAACTTTAATTCTAATTATTTCAGGACCTCACACTTAAGAGTGTGATCACAATCCTCACACTTAAGAGTGTGAATAAGTTACTCAAAAACCTCACACTTTAAAGCATGATCAAAATCCACACATTTAAGAGTGTGAACAAGTCTCTAAAAAATCTCACACTTAAAAGTGTGAAGATTTGACAAATTTTTGTTACGCCTAATTTCCTCACAGATCATTCAACCGTGAACTTTACTATTTCATGCACTTTTAAGCGTGTATTAATGCCTTAATAAATCTGAACATCTTATCATACTGTTGTAATAAATGGTTGATCTTATCCTCTAGAGAAGACTCCAAAAATGGCATGAGCAAACAAAACTTTCAATCTAAATGATCAATAATTAAAGGGTATTTGTCCCGTTCAAATTAAAATACAATTGATTGATGTCTTACATTGCGAGAACCTTTCAATGTTATATTTATACTTAAAGAATCAAGCAGGTCCAAGAATTTACTTTGAAGTTTCATCAATGTTTATGAGTACGTATTACCAACAGTACTAGCTAGTGTTAAGTTTGTGTGCGTGTATGGTTCTCTTTATTAGCCCATGCAGAACCGGTCATTACTTCTTACAACGTTAACATCTTATAGTTTTCAATTTTAAAAAGAAAATTGGGTGATAAATTTATATTTCCTTTGTTTCCTTTGATAGTTTGATTTGTATGTTTGTAACTAGTTGGACAACTGGATAACAAGAAAGAATCAATAGATTGCAAATCTCTGTATATTGATGTTGTTTTGGGATGGACAAATTTGTAGGCCAAGTCGTCAGGTCCACTCATGCAGTTCTGTTTGGTATAATAAGTTACAAAAAACAAGGATTTTGTTCCAGCTTACAAAAACAAAGTAGGAATATACGATGGTTGTTTTCCAAAACAGCACATGGATAGAGGGAGTATATATTCATTCCGTCAAATTCTAAATGTGTTTTCCAAAATAAATATTTAACTTTGTGTCACCACCAAAAACTTTTTCTTTTAAAAGTAATATTATTATGTCAATTATTTGGACAATTCTAAAGTGAGTAAACTTTTAAAGTAGACAACGACTTAAAGCAAAAAAGAACAACATGATGATTTACACGTCAACTTGCATAGTTTTTTTTAAGCCATCATTTCGATAGTTAACCTGATCATCTTCATGCGGTAACTTTCCGATATTAGAATCGCATCAAAGTTTGAAATCTCGAAGATGCTTTAAAGGTGTTGCTCTCCCATGTCTTAGATGGGTATTGCGCCGCGGAGTCTCCCCCTCCCCCAGACGAAATGCCATATGCGGGATTCAACCCGATTTCGAGTTCTAAAAATCTACCCGGGTACGTTCTGAATTGTACGTTACAAAAATTTAATCTTGATTAACAGTTTAATACAATTGATATGCGAAAGCGTATAAAAAATATTTAATCACATTAAATAAACCCTTTAGCCAAAATCTATAATTTTCATAATAAAACATGCACAAAAATTAATTATACATAATTAATTGTTACTTACATCTGGTGCTCGGCAAGATCTTCAATCTTCTACTCGTTGCCAAAGTACGAGTGGACTTATCTTGATCTTCCTTCTTAATTTCGGCTACTACTCGGATACGTTAGGTATCCACCTTTGATTCATGGTTGAACGGTTGGTAGAAACCTAAGTGTATACTAATAGCCCTAGCACGAGTACGCGATCAAATCACGGACTAAAACCCTTGGAGGGTTGGACCGACTTTCGGTCGGCTCGGGGTTGGGGCCGGTCGACAAAAGAGAGGGGAGAAGAGAGGGAGAGATTGTTAGGGTATTAGCAAGCAAATAATGTATCCATAACCCTCTATTTACAGGTTTAGTAAACTTGTCCAACAAGTTGCTTTTTACACCTATAGTCCTTCTAGTTTAATCACTTATTAAACTAATCTCAAACTTATTAATTTACAATTAGAACCTCATAGTTTAACAATAATTAAACTAGATAATTTATTTACAAAATTAATTATAAATAAATTTTTTATTAAATAAATAATTACACTTATTATTTATATTAATAAATATTCTAATTGTGTTCGACCAACTAATTCATTTCAACTAAATGAATGATATCAAATATCCTTTTATAGTATAACACTACTTGTTCGGTTGTGCTCATCGGTGTGACCCTGCGGTGTTCATGTGAAACTGGATCTGACATTTAATTATGTTAATATTAAGCACATAATCTTTCAGACTCCTACTTGTGCGAAATATTAGCATCGGTAAAATATCATGTACCTAAGGCGGTCCCTACCAGGACACTTAGGTTAACCAGATCAATGAAGCAATCACTCCTCGTAGCTATACAGCCAAGCTGAAATAAAATTCAAATAGTGAGGGTGATATGTGCTAAAAAGTCATGTTTTCAGGCACATATATCCCGCACATTTGGCCTAATTCTTAGTGAAAACACTTGAATTAAACGTTTATTTACTTAATTTCACAAAGTTGGTCAAATTATAGACATTGCTGTAAAAAGTGCTAAAAACGTCCAAAAGGCACGCAAATCGAGGCAGATTATTCTAAACACTGATTCTTACAGACTTTTAACCATATTATGATACAAGTCCTTAAATAGTCTCATATGATGTATCAGGTTATTCCAAGACTGTAGAATCAAGAATCGTGCAGATCGGGTAAAAAACGAGGAAGATAGAGCTTTCTGAGCGCAAACCGAGGGCATTCCGCACACGCCAACTCTAGAGATATCCAAATTTGGCACTTTTGGCATCATTAGAAGTGTAACGGAATTACGAGACCGCAGGCGAAAGAATCAAGTCAAACGGACACAAAACGAAGAAGATACGGCATTCCGAAGCAACGAGAAAAGTCAGATAAATCACACGGCCTACCACCAGCCGTACACGGCCATGATAAGGCCGTACATGGCCACTTTTAGGCCTTACACGGCCACAAACAGGCCGTACATGGCCTGTTTTGGCCTCACACCCCCTCGTTCTTGCTTCGTGTGCTTGTACGTATGCTTGTGGGCTTGTACTCCTGGCTTCATGGCTTGCCTATAAATAGAGAGCTCTCCATCCTCATTCCACACACCATTCTTCAACAAGAATTCTCACTTTCTCTCTCACACACTTTTTCTCTTTCTAGTTTAGCTTTCTCTCTCTAGTACTACTCTTAGGAGTTAGAGGAGAAATAGATTAGGGTTTTAGTTCGTTAGTTCTTGGTTAATATTTAACCTAGACTAACGGATGGGCTACTTTTGTAATAGTGTAGGGAATATTTTGAGGGGCCTATTTGTAATATTGTCGAAGATATTGCGGAGGTTCCGTTCGTGTATTCTTCTAACATTATTCTGTCTACGCATAATCTACGGTTATTTCTTTCCTTTTCTATTATGATGATTGATATTATTATTATGATAGATTTAGGATTGTTTGCCATGCGTAGTGAGTAGTTCTCTTATGTGCTTGTTGTGATATAGTTAGCTTGTTAATATTTGGGGTGATGTTACTTTAAATACGCAATTGGGATAATATCGTTATGAAACAACGGAAGTAACGTTATACGGCTTTCATTTGTATAGCGCCGGAATCATCACGAATGTGTGTAGTACGGAACGTGGAAGCTTTGAAAGTCGTGGGCACAATCCGTTGTGGAATAATGTTCCCAATTGTTACAAAATGAAAACCGGTGTACTAATAACTTTGTATTTATGAATTTCTAAACCAAAATCGCCTTTCCTCCAATAAACGTGGTTAGAACCTGTATGACAAGGAGTCGCGAACCTTGATCAACCGGTAACTACCTATCTATGTTTTCAAATACAAACATGGTCTGAATTGTGTAGCTGTGGAAATACTGTCAACCCTTTCGTATAGTACACCGTGAATCAATCAGGGATTTATTGGGATATGTTTAAATAAGTGAGGGTTGGGTTTATGTCATAGATGGTCAAACTTTAATACAAACTGAGTAAACTAGTCCAGAGTGACCATAAAGTTTGTGACACCGGAAAGACCAGAAGTCGGCACAGTACTTCGTATAACATTTAAATACGTGGGAAAAGCTAAGGAACTGCCGCCGGTTGAAGACTGTGTCACATCCTGGTTGAACCACACAGCTCTGGACTAAACAAAGACCATTAATACAAAGTTAGCAGTCATCAAACCAAGTCTTAATCTTAAATGCCTTACCTAGCCTTAGTATCCCCGTGGTGTTAAGAACGGTCAGAACTTTTAGTGGGTCTGTTACTCTATCTCATGCGCCCAGGAATACCATTCCAAAAAGGGTCACTTTTCCACTAGATGGAAAGTGTTGAAGAGTTGAGCAGCCTCCTCTGATCAGAATCACCATAGCCTAACATTCCAGTGACATACTGTCTGAGAAATCAGGCAGTAGGGTGTTAGTGTTTACACTACGAATACTCAGGCAAAAGCAAGACACAAATCTTTAAAAGACGTTTTCATAAATAACCCCAGACATCACCCCATAACACAAGCTAACGAAGTCATAACAAGCACTATTCTCCATTACTGATTCCCTATCTAGCTTTTATTTACTGTTTTGTTTTTTTCCTGCTTTTTATTAGTTTAGTTTAAACGGACCTAAAACCAAATCAAAACTCATTTCAAAAACCCATCACTAATTTGAATAAGTTTGTCTGGACAACTCCGCTTCACAATACGATTGATCTTAAGAACGACCCTGAGTTATACTTACCTCTGTATGTAGAATTTAGGTCCCCAGCTTTTATAAATTTAAAACAACCACCGTTGCAGCTATTACGTAACGACCGTTTTAGCTGTAACAAGTTTTTGGCGCCGCTGCCGGGGAATGAATCGTAAGACCCAGAGGCGTCCTGACGAACCCTTTCTTTTTAGTGATACCTTTATTTTTCGTACTTTACTATTTACTTTCTTTGTTCCAGCCAAAAATAACTTCCCACAACACACAACGATATCAGACCAGATCGTCCGAATCTGAATCTCTCATTTTCGTACCTGATCCTGAGTCTATTATCCGTACTATCCGAAAACAAAAGCGCTTCCAACTTCCCGAAATGGCCGCTCGTGTCACTCTTGCTGACAACACCAAGCCATCCATTGAAGGACAAGGAGGACCAATCACCTATCCGGAGATAGAGGGAGCATCCTTCGAGCTGAAGCATCACATTGTACAACTCATCAAGGACAACTGTCAATTCCACGGACTACCACGCGAAGATCCGAACGCTCACATTGACAAGTTCATCCACATATCAAACTCCTACAAGCAGAATGGGGTCGAGCAGAACATAGTTCGCCTATACTTGTTCCCCTATTCTCTCGCTTTACATGCACTTTCTTGGTTTGAGGGACTTGAGACCGGCTCAATCACCTCATGGACGGATATGGGTAACAAATTCCTTGCCAGATACTTTCCTCCGTCCAAACAAACCAAACTCAAGAATGACATCGCGCACTTTGAACAAGCTCACGATGAATCAATCTACTCGGCATGGGAGCGATTCAAAAGTTTGATAAGGAAATGTCCAAATCACCAGATGACGAAAACCGACAAGTTATGCACCTTCTACAATGGTCTCGATCCAAATCACCGCATTACTCTTGACGCAGCTGCTCAAGGTAACTTTATGAAAATGACCGATGATGAAGCATGGAGCTTGATCGAAGACATGACGATGCATCACCACGACTGGAAAGCTGATGGACAATCCTCATAAACACCTCTCTCCGCTCATAACTCCATCCAAGCTGAAGCTATCAAATCTCTGACGGAACAGATCGAAACCCTAACGAAGCAGATTGGAGAGCTAAAGAAGCAGCCGCAGCGAGTTCATCAAGTTCAGGCTTGCCATAACTGTACCAACCATCCTACTGAAGAATATGAGGTTGAGTATGAAGACCCGACTGACGGTTCTGTCTATTATGCCCAGTTTCCATCTAGACCTCCAAATCCACCTGGCTTCGCTAGAACATCTCCACCCAGAAACCGAGGAACCCAGTATCCTCCACGGAACAATCAGCAACCGTATCCACAGAGATTTCAGCCACGCTATCCGACATATCCACAACAACCACAACTTCCTTACAACCAACCTCTGTCACTGACTGCACCCGAAGATGTCCAGCCTACTGAGCCTGCAAAGACTACCGTACCCATCACCAGTGCTGATGACAATCTTAACAAATTCATCCAGGGACAGACTACTTTCAACCAGAAGACTACAGCCAGACAAGACCAGACGGACCTGTTCCTCAGAAATCAACTCTCGGTCCTAAAAAGCCTTGAGAATCAAATTGGTCAGTTAGCCCAACGTCTCGATACCCGACCACAAGGATCTCTACCCAGTAACACCGTTCAGAATCCTCACGTCGAAGAAGCAAAAACCCTGAGCTCACCTCCTACTAATTCCACTCCAGTAAAGGAACATACTCCTGTCCCGCCGACAGTTGAGACCAGATCCGTACCCACTCCGACTAGAGAGGTGCGATTTCCTTTCCCGAACCGTCTATGCAAAAAGTACAATGCCAAGTCATTCAAACTTGACGGAAAATTCATGGACACCGTGTCTAGAATCCCTTCCGGCACTAAGTATATCCGACGAATACTGGCTACTAAAGACAAGGTTCCTGAAACCCCCAAAATCTTTCTAAATGCTGAATGCTCAGCAGTCATCCAGAATACCCTACCGGAAAAACTAGGAGACACAGGTCGATTCACCTTGCCCTGTTCTATCTATCACTCAGGCATGATTCGCTCCTTGGCCGATCTTGGAGCTAGCATCAATCTCATGCCCTATTCACTTTACACCAGACTAGAAATAGGACCTCTCCAGCCCACTAAGATGAGTGTCCAGCTTGCCGACCAATCCATTCGATATCCAAAGGGCATAGCTGAAAACGTCATGGTTAAAGTTGATAAGTTTTGGTTTCCCACCGACTTCGTAGTGATGGATATTCAGGAAGACATCAATATCCCTATTATCCTAGGTAGGCCATTCATGAATACTGCACGTGCTGTTATTGATGTTTATTCTCAGGTCATAAGTCTGCGAGCACATGGACAAACTGTATCTTTCAAGATTGATCAAGATGAGTGCTCACTAGCAGAACAGGCAGAGATTTACGCAATATCAATGGGCAAAGTTACTTCAGATGATGACACTTCTGACTCGGATCCAGAACCATACAGACCAGATGATCACACCTGTCTCATCTCGGCAACAGATGAGTCAGAACCAGAAGAAGAAGAGATGGAGGAATCAGAACCCGAGGAGGAAGAGGTAGAAGAGGAGGAAATGGATGAATCAGAGGAAGAAACAGCACCAGAATCAGAACCAGAGGAAATGGAAGAATCAGAGGAAGAACGGGAAGAAGATTCAGAGCCC
Source organism: Helichrysum umbraculigerum (assembly GCA_949592205.1). Taxonomy (NCBI): domain Eukaryota; kingdom Viridiplantae; phylum Streptophyta; class Magnoliopsida; order Asterales; family Asteraceae; genus Helichrysum; species Helichrysum umbraculigerum. The sequence continues at coordinate 4,416,155 of CATIUR010000011.1, forward strand.
GAAGAAGAGGAGGATGTATACCAGTCTACACCACCGCATCAGCACTTACCAGAATCACACTTTCCGACAGCTGAGATTATGAAGATTGAAGATTCTATCTCTCTATCAGATGTTGATTATGATGCAGGATTTGGTATTACTATGGAGAAACTCATGGCATCCGTCATGGATCCTTCCCAGCCTCTTGTTTCACCACGACTCAACGCTCTGCTGAACATTGAGAAGACCATTACTTTTTCAAAGCAACATCCAGAGCTTAGAGACAAACTCCTAAAGAAAATACTGGCATACAAAGAATTCATGCTACCGGATCTTTATTCAGACTTACCTTCCCGAAGGATTCAAGCCTTCGATGCTTATGCACCTCGAACTCTGTTCGAATGGGGAGATACTTCTGAATCTAGCCATGATTCTGAGGAAAGAGACATAGAGGTGGATTCTTCTCAGCCGATATCTCAGATCACCAGTGATATCCAGTTACCTTCTGATATTGTTGAGTTCCCAGACTCTCAAGATATGGATACTCCATCAGCAGAGGATGATCAGGATAACACTGTATACATCGATATACCGATCGATATCCGCTCTATCCGACTTCTGAAACCTCCAGCTATCCCCATGGTTTCTAATCACGAAGAAATGATTAGTGCTATCGAGGCATTCAAGAATGACCTCCCGTCAATGATGAGCATCATCATGAGTTCTACCAATGAGTACACACCACGCCAAAGGGACCTGATAGAAGAAATCAAGGCCGAATATGACGTTTTTCAAGCCAGCAGCAGCCGAGACCCACTGTTATTTCAAAACCGCCTGCATGCCTTCGCCGAAGATCTCACCACTCAGCTCCTACACCAAACTGCCGAACCTACATTTGTGGAGTTAGAGTTCTTCGAGGACCAGAGGGCCATGTATCGAAAGATACATAATGTGCTGATCAGATCTGCGTTCCCATATTCTGCACAGCAACACGAATACTTAAACTCATACCGCAGGAATATGTACCACGCTACTGGGAAGCCTGATGCAGATGCTGATATCCGGCTAATGAATGATCTTCGAAGATTGATAAATCTAATGGCTGAGAACGATCATATAGACAACACTTCTTCCAATAGGTTCTATATTGATTGTACCATTGAGTACCATGCTTACAAGATCATCCATGATCTCGAGTTTGAGATTTTTGACGAAAGTACGCGTACCATTCCTTCTTCCATACCCGAAGGCTCAATGGTTAACATCGCGACCTTCCTCTCAGACCGAATCAAGGAGATCTTCTGTGAAGTCCATCCGGATGAGTATCGCCAGATCTTTCACTACGGATTACGAGAGGTGTACGATATTGTCAACAACATCTTTCGTGACTCTACCCTCTCATTCTCCGTCCATCAGGCCAATCTCATCCAGCACATTCACGAGTCTATCATAGAAATCAGAGGAAACTCCAGCCGAGCTGATCATGAAAACATCCATCAGATGTTCCTCAGATTTATAGACTCGTTGAAGCAAGACCATCCAGAACGTGAGCTGATGGAAGCTAGTGAAGCAGGATTCTTTGTGATTGATCCCCATGGAGTTATCTCCACAACCATAAAAGATATCACTTTGGATCTCCTGCATATGCAGAAAGTCACTGAAGACCACCTTGACAGCTTCCATGGCTTTGCATCACACACTCCGAACATCATCAGGGTCATCGCTCACAAGTTTCTGCGAATCTACCCACGCAACACTTGGACGCCACGCACTTCCGGCCCAAGTGGTTCCAGTTCTCATTAATCTGAAGGAAGGAAAAGTCAAGCTCTCGACTTTAACAGCAGCGCTTCTCGAGAGGAACCCGTGCAATAAAAAGAAAAGATTGAGTGTCAATAAGTGAAGCAGAATCTCCGACTATCCTTCACACTTGGTTATGCCTAAAAATATTTTCAAAATCATTTCTCAAAACAACTCATTTTGCAAAACACTCGTCTCAGCAGGAAGTAAAAATAAATAATTCACTGTTTCGAGCATTTGAGGTACTTGCATACTACTTATATGCATTATGCTCGAACTCGTTTAAAAACAATGTTTTATAAATGATTTGTCATAGAAAACATCCCTTCAAAATCTGAGACGGTGATTTCACTACCATTTGCAAAATATATGAGTTTGTTAAAAGGCATATCCAACGTGTTCACACCTACGAGATCATTTCACAAAGAGTAGAGTATGAATAATTGAAGTTTTGAAGTGTGCAAGAAAACCCTAGCAAGAGTCTCGAGGATAAAACCAGAAGAAAATGCAGAAATGGATCCTGGCAGCATCTTATTTCAGCTATTTTCTTATCATACGCATCCGAGCATCTCTCTATTTGGGGAGTTTCCTTATCCTTTCTTCACTTTTCAATAAATAAATAATCTGTTTTGTCTAGTGTGTTATTTATGCCGTATCCTAAACTTATCACTAAGTGTGGGATTCCAGCCCAAAAACAACACTTGAGAAACATTTTCTATATGTTCAAACTCTAAGTGTGGGATTTTACTTGTAAAATCCCTACTCAAGAGAACATTAGGGACAATGTTCCTCTAAGTGTGGGATAGCAGGTATAGATACCTTGGATTGATTTTACGCCTTTTTGTCCAAATAGTAAACTCAGAAAATGTTCCTCAAATTTCAAATTTTTTTCAAAAATAATAAAAAGTATGAGTTTTTAACTCTGCTATTTAGAATTCTATACGTTCTAAAGAGGAATCATTCCCGTATATGAGTACGCTATTTTGGAAACTAAGGAAAATAAGGTAGGAATCTCTCAAACAAAAATGATAATCTAAGAGGGGCATCGCATGACTAGGCACATATAACCAAAAACTTGCGGTGAGTATCTTGAGCCCTATAGCATTCATTTTTAATGCTTCACTTTTCGTTTGTTGTGTGTGCCGATGTATGCATCTCTGAATTAGAACTTGCTCCTGACATAGGTTTCGAGACCATATTAGTGAGTACCGTACGCGGTATAGGTGCAATTAAATGATCTTGACATTCCCTAGGATTTAACCCCCTTTTCTCATATCTTTTCAAGCCCAAAACCCTTCCGATGCTCATTTTTAGCATCGATGATCCGCTTAGTAAACCCTGTTGAGCCTAAACCTTTTCGTTTCATAAAACCTTAATTTTAAACCCACTTTCCCAAAATTCCCAAAAGCTTACCGCAGAATTTCTAAGGTTATGGAAAACGCCTTTTAGAATATCCTTTTCGCTTGATTCAACATTCTACTTTCTCAAATCACTTCTCTCACAAAAGTCATCAAAGTTATATATGAAGGAGAGAGAAACATGGTGTGAAAAATTGACACCAGAAGACTGTCACGAATGAAGAAGTTAAGTTAGAAAGGATTTCTAAGGGAGCCAAAAAAAAAGAGAAAAAGAAAAGAAAAAGAAAAAAATAAAAGAATAATCCCTTGGAAATTCTGTGGCAGAGAAATTCTCAAGAAGAAAAAGAAGAAAAATAGTTAGTCTAAAAATAAAGCTAAGTGCTTTCAGTAGTATCAATCTCCAGAAAAATCTGATAGAAGCAACATAGCTATCTAGTTCCGTTTCCGTATTTTCGCTATTCTAAATAAAGTTTTTCATGATCTTTAGAATTCTAAGGTACAGTTAAACCCTTACACCCAAAACAAACCAATATCCATACCCTTTCACCCCCACCAAACATTACAACCCTCATGAATGTCTTGGGATAATTAGCACCGTCCTCACTTAAGTGGTGGAGATCCGATTCTCGATCAAGCCTATGACGATGAGTGCTACATGACTGGCTTTTGAGCGATTTCATTTGTTCTAGAATGTTAGGAAACCCGATACACTTTGAGTGAATTGAGTGACCACCTTGTGAGGAATCGCCCGGTCATGTATACTCCAAGATCGCGAGAGTTGGAAGTATGCCTAAGAAAGTCATTCCTTGTTTCTGGGACGATTATCTTATTTCTCCTTATTTCCTATTATGGTTTACTGATATGCGGGGTGATTGCTTTTAAGAATTTTTAGAATTCGCCAAATCTGTTTAAAACCGTTTTCATAAAACTGAGTTTTGCTTGAGGACAAGCAATGTCTAAGTGTGGGATATTTGATATGTGCTAAAAAGTCATGTTTTCAGGCACATATATCCCGCACATTTGGCCTAATTCTTAGTGAAAACACTTGAATTAAACGTTTATTTACTTAATTTCACAAAGTTGGTCAAATTATAGACATTGCTGTAAAAAGTGCTAAAAACGTCCAAAAGGCACGCAAATCGAGGCAGATTATTCTAAACACTGCTTCTTACAGACTGTAACACCCGCCAAATTAGGACTAGTGATTTAGTGCCTAATCATATGTTAATACATGTAATTAGTTCCTTGTTAGGCTAATTAATGTATCGAATTATATATATTGTTGAATATATACGAAAATGCGATTTGATTAAATCGTACGCAATTTAAATCGGATGTATTTCGATTCAATTTAATACGGACGTTGGTGATCAACTTTATTAAATAACGCTTTTATGTCAAAAATATTATTTTGATAATATTTCGTATTCATTCGTATCGTACAAACCAAACTTACACGATTTAAAACATTAAACCGCGCAAACTAAATAAACAAACTTATATTTCATAACTACAATATAAATTAAATTGTATTTTGAACTTATAATTAAAATGTAAATAATTATTTAACGATTAAATGACGGAGCAAACGAACACCACACGGGACGCGGGGCGAAAAACTGGAAAAGTGGGGATAAACCCCCACCTCCCATCTTTTTCTTCATTTCATCTTTCCTTCTATCTCTCTCTCTTCTTTTTCTCTCTAAAAAGAAACAAACCACCAAACTCATAAAACCGCAAAATACTACCACGAAACGCGACCGGATCACAAATATTTTTAGAGATTCACGACCACCTCGCGACGATCTACAACGCTACCTTTCCGGATTTTCATTTCGGCAAATTGTAAGTTTCCGACAAAATCCCGAAATCACTCGATTCTTAGTATTTTTCGTTTGTGGTTGTTTATATAACATGTATATGTCCCTTACTAAGCATATAACACGATTTCATAGCTTAAAAACGAGTTTAAGACGGATTTTTGGTCGGAATTAACGTTGACAGCCGGATTTCTGGGCTGGTGTTCATCCATGCGACACAAGCATTGTGTCGCATGTTGTGTCGTATTTTGGCTTTAGTGTCGCATAAAATCCCTTGTGTCGTACCTTATGTCGTACCAAAGATTTAGTGTCGCAATTCTTGCGACACAACCACTATGTCGCATAACCCATACGACACAATCACTATGTCGCTGTTGAATCAGCATCTCGCATCTATGCGACACAACCCTTGTGTCGTATAGACATTGTGTCGCATTTTCTATGCGACACAACCCTTGTGTCGCATAACATCTTTAGTGTCGCATATTGTGTCGCAAAACACCGAAAACTCAGAGCAATATAGTAGAAATAAAAATTTTCCAAGCTGACCTGGCAGCTCGACCCCAGCCAGGGGCTCTGCCCCTTGGACCCCGCCAGGGGCTGCCGCCCCTTGGACCCCGCTACCAGGGGCGCTGCCCCCGGACCCCCGTACTTAGATTCCGTAACGGCTTCTAAAACACAATCGAAACACATTTTTCAAAGTAAAACGCCACGAAATCACAATAATAATAGTTGAGATTATTATTACAAATCCATCACCAACGGGCCGTACATGTTTTCAAACACTTAACAAATCAACCAAATCGTAGTAATTTGGACATATATATAGTTGTGTAACAACTACAAGGGTGATCTTTTGAGATACCCAATCATGATTATAACCATCGCGTGTCGTGGACACCCTCAGGTTACAAGTCGTTGGACTTCATTATTCGCTAATCAACTTACGTTTGTTTAAACGCTCTCAGACTCAGGTGAGTCTCATAGCCCCTCTTTTTACTGTTTTACTCAGGGGTGTGATATACTGCTCAACTTTTAACATGTGAACGCAAGTACCAACTTTTCATATACTACATGAGTTTTTCGAAACTAATCATTTTAAAGTCCTCCGTCAGCATAGTTGTTAATACGTTGTAGCGTGAATATTAGTATATGGTACCATATAGGATTGACCCTCCTCGTCCGGGTTAGCAAGCACTAACCGAGTAAACGGACGTACTAATATTTGGGAAGACGAATGTTGATTAGGCATTCGTGGAGGCACCTCGCCCGGAATTCTCTATAGGGGACCCGGCCCTCGAGTTAAGCTCAACTATGTGCTCATGGCTGTATACACGATGATTATCATTTAATTGCTGGATGCAATTATTTATTTAATTGCTGGATGCAATTCATTATTTAATTGCTGGATGCAATTCATTATTTAAATCTTGCGGTTCATACGATATTACTTGATTTCAAACCTGTGAGCTCACCAGCTTTATAGCTGACCTTTTAGCATATATCGCAGGTACCCAGCAGTAGGATGTTTCTGCTTCAGGATTTAGCTCGAGTCAGCATACAGATGTAACACCTGCATAATTAGGATAATTGATTATGCTTAATTGTTTATAACTAGTTGTAATTAGTATGTAATAGGACTAATTACAGGCTCTATTTGTATATATATAAGTTGATTTATATATATATGTGTGTATTTACGCGATTTGGATAAATCGTACGAATTAACCGGACGGAGTCCGACACAATTATTTTGACGTTGGTGACAGAAACTTACCTAAATAATGAGAACGTATTTTATTATATAAAATACACAGCGAACAAACATTATTTATAATATCGCGACGACATTTTAAATAATTTAACGAATACGAATTAAACGCGAGTAAGAATTTTAATACTTCGAAAAATGTTTTTATAATTAATTTCAAGGTATTTCATTTAAAATATTCCCGTCACCCTTTAAAAATATAACTGCTTGATATAACGTTTAAACGACGGAGGAAACGAACACCGCACGGAGCGCGGAGGCGCGGACTGAAAATGGGAGGCTTAACCTCCCACTTCCTTTTCTCTTTCTTTTCACTTTCTCATTTCTTTCTTTTTCTTTCTCTCATTCTCTCTCAACTAACAAAACCACCACCATATTACAAAATCACAAAATAACATCACGAAACGACGCCGAATCATACCACTCCTTTGGAATAAAAGAACCACGGCATCCCGATCTACCTTTCCATCTTTTCGGATTTTCGATCCGACATTTTGTAAGTTTCCGACAAAACCCGAAACTCTCCGTTTTTACTCATTTTTACGTTTTTATGGTTTATATTTGCCCAACATGTACAAAAATGGGTTGGGTAAAAGATTTGGACCAAACGGAAGTTTTTCGACCGATTTTCCGGCCACCATTGTCCGATCAGACCGCTACGTCGCAGAGACGACGGGCTACCTGCGACGTAGGCCACTACGTCGCAATACCCCTCGCAACGTCGCATATAGCGACGTCAGCCCTAACGTCGCATTAAGTGGCCAACGTCGCACTTAGCGACATCGACCCCTACGTCGCACAAATACTCAACGTCGCATATAGCGACGCCAGCCTTTACGTCGCATTAAATTGCGAAATCGCACATAGCGACGTCATGCTCAACGTCGCAGTCCGGATCTGCGACGTAGCACCCAACGTAGCACCCAACGTCGCACCCTACGTCGCATGCTACGTCGCATGCTACGTCGCACAAACCAGAACCTTGAAAAGTCAGATTTTACTAAGTGTCGAACTTACACAACTTCAAATACTTATGTCATACGACTGAACAAACGTCATAGAACATACTTTCTATTACAATCACACTAAATTGCGTTATATATGATAACACTTTGAATCATTTTTACAAACCGTCACCAACGGGCCATATTTGTTTTCAAACTACAAACGGATTACTAAACAAACACTTGGATATAATGAGTTGTGTAAACAACTAGCCTAGATGGTCTTGCGAGACATCTACTTACTTAACTTTATATGTTTAGGCATTTGAAGGTTACGGGTTCGGAGAACCTACGGTTGATATTATTTACTCGTTTATTGATATAAACGTACTTGCAAAGACTCAGGTGAGTCTTACAGCCCCACTTTTTACTGTTTTACATACGGGGTGAGAAACTTGCAACTGCTTTTATTTGAACACAAGTACTAAACTGTTTACTATACCAAACGGAATTGCATGAGTTTACTTACAAACAGAAGTCTCTCCATCATATATCGTTAGTTATGGACTTAAGCGCGAACAGTAGTTAATGGATCCATTAGGGAAATGACCCTCCCCACCCGGGGCAGTAGCGCTGCCACGTACCGATTTACACGTATAAACGGGTGACAACTTATTCGTTTCGGATGCTTGCTCACTTACGAGCAAGTCACGGGAGCAAACATATTATTTACGGGTTAAGCTTCGATTATGAGCCTCATGGCAACGGTATAAACTTATTTATTTACATTTGCTGGATTGCAAATACTGATTTTACGATTGCTGGATTGCAATGGCTGATTTTACGCCTACGGGCACTACTAATGAAATCTCGTGTTCAAAGCCGATATTAATTACAAACCTGTGAGATTCACCAACCTTTTGGTTGACACTTTTTAGCATGTTTTCTCAGGTACCCGGATGGAGTAGGATTACTCCAGGATTTTAGCTAGAGTCGCATGATTTCAACACAACTGCATTAACGGAGATTCTTAGCATTATCTTTTGTATATTTTGATTATGTAATAGAATCTCCCGCTATACGCGTGGACTCTAGGGGAAACTACATTTTGTATACGAAAACACTAAGTTTTCAAACATTATATCTATGGAATGTAACTAATTTACAAAACGTCTCATTTAGAGGTCGTTTGCTTTATCTTTGTGCTGTGATATTTAATTAGTAACACCCCAAACTATGCTTCCGCAAAACAGTGAATTTCGAGGGTGTTACAGATTGGTATCAGAGCCTAAGGTTATAGTGAACTAGGTTGCATTAGTGGGCCTAGACTATGACCATTAGGCAGTATTTCCTTATTAGGCATGATTGGTTCAGGAATTTCATCATACGACTTTAATTTAACATAGCTTGATCAACTATGTACAATTAAGGGAAGATGATGTGAGGTCTGAAATGGCTATGTCGAACAGGAATGCGTTAGTTGACTCTGACCACGAGGGAACCGAGACTCTTACTTGTTATGTGCTAGACATACACTAGGCTATTATATATTGAATATATATATGAATAGGCCACGCACGTAAACACACTCGCTATAGAGATAGCCGACGTTTCTCTGGTGACACTTACGAATTCCTCTCAGCGGTTTGCACCGACCATAACAGACTTGGTTTCCGTCACACCACCTTGTGGCGCACTCTAATGATTTTATGAAAATCACATCTAACACCCGGAAGCAACGTACTTCCAAGGACTAAAATCCTCTCTCTGTCATTTCTATAGAACTCAAAGCCACGAACTCCCAAATGGATGACTACATGTCTGATAGTGACCAAGTCCACGGGGAACAAATCCAGTACACGTATCTCGATGAGAACATCGTACCAGAAGAAGAAATCATGCTGGAGGGAAACGAAAATCAGAATTTCGGAATGACTGGCATCGACATAGAAGAATATGAAAGAGTGCGAGATCAGGCCGTGGGACTTGACGGCCGAAATTGGGCACTTAAGCGTAAGTGCATAGACTATGAACAAAGATTGAGAATCTCAAACCGATCTGTTCCTACACGAATCAAAGATAAGATCCGTTACTGGAAGAAAGTGGCCACCAACCTAACCCGTAGGACCAAAACATGGATCAAACGTTTGGGCAAGAAATCAACGGAGGAGACTAGGTACCGCTCCACGACTCAAAGATACAGGGACATGCTCGAGGCACGCTACCACCCACACGACCTGAACCTGGAGTCGGAAGACGAATCCGAAAGCCAGGAACCTTAACTAAGAATGAACCAACCGACTAGCAGAAACTGTGGACCGCCTTGGCACGCTATGGAACAAATTAATCTACATTAAGATTAGTGTAGTTTTCGTCTTGTAATCTATCGCGTAATCTAGGGACTATCTAGCACTACTCTATAAACTAGTCGGATGTAACCATTCCCGACACCTTTTGTAATATCTCTGTAAGATGTAACTTTTAAACTCACTTTATCTATCAGATATCCTTTGTTATCTCAACTCACATTAATTGTCATTTTCCATGTTGATGTTATGTATTACTGCTTTTATACATGTACATCTGTGACAATTACCAGCTCATACAAAATCTCATGTATCTTCATTTCTTTTATTGAAGAATCATGCCGCCAAAGACACGACCATACACCGATGCCCAGATTACCTCCCTTATAACCCAGGCTATTACTGAAGCCTTGGCTCGGAATACTCCACCAAATTCCTCGAGGAACAGCGATGCCGCTGAAACCACTACTGCTAAACCCTGTTCATACAAAGACTTTCAGAACTGCAAACCTCTAAACTTTGCAGGTACCGAGGGAGCTATCGGTCTAGTACGCTGGATCGAGAAAGTTGAGTCTGTATTTCTTATCTGCAACTGTGCGGAGGGAGATAAGGTTAAGTTCTCCGTTAGTACTTTTACTGACACCGCACTCACCTGGTGGAACACTTATGCCCAGACTGTGAGTGTTGCTACTGCTTACCAACTCCCGTGGGAGGAGTTGAAGAAGATGTTGAGGGGCGAGTATTGCCCCAGGGATGAATTGAAACAACTAGAAGTGGAATTTTGGAACCATAAGATGCAAGGTAATGATATCACCGGCTACACCAACCGTTTCCACCAACTGGCACTTCTGTGCCCAACCATGGTCGATCCTGAGTACAAGAGGATCGAGAAATTCGTTGATGGTCTTCCTGAGAGACTCCAAGACCTGGTTACTTCTTCCAAACCGGGTACTATTCAGAGCGCCATCCGTATGGCCCATGAGTTAACGGCAAATTCTGTCCGCCGCGGCACAACTTCAACCCCATCTGCAAACAACAAACGCAAGTGGGAAGGAAACCCCAACTCATCCAACCAAACCTTCAACAAAAAGCCTGAGTACATTAAGGCTTATACACCTGGAACTTCAGAGAAGAAAGGGTACAGCGGGAGCAGACCCTACTGTCCCAAATGCAACCGCCACCACGACGGTTCTTGCCCTTGCTCCAACTGCAAACGGTTCGGGCATCTAGCCAAGGATTGCCGAATCAACATTACTACCCCCAACACTAATGCACCAAAGGCCTGCTTTGGGTGCGGAAATACAGGGCATTTCAAGAAAGATTGCCCAAAACTGAAAAGCAACAACAACCATGCTCGCGGCAGATCATTCGTTATCAAGGCTGGGGAAGCCAGACAAGACCCGAACGTCGTGACGGGTACGTTCCTTCTCAACGACCTTACTGCTTCTGTGTTATTTGATACCGGTGCCGATAGAAGCTTCATATCTGAGAAATTTAGCCCTTTACTTGATATTACTCCCACTGCCTTAGATGCTAAATACATTGTAGAATTAGCTAACGGCAAACTGATTGAGACTGATAGCATCATACACAACTGTACACTTAACCTCACGAACGAAACGTTTTCCATTGATTTAATCCCTGTCGAGATCGGCAGCTTCGATATTATTGTCGGTATGGATTGGTTATCCAAGCACCGAGCTGAAATCATCTGTCATGACAAACTCGTTCGTATACCTCTTGTCTCCGGTGGAACCTTAGTCCTACAAGGGGAGACCGGCAGACGGAATCTAAATATCGTATCTTGTCTGAAGACTAGAAAATATCTACGAAAAGGGTATCAAGCCATCCTCGCACATGTAACGGAGAAGAAGTCGGAGGAGAAGCGACTTGAGGATGTTCCGATCGTGCGGGATTTCCCAGAAGTCTTTCCTGAAGACTTGCCCGGACTGCCGCCACCTAGACAAGTTGAATTTCAAATCGAACTTGTGCCCGGAGCTGCACCCGTGGCACGAGCCTCTTACCGTTTAGCACCATCCGAAATGCAGGAGTTGTCTAACCAACTACAGGAAATCCTGGACAGAGGATTCATTCGACCAAGTTCCTCACCTTGGGGAGCTCTGGTCTTATTCGTGAAAAAGAAAGATGGATCTTTCCGCATGTGTATTGACTACCGAGAGCTGAATAAGCTAACCATAAAAAATCGGTACCCTCTTCCTAGAATCGATGACCTGTTCGACCAACTCCAGGGATCGAGTGTTTACTCAAAGATTGATCTACGGTCGGGTTATCATCAACTCCGAGTCCGTGACAATGATATCCCAAAGACAGCTTTCCGAACTCGTTATGGGCATTATGAATTCCAAGTGATGCCATTCGGATTGACCAACGCTCCGGCCGTATTCATGGACCTTATGAATCGGGTGTGCAAACCATATCTTGACAAATTCGTCATTGTGTTCATCGATGATATCCTGATTTACTCTCGCAACGAACAGGAACATGCTCAACATCTGAAAACCATTCTAGGACTTCTGAAACACGAAGAGTTATATGCCAAATTCTCTAAGTGTGAGTTCTGGATTCGAACCGTTCAATTCCTCGGGCACGTGATTGACAGCCAAGGAATTCATGTTGATCCCGCCAAGATTGAAGCAATCAAGGGCTGGGAGTCACCGACCACTCCAACCGAAGTGAGACAATTCTTAGGTCTTGCTGGTTATTACCGCCGATTCATCGAAAACTTTTCAAGAATAGTTGTTCCCCTAACCACACTAACTCAGAAGGATAAGAAGTTCGATTGGACGGATAAACAGGAGTCAGCCTTCCAGCTATTGAAAAACAAACTTTGCAGTGCACCAATCTTGTCCTTACCCGAGGGCACCGACGATTTTGTAGTTTACTGCGACGCCTCACACCAAGGACTTGGTTGTGTGTTGATGCAACGGGAAAAAGTCATTGCCTATGCCTCACGACAACTGAAAATCCACGAGAAAAACTATACGACCCACGACCTCGAGTTAGGTGCTGTGGTCTTCGCATTGAAAATCTGGAGACATTATCTCTACGGTACGAAAAGCACTATCTTTACCGATCACAAAAGTCTCCAACACATATTCGATCAGAAAGATCTAAACATGAGACAACGTCGCTGGGTTGAGTTACTTAGTGACTACGACTGCGAGATCAAATATCATCCGGGCAAGGCTAACGTAGTTGCTGACGCCTTAAGCCGAAAAGAACGAGTGAAACCCCTTCGAGTCCGAGCACTTTCTATGACAATTCGTAACGAGCTTCCTGCTCAAATCCTTACCGCTCAACTTGAAGCACTCAACGATGAAAACTTGAAAAATGAAGCCTTGCGAGGCTTGGATAAACAATTCGAAATCAAACCCGATGGAACTCGATACTTCTCTAACCGGGTGTGGTTACCCAAATTCGGAAACTTGCGAGATTTGGTGATGGCTGAAGCTCACAAATCTCGATACTCTATACATCCCGGATCTGACAAGATGTATCATGACGTCAAAGGGTTGTATTGGTGGCCTAACATGAAAGCTGACATCGCCTTGTACGTCAGTAAATGCCTAACCTGTTCCAAAGTAAAGACCGAACATCAAAGACCCTCTGGGTTGCTTCAACAACCTGAAATTCCTCAATGGAAATGGGAACAGATTTCCATGGACTTCATTACCAAACTACCAAAAACTTCGAATGGTTGCGATACCATTTGGGTGATCGTGGACCGTCTCACGAAATCTGCTCATTTTCTGGCCATCAAGGAAACCGACAAGATGGAGCGTCTGACTCGCATCTACGTCAAAGAAATCATCTCGCGACACGGGGTACCTATCTCGATCATCTCAGATAGGGACAGCCGTTTTACTTCTAACTTTTGGCAATCACTGCAGAAATCTCTTGGTACTCGTCTGGATATGAGTACTGCTTATCACCCGCAAACCGATGGCCAAAGCGAACGAACTATTCAAACACTGGAGGATATGCTACGAGCCTGCGTAGTTGACTTCGGTACTTCTTGGGAAAATCACTTACCGTTGTGCGAGTTCTCGTACAACAACAGTTATCATACCAGCATAAAGGCTGCACCCTTCGAGGCACTTTACGGACGTAAGTGCCGATCACCTATCTGTTGGACTGAGTTAGGAGATTCCCAACTCACGGGTCCAGATATCATTCAAGAAACTACTGAGAAAATCATTGGTATTCAAAACCGGCTGAAAGCCGCACGTGATCGTCAGAAAAGCTATGCTGACGTGAGACGCAAACACCTTGAGTTCCAGGTAGGGGACAAGGTACTCCTCAAAGTGGCACCGTGGAAGGGTGTCATTCGATTCGGAAAACGAGGCAAACTAAATCCTAGATACATCGGACCATTCGAAATCCTGGAAAGGATTGGTCCAGTGGCATACCGCCTGCAACTTCCTGCTGAACTCAGCAGCGTACACAACACATTCCACATTTCTAACTTGAAGAAATGTCTGTCTGACGAGACACTGATTATACCGCTCGACGAAATTCAAATCGATGATAAACTTCATTTTGTCGAGGAACCTATGGAAATCATGGACCGTGAGGTCAAGCAATTGAAACAGAGTCGTATTCCCATCGTAAAAGTCAGGTGGAATTCTAGGCGCGGCCCTGAGTTCACCTGGGAACGGAAAGACCAAATGCGACAGAAATATCCACATCTCTTCCCAGATAACGCACCGTCCGTGCACTCAGGCTAATTTCGGGACGAAATTTCTTTAACAAGGGGAGAATGTAACACCTGCATAATTAGGATAATTGATTATGCTTAATTGTTTATAACTAGTTGTAATTAGTATGTAATAGGACTAATTACAGGCTCTATTTGTATATATATAAGTTGATTTATATATATATGTGTGTATTTACGCGATTTGGATAAATCGTACGAATTAACCGGACGGAGTCCGACACAATTATTTTGACGTTGGTGACAGAAACTTACCTAAATAATGAGAACGTATTTTATTATATAAAATACACAGCGAACAAACATTATTTATAATATCGCGACGACATTTTAAATAATTTAACGAATACGAATTAAACGCGAGTAAGAATTTTAATACTTCGAAAAATGTTTTTATAATTAATTTCAAGGTATTTCATTTAAAATATTCCCGTCACCCTTTAAAAATATAACTGCTTGATATAACGTTTAAACGACGGAGGAAACGAACACCGCACGGAGCGCGGAGGCGCGGACTGAAAATGGGAGGCTTAACCTCCCACTTCCTTTTCTCTTTCTTTTCACTTTCTCATTTCTTTCTTTTTCTTTCTCTCATTTCTCTCTCAACTAACAAAACCACCACCATATTACAAAATCACAAAATAACATCACGAAACGACGCCGAATCATACCACTCCTTTGGAATAAAAGAACCACGGCATCCCGATCTACCTTTCCATCTTTTCGGATTTTCGATCCGACATTTTGTAAGTTTCCGACAAAACCCGAAACTCTCCGTTTTTACTCATTTTTACGTTTTTATGGTTTATATTTGCCCAACATGTACAAAAATGGGTTGGGTAAAAGATTTGGACCAAACGGAAGTTTTTCGACCGATTTTCCGGCCACCATTGTCCGATCAGACCGCTACGTCGCAGAGACGACGGGCTACCTGCGACGTAGGCCACTACGTCGCAATACCCCTCGCAACGTCGCATATAGCGACGTCAGCCCTAACGTCGCATTAAGTGGCCAACGTCGCACTTAGCGACATCGACCCCTACGTCGCACAAATACTCAACGTCGCATATAGCGACGCCAGCCTTTACGTCGCATTAAATTGCGAAATCGCACATAGCGACGTCATGCTCAACGTCGCAGTCCGGATCTGCGACGTAGCACCCAACGTAGCACCCAACGTCGCACCCTACGTCGCATGCTACGTCGCATGCTACGTCGCACAAACCAGAACCTTGAAAAGTCAGATTTTACTAAGTGTCGAACTTACACAACTTCAAATACTTATGTCATACGACTGAACAAACGTCATAGAACATACTTTCTATTACAATCACACTAAATTGCGTTATATATGATAACACTTTGAATCATTTTTACAAACCGTCACCAACGGGCCATATTTGTTTTCAAACTACAAACGGATTACTAAACAAACACTTGGATATAATGAGTTGTGTAAACAACTAGCCTAGATGGTCTTGCGAGACATCTACTTACTTAACTTTATATGTTTAGGCATTTGAAGGTTACGGGTTCGGAGAACCTACGGTTGATATTATTTACTCGTTTATTGATATAAACGTACTTGCAAAGACTCAGGTGAGTCTTACAGCCCCACTTTTTACTGTTTTACATACGGGGTGAGAAACTTGCAACTGCTTTTATTTGAACACAAGTACTAAACTGTTTACTATACCAAACGGAATTGCATGAGTTTACTTACAAACAGAAGTCTCTCCATCATATATCGTTAGTTATGGACTTAAGCGCGAACAGTAGTTAATGGATCCATTAGGGAAATGACCCTCCCCACCCGGGGCAGTAGCGCTGCCACGTACCGATTTACACGTATAAACGGGTGACAACTTATTCGTTACGGATGCTTGCTCACTTACGAGCATGTCACGGGAGCAAACATATTATTTACGGGTTAAGCTTCGATTATGAGCCTCATGGCAACGGTATAAACTTATTTATTTACATTTGCTGGATTGCAAATACTGATTTTACGATTGCTGGATTGCAATGGCTGATTTTACGCCTACGGGCACTACTAATGAAATCTCGTGTTCAAAGCCGATATTAATTACAAACCTGTGAGATTCACCAACCTTTTGGTTGACACTTTTTAGCATGTTTTCTCAGGTACCCGGATGGAGTAGGATTACTCCAGGATTTTAGCTAGAGTCGCATGATTTCAACACAACTGCATTAACGGAGATTCTTAGCATTATCTTTTGTATATTTTGATTATGTAATAGAATCTCCCGCTATACGCGTGGACTCTAGGGGAAACTACATTTTGTATACGAAAACACTAAGTTTTCAAACATTATATCTATGGAATGTAACTAATTTACAAAACGTCTCATTTAGAGGTCGTTTGCTTTATCTTTGTGCTGTGATATTTAATTAGTAACACCCCAAACTATGCTTCCGCAAAACAGTGAATTTTGGGGGTGTTACAACAGACGATTGAGATTTTCTTGCATTAGTATATTTTGTACAAGTACTTATGTACTGAAATCTCATTTTATTAAACTCGAGCTATGTAAAGCTTTAAATGTTGTAACATTTCAATTATCAATATATTTTGTTAAAACGACGCATATAGAGTCGTTTGCTATTTATCTTTGTGCTTTGTTATTGATTAGTAACACCCAAATCAAGCTTCCGCAAATCATCAAATTTGGGGGTGTTACAGATTGGCATCAGAGCCTAAGGTTATAGTGAACTAGGTTGCATTTAGTGAGCCTAGACTATGACCATTAGGCAGTATTCCTTATTAGGTATAACTGGTTCAGCGATTACATCATACGAGTTTAATTTAACATAGCCTGATCAACTATGTACAATTAAGCAAGGATGATGTAAGACCTGAAAGTAGTTAAGGCTGAACAGGATACAATAGAAGACTCTGACCTCGAGAGAACCGAGACTTAAACATGTTTATGCTAGACACTCAATAGGCTATATTATATAGGAGCTATATGAATATAGGCCTCAATCTTACTAACGCTTTGTCTCAGAAATGGCAAACATCCCAACTAATTCATCTCGCTCTCAATCCGGGTCGCAGAACCCAAGGGTAACAAGGAGAAACAACAGGTTGTCTCGAGCTGGCCCGTACCCCACTCACATCGCCTTACCAGCTTTAGCCGCTAGGGTAAACCAACACGAGCAACGACTTCGCACCATGGATGTCGTGTTGCAGGAAACCAACGAAAACTGGAGACTTACATCCCTCGAACGCATAGAACAAGTCTCCGACGATCTTGAAACCACGAACAACAACATGGATGTCCTTCGCAACCAAATAATAGAAATAAGGGTGGAAAATGCCCTTCTGCAACAAAGGATGGAAGAATGTGAACAACGCGCACATGAAGCAGAAGAGTATGCGCGCGGAATAACACAACGACTTGCGCTAGCAGAAGACAACGCCCGACAAGCTAGCAGGCTTGCAAACACTGTGGACCGTCTTGTCACGATGATGGAACAAATTAATCTACGTCAAGACTAGTGTAGTCTTTGTCTTGTAATCTATCCTGTAATCTAGTAACTATCTACGCGCTACTCTATAATTCAGTCGGATGTAACAATTCCCGACATCTTTTGTAATACATCTGTAGGATGTAACCTTTGAACTCGTATTAGCTATCAAATATTTCTTGTTGTTCAACTCATATTAATTGCCATAATTCTTTTTCATATTAATGTTATGTATTACCACCTTTATACATGTACATCTGAAATAAATACAATTTTCTTACAAAATCTCATGTATCTTCACTTCTTTTATTGAAGAATCATGCCGCCAAAGACACGACCTTACACAGATGCTCAGATCACGTCACTCATAACCCAGGCTGTTACTGAAGCCTTGGCTCGGAATACCCCACCCAACTCCACAAGAAACAGCAATACCGCTGGAACCTCTGCCGTCAAACCTTGTTCTTACAAGGACTTCCAAAGCTGCAAACCCTCGAGCTTCAAGGGTTCTGAAGGAGCCATCGGACTGATCAGATGGTTCGAGAAAATGGAAACTGTTTTCCGTGTTAGTAAATGCGCGGAGAACGACAAAGTAAACTTCGCCACCTGCTCTCTTGAAGATGATGCCCACTCTTGGTGGAATTCATATACCCAATCAGTGGGTGCTGACATTGCCTACCAACTCACTTGGGAGGAATTGAAGGCAAAACTCACTGCCAAATACTGCTCTATCGCCAAACTCCAAAAGCTAGATGAGGAGTTCTGGAACTTAAAGGTTCAGGGTGGTGATATCGATGGTTATACCACCAGATTTCAACAACTAGCTGCCCTCCGCCCAGCTATGGTTAGCACTGAACCTGATAAAATCAGGAAGTACACCCTTGGTCTCCCTGATCCTGTTCGGGGACATGTCATCTCTTCAAAACCAACCACCATTGACGGTGCGATCCTATTGGCCCAAGACCTAATGTCCATGAGCCAAGATTCTGAACCACCCACTTCATCCTCCCATAACAACAAACGCAAGTGGTCTGACTACCACAACAACCCCTCCAACCAACAAAACAAGAAACCCGACACCATCAAAGCTTACAACACCACCACTGACATCATTCGGGGCTACACTGGGAGCAAACCTTATTGTTCCAAGTGCAGTCGCCACCATGAAGGTTCCTGTGGTCCCTTTTGCAACAACTGCAAGAGGTACGGCCACCTCACAAAAGATTGCCGCTCTCCTACCAACAACAATTCCAACAACAACACCAGACCACCCAAAGTATGCTTTGAGTGTGGGAAACCTGGGCATTTCAGGGACTCGTGCCCAAAACTGAAGAACAACAACAACAACCGCAACAACAGCAACAACAACAACACTCGCAGCAGAGCTTTTGTCATCAAATCTGGGGACGCCCGCCAAGACCCGAATGTGGTCTCGGGTATGTTCCTCCTCAACAACTTACATGCTTCTGTTCTATTTGATACTGGTGCTGATAGAAGCTTTATCTCTGATGACTTTTGCCCACTACTTGACATCACTCCTGTTGCCTTAGATGTTAAGTACACTGTAGAGCTAGCAAATGGGGAACTTATAGAAACCAATAGTGTGATACCTAATTGCACTTTAAACCTAGCTGATGAAACCTTTTCAATCGATCTTGTACCCGTTGAAATTGGAAGTTTCGACGTCATCATTGGAATGGACTGGTTGTCCAAACACCGAGCAGAAATCATTTGTTACGATAAGATCGTCCGCATTCCACTCGCTGCCGGTGGAACCTTGATCATACAGGGGGAGACCGGTGGGACGGGACTCAATATCATCTCTTGCTTAAAAACCAGAAAATTTCTGAGAAAGGGTTACCCTGCAATACTCGCACACATCACAGAGAAGAAGTCGGAGGAGAAGCGACTTGAGGATGTGCCGATCGTTAGAGACTTTCCCGAAGTCTTTCCAGAAGAACTGCCTGGTTTACCTCCATCTAGACAGGTTGAGTTCTCAATTGATCTCGTGCCGGGTGCCGCACCGGTGGCCCGCGCACCGTACCGTTTAGCCCCATCCGAACTTCAGGAGTTGTCTGCCCAGTTACAGGAACTTCTGGATAGAGGATTCATTAGACCGAGTTCTTCACCTTGGGGAGCTCCGGTCTTATTTGTTAAAAAGAAGGACGGTTCATTCAGAATGTGCATCGACTATCAAGAATTGAACAAATTGACCGTCAAGAACCGTTATCCACTTCCCCGCATTGATGATTTATTTGACCAACTTCAGGGTTCAAGTTTTTACTCAAAAATCGATCTGCGATCAGGTTATCATCAATTACGAGTTTGCGACACCGATATTCCAAAAACTGCTTTCAGAACTCGTTACGGGCACTACGAATTCCAAGTGATGCCCTTTGGTCTAACCAACGCACCGGCTGTATTCATGGACCTCATGAACCGGGTGTGCAAACCTTACCTCGACAAGTTTGTCATTGTCTTTATTGATGACATACTCATTTACTCGCGCAACGAGCAAGAACATGCGCAACACCTCAAAACCATCCTCGAACTACTTAGACACGAGGAGCTTTATGCCAAATTCTCTAAGTGTGAGTTCTGGATACAAACTGTTCAATTCCTTGGTCACGTGATCGACAGTCAGGGAATCCACGTTGACCCATCAAAAATCGAGGCAATCAAAGACTGGCAAGCACCCACCTCTGCAACTGAAGTACGTCAATTCTTGGGTCTTGCTGGGTACTATCGGCGATTTATCGAAAATTTCTCCAAAATAGCTCAACCACTTACGGTACTGACTCAGAAGGACAAAAGGTTCGATTGGACCGAAAAACAAGAGTCAGCGTTCCAACTTTTGAAACAAAAGCTTTGCAGTGCTCCGATTCTATCCTTACCCGAAGGCACCGATGACTTCGTGGTATACTGCGATGCTTCCCGCCAAGGTCTCGGTTGTGTGTTGATGCAACGAGACAAGGTCATTGCTTATGCCTCACGACAGCTAAAAATTCACGAAAAGAACTACACCACTCATGATCTCGAACTTGGAGCTGTCGTTTTTGCTCTCAAAATCTGGAGACATTATCTCTACGGCACTAAGTGCACCATTTTTACCGATCATAAAAGTCTCCAACATATCTTCGATCAGAAGGATCTCAATATGAGGCAACGTCGATGGGTCGAGTTGCTTACCGATTACGATTGCGAGATCAAGTACCATCCAGGGAAGGCTAATGTTGTAGCCGATGCCCTCAGTCGAAAGGAACGATCAAAACCCCTTCGAGTCCGAGCCCTCAGTATGACCATTCATAACGATCTTACCATTCAAATTCATACCGCTCAGATCGAAGCCCTGAAACCGGAAAACATCAAACATGAAGCCTTGCGGGGCATTGACAAACAATTTGAAATCAAATCTAACGGGATTAGGTATTTCTCAAACCGAATCTGGTTGCCTAGTTTTGGGAACCTAAGAGACTTGGTGATGGACGAAGCTCACAAGTCTAAATATTCTATCCATCCGGGATCCGATAAGATGTACCACGATATCAAGGAATTTTATTGGTGGCCAAACATGAAAGCCGAAATCGCCACTTATGTCAGCAAGTGTCTTACTTGCTCGAAAGTCAAAACCGAACATCAGAAACCGCCTGGTTTACTCCAACAACCTGAAATCCCTGAATGGAAATGGGAACAAATTGCCATGGATTTCATAACCAAACTACCCAAGTCGTCGAGCGGTTGCGATACCATTTGGGTGATCGTCGATCGTCTCACCAAATCTGCTCATTTCCTGGCAATCAAAGAAAACGATAAAATGGAACGCCTTACACAAATCTACATCAAGGAAATCGTTTCTCATCACGGTGTTCCAGTCTCAATCATCTCTGACAGAGATGCCCGTTTCACTTCTCACTTTTGGCAATCACTGCAGAAAGCATTGGGTACCCGTCTCGATATGAGTACCGCGTACCATCCTCAAACCGATGGCCAAAGTGAACGAACCATTCAAACACTGGAAGACATGCTACGAGCCTGCGTAGTTGATTTCGGTACAAACTGGGAAAGACATTTACCGTTGTGCGAGTTTTCGTACAATAACATTTATCACGCCAGCATTAAGGCTGCACCTTTTGAGGCACTGTACGGTCGTAAGTGCCGATCACCGATCTGTTGGACTGAGGTGGGAGATAGTCAACTCACTGGTCCTGAACTCATACACGCCACCACTGAGAAAATTGTGGAAATCCAAAACAGACTCAAAGCCGCACGTGATCGTCAGAAAAGTTATGCTGACGTGAGACGCAAACCACTCGAGTTCCAAGTTGGGGATCGAGTTCTCTTAAAAGTATCGCCTTGGAAAGGCGTCATCCGTTTTGGCAAACGCGGGAAGTTAAATCCCAGGTACATCGGGCCTTTTGAGATCCTCGAAAGGATTGGCCCTGTAGCTTACCGATTGCAGCTGCCATCCGAACTCAGCAGCGTGCACCCTACTTTTCATATCTCAAATCTGAAGAAGTGTCTGTCTGATGAGACACTTATTATTCCATTAGATGAAATTCGTGTTGACGATAAACTTCATTTCGTTGAGGAACCCGCTGAAATTATGGACCGTGAGGTCAAACAACTGAAACAAAGTCGTATTCCCATCGTCAAGGTCAGATGGAATTCGCGGCGTGGTCCGGAATTCACCTGGGAACGGGAAGACCAAATGCGACTCAAATATCCTCAACTCTTCACTGATTCCACATCAAACACGACCTCGAGCTAAATTTCGGGACGAAATTCTTCTAACAGGGGGAGAATGTAACACCCGCCAAATTAGGACTAGTGATTTAGTGCCTAATCATATGTTAATACATGTAATTAGTTCCTTGTTAGGCTAATTAATGTATCGAATTATATATATTGTTGAATATATACGAAAATGCGATTTGATTAAATCGTACGCAATTTAAATCGGATGTATTTCGATTCAATTTAATACGGACGTTGGTGATCAACTTTATTAAATAACGCTTTTATGTCAAAAATATTATTTTGATAATATTTCGTATTCATTCGTATCGTACAAACCAAACTTACACGATTTAAAACATTAAACCGCGCAAACTAAATAAACAAACTTATATTTCATAACTACAATATAAATTAAATTGTATTTTGAACTTATAATTAAAATGTAAATAATTATTTAACGATTAAATGACGGAGCAAACGAACACCACACGGGACGCGGGGCGAAAAACTGGAAAAGTGGGGATAAACCCCCACCTCCCATCTTTTTCTTCATTTCATCTTTCCTTCTATCTCTCTCTCTTCTTTTTCTCTCTAAAAAGAAACAAACCACCAAACTCATAAAACCGCAAAATACTACCACGAAACGCGACCGGATCACAAATATTTTTAGAGATTCACGACCACCTCGCGACGATCTACAACGCTACCTTTCCGGATTTTCATTTCGGCAAATTGTAAGTTTCCGACAAAATCCCGAAATCACTCGATTCTTAGTATTTTTCGTTTGTGGTTGTTTATATAACATGTATATGTCCCTTACTAAGCATATAACACGATTTCATAGCTTAAAAACGAGTTTAAGACGGATTTTTGGTCGGAATTAACGTTGACAGCCGGATTTCTGGGCTGGTGTTCATCCATGCGACACAAGCATTGTGTCGCATGTTGTGTCGTATTTTGGCTTTAGTGTCGCATAAAATCCCTTGTGTCGTACCTTATGTCGTACCAAAGATTTAGTGTCGCAATTCTTGCGACACAACCACTATGTCGCATAACCCATACGACACAATCACTATGTCGCTGTTGAATCAGCATCTCGCATCTATGCGACACAACCCTTGTGTCGTATAGACATTGTGTCGCATTTTCTATGCGACACAACCCTTGTGTCGCATAACATCTTTAGTGTCGCATATTGTGTCGCAAAACACCGAAAACTCAGAGCAATATAGTAGAAATAAAAATTTTCCAAGCTGACCTGGCAGCTCGACCCCAGCCAGGGGCTCTGCCCCTTGGACCCCGCCAGGGGCTGCCGCCCCTTGGACCCCGCTACCAGGGGCGCTGCCCCCGGACCCCCGTACTTAGATTCCGTAACGGCTTCTAAAACACAATCGAAACACATTTTTCAAAGTAAAACGCCACGAAATCACAATAATAATAGTTGAGATTATTATTACAAATCCATCACCAACGGGCCGTACATGTTTTCAAACACTTAACAAATCAACCAAATCGTAGTAATTTGGACATATATATAGTTGTGTAACAACTACAAGGGTGATCTTTTGAGATACCCAATCATGATTATAACCATCGCGTGTCGTGGACACCCTCAGGTTACAAGTCGTTGGACTTCATTATTCGCTAATCAACTTACGTTTGTTTAAACGCTCTCAGACTCAGGTGAGTCTCATAGCCCCTCTTTTTACTGTTTTACTCAGGGGTGTGATATACTGCTCAACTTTTAACATGTGAACGCAAGTACCAACTTTTCATATACTACATGAGTTTTTCGAAACTAATCATTTTAAAGTCCTCCGTCAGCATAGTTGTTAATACGTTGTAGCGTGAATATTAGTATATGGTACCATATAGGATTGACCCTCCTCGTCCGGGTTAGCAAGCACTAACCGGGTAAACGGACGTACTAATATTTGGGAAGACGAATGTTGATTAGGCATTCGTGGAGGCACCTCGCCCGGAATTCTCTATAGGGGACCCGGCCCTCGAGTTAAGCTCAACTATGTGCTCATGGCTGTATACACGATGATTATCATTTAATTGCTGGATGCAATTCATTATTTAATTGCTGGATGCAATTCATTATTTAATTGCTGGATGCAATTCATTATTTAAATCTTGCGGTTCATACGATATTACTTGATTTCAAACCTGTGAGCTCACCAGCTTTATAGCTGACCTTTTAGCATATATCGCAGGTACCCAGCAGTAGGATGTTTCTGCTTCAGGATTTAGCTCGAGTCAGCATACAGACGATTGAGATTTTCTTGCATTAGTATATTTTGTACAAGTACTTATGTACTGAAATCTCATTTTATTAAACTCGAGCTATGTAAAGCTTTAAATGTTGTAACATTTCAATTATCAATATATTTTGTTAAAACGACGCATATAGAGTCGTTTGCTATTTATCTTTGTGCTTTGTTATTGATTAGTAACACCCAAATCAAGCTTCCGCAAATCATCAAATTTGGGGGTGTTACAGACTTTTAACCATATTATGATACAAGTCCTTAAATAGTCTCATATGATGTATCAGGTTATTCCAAGGCTGTAGAATCAAGAATCGTGCAGATCGGGTAAAAAACGAGGAAGGTAGAGCTTTCTGAGCGCAAACCGAGGGCATTCCGCACACGCCAACTCTAGAGATATCCAAATTTGGCACTTTTGACATCATTAGAAGCGTAACGGAATTACGAGAGCACAGGCGAAAGAATCAAGTCAAACGGACGCAAAATGAAGAAGATACGGCCTTCCGAAGCAACGAGAAAAGTCAGATAAATCACACGGCCTACCACACGGCCAACCACCAGCCGTACACGGCCATGATAAGGCCGTACATGGCCACTTTTAGGCCGTACACGGCCACAAACAGGCCGTACATGGCCTGTTTTGGCCTCACACCCCCTCGTTCTTGCTTCGTGTGCTTGTACGTATGCTTGTGGGCTTGTACTCTTGGCTTCATGGCTTGCCTATAAATAGAGAGCTCTCCATCCTCATTCCACACACCATTCTTCAACAAGAATTCTCACTTTCTCTCTCACACACTTTTTCTCTTTCTAGTTTAGCTTTCTCTCTCTAGCACTACTCTTAGGAGTTAGAGGAGAAATAGATTAGGGTTTTAGTTCGTTAGTTCTTGGTTAATATTTAACCTAGACTAACGGATGGGCTACTTTTGTAATAGTGTAGGGAATATTCTGAGGGGCCTATTTGTAATATTGTCGAAGATATTGCGGAGGTTCCGTTCGTGTATTCTTCTAACATTATTCTGTCTACGCATAATCTACGGTTATTTCTTTCCTTTTCTATTATGATGATTGATATTATTATTATGATAGATTTAGGATTGTTTGCCATGCGTAGTGAGTAGTTCTCTTATGTGCTTGTTGTGATGTAGTTAGCTTGTTAATATTTGGGGTGATGTTACTTTAAATACGCAATTGGGATAATATCGTTATGAAACAACGGAAGTAACGTTATACGGCTTTCATTTGTATAGCGCCGGAATCATCACGAATGTGTGTAGTACGGAACGTTGAAGCTATGAAAGTCGTGGGCACAATCCGTTGTGGAATAATGTTCCTAATTGTTACAAAATGAAAACCGGTACACTGATAACTTTGTATTTATGAATTTCTAAACCAAAATCACCTTTCCTCCAATAAACGTGGTTAGAACCTGTATGACAAGGAGTCGCGAACCTTGATCAACCGGTAACTACCTATCTATGTTTTCAAATACAAACATGGTCTGAATTGTGTAGCTGTGGAAATACTGTCAACCCTTTCGTATAGTACACCGTGAATCAATCAGGGATTTATTGGGATATGTTTAAATAAGCGAGGGTTGGGTTTATGTCATAGATGGTCAAACTTTAATACAAACTGAGTAAACTAGTCCAGAGTGACCATAAAGTATGTGACACCGGAAAGACCAGAAGGCTGCACAGTACTTCGTATAACGTTTAAATACGTGGGAAAAGCTAAGGAACTGCCGCCGGTTGAAGACTGTGTCACATCCTGGTTGAACCACACAGCTCTGGACTAAACAAAGACCATTAATACAAAGTTAGCAGTCATCAAACCAAGTCTTAATCTTAAATGCCTTGCCTAGCCTTAGTATCCCCGTGGTGTTAAGAACGGTCAGAACTTTTAGTGGGTCTGTTACTCTATCTCATGCGCCCAGGAATACCATTCCAAAAAGGGTCACTTTTCCACTAGATGGAAAGTGTTGAAGAGTTGAGCAGCCTCCTCTGATCAGAATCACCATAGCCTAACATTCCAGTGACATACTGTCTGAGAAATCAGGCAGTAGGGTGTTAGTGTTTACACTACAAATACTCAGGCAAAAGCAAGACACAAATCTTTAAAAGACGTTTTCATAAATAACCCCAGACATCACCCCATAACACAAGCTAACGAAGTCATAACAAGCACTATTCTCCATTACTGATTCCCTATCTAGCTTTTATTTACTGTTTTGTTTATTTCCTGCTTTTTATTAGTTTAGTTTAAACGGACCTAAAACCAAATCAAAACTCTTTTCAAAAACCCATCACTAATTTGAATAAGTTTGTCTGGACAACTCCGCTTCACAATACGATTGATCTTAAGAACGACCCTGAGTTATACTTACCTCTGTAAGTAGAATTTAGGTCCCCAGCTTTTATAAATTTAAAACAACCACCGTTGCAGCTATTACGTAACGACCGCTTTAGCTGTAACAGAGGGTGTGGGTATTATCCTTTTGCACATTCTTAAGATATTTTAGAGTATAAGGCATGGACCGTATCAACCTTCCAATACTCAATACCTATTTTCGATTATAGATTTGTACCGACTAAGCAAGTGACTTATCACTTGAGTATGGCCATACATTTCTTCAGTCCAAATCATCGACGGCCTAGGAGATATCTCTCTTGCTTTTGTTCAAGAGTTGCAAAGTCCCATCTTGCGAGTTAAACTAGAAATCACAACATGTGTTCTTCGTCAGCCAACGAATAACTGTTATGGATGCTCATTTAGGAACACCGTTAGGTCTCATTAGAAACCAACAAGGTTCACATGCGAAAATCTAGCCTGCTCAGGTCAGAGGATAGTGCGCCACGATTGAGAATACCCATGACAATGGTCCACGAAGTATTCACTCAATGTGTGGGTCAATCCATACTTTTAATCACATTAAGTGCAAGTGATCAGGCATCACAAATTAACAGTGACTGTACCTTATCTGCAGGACAAGTTGCTACTTAAAGCTGGAACATACCATCTTTCACTATAACCGATCGCCCTATTGTAGTTCCCACGATAATAAGCGATTATGGATATGTGTCTCATACACTATAGAATAAACTTGCATTTTGATGTATCGCAAAAAGTCACGTTTTTACATGAATTAATTATCCCATATTTAGCTCTTTTTTAACAAATACATCTTAAAATCATCATTATTCATTAACTTTTGTTAGAAAGGTATAAACTTGTCGGTCTTTTGAAAATCAAGCAAAAAGGGCAGAAAACTGACCTAAATAGGCACTATTCTGAGCCTAACCCTAATTCTACTGTAAACTTCATACCAGAGCCTCATAATAGTCTTATTTTGTAGTTATGAAGATTACGAGAACGTGGATATAAGGATTGCTCAGAACGGATCAAGGACGAGAAAGTTATGCAAGTTACAGCGCAGCCGAAAGCTACAAAACGTATTCTGAACACGCCCGGGCCCCACACATCCAATTTCTACCAAATTGGCATCATTAGAAGCGTAACGGAATTACGAAGCCGTAGGCGAAAGAATCAAGTCAATCGGACGCGAAACGAAGAAGATACGGCCTTCCGAAAATGCGAGAAAAGTCAGAAAAATCACACGGCCTAGCACACGGCCACCACCAAGCCATGTACGGCCTTGATGTGACCGTGTACGGCCCTAAAAAGGCCGTGTATGGCCCTGTTTAGGCCGTGTACGGCCTCTGTTGCTCTCACACGGCCTCCTTCTTGCTTCGTTGGCTTGTACGTGTGCTTGTGGACTTGTACTCTTGGATCCAAGGCTTGCCTATAAATAGAGACCTCATTCACCTCATTTCACACACCATTCTTCAACAAGAATTCTCACTTTCTCTTTCACACACTCTTTCTCTTTCTAGTTTAGCATTATCTCTCTAGCACTACTCTTAGGAGTTAGAGGAGAATTAGTAGGGTTTTAGTTAGTTAGCTCTTGGTTAATATTTAACCAAGACTAACGGAGGGGCTACTCTTGTAATAGTGTTAGGGATATTTCGAGGGTCTTATTTGTAATATTGTCCAAGATATTGTGGAGGTTACGCTCGTGTATTCTTTCAACATTATTCAAACTACGCGTTACATTCGGTTATCTCTTTCCATATCTTTCATAATGATGATTATTATTATTGTTGCTATGCTAGATTTAGGATTGTTTGTTATGCGTAGGGAGTAGTTACCTTGTGCTTGTTATGATGTAGTTAGTTTATGTATTGTGGGTGATGTTACTTTAAATATACAATTGGGATACTATCGTTATGAAACTACGGAGGTAACGTTATACGGCTTTCATTTGTATAGCGCCGGAAACATCACGAATGTGTGTAGTACGGAACGTGGAAGCTATGAAAGTCGTGGGCACAATCCGTTGTGGAATAATGTTCCCAATTGTTACATAATGAAAACCGGTGTACTATTAAATTTACATTTATGAATTTCTAAACCTAAAACGCCTTTCCTCCAATAAACGTGGTTAGAACTTGTATGACAAGGAGTCATGTACCTTGATCAACCGGTCACTATCTATCTGTGTTTTCAAATCAAATAAATCAACATGGTCTGAATTGTGTAGCTGTGGAAATACTGTTTAAACCTTTTGTATAGTACACCGTGAATCAATCAGGGATTTATTGGGAATATAGTGAGGGCTGGTTTATATCATAGATGGTTAAACGTTAATACAAACTTAGTTAAACTAGTCCATAGTGACCATAAAGTATGTGGCACCGGAAAGACCGTAAAACGGCACAGTACTTCGTATAGCGTTTAAATACGTGGGAAAAGCTAAGGAACTGTCGTCGGTTGAAGACTGTGTCACATCTTAGTTGAACCACACAGCTCTGGACTAAACAAAGACCATTAATGTAGAGTTAGCAGTCACCAAACCAAGTCTTAATCATAAATGCCTTGCCTAGTCTTAGTATCCTCGCAGTGTTAAGAACGGTCAGAACATTAGTGGGTCTGTTACTCTATCTCATGCGCCCAGGAATACTATTCCAAGAAGGGTCACTATTCCACCATATGGAAAGTGTTGAAGAGTTGAGCAGCCTCCTCTGATCAGAATCACCATAACCTTGCAACCCAGTGACATACTTTCTGAGAAATCAAACAGTAGGGTGTTAGTGTTTACACTGTGAATACTTAGACGAAAGCAAGACACAAATCTTTAAAAGACGTTTTCATACTTAAACCTTAGACATCACCCCATACATAAGCTAATGAAGTCATAGCAAGCACTACCCTCCATTTTACTTTTATGCTTTATTAGTTTTAGTAGTTTAAATAGATAAATAGATAAAAACCAAAACAATCACCTTTAAATCTGTCCAACCCTAGCTTAATTACTGATTTGTCAGAACTAGCTCTGTTTCAATTCTGCCGTTGTGAGGAACGACCCTGGATCATCCTTACCACATACTTATATCAGGTATTCGTACCTAGTATTAGTAGGTAGTTCGGAGGATTAGGCTCCCCCCGACTTTTATAAATTTAAAACTTACCACCCCAGTTGCGCCCGTTGCGTGAACGACCGTTTCGGGCGTAAGAAGTTTTTGGCGCCGCTGCCGGGGACGGTAGTACGATTCGGAGCCTGTTTAGATAGATTAGTTTTTAAGCGATCCTTTTTGACTTGGATTCACCGTCCTTGTCAGAAGTTACTTTCTGCCCATAGATTAGCATAGTTAGATTAAATTAGCTTAGATTAGCTTCGAATAACTTCCCACCATACAACAACTTTAATTCTGAAAACCTTCTTCTTGTGCTGTCTTCACTGATAACTTGGCAATGGCAACTATACAACAACTAAAAGATCAAATTGATAGTCTTTTTAAAATAGTCCAAGATAGATATAGGAGTGATGTCGACTTAGAAAATGAATGGCAAAGGTGTAGGATGAATTATTCGGATAACATAGGGAACTTAGATCCTCAATTACAATATCAGTATAACCCTTATGCCTTCCAACAACACTACCATCCTGAACCATTCAGAGTCTACCCATAACCATCTTACCCTGTATACGAACCACAACCATACGAGAGTTCTAACTTGAGAGAAATGTCCATGACTAATCCCAACAGTAATGTCACTTTCTCACCCTCTTTCACCCCATATGAACAACAAATAGCTGACATGCTTAATGGATATACTGATAAGCTGTCAAAAATGGAAAAAATAGTCCAAGAAAGTTGTGAGAGAATTAGGGATCAAGTTACAACCATCTATAGAGTACAGGAAGATGAGAGGCATCCACACACCATACCAACTTCACTTGACATAGACTTTCAATCTCATGAGCCTGGTTGCAAAATTCTTCCAAACCCTTCACCTACCCAATCTTCTATATCCTCACTTTCACCTATTCTCAACCTATCTACATCCGAAACCGATGAGGAGTTCATTCTAGAGGAACTTTCCGAGTCATTGCAACTTGAAACTCTTGGCCGGAGTGACGAGGATGACGAGGTAGAAGAAGAGATAGAATTAGAAAGCCCGGAGATGGAGATTTACACAGAAGACCCAGCTTCAGAAGGACCAGAGGAATACGCACCAACTCCGAGAAGTGATCTCATTCCAATTAAAACCGACGTGGTTGACAACAGTCCGCAACAAGTTGTGGTTGACACTGTCCCACTTATCTTTCCGAATGAATCACCCATTGATCTAGTTGTACCTTCTGCCTTAGACCAGCCAGTTGCCCAAGTAGTTGATGAGAATGTTGCTACAAGATTGGAGACGTCAACGGATACTGTCCCACCTCCATACCCAGAGTACAACATTCTCACCAACTCAAAGACCATAAGAAGTAAGGTGGGTTTTGCATCATGGTTGCCTTACAAACCATCTCTCCACAACATAATGACGTATACATCCTGGAGTGGTAAGGACACCTTTGACCAACCCATTCTGCCCATCCAACTCAAGGAGGTAATCAAAGTTGAGAGATTTGTTACGCCTCCGGTAGAACAATTCCCTCACTTAGAATTATTTCCTCATATTGGACATACCCTAGCCTTAAACTGTCTTAAAATCTTAGGTATGTACCAATATTAAACCTTGTGTCTACTGATGGATGCAAGGAAGCCGCTAGGATCTCCTGACATATAGTCCTGGAGTCAAGCTAGAGACTCAAACAAAAACAAGCGCTTCTCGGGAGGCAACCCGTGTCTAACATAGTTTTAATAGTAGTAATCATAATAGTAGTTAATTTAGGATAAGTAGTATGCTAACCTCAATAAGTAGAAAAATGAAACCCTAAATTGCATGTTCAAGGTTTTCTTCATTTTTATGAACTAAGAAGGATGATTTTTCAAAATGGACTTCAAACTTTTGTTAAAACCTTCAAAACTTCCTTCTCCCACTTGTTTGAGCTTTATTGCAACATCTATTTTTCATTATCTAAAGTTCTTAACTATCCTTTCACTCACAAACATGGGATTAGCAACCTTAGTAATCTTACACTACCCACTCACATATTTCGAGCATTTGAGGTACTTACATATATTTCTGTGAACATACATAAAAGATCTTTAAATGATTTATCTAAATAACATGATTTGTATGTCAATATGTGTATTATGCTCGAACTCGTTTAAAAATTTGTGTTGTGAACATCTTTATACTTGGTTGCCTGATTTAATTGCTCATATTAATTCCCATATCTGTTGTTTGTGCTATAGTGAAATTTTAGGCAACTAACACTTTTATTTGTGAGATCAAACTCTAAGTCATACACTGGTTTGTTTCTTCAAAGTACTCACTTTGATAGTTCTTTAGCAAACCAGTGAATCTGTGATTTGGAGAATGTTCACGTGTTTGTTAGATCATGCTTGTTTTTCTATTAAACAGGGACTGACGCCTATGGATGAAGAGCTTTTGAGTACAATGGAAAGAAGACAAGGGGGGCTTACAAGTTCATTAAATTTGGGAAACTTTTTGATCATTGCTTTTCAGGAGAAGAGATGGCTCTTTCTGGCACGTAGATGGTCACATTCTAGTTGTCTATGACTAGGTCATCGAGTAGATCACATCAAAATTCACCACATCCTAGAACTACACTTTACAATTTCCTTGGCTACTAGCATGGTGTTACATGGAACCCAAAATCATCACTATCATCCAACATCACCAGCCATCCATCCCCTCACATTTACCATCACCATTCGGGACTCATTTGTTCGCCATGTAATCAGGGAATGAGTACAGAGTATATGGGATGTAAGCTAGAGATCTCTGCCGATGAGAACAACATCAGATTTATTTCATTAGTTTGTCGGAGAAGATCTCAGATGTTATGGTCATCGGATTCAGCACTTTCAAATCATCTAGAGCAGTTAGTCTACATTAGCAGCTCTTGATGCTTAGGATCCTCGTCCATTATCTCTACCCAACATATGGTGTATCTTGGTTGATTCTGCATGTATCCGGAAGAAGACGTCACTTCAATTCACTTTCTACAATCTATCCTTTTGGTCTTAGTTATTTTTGTGGGAAAGTTAGTGAATAGATTGGATGAAGAATATGCCATTGTGAGCTCGAGTGCACTTCATGAAGACTGACTTTGATCTAGCAAACACTGGTGCCAACACAGTCTATTTTTCAGATCCTCAGCTCACCAATTTGCCGGCAAATGTGTGAGGTTGTGAATGAAATATTGCGCAAGGAGATGACGGACGTTCATGAAGAAACCGCACTCTGCAAGGAGCCAGCTAAAGAAATTTCAACTATCGGCAGACTGCGGATTCTTTCTTCAAAACATCTCTTGCCTCTATCGTAGGGAAGTACCTTTCTTTTCTGTTATGATTTTTCCCATTACCATACATCCTTATATGCCTAAATTCTAAATGTGGGATTTCATCCCACCATCTTTTGAAAAACACTTAAAAATTGTTCCACCGTTTCAAACCCTAAGTGTGGGATTTTTCCCGAAGAAAATCCTATGTCTTAGCAATGAACATTGAGGACAATGTTGTTTTAAGTGTGGGATACACGGTATATAATACCGCAAGTTCATATTTGCCTGTCCAAAGTAATACCTCCGTTTTCATTCAAAAAAATTTCAAAATTTTTCGCAAACCAACCTAAAAGGTTGAGATTTTTACTACCAAAACATTCGAAAACCCAACCTCGACGGTGTCCGACATCCATTCGGTTGATTTCGAATATTTTTCAAAAGATTTTAGACTTAGAAGATTCTTTCAAAGAAACGAACTTTCTGTCAAAATAAATAAGTTGCTTTGGAAAGTAAGATAAGGCAAAAATAAGAACGTATCTTAAACTGAAATTGAGAAATCCTCTAAGCATCGCATGACTTGGTACATACGACCCTTTGATTGTGAGGTACTTGAGCCTTTAATAAGCATTCATTTTTAATGCTTCACTTTCGTTTCTGAGTGTACGCCGATGCATGTGTCTTTGAATTAGAACTTGCTTCTGTAATGCGTTTCGAGACCATACCAATGAGTGCCGTACGCGGTATAGGTGCAATTAGAGGATCTTGGCATTTATTAGGATTAACCCCTTTCTTTCATATCTTTTCAAGCCAACCCTTCCAACTTTTTTTTTAAGATTGTTGATGATCCGATTAGAAAACCCTTTGCGCCTTAGCCCATTTCATTTCTAAAACCTCAAAACCTCAAAACTTCCCCACAACACAAACACTTTCCCAAAAACACCATTCCAGCTCGTGAATCTTCATAGATCATAAGTAAAGGACTGCTTGAAATATCTTTCTATTGGTGTCTCATCTTCAAACATCTCTCCGTACCTATCAAGAGTTTAAAGAAAGAAATCCAAAATGAAGATACGGTACAAAAGCGAAGTTAGTACTCATCACGAAGATATTATCCGTCAAAGACAGTACGAAAAATTGGTACTTGTCAAAAGAGAAGTTAAAGATGTCTCACTATACGAAGGATCTCCAAGGTCATAAAAATAAGAAAAAGAAAAAGAAAAGAAAAAGAGGAAAAAGAAAAGAAAAGTAGACCTTGGAGAGCTCCTAGAAGAAGAAGACTACTCTCCAAAGAAGAAAAATCTATCAGAACTCAAAAGAAACATCAAGAGAAGAGATTATTCCTCTAGGAGATGAGTCTACTCTAGTGGTTATCTTAAGTAAAACTTTCTTTGATCCTTGAAATTCCGAGTCTGAAGTTCCAAACCCTCAAACCATTAACCAACCTATCACTACTCATACACACCTTACCCTCATTCACACAACCCGATCAAAATGCCTTGGGATAATTAGCACCGTTCTCAAAGGAGTGGTGGAGATTCGATTCTCGACCAAGCTTATTGTAACACCCAGTTCTTGGGTCTAATTGTATATTAATATTTTTCTGACTGTAAATTATTATTAATGCGTCAGAAAATAAGATCGTTGTTTTATTTGAAAATAAATGAGTAAAAGAGTCAAATAATTTATTGTGACTAATAAATTATTACGTGTTTTAATTTAATTTAGATGACGGTAAAATAAAATAATATTTCCCCGTAAATGATTTTTAAGTTCCAGACAACGATAAATACGGGGAATGAAATTTGACTAGTGATATCATAGACTCAAATAATTGAGTCGGTCTTTATTTCCATTCATACATACATACGATCGTATATACATATATACAAGAAACATAAAACCTAAATTCTTGAAGAATCACCAAATTGGAGCCATGAAAAACGAATTTAGCTTCAATAACATGGATTAATCATCTTCTCATCATCACAAACATCTTGGTAAGTCTTGATTCTTCATGTTCATAAATCTAAAAATTTGGGGTTTTGAGGGTTATTGATTATAATCCGAAATTGAGGCTTGAAGTTGCTAAACTGATGTTTATTAAACTCATAAATGATGATATGTAACATGATTTAAGGGTTATCTTGTAGATTTGAATTAGGGTTTGTGAGATTGATTAGTGTTCTTGTGATATATGATGAGTTTGATGAAATTGTGGTTATAATTCAAAATTAAAGATTGATATTAGTTAAAGTGGTGTTACTAAGTGTTAATAAGATGATTAGTAACCTTAAACTACTTTAAAAGTGAATTAATTAAGTTGTAGAGTTTATGACTTAGATGGGTTTTGATTATATGATGATGTTTCGGTGTTAACACACTATAATTGGTAATTATAAAGGTTGTTGGAATATTATTAGGAAGAATTGAAGTATAATCATATAAATAGTGATGGGTTAGTTGAATAATTATGAATTATAGCTTGTAATCTTGTTATATTGGTTAGTTGATGATTGAACCAGGGTTATGAGCTAAGCTATAAATTAGAATTGATGAATTTGATATATGTTCATAAAGAAGGTCATGAACTTAATATGGTTTTAAGTATTGAACGTAGTACTTGTGTAATGTGGGTGGATTAAATTCAGTAATTAATATCATTTTAAGACAAGTTACTAACTTGTGTTGTTCTATTGTATTCTCAGATGCGCAGAAGGCTCAGTGATATTAGACTACTGAGTGGATGCCTGAGGTGGTCGGTGAGTGGATCTCTAATCCTCAGTGTAACTTGGTTGTAACGAGTTTGGTTACAACAAGTAACATATTATTACTATTGTAGTTGCCATGATAATTATGATAGCTAGTAATAATATTGTTGATATGATAATGTTGACCTGCTGAATATGTGATTTGTTGATTATGTGATCACTGGACTTGTTGTTGGCCTTCGGGCATCAGTTGTTAATGAGGTCAACGAGTTGTTGTTGAACTGTTGGTTGGGCTAGTCGGTTATTCAAGGTTTAACACACCTCCTGTGTTAGTTGAGAATAACCACTAGCTATCGGTCTCGTCCGTTATGGCCATACGGATATGGTTGGGTAAGTGTTCTTGGGGAGCCTCCCGGGTATTATGGTTATCCCCAGAGCCACCGATGCCTCATTATGAAGTCCGTTGCTTGTTGAATAGTTGCTTTGATGATAAGTTGACCAGTTGAACAGTTGCCCTGTTGCTTTGCTAAATGGTGGTATTGTCTACTTTGTTGGTTATGTGTTAATTGTTGTATGCAAAGTTGTTGAGCTAAGTTAGCCTGTTGATTAGTTATCTACTCACTTAGCTTTATGCTAATCCCCCACTTAACACTTCTTGCAGGTTATTGATATATTGGGTGGGCAAGAAGTTGGACTAGAAGGAATGTTTGACCGTGAAGCGTTACTCTGATAGTGGATTTGTTTAAAATAATATTTTATCACGTTTTATATAACACCTCTGTTGTGAAATTATTTTTGAAAAGGTTGAATTTTATATTTTGAAAAAATGAGGTAAATTATTACTAGCTAATTGGACTTACGCTTCCGAATTACTATATTTAAATGATTATAAATGAGGGGTGTTATAAGTTGGTATCAGAGCATAGGTTTGGGCGAATTGGACATTGCAAAGTGTTCAATCCCAAATCTATGGTAGTGTCAAGTCAAACATTCCTGGGAGTGCGGGATTAATAGTTGCATGAGAAATTAGTTGTTGAAAAAGTACTAACCTAAAA
Organism: Helichrysum umbraculigerum; assembly: GCA_949592205.1. NCBI lineage: Eukaryota > Viridiplantae > Streptophyta > Magnoliopsida > Asterales > Asteraceae > Helichrysum > Helichrysum umbraculigerum. The sequence goes on from CATIUR010000011.1 coordinate 4,453,891, forward strand.
CAAGATGCTAGAATGTTGTTTTGGTTGCAGAGACGGAGGAATATGAGGAACCAATAGGTATTCTCATTGATTCCTCAATACTCGTGGGCCTAGATGTAACACCCCCAAATTTAACGATTTGCGGAAGCATACATTGGGTGTTACTAATCAATATACAAAGCACAAGATTAATAGTAAACGACCTCTAAATGAGACGTTTGTAAAATAGTTACATTTCATAATTTATAATCGTTTGAAAACCGAAGGTTTTCGTATACAAAATGTAATTCCCTAGAGCCCACGCGTATAGCGGGAGATTCTATTACATAACCATTATATGAACATAACAAGCCTATCAAAACCATAAACTAGTAAAAATGATCAAAAACGAGAGATGTCGGGATTTGTCGGAAACTTACAAAGTGTCGGATTGAAAATCCGAAAAGGTAGAAGTGTAGATCGTCGCGAGGTGGTCGTTTATTTCCAAAGGGGCTTGAAGATCCGAGGTCGTTTAGTATGTTTATTTTGTGATTTTCGTTGATTTTTGGTTTGTGGTTTTTGAGAGAAAAGAAAAGGAGGAGAGAGAGAGATGAATGGAAATGAAAGAAAGTGGGTGGAGGTGGGAGGTTAAATCCCCACTTTCGCCCCGTGTTCCCGCTCCGTGCGGTGTTCGTTTGCTCCGTCATTTAACGTTAAATATTTATTTTACGCGTTTAATAAAATTTATAATTTCACAAATCTTGTTAAATGATTTATTTAAATTATTTCCTTAAATCTTTAATAGGTTAGATTAATTTTAATCACTTTTGTCTATAAAAATCGTGTACGTTTTGTTCGAGTAGTACAAGTCAGTTATTAGCTATTCTAAAATAGCATTTCAGTTATAATTGCGTTATTTTAGTTTATAACATTTGTTCACCAACGTCCGTGTTAATCGAATAGAATTTCATTCTATTTAAGTTGCGCACGATTTAATCAAATCGCAAAGTTGTATATATTAACCAACATATAATCCGATACATAAATTAGCCTAACACAGAACTAATTACATGTATTAACAAAGAATTAGGCGCTAATACTAGCCCTAATTTGGCGGTTGTTACATTCTCCCCTTGTTAAAAGAATTTCGTCCCGAAATTAGCTCGTTTGCACTGTCGGTGCGTTGTCGGGGAAGAGATGTGGGTATTTCAGTCGCATTTGGTCTTCCCGTTCCCAAGTGAATTCAGGACCACGTCTAGAATTCCACCTGACTTTTACGATGGGAATACGACTCTGTTTTAGTTGTTTGACTTCGCGGTCCATTATTTCCATAGGTTCCTCGACAAAATGAAGTTTATCATCGAGTTGTATTTCGTCGAGTGGTATAATCAGTGTCTCGTCAGACAGACATTTCTTCAGATTAGAAATGTGGAATGTGTTGTGAACGCTGCTAAGCTCAGCAGGAAGTTGCAGGCGGTATGCCACTGGACCAATCTTTTCAAGGATTTCGAATGGTCCGATGTATCTAGGATTTAGTTTGCCTCGTTTTCCGAATCGAATGACACCTTTCCACGGTGCCACTTTGAGAAGTACCTTGTCCCCAACTTGGAACTCAAGGTGTTTGCGTCTCACGTCAGCATAGCTTTTCTGACGATCACGCGCGGCTTTTAGTCGGTTTTGTATGCCGACGATCTTTTCAGTTGTTTCATGTATGATTTCTGGACCGGTGAGTTGTGTATCCCCCACCTCGGTCCAACAGATAGGTGACCGGCACTTACGACCGTACAGTGCCTCGAAGGGTGCAGCCTTTATGCTGGTGTGATAACTGTTGTTGTACGAGAACTCGCACAACGGCAAGTGATTTTCCCAGTTTTTACCGAAGTCAACTACGCAGGCTCGTAGCATGTCTTCCAGTGTTTGTATGGTTCGTTCGCTCTGGCCATCGGTTTGAGGATGGTAAGCCGTACTCATATCCAGACGAGTACCAAGAGATTTCTGCAGTGATTGCCAGAAGCGAGAAGTAAACCGAGCGTCTCGGTCGGAGATGATTGAGATGGGCACGCCGTGTCTTGATACGATCTCTTTCAGGTAGATCCGTGTCAAACGTTCCATCTTATCTATTTCCTTGATGGCCAGGAAATGAGCAGATTTAGTGAGTCGGTCGACGATCACCCAAATGGTATCGCAACCGCTAGAAGTTTTCGGGAGTTTAGTAATGAAATCCATGGTAATCTGCTCCCATTTCCATTGTGGTATTTCAGGTTGTTGTAGCAAACCGGAAGGTTTCTGGTGTTCAGCTTTAACTTTGGAACAAGTAAGACACTTGCCAACATAGGTTGCAATGTCCGATTTCATGTTGGGCCACCAATACATTTCCTTGATGCCGTGATACATTTTGTCGGCACCGGGGTGTATAGAGTATTTTGACTTGTGAGCTTCATTCATCACCAAGTCTCGAAGGTTCCCAAAACTTGGTAACCAGATTCGATTCGAGAAGTATTTGGCCCCGTTGGGTTTGGTTTCAAATTGTTTGTCCATGCCTCGCAAGGTCTCGTTTGTCAAGTTTTCTGGTTTGAGTGCTTCGAGTTGAGCGGTGAGAGTTTGATTGATGAGGTCGTTGTGAATGGTCATACCGAGAGCTCGAACTCGAAGTGGTTTCACTCGTTCTTTTCGGCTTAAGGCATCGGCGACAACATTCGCCTTGCCTGGATGATAGCGAATTTCGCAATCGTAATCAGTGAGCAACTCGACCCATCGACGTTGCCTCATGTTGAGATCCTTTTGATCGAAGATATGTTGGAGACTTTTATGGTCAGTAAAGATTGTACACTTGGTACCGTATAAGTAGTGTCTCCAGATTTTTAGAGCGAATACAACAGCCCCCAACTCTAGGTCATGAGTTGTGTAGTTCTTTTCGTGGACCTTGAGTTGTCGAGAGGCGTAAGCGATGACCTTGTCTCGTTGCATCAGCACGCAACCAAGACCTTGGTGTGAAGCATCACAGTATACCACGAAGTCATCGTTGCCTTCGGGTAAAGATAAGATAGGTGCACTGCAGAGTTTCTGTTTTAGTAGCTGAAAAGCTGACTCCTGTTTGTCAGTCCAATCGAACTTCTTTTCCTTTTGAGTCAGTGCAGTGAGAGGTAGGGCTATTTTCGAAAAATTCTCAATGAACCGCCTGTAGTATCCGGCGAGTCCTAAGAATTGGCGTACCTCGGTCGGTGTAGTAGGTGCTTGCCAACATTTGATAGCCTCGATTTTTGAAGGATCGACATGAATTCCCTGATTATCAATGACGTGTCCAAGGAATTGAACGGTTTGCATCCAGAACTCACACTTAGAGAATTTGGCGTATAACTCTTCGTGTTTGAGCAGCTCTAGGATGGTTTTCAGGTGTTGCGCGTGTTCTTGTTCAGTGCGCGAGTAGATCAAGATGTCATCGATAAAGACGATAACAAACTTGTCAAGGTAAGGTTTGCACACCCGATTCATAAGGTCCATGAATACAGCCGGTGCGTTGGTTAAGCCGAATGGCATCACTTGGAATTCGTAATGCCCGTAGCGAGTTCGAAAAGCGGTTTTAGGAATATCTTTATCACGGACTCGGAGTTGGTGATAACCCGACCGTAGATCGATTTTTGAATAAAAACTCGACCCTTGAAGTTGGTCAAACAGGTCATCGATGCGAGGAAGTGGGTAACGGTTCTTGACGGTTAATTTGTTGAGTTCACGGTAGTCGATGCACATGCGGAAAGAACCGTCTTTCTTTTTCACAAACAGGACCGGAGCTCCCCAAGGTGAGGAACTTGGTCGAATAAATCCCTTGTCCAGGAGTTCCTGTAACTGAGTAGACAACTCCTGAAGTTCGGATGGGGCTAGTCGGTAAGGGGCTCGTGCCACGGGTGCTGCACCGGGCACAAGGTCAATAGAAAACTCGACTTGTCTGGTTGGCGGAAGGCCAGGCAAGTCTTCAGGAAAGACTTCTGGGAAGTCTCGAACGATAGGCACATCCTCAAGTCGCTTTCCCACCGACTTTTTCTCCATAACGTGTGCGAGGATTGCCTGGTACCCTTTTCTCAAGTATTTTCGGGTTTTCATGCAAGAAATGATATTTATTCTCGTCCCACCGGTCTCCCCTTGTATGCTCAAAGTTCCACCGGTGACGAGAGGAATGCGTACAATTTTCTCGAAACAAACGATTTCGGCTCGGTGCTTGGATAACCAATCCATACCGACGATGATGTCAAAGCTGCCGATTTCGACAGGTATCAAGTCAATGGGAAAGAGCTCGTTAGCTAAGTTCAGAGTGCAATTAGGTATCACACTGTCGGCCTCAATAAGTTTTCCGTTTGCCAATTCTACAGTGTACTTAGAATCTAAGGCAATAGGTGTAGTGTCAAGTAGTGGATAAAATTCGTCGGAAATAAAGCTCTTATCAGCACCAGTATCGAATAATACAGAAGCAGTCAAGTTGTTGAGAAGGAACGTACCCGTGACCACATTCGGGTCTTGACGGGCTTCCCCAGATTTCAGCACAAAAGCTCTTCCTCGAGCATTGTTGTTGTTCCTGTTGTTGTTGTTGTTGTTCAATTTCGGGCAGTCTTTCTTGAAATGCCCCGTTCCGTTGCACCCGTAACAAGTTTTTGGTGCAGGGGAGTTGATGTCAGTGGTGTTGGATCTACAGTCCCTTGCCACGTGTCCAAATCTCTTACACTTGCTACAGGGACACGAACCAAAGTGGTGTCGTTGGCACTTTGAGCAATAGGGCTTGGTTCCCTTGTACGCCCCCTTGTCATCAGTATTGGAGGTGTAGGCTTTAATGGTTTCAGGTTTCTTGTTTTGGTGGTTGTTGTGGTTGTCGGACCATTTTCTTTTGTTGCTGTTGGAGGATGGAGTGGGAGGTTCTGGGTCCTCGTTCATGGCTAGAAGTTCATGGGCCAACCGAATGGCGCTGTGAAGAGTGGTTTGGTTTGATGAGGCGACATTTCCCCGGACAGGTTCCGGGAGGCCGCGGATGTATTTCTTGATCTTTTCGGGTTCAGTGCCTGCCATAGCTGGGCGAAGAACGGTAAGTTGTTGGAATCGAGTGGTGTATCCAACGATATCAGTTCCTTGTACTTTCAAGTTCCAGAACTCTTCGTCCAGTTTGTAAAGTTGTTCGGCCGGGCAATACTCATCAGTGAGCATTTTCTTCAGATCCTCCCAAGGGAGTAGATAAGCCGTATCAATACCCACAGACTGGGTATAGGAATTCCACCATGAGAGGGCACCATCTTCGAGGGTGCAGGTGGAGAATTTGACTTTGTCGTCCTCCGCACATTTGCTGATGCGGAAAACGGATTCCATCTTTTCGAACCATCTGATAAGTCCGATGGCTCCTTCGGTCCCCTTGAAGCTCAAGGGTTTGCAGTTTTGGAAATCCTTGTATGAACAAGGTTTAGCAGCAGAGGTTTCAGCGGCATCGCTGTTTCTTGTGGAACCTGGTGGAGTATTCCGAGCTAAGGCTTCAGTAACAGCCTGGGTTATAAGAGAGGTAATCTGGGCATCGGTGTATGGTCGTGTCTTTGGCGGCATGATTCTTCAATAAAAGAAATGAAGATACATGAGATTTTTGTAAGAGAAATTGCATTTATTTCAGATGTACATGTATAAAGATGGTAATACATAACATCAATATGAAAAAGGATTATGGCAATTAATATGAGTTGAAATAGCAAGAAATACTTGATAGATGATACGAGTTCAAAGGTTACATCCTACAGATGTATTACAAAAAGTGTCGGGAATTATTACATCCGACTGAAACATAGAGTAGTGCTTAGATAGTTACTAGATTACAGGATAAAGACTACACTAGTTTTAACGTAGATTAATTTGTTCCATCATCGTGACAAGACGGTCCACAGTGTTTGCAAGCCTGCTAGCTTGTCGGGCGTTGTCTTCGGCTAGTGCTAGTCGTTGTGTTAGTCCGCGCGCATACTCTTCTGCCTCAAGTGAGCGCTGCACACATTCATCCATCCTTTGTTGCAGAAGGGCATTTTCCACCCTTATTTCTATAATTTGGTTGCGAAGGACATCCATGTTGTTGTTTGTGGTTTCTAGGTCGTCGGAGACTTCTTCTATGCGTTCGAGGGATGTAAGTCTCCAGTTTTCGTTTGTTTCCTGCAACACGACATCCATTGTGCGAAGTCGTTGCTCGTGTTGGTTCACCCTAGCGGCTAAGGCCGGCAAGGTAGAGTGAGTGGAGTACGGGCCAGCTCGAGGCAACCTAGTGTTCCTCCTTGCTACCCTTGGGTTCTGCGACCCGGATTGAGAACGAGATGAGTTGGATGGGATGTTTGCCATTTCTGAGACAAGGCGTTAGTAAGATGAGGCTAATATATATACATATATCATATCCAGCCTAGTGTCTAGCACGTATCAGGTAATGGTCCGGTTCTCTCGTAGTCAGAGTCAACTATCGTATCCCTGTTCAACATAATTATTTCAGATCTTACACCATCTTTCCTTAATTGTACATAGTTGATCAGGCTATGTTAAATTAAAGTTGTATGCTGTAATTCCTGAACTAGTCATGTCTAATAAGAGAATACTGCCTAACGGTCATAGTCTAGGCCCACTAAATGCAACCTAGTTCACTATAACCTTAGGCTCTGATACCAATCTGTAACACCCCCAAATTTAACGATTTGCGGAAGCATACATTGGGTGTTACTAATCAATATACAAAGCACAAGATTAATAGTAAACGACCTCTAAATGAGACGTTTGTAAAATAGTTACATTTCATAATTTATAATCGTTTGAAAACCGAAGGTTTTCGTATACAAAATGTAATTCCCTAGAGCCCACGCGTATAGCGGGAGATTCTATTACATAACCATTATATGAACATAACAAGCCTATCAAAACCATAAACTAGTAAAAATGATCAAAAACGAGAGATGTCGGGATTTGTCGGAAACTTACAAAGTGTCGGATTGAAAATCCGAAAAGGTAGAAGTGTAGATCGTCGCGAGGTGGTCGTTTATTTCCAAAGGGGCTTGAAGATCCGAGGTCGTTTAGTATGTTTATTTTGTGATTTTCGTTGATTTTTGGTTTGTGGTTTTTGAGAGAAAAGAAAAGGAGGAGAGAGAGAGATGAATGGAAATGAAAGAAAGTGGGTGGAGGTGGGAGGTTAAATCCCCACTTTCGCCCCGTGTTCCCGCTCCGTGCGGTGTTCGTTTGCTCCGTCATTTAACGTTAAATATTTATTTTACGCGTTTAATAAAATTTATAATTTCACAAATCTTGTTAAATGATTTATTTAAATTATTTCCTTAAATCTTTAATAGGTTAGATTAATTTTAATCACTTTTGTCTATAAAAATCGTGTACGTTTTGTTCGAGTAGTACAAGTCAGTTATTAGCTATTCTAAAATAGCATTTCAGTTATAATTGCGTTATTTTAGTTTATAACATTTGTTCACCAACGTCCGTGTTAATCGAATAGAATTTCATTCTATTTAAGTTGCGCACGATTTAATCAAATCGCAAAGTTGTATATATTAACCAACATATAATCCGATACATAAATTAGCCTAACACAGAACTAATTACATGTATTAACAAAGAATTAGGCGCTAATACTAGCCCTAATTTGGCGGTTGTTACACTAGATATGCCAGGTAATTCTCGATAACCTTGTTGAATTTAATTCAGTTTGAATTGTGTACTTTGCTATGATGATGTTGATCTACCCTAAAGTAAGTTGAGTCAGACTGATATGATTCCCTAGTTTTGAGTCAATTGATGTTATTCATATGTTGTGAAATAAACTGGGTAGTTTATGTTGAACTTGAAATTGTTAAAAAGGTGTTAAGTCGTGTAGACGCTGTGTTGAATAAGTTGTAATAGTGCTATTATGTGAATTTGGTGTTTTGAGGTTATAATGTGACACCGATGGTGGAAGTAAAGTTGTTTGACTTGGTAAAGTCAAAGAAGTGTATAATGGGTGTTAAATTATTGAACATATTGGTTGAAACCCAAATGGGTTGTTAAAGTGCCCAAATGGGTCACTTGAAGGTTAAAAGGTTAAAGTGAGTAGTGGTCTGATTAAAAAGAATGTTAAAGTGGCTTTAAGTCATAAAGATAGTAGTAAAAGGTGATGATAATGATTTGGGTAGTCAATGTGATTATTTTCTTAAAAGTGCCCATTTGGACCCCTAAACGGGTCAAAGTGTCAAAACAATGTAGAATGAGTGTTTGTAGGTGATGAATATGCCCACACGTCCCAAATATATATAGAAACATGTTGGTAAAAGGTGGAAGTCAGAAACCAAGTCGTTTGAAATATAGGGTGTCAACCAAAATGGTCGAATATGGCCTAAAATGAGTTACACGTCCGTTTTCGCGTAAAATGTGAAAATTGAAAAATTGTAAAAAGGGAAAGTTTCATTTTGGCATAGTGGACGTGCCTGCAAAATTTTAGAGTCTAACTCTAAACGAGTAAAAAGTTATACGCGATTGAAATTGGCTAAAAATATGAATTTTACTGAAACTCGGATTTCTACTTGGGAACGCGATCCCAACAATCTTTCTGGATCGCGTTCGTATGTGTTATTTTGTCACAGAATTTTTATGCTTGGGAACGCGATCCCAGCCATTTTCCAGGATCGCGTTTGTGTGTGTATTTCGGGTTAAGATGCGTTTTCTCTTGGGAACGCGATCCCGCTCACTTCTCCGGATCGCGTTTGTATGCTTAATTTGGTTACAGAACATTTTTAACTGAGGATCGCGATCCTGACCCGTTTTCCCGGATCGCGTTAGTTAGTATAAAAAAAAAAAAAAAAAAACTCTTGCGACGTTCGACGTAAGACTTGACGTAGAAATTTTTTTTGAAAATTTCGGTGTCCGATTAAGACGAAATTTACAGGGTCACTCGGAAACGGCTCAACGGTCAAAGCTCATTGCTTTGCCATGAGCCCTGTCAGTTTTCGGCACTTCGGGGTCGTTTAGGGCTCGAAAATCGCGTTTTATTGTTTTTCGGACCTTATTTCGGACTTTTAGTTTACGTTTTGAATTGGGCTTTTGTTTCTTTATGCCCAGAGGCCATTCCTGTGACTATATGTAATATTAAAAGTTGTTTTAAGAGGTCCACACCTTTTATGGTGTATGAGTTAGTTGTAGGTAGTTTATTTAACTGCAAAATATGCCAGTAAATGATATTTTCGATTGTTGCTAACAAGGGTTAGTAAACATTGAATATGAAATCATGTGAACTATATTATGTGGACTAATTGAAATGAGATGAAGTAATTGAATTACTTAGAGTATGATAAAATGTTGAATTAAGCGTTTTAAGAAATTACGAAATAAGCACATGAGCTTATATAGATGTAATAGTTGAGCATGAAATACTCAATTGTAATCTGATTAAAAGTACATGGATTGATGAGTATGTGTTGAATGTTATATATATTATTGATGAAATGTTTAGTACTAAATGTACTATAAGTATTAAGTTGTATAAATAATATTTAATATTGAATCCAGTAATAAAGAAGTTGATCGATGTATTCATGTCGGGCATTGTTGTAGGATGCCTGTATTGTTAATATAAACATGATGATATGAGTAGTTACGTTCAAAGTGATCAGTTAAAAATATTAGTAAGTTAAAAAGTTAGTTGTATACATGTTGCACGGTGGTATTATATATGTGTAAAATGTTGATATCATTGTTGTGAAATATGAGAGAGAAAAGATAATTATATGGGATATCGATGGTATGAAGTGGCCTGAGAATAAAGTGTGACTGACATAATATGACGACGTCTGGCCAACGTATTTATATTATGCCATTTCACATGGAGTTGTTGAGGCTACTCAGTACCAAATAAAGTTAACCGTTTTAATATAACCGGATGTTGAAATGTAGCTGAGAAATAGTCAGATATTGACTAAAATGAAATAGTAGTAAACCACTAAGTTGTTGTTACTAACGTGGTATCTATTGTACAATTGAAGTGTATGTGTGATGCATGGTTAATTGTAAAACTTAAAAGATGATATAAGCAAAGTAGAGGTCAGTTGAATGTGAATAATATTGTTGAATGGATGATTAATGACAACACCTTGTGTTGTTGAAATACCATTGTTGAAGATGTTTGGTATTAACAGGTGTTGTCTAGCATCCCAAATTGTATGATGTGATGTTAGTTGATTACATGATAATAAGTTTAACAATAGAAATGGACCTCTACATAATGCTTATTAGTTAATCTTATATGTTGATGATTATATGATTGTGAATTCCTGTTAAATAAAGGATTTCGTATAATCGAGTTGTATTTATAACTGCAAGTTGTAAAGTAGTAATTAATTAGTTGCTAAAAATTTAAAAAATTTAGCAAGGTGATAATTAAAGAAGTATATGATTATTAGTTAAATTGCTAATGATGAATCAAGTTACAAGTGGTGGCTAATATGTATGTAGTAGTGTTCAGTACCACTTGTTGTTATTGTGGTTGTCGTTGTCGTTATAGTTGTAATTGCTGCTATAGTTGCTGTTGTGATAAAGATGATACTTTACTTGACTATGTAAGTGGTTGATTTAACTCATTAGAGGCAGGGTATAGGCACAGTATTGGTGCAGAGAGCATATATATTTGGAAATGTGCATGTGGAAAGGATTGAAAACATACATCTAAATTTATAACTTGCTCACAGGAGTAATGTATAGTATTTGTGCGCATTGTGATTAAATAGTTGATTTTGATACACCTCCTGCTGGTTTTAACATTTGGTGTTAGGTATTGAAATTGAACACTAAGCACAACTTATGTGTTTATGTGTGTTTAAGTGAGTTCAATTGAAATACACACTAGAAGTATGAAAGTTACTGAAAGAAACCTATATATAAGTATATGTTGACATATAAATACATTTTGTGTTTATATGGTTAAGGATATGCATAAGTGATGGTATGCATAGTGACTCAAATTATGCACATATTTAGTGTGCATATTGTAATAAGTAATTATGTGGCTAAACTTGTGTGAGAAGTAGAGTAATAGTGAATTGAAATGGAAATGAGTAGGTGATGTTATTTTACAAGACTGAACATGTGTGAGCAGATTTCGAGGACGAAATCTCTTTAAGGAGGGGAGATTTGTAACACCCAGTTCTTGGGTCTAGTTGTATATTAATATTTTTCTGACTGTAAATTATTATTAATGCGTCAGAAAATAAGATCGTTGTTTTATTTGAAAATAAATGAGTAAAAGAGTCAAATAATTTATTGTGACTAATAAATTATTACGTGTTTTAATTTAATTTAGATGTCGGTAAAATAAAATAATATTTCCCCGTAAATGATTTTTAAGTTCCAGACAACGATAAATACGGGGAATGAAATTTGACTAGTGATATCATAGACTCAAATAATTGAGTCGGTCTTTATTTCCATTCATACATACATACGATCGTATATACATATATACAAGAAACATAAAACCTAAATTTTTGAAGAATCACCAAATTGGAGCCATGAAAAACGAATTTAGCTTCAATAACATGGATTAATCATCTTCTCATCATCACAAACATCTTGGTAAGTCTTGATTCTTCATGTTCATAAATCTAAAAATTTGGGGTTTTGAGGGTTATTGATTATAATCCGAAATTGAGGCTTGAAGTTGCTAAACTGATGTTTATTAAACTCATAAATGATGATATGTAACATGATTTAAGGGTTATCTTGTAGATTTGAATTAGGGTTTGTGAGATTGATTAGTGTTCTTGTGATATATGATGAGTTTGATGAAATTGTGGTTATAATTCAAAATTAAAGATTGATATTAGTTAAAGTGGTGTTACTAAGTGTTAATAAGATGATTAGTAACCTTAAACTACTTTAAAAGTGAATTAATTAAGTTGTAGAGTTTATGACTTAGATGGGTTTTGATTATATGATGATGTTTCGGTGTTAACACACTATAATTGGTAATTATAAAGGTTGTTGGAATATTATTAGGAAGAATTGAAGTATAATCATATAAATAGTGATGGGTTAGTTGAATAATTATGAATTATAGCTTGTAATCTTGTTATATTGGTTAGTTGATGATTGAACCAGGGTTATGAGCTAAGCTATAAATTAGAATTGATGAATTTGATATATGTTCATAAAGAAGGTCATGAACTTAATATGGTTTTAAGTATTGAACGTAGTACTTGTGTAATGTGGGTGGATTAAATTCAGTAATTAATATCATTTTAAGACAAGTTACTAACTTGTGTTGTTCTATTGTATTCTCAGATGCGCAGAAGGCTCAGTGATATTAGACTACTGAGTGGATGCCTGAGGTGGTCGGTGAGTGGATCTCTAATCCTCAGTGTAACTTGGTTGTAACGAGTTTGGTTACAACAAGTAACATATTATTACTATTGTAGTTGCCATGATAATTATGATAGCTAGTAATAATATTGTTTATATGATAACGTTGACCTGCTGAATATGTGATTTGTTGATTATGTGATCACTGGACTTGTTGTTGGCCTTCGGGCATCAGTTGTTAATGAGGTCAACGAGTTGTTGTTGAACTGTTGGTTGGGCTAGTCGGTTATTCAAGGTTTAACACACCTCCTGTGTTAGTTGAGAATAACCACTAGCTATCGGTCTCGTCCGTTATGGCCATACGGATATGGTTGGGTAAGTGTTCTTGGGGAGCCTCCCGGGTATTATGGTTATCCCCAGAGCCACCGATGCCTCATTATGAAGTCCGTTGCTTGTTGAATAGTTGCTTTGATGATAAGTTGACCAGTTGAACAGTTGCCCTGTTGCTTTGCTAAATGGTGGTATTGTCTACTTTGTTGGTTATGTGTTAATTGTTGTATGCAAAGTTGTTGAGCTAAGTTAGCCTGTTGATTAGTTATCTACTCACTTAGCTTTATGCTAATCCCCCACTTAACACTTCTTGCAGGTTATTGATATATTGGGTGGGCAAGAAGTTGGACTAGAAGGAATGTTTGACCGTGAAGCGTTACTCTGATAGTGGATTTGTTTAAAATAATATTTTATCACGTTTTATATAACACCTCTGTTGTGAAATTATTTTTGAAAAGGTTGAACTTTATATTTTGAAAAAATGAGGTAAATTATTACTAGCTAATTGGACTTACGCTTCCGAATTACTATATTTAAATGATTATAAATGAGGGGTGTTATACTTATGACGATAAGCACTGCATGACTGGCATTGAGCGATTTCGTTTCTATTAAATTATAGGTAACCCGATACACTTTGAGTGAATTGAGTGACCCACTTGTGAGAATCGCCCAGTCATGTACATCTACGTTTCGAGAGTTACAAAGTATGCCAACCAGGGTTGATCAGTTTTATGTTTAAGTATAGTTAATTTTTGTTGATGCTTACTTTCTGAAAATATTTATCTAATTTGAAGAAAGTGACTTTCTGCAGGAAATACTCTAAGCATCCAAAACATTTTTTAAAAAAATTATTTTCCAAATGAGGTTTGCTTGAGGACAAGCAAAAGCTTAAGTGTGGGATATTTGATGTATCGCAAAAAGTCACGTTTTTACATGCATTAATTGTCCCATATTTAGCTCTTTTCTAACAAATACATCTTAAAATCATCATTATTCATTAACTTTTGTTAGAAAGGTATAAACTTGTCGGTCTTTTGAAAATCAAGCAAAAATGGCAGAAAACTGACCTAAATAGGCACTATTATGAGCCTAACCCTAATTCTACTGTAAACTTCATACCAGAGCCTCATAATAGTCTTATTTTGTAGCTATGAAGATTACGAGAACGTGGATATAAGGATTGCTGAGAACGGATCAAGGACGAGAAAGTTATGCAAGTTACAGCGCAGCCGAAAGCTACAAAATGTATTCTGAACACGCCCGGGCCCCACACATCCAATTTCTACCAAATTGGCATCATTAGAAGCGTAACGGAATTACGAAGCCGTAGGCGAAAGAATCAAGTCAATCGGACGCGAAACGAAGAAGATACGGCCTTCCGAAAATGCGAGAAAAGTCAGAAAAATCACACTGCCTAGCACACGGCCACCACCAAGCCGTGTACGGCCCTAAACAGGCCATGTACAGCCCTGTTTAGGCCGTGTACGGCCTCTGTTGCTCTCACACGACCTCTTTCTTGCTTCGTTGGCTTGTACGTGTGCTTGTGGACTTGTACTCTTGGATCCAAGGCTTGCCTATAAATAGAGACCTCATTCACCTCATTACACACACCATTCTTCAACAAGAATTCTCACTTTCTCTCTCACACACGCTTTCTCTTTCTAGTTTAGCATTCTCTCTCTAGCACTACTCTTAGGAGTTAGAGGAGAATTAGTAGGGTTTTAGTTAGTTAGCTCTTGGTTAATATTTAACCAAGACTAACGGAGGGGCTACTCTTGTAATAGTGTTAGGGATATTTCGAGGGTCTTATTTGTAATATTGTCCAAGATATTGCGGACGTTACGCTCGTGTATTCTTTCAACATTATTCAAACTACGCGTTACATTCGGTTATCTCTTTCCTTATCTTTCATAATGATGATTATTATTATTGTTGCTATGCTAGATTTAGGATTGTTTGTTATGCGTAGGGAGTAGTTACCTTGTGCTTGTTATGATGTAGTTAGTTTATGTATTGTGGGTGATGTTACTTTAAATATACAATTGGGATACTATCGTTATTAAACTACAGAGGTAACGTTATACGGCTTTCATTTGTATAGCGCCGGAAACATCACGAATGTGTGTAGTACGGAACGTGGAAGCTATGAAATTCGTGGGCACAATCCGTTGTGGAATAATGTTCCCAATTGTTACATAATGAAAACCGGTGTACTATTAAATTTACATTTATGAATTTCTAAACCTAAAACGCCTTTCCTCCAATAAACGTGGTTAGAACCTGTATGACAAGGAGTCATGTACCTTGATCAACCGGTCACAACCTATCTGTGTTTTCAAATCAAATAAATCAACATGGTCTGAATTGTGTAGCTGTGGAAATACTGTTTAAACCTTTTGTATAGTACACCGTGAATCAATCAGGGATTTATTGGGAATATAGTGAGGGCTGGTTTATATCATAGATGGTTAAACGTTAATACAAACTTAGTTAAACTAGTCCATAGTGACCATAAAGTATGTGGCACCGGAAAGACCATAAAACGGCACAGTACTTCGTATAGCGTTTAAATACGTGGGAAAAGCTAAGGAACTGTCGTCGGTTGAAGACTGTGTCACATCCTGGTTGAACCACACAGCTCTGGACTAAACAAAGACCATTAATGTAGAGTTAGCAGTCACCAAACCAAGTCTTAATCATAAATGCCTTGCCTAGTCTTAGTATCCTCGCAGTGTTAAGAACGGTCAGAACATTAGTGGGTCTGTTACTCTATCTCATGCGCCCAGGAATACTATTCCAAGAAGGGTCACTATTCCACCATATGGAAAGTGTTGAAGAGTTGAGCAGCCTCCTCTGATCAGAATCACCATAACCTAGCAACCCAGTGACATACTGTCTGAGAAATCAAATAGTAGGGTGTTAGTGTTTACACTGTGAATACTTAGACGAAAGCAAGACACAAATCTTTAAAAGACGTTTTCATACTTAAACCTTAGACATCACCCCATACATAAGCTAATGAAGTCATAGCAAGCACTACCCTCCATTTTACTTTTATGCTTTATTAGTTTTAGTAGTTTAAATAGATAAATAGATAAAAACCAAAACAATCACCTTTAAATCTGTCCAACCCTAGCTTAATTACTGATTTGTCAGAACTAGCTCTGTTTCAATTCTGCCGTTGTGAGGAACGACCCTGGATCATCCTTACCACATACTTATATCAGGTATTCGTACCTAGTATTAGTAGGTAGTTCGGAGGATTAGGCTCCCCCCGACTTTTATAAATTTAAAACTTACCACCCCAGTTGCGCCCGTTGCGTGAACGACCGTTTCGGGCGTAACACATTTATTCATGGATACTAAAATATACTAAATATGAACAACATGAAGGCCTCGTCATATCTTAATGAGTCATCCAACCTTAACATGCTACAGTTCATGGTTTCGGAATCAGGTTATCATATATGAATATAAACATAACCAATTCTAATCAATTCATATTAACTATATTTATTAAGATGCATTTCTCCAAACATATCTTAACAAATATCAACCCACCAATCTAATAAATATAAAGATTGTTAGACTTTATTTGTTATAGCTATAATACGAATCTTTATTAATGTTATCCAATGATCATTTAATATGTACACCGAAGTAAAACATATTAGATCATGATATCATTTATACAAAGCATTCACCAAGACTAACCATTAATTCAACTTAATGAAATCGACTTCACAATGAATTTGATGTTTCAAAATATTCGGATTTTAAAATTTCTTTTAAACAATCATCAAACATTTTAAGTCAATTCAACAATAAATTTTAATTATTCAACAATAATATTAACGAATTAATATCTCTTGTGAAATATTAAAATTTCCATTTAACGCTCTCACTAAATCTAACAATACTTATGAATCCAATTTCTACAAAATAAATCTCATGATTCATTATAGAAATAATTCATTTTATGCATTAATTAAGTAAACTAATGTCTTTGGTTTCTTGATGTGTTTATAGAAAACACATTATCAATTTATTTCTCATAGCCGAGAATAAATCAAACCATAACAAGTTTATGTTTAATCGACAATTCAATTAATTGTATCTAATAAGTTAACCAACTTATTCATACATCTTTATGCATATGATAGATTCAATAATCTTGAAGTATTATTATTTAGTGCTAAGTTCTATATAAATCAAACATTTATATCACATGGCAACTTTCGTATTTAATAATTCACAATTATATAGATATCAATCATGAATTCGCGAACTCGTATCTTATAAAGATAAGTTCCAAATGAGTCATACAAAAAGATTGTTTACATGTGGATCATATCTTGGGATTTAAACACAAGTTTTAGATCAAGAAAATTTCAAAAACTTTCAAACACATTTCCATTATTTCACAAATCAAACTTTAATATTAAATAACCAAAATATTTAAATATTCAAAACTTAACCAAACTCAAAATGAGCAAATCATTTTGTGAAAAACTAATGTATGAAATAATATCCCAAATTTGTAAAATAAATTTATGTGCTTAGAGCACTTATTCTTCACACTCAAGCTTCTTGAACAACGATATCTTCATAGCTCCAATTCAAGTGCTTCATCACTTATTAACTCCTACAATCATAGATTGTATACAATAGATCAACTCTCTAATATAGTCATGCGAAGTAATAAACAATCCTTTACAAGATCTCATTACTAACCAGAACTCTCAATACCATTCCTCTTATCGTTAAGATAATCGGGACAGTTCCTCCTCCAATGTCCAGGCGTACTACAATGAAAGCAGTGACGCTCGGCTTTGGACATTTGGGCTTTAGGTGCTGGCTTTAAAATTGAATCATCATTCTTCATCTTTCCTTTGTTGGCACGGAACTTACGCTTCTTGTTAAGACCCCCATTACGGATCATCAGCACATCTTTAAACTTGACAGATTCCATATCCCTTTGTGCAATTTTCAACATTTGATGCAACTCATGTATGTACCTTTCCATGTCGTTCATATTGTAATTAGGTACAAATTGCTTGTACTCCTTACTTAATGAAACGAGAATTATATTAATAGCTAATTCTTGTGGAAAGGCATGTCCAAGTCTTTCAAGACGATTAAGGTACCTTATCATTTTCACAACATGGGTACTCACATCGGATCCATCGACCATTTTGCAACTATTCAAATCCTTAGCGGCATCGAACCTTTCGGTTCTTGCAGTGGATTGAAATGTCTCTCTTAATCGGCGAATCAAATCACATGCCGAAGTCTCCATGTAATTAACTTGGAGCTCAAAAGACATAATAGCAAGCATCAAACATTGCACATCGAGAAGATCGTTCTCATGCTTAATATAAGCATTTCTAATGTCCTTAGTGACATCATTTGGTGGCGAGGAACCAAGAGGTGTCTCGAGCACATACCACTTTCGTTCTTGGTGAAGGATAGTGTAACACCCCTAAAATATAAGTTTTATATAATTTAATATACGTTTTCGTATCAGTTTTATACAATATAAAATGTTGAATGTGTAAAGTAACAAGGTTGTTAGAATTGGGTTAGTGGACTAACCAAATAAGTGAAGGTCTGTTAGAGGGACCAGAGGTGTAAATAAGCAAACTTGAGGGGGGGTAGAATATGAAGATGTTAAATAAAAACTCCCTACAGTATTCCATTCCATTCCAGACTGAAATTTTAATACGTATTTGTATGTGTATGGCGTGAAACAAGAACCAGGAAGAAAAATGAGAAATCAAGCTAGGGTTTAAATGATTGAAGCTATTAATCATCAAATTAATCATTCACAAGGTATGTGTGATTCTTAATTGAGTTAAATTTGATGTTAGAATGAAATTTTATAAACCCTAGATTATTGAAAGTTCATGAAAGTTAGTTAATTGAATGAATTAAGGTTCTATACATGTTTATGAGTTATGTAACATGATCAATTCAAGTTAGAGTTTGAAGTTTATAAACCCTAGATTTATAAAAGTTGATGAAAGTTAATTAATTTATGTAATTAGTATTCTATACATGATTCTGAGTTATGTAGTATGTTTAATTGATGTTAATTTGATTAAAGAAAGCTTGATCATGTGTAAATGGGTGAGTAAGAGGTTATCTATATATATGTAATGATGTATTGAGATGATGCTGAAGATGATTAATGAAAGTAATAAGTAGAAAAGTGATTATACCCATTTACATGTGATGGTAAGGTTAATTGTATGGAACATATGTTAAAATGGTAGGTGTTAGTGATATAGCACCTTGATCATGAGGTTAAGTTAAAGTTATAAGATATGTATAAAAGATGGGTGTTAGTGAGTAACACCTAAGTCATGTGATTAAAGTAAGGAAAAGAAGCAATTGTTATGTTAAATGATCATGTATGTGTTTTTGTGATAGGTGATAAACAGTCATGGTATCCATGTTCAATTATGAGGTCATGCAAGTGCCTATAATCAAGGTGAGTTACATGGGGGTTATGTGGTTAATGGTTGTATGATCTCAACTATTTGTGAGTAAGATATTCATACAACTAATTAAAAGTATTATTTATGTTTATGATATGGTTGAATGTTAAATTCATGATCTTGCTAAAGTATGCGATAAGAAAAGTTGTGAAGTGATAAGTATTCAAAGAATATGATAATATGAGAATGTTGTATGAAATGAGTAATTCGCAGGGATATGGAAAGAATGTGTGCTATGCACGTGATCAAGGAAATTATGTTTTAGTACGCATACCACCTAGAGGTATGGTACTAATGGATTATGTTTTAGTATGCATACCACATAGAGGTATGGTACTAATGGATTATGTCTTAGCATGTATACCACCGAGAGGTATGATGCTAGTTGTAAAGGTATGGAATGATGTTTACATTTACACAATGGTGATGTGATACAATAAGAAATGGTCATAATAATGTTATATGTGGAAAGATTATGTAATTATTCATTTAATTGCTCATGTACTCACTAAGCTTAATGCTTACCCCGTAAGACGTTTCATGTTGTAGGTGCTTGGTTCGGTTGAACCAAATAGCTAAAGTGGATAGAAGATGGATGCAAGAGATTAGCGTGGAATGGAGCTTGCTTTACGGTTAGATAAGCTCCCTTTCCTTGAATGATCGTTATGATTGCCTTATTGTGTAAATCACCCAAAAAAATGTTTTAAAGTGTAAAGTTGAACATAGTCATGGTATGTACCTTTGACTTTAAAGGTCAAGGAGAAAGGGTTAATAATAATATAAATGTGTGTATATGAGAAAGTCAAATAATGGTAAGGTGGTTAAATGTGGAATCAAAGTCATTGATCAGAATAAGTAGTGACATGTAGTCATCTACTTTGAATAAGTCAAATGTATGCGAATGATGAAAGTAAAATGGTCAAAATATAGTAAATGAGAAAATCTGGGCATGGAAGTCAAAATGGTTAACTGGTGTTGTTATAGTAAATGGATGATGTTATTAAATTAGTTTGATTTGAATAAGTCAATTGGATGAGGTTTGACCAAGAAAGTGAGTTAATATAATCAAAGACCCAATCGGGTCACTTTGGTGTCTAAATGGGCGACCAATGGGGTAACGAGTCAAAATGGGCTATGGTGAACTAGAGTCAAATGTTCCTATGCCCACAAGTCCTAAACGTGATATTGAATAAGTGGTCAAAAGTGCAGAAGCAAGAGTGAAATGGTTTAGAAGTTGGTATGTTAAGTTGTTTGGTCCAAAATGGTCGAAAACAAGTTCACGGGTCAAAACGAGATTTAATGTGAAATTTCAAAAAGTAAAAATGAGGAAATGTTTATATGGTCAAAGTGAAGGTGCACGCAAAATTTCAGGTCAAACGGATGTACGAGTAAAAAGTTATCGAGGTTAGAAAGTTGTCAAAAATGAGTTCTGCCGTCATGTGTAAGATTGCAATCCTAGAGGTGGGTTAGGATCGCGTTATTTGCCTTAAACCTATCTCAGCACATTCCTAGTGTAAGAATGCGATCCTAGGAGCCTGCTGGGATCGCGTTCTTATGAAGAAAAATGAGGTCATTTTAGAATGGTCATAAAAGATGAATCGTAACTCCGTTTTTGACGTTTCTTATATCGTTGGAAAGGTGGAAGAGTCTACTTTTTAATGGTTATTGTCTAAGCATAAAAAAAATTGACACGTTTTTGGGGCGTTTCAAGTTGGTATCAGAGTGATGGTTTAAGGGAATTAAGTAATCCACGATAGGATTGCCCAAACTTAAACCAATATGATATGTTTAATGTGTTATGATGATTAAGTGCAAAAATAAGATTTCAGAAAAAGAACTGATATGATTCCCAGTTAGAATTGTTTAAGTTGTTATTATAACTATGTGCATTATTGTGTTAAAGTAAATTGAAAGGATACAATGCACTGTTATGAGACAGGTAAAGAATTGCTACTTGTTAAACTAGTAGTTAAGGTGTTGTATGATATGCTAAGTGTTATGAATAGTTTGATTAAACTTTAAAACACTTATTAATGTCAAGAAAAAGTACAGAACAGTAATGGGAATGTTAAAAATAGTTACAGAATTAGCAATGTGAATGTAGTAAAGAAATTGCAATGTGTGATTAAAATTCCTTGCAAATGTTATGTGATATGTGATTAGAAATGATATGACTCATGAGGGAATTATGTTATGAATGGGGTAAAGTGAGTAAATGAAAAGAATATGCTAATGAAATTAGTAAGATAAAATTAAGGTTTTAGTTGACTGGGGAAGAGGTATATCTTACTGATCAACTGTAAATGAAAGAAATATATGTGTAAAGATAGCAGATACTTGTTAAGATAGTAAATGTGATATGATGACAGGAT
The DNA here is from genome assembly GCA_949592205.1 of Helichrysum umbraculigerum. Classification (NCBI taxonomy): domain Eukaryota; kingdom Viridiplantae; phylum Streptophyta; class Magnoliopsida; order Asterales; family Asteraceae; genus Helichrysum; species Helichrysum umbraculigerum. The sequence goes on from CATIUR010000011.1 coordinate 4,475,372, forward strand.
TAGTATAATCTATTATCGTTAAATGATAAGTTACTATGTGAACAGAAATGTATATGTTTAACTGAATAGATGTTAAAAGATTATGTGAAATTTCTTGCTAAAATAAAGTAAAGTAATTGAGTAGTTTTACACTCACAGTGATATGAAGTAAATGAAGTAGCAAATAAATTCATAAATATGTATATGTTGTTAAAGTGTTATGGAATGTGTTTACGTGTTCAGTTATGTACAGAAAGGACAGTCGTTCAGATAAGCTAATCTATACTAGCTTAATGGTCAGAAGTACAGATAAGTTAACTCACATTAACGCTATGTTAAGAAGTTCAGATAAGCTAACTTATGTTACTGTATGTTTAAATGTTTAGATAAAATGAAATGTAACAGTAAACAGTATGTCTTTAAAGTTAAAGATAATGTGAGTTACATGTAATTGGGGATTGTAGAGATTAGTTGTATGATGTTGACGGACATGGCAAAAAGAACGAAAAGTTCACAAGTAAAGGAATGCCTTGCAAGTGGTTATGTATGTTTCCATTACTCATGATACTGAGTAGATGGATATTGTAACATCCCCAGTTTTCGAGGTATTAACTTAGTATATAAATATAAGTTATAATATTCTAGCTTTACAGTATTATTTTAGTGTACAATAAAATATACATCTTTTTAAGTATAGATCTTTTAATAATGAGATATAGTAGAAAACGTAAACAGAGTGTTCAGTTTTAGACTGTGTAGTGTAGAAATTAAATGACTAAAAGACCTGGTACGTGCCTTTCCCTTGTAACTTGAAGATAAACTTAAAAAACAATTCCAGAACCCAAATTAAAAACAGAGTAAATCGCAGGAAGCAAAAATCAAGCCAAAAATCAGTGTGTAATCTTCAATTCGAGCTTCAATCATAAGAATCATCTCCCTCCATCCTCTTTTAATCATTGTAAGTGTTCTAATTTCTTCAAGAACCCTAGAAATTGGGTTTTCAAGGGTTTTAGCAAATTAGTATGATTAAATCCGAAATTAGGGCTTGTAATTGATTAGTTAGTGTTAATTTAGTTTATGAATAACGATTTGAAGCTTAATTTCATGATATAAAGGTGAAAGATAGTGATTAGTGTTTATGGGGTTTCCATAAACTTTGTGAAATTAGTTAAATTACAAGTATAAAGTGTTAGTGCTTATTAGTGACAACTAGAAAATAGCTTAATTACATATTAAAGCTATGATTATGATGATGGGAATGAAATTAGCTAGTTGTCTAAACTAAAGTTAGTATAAAATTTGTGGGGGAGAAGTGATTAGATGAATTAGTAGTTAAAAAGATGATTAGTTATTGATATATGTGTTATATATATATGTGTTAGGTGTTCAAGAAGAAATTTTATCAATTGATCATCTAACTACAAGTTGTTCAACAAGTCAAGGTGAGTATATGTAATGAAATTAGATTGTTAGTAAGTGAATTATTGTTAGTAAAGATGGAACATGATGAAAGTATTGATTAGCATGGTTAATGATATATTATTAGCCATGAATTGATTAGAATAGCTAACCAATGTTAGCTATGTTATTGATTAGTAGCTAACTATGTTAGCTAATGATATGACTAGATTAGCTAATCGAGATTAGCTAAATGAAAGACTAGATATGTGCACATGCGATTAGCATAGTGAATAGAGATTGCAAGAAAAAGGGAAGTAAACTACTTTCTTTGCTTTTATATGTTTTAATACATAATTGATTAGTTAATTATTTTGATTAGTTATACCTATACTCACTAAGCAAAGTGCTTAATTAGTTAATTTAAATGTGTAGGTGCAAGTGGAAGCGGTAAGGGAAAAGAAATCAATAAAGACTAGAAGTGGAGTTGCTAGCTTGTCGTAAGTACACAAGCTTTTCTCTATAAATTATCGTTTTGTAGCCTATGAAGGCCCAAATGAATCAAGTTTTGTCATGTTGTCAATGTAAGAGTAAAGACAAGTAATATTGGAGTTTGGTAGTAGGATGTGGTATGTGATTAGTAACTTTGTTGTTGAAAGTGTTAAAGTGCAAGTAATACTATACTTGCTATTTTTGGTATTGTAAGAAACTCTTTATATGTAAAGTGGTATTTGATTATAAATATAGTATTTTGAAGTGATTCCATTGATTTTATGGTCAAATGGGTCACAAAGTGGTTATATGGGTCGTATAGTGTTAAAATGGGTCTAAAATGCCCATTTGCGTACCGATGACCATAGATGAGGTATGCCGGGGCGAGTAAGTGACTAACAAGTCACTTTTGGTAGTGTGAGTAAGTGTGCAAAGTTTCAGTTTCATTACATTAGTAGTTTGTATTTTGAGGTGTCAAGTAAATGAGTTAAAATGGCCCATATGCCGATATACGTTCAGATTCTTCGTTATCGCGAATTTTCGAAAAGTGTGAAAATGAAAAGTTGTATTATGTTATTGTTGAAGTGTGTACAAAATTTCAGGTCAAAACTCTAACCGAGCTAAAAGTTACGCGCGTTTGAATTTGGGTCAAAAATCTGCCACCTGCATGAATAGTGTCGCTGGAGTTTTTAGCGACACTAGCTAAGTGTCGCTAAATGCTGTCACTGAAGCAAGTGTCGATATAACTGTCGCTATTGAGTGTCGCAGAAAATTTGGAATTATTAGCGACACTAGGCAAGTGTCGCTGAAAAAGGAAATTTCTTAAAATGGTCATAAAAGATGAACCGTAACTCCATTTTTGACGTTCTTTATATCGTTGGAAAGGTGAAAAAGACTACTTTTTAATGGTCATATCCTTAGAGTGTAAAAAATAATAATAATAATAATAAAATTTTTGGACGTTTCAAGTTGGTATCAGAGCGATGGTTTAAGAGATTTAAGCAATCCACACTAGGATTGCCTAAACTTAAACCACTTATAACTGCGTAGTAGCAAGTTACAGTTGAGTTTTAGTAGCATTATTAATATGTGATTAGTAGATATTAGTTTTGATAGTAATTGTTGCTCCGATTTTGAATATGCTTAAGAACTTTAAATAGAAGTGTGTTATTAGTTTAATATAATAACGTCTGACCAACGGGGTTATATTACACTAGTGCACATGGGAGATTTAAGGTTGTTAAGCACATGAGAAAAGAGGCAATGATTGTTGTGCTAGTTGACTCAGAAGGTTTTTATATGATTATGCAATTCATTATTAGTTAAAGTACTAAATTTGCCGCTTATCTTGTTTTAGTAAATGGCAACTACACCAAACAAGGAAGCTGAGGGTTCGAATGCTCGTTTTCCCACTCAAGAGGAGAACGTTACAGGTAGAAGTTTAGATCCAGAAGATAGATTGCTATTGAAAGATGTTATTAGTCAATCCTTACAAGAATTTGCTCCTTCCGTATATGAACGTATGGAGCAAATAATCAGCACTCGATTAGTAGAGTTCGAACATAAACATCCCATCTTAACGGACCCTCAGCCGAATATGGAAATTTTGAATGCTCAGCGCCAGATAGATAGAGAGAAAGAGAAATTTGAGTACAAGAACTTTGCAAATTGTAGTCCCCCAGAATTTAAAGGGGAAAGAGATCCGATTATTAGCAACAGGTGGGTGAGCAAAATGGAAGAGACCTTTATGCTTTGTGAATGTCCAGAAAGACTACGGGTTTTATTTGCAGCTCATCAATTGAAAGGAAGTGGTCAGGATTGGTGGAATACTCAAGTTAAGACTTTGAGTGCAGAAGAAGCTGCAAGACTCCCATGGAATACGTTTACAGAGAAGTTTTTAGCAGAATTAGCACCAATGGCTGAAGTAGAAAGATTGAAAGGGGAATTTTTAGCAATTGATCAGGGAAAAATGACGGTGACCGAGTATACGAATTTGTTTTATGATAAGTCTCTGTCCAGAATATACTTCGGATCAGAAATTGATGAAAGATCATTATCACCGACATCTAAATGTTGAAATTAAAGAAGCGGTTGACCTGACCATTTATGATTCGATTCCAAAAATGATGAATAAAGGGTTGACAAGAGAGAAGGAGTTGCAAGCAAAAGCTGCTGATGCTAGCAGTAAAAGAAAAGTTGAGCAGTCCAGTTCTCAATCACAACCATTTAAGAAGTTTAAGTCTTTTGGGAGGTTGCAACAAAGGCCTCAATCTCAGACATCGTCTCGTCAGCCTCAACCTCCAATGCGGGAATTTCCCAAGTGTAATAATTGTGGTAGAAAACATCCGGGGGAGTGTCAATTGGGAAGTACCGCATGTTACAAATGTCGTAAACCGGGGCATATTGCAGCAAATTGTCCTAATCCTTATCGCACATGCTTTTATTGTTACAAGGAAGATCATGTGCAAGCAAATTGCCCTGAGAGGTTAGCAGATATGAAGAGAAATGAACAAAGAAGGGAAGCCGAAAAAAAAAGGGAGGCGGGTGGACAGAGAACAAGGGGTCGATCCTTTCAGATTACAGCAGAGGAGGCAAAAGAGTCACACGACGTGGTGACAGGTACCTTTATTGTTAACACTATACCTGCCCATGTTTTATTCGACTTTAGAGCCACCAAATCTTTTGTATCCCTTTCCTTTTGTGAAAAGCTGAAAACTCCTATAGCTAAGTTAGAACACCCTTTAGAAGTTGAAATTGCAGATAGTAAATTAGTAATTGTTAGTAATGTTTATAGAGGATGTAATATTGAAATAGGAGGTGAGCTATTTAAAATAGATTTAATCCCCAGGCAAATAGGAGAGTTTCATGTTGTGATAGGAATGGATTGGATGGGAAAAAATAAAGGCATGATTAATTGCCACGAGAAAGTAGTTCTCCTTAAAGCGCCTGGTGGGAAGGAAGTTATTGTTTATGGGGAACGTTCTAGACGATCCATTCCAGTTTGTACTTTTGCTCGAGCTAAAAGATTGTTGTCACACGGGTTTCGGGCCTTTTTGGCGCACGTGGTTGATAACTCTAAATCTGTGCTAGAACTTTCTAGCATTCCGATTGTGAAAGAGTTTCCCCAAGTATTCCCTGACGAACTTCCAGGTGTTCCACCCGATAGACAAGTGGAATTTCGAATTGATCTTGTTCCTGGAGCCGCTCCCATAGCCAAAACTCCTTATCGTCTGGCTCCAACTGAAATGCAAGAAATGAGAGACAGTTGCAGGAACTTTTAGATAAAGGTTTTATTCGTCCTAGTAGTTCACCATGGGGAGCCCCAGTCCTGTTTGTTAAAAAGAAAGACGGTTCCCTAAGGATGTGTATTGACTACAGGGAGTTAAATAAAGTGACCATTAAGAACAGATATCCCTTGCCTCGAATAGATGATTTATTTGATCAGTTACAGGGAGCTAGTTTTTTTTCAAAGATTGATCTTTGTTCTGGCTACCATAAGTTAAAGGTCAGAGAAGAAGATATTCCGAAAACAGCTTTTTGTACTCGTTATGGTCACTTTGAATTTACAGTTATGCCGTTTGGTTTAACTAACGCTCCAGCTGCCTTCATGGACTTAGTGAACAGAGTTTGTCGGCCCATGCTCGATATTTTTGTCATAGTTTTCATTGATGACATTCTCATTTATTCTAAAAGTGAGGATGATCATGCAGTACATCTCAGACAGGTTCTGGAGACACTTCAGCGTGAAAGATTGTATGCTAAATTCTCTAAATGTGAATTTTGATTACGGGAAGTCCAATTCCTTGGACACGTGATCAATATTCACGGAATTCAGGTTGATCCTTCCAAGATAGCAGCCATTATGAAGTGGGATCCACCTTTGCGTCCCACTGAAGTTAGAAGTTTCCTTGGCTTAGCTGGCTACTATCGTCGTTTTATTCAAGATTTCTCAAAGATTGCTACTCCTTTGATTCAGTTGACTAGAAAAAGTGTTCAGTGGAAGTGGGGAGATGAGCAAGCTAAAGCATTCCAGGCGTTGAAAGAAAAGCTTAGTCAAGCTCCTGGTAGTTTATTGTGATGCTTCAAAGCTTGGATTAGGCTGTGTTCTTATGCAGCGAGGGAAAGTTATAGCTTATGCTTCTCACCAGTTAAAATCACATGAGCAAAACTACCCCACTCATGATCTTGAATTAGCAGCCGTGGTCTTTGCTCTTAAAATTTGGCGCCATTATCTATATGGTGTTAAATTTACAATTTATACCGACCACAAAAGCCTCAAGTATTTCTTTGATCAGCGTGATTTGAATAATCGTCAGAGAAGATGGTTGGATTTAGTGAAAGATTATGACTGTGACATACTTTATCATCCTGGTAAAGCTAATATCGTAGCCGATGCCCTTAGTCAAAAAGCTAGCCATTATGTTCTTTCAGTAAAATCTCTTCAAATGACTGTATTCCCTCAGTTGTTTGATTCCATTAAAACTGCTCAGGCTGAAGTTCTAGCATTGAATGATCCAAATAAACAACGATTAGCTGGTCAACTTTCAGAATTAGTAGATAATTCTAGAGGCTTAAAGACTCGTTATGGAAGAATTTGGATACCAAGAATGAGTGAAGTGAAGAAAGTGTTGTTAGATGAAGCTCATAGATCCAGATATTCTATTCATCCTGGTGCTACCAAGATGTATCGTGATTTGAAACGTGACTATTGGTGGCCAGGTATGAAGCGTGATATAGTTAAGCATGTTCAGAATTGTCTCACGTGCTTGCAAGTTAAAGCTGAACATCAACAACCATACGGTAAAATCCAACCATTGGATATACCGGTATGGAAGTGGGAACACATCACCATGGATTTTGTCACGAAATTGCGAAAAACACCAAGGCAACATGATACTATTTGGGTGATTGTGGACCGATTGACAAAAAGTGCTATCTTTCTTCTTATTCAAGAAGCTTCTTCTTCAGAAAAGTTAGTTGATCTCTATGTTAAAGAAGTAGTTGCTAGACATGGGGTTCCACTTTCTATTGTTTCAGATCGTGATACTCATTTTACTTCTCGATTTTGTAATAAATTTCAAGAAGATTTGGGAACTCTATTGCATATCAGTACAGCTTTTCATCCTCAAACTGATGGTCAGAGCGAACGTACCATTCAGACTCTTGAGGATATGCTTAGAGCTTGTGCCATTGATTTCGGTGGTAGTTGGGTTATCCATCTTCCTTTGGTGGAGTTTTCATATAATAATAGTTATCATTCTTCAATAAAAATGCCACCGTATGAAATGTTATATGGTAGAAAATGCCGAACTCCAATTTGCTGGGGTGAGGTTGGTCAAAGAGAGCTTGGAAGTATAGATATAGTTCAGTTGACTACAGAAAAGATTAATCAGATTAGAGAAAGAATGAAGATGGCGCAAGACCGACAAAAATCGTATGCAGACAAGCGTAGGAGACCTATTGAGTTTCATATTGGTGATAAAGTGATGCTTAAGGTTTCACCTTAGAAGGGAATTATTCGATTCAGAAAGCGTGGAAAGTTAAGTCCAAGATACATTGGACCGTTTGAAATCACAGATAAAGTTGGAAAGGTTGCTTATCGACTACAACTACCAGAAGAACTTGCTGGTATTCATGACACATTCCACGTGTCTCAACTCAGAAAATGTTTAGCCGATGAAGCCTCTTATGTGCCACTGACAGAGAGACAAGTTGAGTTATGTAGAAGAGCCAGTTAGAATCCTTGATCAGAAAGTGAAACAGCTTAGAAATAAATCAGTTTCGATAGTTAAGGTTCAGTGGCGTCATAGGAAAGGTTCAGAATTTACTTGGGAACCGGAGGAGTGGATGATGACATATCATCCTGCGGTACACCAAGAATGGTTCGTGAGGACACGAACAGAATAAGTGGGGGAGAGTTGTAACATCTCCAGTTTTCGAGGTATTAACTTAGTATATAAATATAAGTTATAATATTCTAGCTTTATAGTATTATTTTAGTGTACAATAAAATATACATCTTTTTAAGTATAGATCTTTTAATAATGAGATATAGTAGAAAACGTAAATAGAGTGTTCAGTTTTAGACTGTGTAGTGTAGAAATTAAGTGACTAAAAGACCTGGTACATGCCTTTCCCCTGTAACTTGAAGATAAACTTCAAAAACAATTCCAGAACCCAAATTAAAAACAGAGTAAATCGCAGGGAAGCAAAAATCAAGCCAAAAATCAGTGTGTAATCTTCAATTCGAGCTTCAATCATAAGAATCATCTCCCTCCATCCTTTTTTAATCATTGTAGGTGTTCTAATTTCTTCAAGAACCCTAGAAATTGGGTTTTCAAGGGTTTTAGCAAATTAGTATGATTAAATCCGAAATTAGGGCTTGTAATTGATTAGTTAGTGTTAGTTTAGTTTATGAATAACGATTTGAAGCTTAATTTCATGATATAAAGGTGAAAGATAGTGATTAGTGTTTATGGGGTTTCCATAAACTTTGTGAAATTAGTTAAATTACACGAATAAAGTGTTAGTGCTTATTAGTGACAACTAGAAAATAGCTTAATTAAATATTAAAGCTATGATTATGATGATGGGAATGAAATTAGCTAGTTGTCTAAACTAAAGTTAGTATAAAATTTGTGGGGGAGAAGTGATTAGATGAATTAGTAGTTAAAAAGATGATTAGTTATTGATATATGTGTTATATATATATATATATATATATATATATATATATATATATATATATATATATATATATGATTAGTTATTGATGATTAGTTATTTATATATATATATATATATATATATATATATATATATATATATATATATATGTGTGTGTGTGTGTGTGTGTGTGTGTTAGGTGTTCAAGAAGAAATCTTATCAATTGATCATCTAACTACAAGTTGTTCAACAAGTCAAGGTGAGTATATGTAATGAAATTAGATTGTTAGTAAGTGAATTATTGTTAGTAAAGATGGAACATGATGAAAGTATTGATTAGCATGGTTAATGATATATTATTAGCCATGAATTGATTAGAATAGCTAACCAATGTTAGCTATGTTATTGATTAGTAGCTAACTATGTTAGCTAATGATATGACTAGATTAGCTAATCGAGATTAGCTAAATGAAAGACTAGATATGTGCACATGCGATTAGCATAGTGAATAGAGATTGCAAGAAAAAGGGAAGTAAACTACTTTCTTTGCTTTTATATGTTTTAATACATAATTGATTAGTTAATGATTTTGATTAGTTATACCTATACTCACTAAGTAAAGTGCTTAATTAGTTAATTTAAATGTGTAGGTGCAAGTGGAAGCGGTAAGGGAAAAGAAATCAATAAAGACTAGAAGTGGAGTTGCTAGCTTGTCGTAAGTTACACAAGCTTTTCTCTATAAATTATCGTTTTGTAGCCTATGAAAGCCCAAATGAATCAAGTTTTGTCATGTTGTCAATGTAAGAGTAAAGACAAGTAATAGTGGAGTTTGGTAGTAGGATGTGGTATGTGATTAGTAACTTTGTTGTTGAAAGTGTTAAAGTGCAAGTAATACTATACTTGCTATTTTTGGTAATGTAAGAAACTCTTTATATGTAAAGTGGTATTTGATTATAAATATAGTATTTTGAAGTGATTCCATTGATTGTATGGTCAAATGGGTCACAAAGTGGTTATATGGGTCGTATAGTGTTAAAATGGGTCTAAAATGCCCATTTGCTTACCGATGACCATAGATGAGGTATGCCGGGGCGAGTAAGTGACTAACAAGTCACTTTTGGTAGTGTGAGTAAGTGTGAAAAGTTTCAGTTTCATTATGTTAGTAGTTTGTATTTTGAAGTAAATGAGTTAAAATGGCCCATATGCTGATATACGTTCAGATTCTTCGTTATCGCGAATTTTCGAAAAGTGTGAAAATGAAAAGTTGTATTATGTTATTGTTGAAGTGTGTACAAAATTTCAGGTCAAAACTCTTACCGAGCTAAAAGTTACGCGCGTTTGAATTTGGGTCAAAAATCTGCCACCTGCATGAATAGTGTCGCTGGAGTTTTTAGCGACACTAGCTAAGTGTCGCTAAATGCTGTCACTGAATTATTAGTGACACTAAACAAGTGTCGCTATAAGTGTCGCTAAGTGTCGCAGAAAATTTGGAATTATCAGCGACACTAGGCAAGTGTCGCTGAAAAAGGAAATTTCTTAAAATAGTCATAAAAGATGAACCGTAACTCCATTTTTGTCGGTCTTTATATCGTTGGAAAGGTGAAAGAGTATACTTTTTAATGGTTATATCCTTAGAGTGTTAAAAAAAATTGGGCATTTCAGATATGATAAGGTTTCCATTACTCTTGTTACTGAGTAGATGGATATGATAAAGTATAAGGTTTCCATTACTCATGCCATGGAGTAGATGGATATGATGCAGATGGGCAGTGATCATGACACTAGCTCGATAATGTGAAAAAGTTACGGATCCTTAACGGTGCAGAAATGTTTTAGTACTCGTACCACCGAGAGGTATGATACTAAATGGAATAGTTCTGAATGATCTCTACAATTGCCTAAAAGTAAAATGGACAAGTAAGAAAGTGAAAATGAAAGTTATGTGCTTAATTGGAATCTTTATGATTCACTAATGTGTAAGTTAACGTGTTATGTTTGCTCAGATTATATGAAATCAAGCATGATCACATTGGAACCAGTATATGATTGATAATGATGAATAGAAGTGTGAAACTGATATAATAAGACGACGCCTGGCCAACGTGGTTTTATTATATTAAGACACATGGATGATTCATGATTATTAATATATAATGGAACTAGTGATGATTAGCTTTGATTGGGAGGTTAGCAAAGGGACAGTAAGTAAGTAAGAACGTGAAAAGTTAATAATTGAACATGCATGTTTATGATAAAACTTGCTGTCATTATGTGAATAGATATGTCTATTATTAGACATTTAATGGGCATAGTAATTAATAAGTCCCACCAATAATTAGAAAGGTGACACATAATTGAATGAAAGATGGAAGTCAGTTGATGTAAAACGATATTAAAACCACTAAACTGTTATTTTTATGTGGTTTTGTGATACGGAGATGATAAAATGAACCTAAGTGGGGGACAAAATCATAATTTGAATTAAGAAATGATATCATTTCATGAAATATGAGATGGTGATAGAAAAGTAATGGGTTATGATATAACCTAAAATGAGTAAATGATTATAAATTACTTTTATAAGGGTCGGATGCAGGTTCTGAAGACCCAAATAATCCAGTTTAAAGAAATGAATGGTAAGATTGTAGTAATAAAGAAAGAACGTTTTAATAATGTATAATTAAGAATGTAAGAATGTTAAATGATATCGCCATTAGAAGAAATTTATGTGTAAAGTACATACATGTTATGATATATATAATGGCGAGATAAAGTAGAATTGTTGCAACTAATAAGAGTTATGATTTGATATAAAGTAGAAAGTAACACTTATTGTGTTTAAAGATTAAAAAAAAAATTCACTATGTAAGTGAAACCGAGTGAATAAAGAATTATGTGAGATGAAATTTTCACAAGCGTAACTGACTTCAAGTTGTTAAAATTATATGATTGACTAGTTGCAAAGTTGAAGTCTAGCATTTTACTAGTCAAAGTTCTTATGTAAATATTAACTCTTTTGTTGGTAATGAGTAAGACGAAGGAAGTTGATATTAGTATGAGTACGGTGACTTTTAATGTCACTTTTATAGTTAATGTCAAAGTAAAAGTGAGTATTGTAAAGTAAAAATTCTTGCAGATTACTAGTTTCAGATTGGGAAAAAAATGATATATGAGTATGTGTTTAAGGTGTTATGTGATTAAGTATTAATGACCTCTATATGTGGTCTGTTAAAGTGAAAGGATAAGAAATGTGTATGGCACCTGAGGGCAAGTGAAAGCAAATGAAATGCACATGTAATAAGTGCATGTGGAAAGAATTGAAAGAATATATTGAAATGTATAAATTGCCTGAATGGCATAATGAGCATTATGTATATCACTTACTAATAGAAAGTTAGTTCGAGTGGAGGAACAAATGTTAATGTTGCACCCTGTGCTAGACATTGCACTCTGTGCTAATGAGAAGTAAGATGTAAAGATTATGTGTTTACGTGATCAGGGTAAATGCACACTGCATGTGTGCAAGTTAAATGGAAAGGTATGAATAGTTATATGACTATGTTAGTAAAATTATATGTATGAGTTATTTAAATCACAAATTGAAAGTTATGAATACAGGTAAATTAACTAGTATGCACAATTTAGGTGCTCTTATTGAGGAAAGTTATGTGTAAAGTTATATATAATCATGTGTTGAAAGTTATGCACACTAATTGATTTGAATTTATGGATGTATGCCGATAAGAGGTAAGTGCATTTCTTCAAAGGCATTAAGTTGATAAGATTGATTAGATGTTCATGTTGTCAGAATAACATGAAATGTATATAGCTGAAAAGCTATTAAGATTAATGTGATAAGCTAATGTGTTAAAGGGATATGTATGTAATTAAGATGAATACATAAAGTTATAAATGATATATGTTATGTCTGCAACTAGTAAGTAATGAAGTATGTTAAGATAAGTAAACGCTTCCGCCTAAGCAAAGAGATGTGTTAAGATTGAACAGGTGTCAGAGACATTCGTGAGGACACGAATGAGACAAGTGGGGGAGAGTTGTAACACCCCTAAAATATGTAAGTTTTATATAATTTAGTATACGTTTTCGTATCAGTTTTATACAATATAAAATGTTGAATGTGTAAAGTAACAAGGATGTTAGAATTGGGTTAGTGGATTAACCAAATAAGTGAAGGTCTGTTAGAGGGACCAGAGATGTAAATAAGCAAACTTGAGGGGGTAGAATATAAAGATGTTAAATAAAAACTCCCTACAGTATTCCATTCCATTCCAGCCTGAAATTTTAATACGTATCTGTATGTGTATGGTGTGAAACAAGAACCAGGAAGAAAAGTGAGAAATCAAGCTAGGGTTTAAGTGATTGAAGTTATTAATCATCAAATTAATCATTCACAAGGTATGTGTGATTCTTAATTGAGTTTAATTTGATGTTAGAATGAAATTTTATAAACCCTAGATTATTGAAAGTTCATGAAAGTTAGTTAATTGAATGAATTAAGGTTCTATACATGTTTATGAGTTATGTAACATGATCAATTCAAGTTAGGGTTTGAAGTTTATAAACCCTAGATTTATAAAAGTTGATGAAAGTTAATTAATTTATGTAATTAGTATTCTATACATGATTATGAGTTATGTAGTATGTTTAATTCATGTTAATTTGATTAAAGAAAGCTTGATCATGTGTAAATGGGTGAGTAAGAGGTTATCTATATATATGCAATGATGTATTGAGATGATGCTAAAGATGATTAATGAAAGTAATAAGTAGAAAAGTGATTTATACCCATTTACATGTGATGGTAAGGTTAATTGTATGGAACATATGTTAAAATGGTAGGTGTTAGTGATATAGCACCTTGATCATGAGGTTAAGTTAAAGTTATAAGATATGTATAAAAGATGGGTGTTAGTGAGTAACACCTAAGTCATGTGATTAAAGTAAGGAAAAGAAGCAATTGTTATGTTAAATGATCATGTATGTGTTTTTGTGATAGGTGATAAACAGTCATGGTATCCATGTTCAATTATGAGGTCATGAAAGTGCCTATAATCAAAGTGAGTTACATGGGGGTTATGTGGTTAATGGTTGTATGATCTCAACTATTTGTGAGTAAGATATTCATACAACTAATTAAAAGTATTATTTATGTTTATGATATGGTTGAATGAAAAATTCATGATCTTGGTAAAGTATGCGATAAGAAACGTTGTGAAGTGATAAGTATTCAAAGAATATAATAATATGAGAATGTTGTATGAAATGAGTAATTCGCAGGGATATGGAAAGAATGTGCTATGCACGTGATCAAGGAAATTATGTTTTAGTACACATACCACCTAGAGGTATGGTACTAATGGATTATGTTTTAGTATGCATACCACATAGAGGTATGGTACTAATGGATTATGTCTTAGCATGTATACCACCGAGAGGTATGATGCTAGTTGTAAAGGTATGGAATGATGTTTACATTTACACAATGGTGATGTGATACAGTAAGAAATGGTCATAATAATATTATATGTGGAAAGATTATGTAATTATTCATTTAATTGCTCATGTACTCACTAAGCTTAATGCTTACCCCGTAAGATGTTTCATGTTGTAAGTGCTTGGTTCGGTTGAACCAAATAGCTAAAGTGGATAGAAGATGGATGCAAGAGATTAGCGTGGAATGGAGCTTGCTTTACGGTTAGATAAGCTCCCTTTCCTTGAATGATCGTTATGATTGCCTAATTGTGTAAATCGCCCAAAAAATGATTTAAATTGTAAAGTTGAACATAGTCATGGTATGTACCTTTGACTTTAAAGGTCAAGGAGAAAGGGTTAATAATAATATAAATGTGTGTATATGAGAAAGTCAAATAATGGTAAGGTGGTTAAATGTGGAATCAAAGTCATTGATCAGAATAAGTAGTGACATGTAGTCATCTACTTTGAATAAGTCAAATGTATGCGAATGATGAAAGTAAAATGGTCAAAATATAGTAAATGAGAAAATCTGGGCATGGAAGTCAAAATGGTCAACTGGTGTTGTTATAGTAAATGGATGATGTTAGTAAATTAGTTTGATTTGAATAGTCAATTGGATGATGTTTGACCAAGAAAGTGAGTTAATATGATCAAAGACCCAATCGGGTCACTTTGATGTCTAAATGGGCGACCAATAGGGTAATGAGTCAAAATGGGCTATGGTGGACTAGAGTCAAATGTTCCTATGCCCACATGTCCTAAACGTGATATTGAATAAGTGGTCAAAAGTGCAGAAGCAAGAGTGAAATGGTTTAGAAGTTGGTATGTTAAGTTGTTTGGTCCAAAATGGTCGAAAACAAGTTCACGGGTCAAAACGAGATTTAATGTGAAATTTGAAAAAGTAAAAATGAGGAAATGTTTATATGGTCAAAGTGAAGGTGCACGCAAAATTTCAGGTCAAACGGATGTACGAGTAAAAAGTTATTGAGGTTTGAATGTTGTCAAAAATGAGTTCTGCTGTCATGTGTAAGAATGCAATCCTAGAGGTGGGTTAGGATCGCGTTCTTTGCCTTAAACCTATCTCAGCACATTACTAGTGTAAGAATGCGATCCTAGGAGCCTGCTGGGATCGCGTTTTTATGAAGAAAAATGAGGTCATTTTAGAATGGTCATAAAAGATGAACCGTAACTCCGTTTTTGACGTTTCTTATATCGTTGGAAAGGTGGAGGAGTCTACTTTTAATGGTTATAGTCTAAGTATAAAAAAAAAAAATGGACACGTTTTTGGGGCATTTCAGATAGTCTGAAGATTTCTTTCCCAATTACAAGGACAGTCATACGCCGTCTTTTTACCGTTCACATAAATACCACTTCCCTTTAAGAGAACAAGACATCTCTTTTGGGGCAAGATGTTGAGGTTATGATTAGTCATTTGTAGTTGCTCTCTATCATAATAGTAGGGCTGTCTCTCGATGTTCAATATTTTGATTATGGGCAAACAAAGACGGGAGCACGTCAACGTGACTGTATAAAACTACACATGGCAAAAGATTAAACACGGAAATCGCATTCGTAAAAGAGTATTGTACATAACTTTTGTTGTTAAAAAAGATGATAAAGAAAACGGACTTTTTGATGATCATATTGGGGAACTTGATGATCATACTAGGGAACTTGTTGATTATCTTATTACTTGGGTTTGGATGAAGTAAAATGAAGCTTATGTGTGCGTATTAATAATAGAAAGAGAATACGTACCATTAATGAATAATTGAATTCCAACACCAAACAACAATTTATACATATACCTAACTATATCTAATGCATGCTACATTTTACCATAAATAATTAAATACACCACATAATGAATTAATGTAATATATATATATATATATATATATATATATATATATATTAATAACACGTTCTGTTTGCAACTCACTGAATCTGTACTATAGTCCACTGTTCACTATAGAGAATCATGGTTGATACACTTGTTGCCTCTTTCATATGGCACTTATGGTAATTCTTATAAAAACATATAATTAATCTTCTGCTACTTTATTCACTTAATACGTTATTGATTTTTGGAAAATGCAGACTTAAAATTAATTACCATTTAATAAAATACAACGGAAACACACACAATACAATGATATACAATCGAACCAAAAAACATCAAACGTATTTTTCACGAGCAAGGTGAAGTGTGCTAGCATCATTGAAGTCCGTTGAAGATATATATATCTTACTATTTGTATGAGTTTATTAGGATTATATTGTACTACACGTTTGGAACCTGGAGGGATCGTAAGATATTTAGACGATTTACAGTCGATCTTATGCTAAAATCATAATTAACCGTCGTCATATTATAGCGCGCAAGAAAATTGCGCATGGATAGCTTCCAACCTCTTCATGGTAAATCGCTCTGGACTCATCTCCGCATTTCTTTTTCTTTTGATGTTTCATATGTGCAAAGGCCTTCTGGTTCACAATCTTACCAATGAGGATTTTAGACGTAAAACAGAAAGGTATGAAGCAACTTCGAAAGAATTTAAACAGGGAAATTGTGATTGATAAGAGAGTGCTGATACTTTTATGTCAAAATGAGAAAAATAGAACTGCATTATATTTTTCCATTTTTGATAATGGGGACAAAACATAACCAGTATTTAGGAGGACATTGGATGTTAATTTTATTGGATGCAAAAGTGACCTTATGTGCATGTGTATATTTATACTATAACAAGAGCATATATATATATATATATATATATATATATATATATATATATATATATATATATATATATATATGTAATATTAAAGTACTGACTGAAATGAATGCCATCTAGCTTGATTCCACTTTCCAACTATTTGACTAAAATAGTATTTATTTAATTGATCTTGAACTTCTTTGACTAAAATAGTGTTTACGACTTTATATATTTTGGATCCATATATATATAGGACCAAATTTATATACACATACTGTTTTCATGAAAGAACACTTTCCTTCTTTTTATAAAATACTTTTATAACGTGAAAACATACGCATGATAACATAATCATAATTTTATTCAAATAGCTAGTATTTATCAAAAATAATACTCTCTGAAAAGAGAAGAGGGAGTCAAAGAAGTAGTAGAAATGTTGAAGAGGATACAACCCGCTCTTGGACTTAAGACTATGCGCGTCGCGTGTTCGATCCAACAATCTTGGACAATTCTTTTGATGAACTGTCACTAAACTAAAAAAGAAAGAAGAGAATACAAACTCGTACCCCCGTACATAACAATCTTTTTAACATCTAGATCTGGCCATCAAGGGACAAGTTAAAGATAAAGAGTTCTCAAACTTGTACATATACAATTAATATTGATACATCTATGTTATGAAGATAAAAAAAAATGGTTTTCGGCCTCTTTATACATACACCAAGCTAGGATTTGTCCCATGTACCAATTAGATTTGTAATTTAATTGGTATTGTGCTGTAAATGGAAAGCATAAGAACCGTGTATGTAACTTGGTCCTTTGTATCATGCGATCCTTCACATGCAATAGATAAATTTATAAAGATGTACGTGGTGAATTCAACGAAATTTTTTTAATTAGTTTGTTGTCCTTGGGATGAAAAATTAATTTTTTAATTAATTGTTTTTTTGCAAAATGAAATATCATATAATGTTCAAGTATCATACTGTGTTGCAACAAAATAAAAATTCTCATGAATTTTTATATGGGTCTAAAATTAATTCAATACAGTCCGTATTCATGTAAACAATTAACTTACGTCTAGGTCCACAGCCCACAACCCACGGCCCGCAGGTGCTTACATACGCTCACTGAACAATTTCGTAATTATTTTTGTTTACTATATACGGAGTAACATTTTTGAAAGGACCACGGTTTGTTTGTAAAGTCCGTAGTTAGATTCAGTTGCCTACGGTTTGTAATTAGGAACCGTGGATCTCCTGAGAAGATGGACCACCCCCTCATCATTTGTAACCGTGGTTTGTGTTTTCAAAAGAATGAACCATGGATTTAAAGATAGATCCGTGTAGCGCCAAATCTATAAACCGTGGACAATGGAAAGGAAAGTGAAAATGCGTGAAGTTTTGCAAACGAATCACGAGTTTTAGGTGATTTTCACCATTTTCGTGCTCTATTAGGGGTGGGCAATAGTGATTTTTGTAGTAGTGTCCCCGACATATATGCTGGTATGTATGGTCAATTCTACATCAACTAGTTTTATATGGAAGACTATAAATGGTTGACCTTGTCGTCTAGTGAAGACTCCGAAAATGGCTTGAGCAAAC
This sequence comes from Helichrysum umbraculigerum, assembly GCA_949592205.1. Classification (NCBI taxonomy): domain Eukaryota; kingdom Viridiplantae; phylum Streptophyta; class Magnoliopsida; order Asterales; family Asteraceae; genus Helichrysum; species Helichrysum umbraculigerum. The sequence goes on from CATIUR010000011.1 coordinate 4,493,727, forward strand.
AACGCTTGCAATTCTGTTAAAAAAAAACAAAGCTTGCAATTTTTAAATGGTCCTAAGGGAGTCCTTGCAGCCTTGCTCTAGTGGTAAAGCACTTTTTTCCAACCAAAGGTCACGAGTTTAACCCATGTAAAGAACAATTAAAATTTCATTGGGATCTTAGCCTAATGGTTACGGAGTTTCCACTTAAGTTTTTTTTTTTTTTTTTTTTTAGGTGATTAGTTCGAATCTTGCCCATGGCATACTTGGGGGAGATGAGACTTCTCGGCGCGATACCCATCTAAGACATGGGAGATTGCGTCATCGAGATTACGAACTATGGAGCGTTTCTCAATACCATGGGAGTAACCGCTTGTGGAAGATGACTGGGTGAACCATAGATTCGTCAGTGATTCCATAACTACCTTTAAAAAAAAAGTAGTCTTAAAGGGGGTGTTAGGCCCGGCATTTTGATGGAGTTTTTTAGCTTATTGCGCTATGTTATAGCTAAAAAGCTATTTTGAAGTGTTTGGATAAACTTTTCTGATGGAGCTTTTCAAAGTTTAAAGGGTGTAAAAGCTAAAAAGGCAAAAGCTTCAAATTCTCGACTTTAAGATAACGCATAAGCTAAAAAGCATTAGCCCATCCAAACACCCCTAAATAGAATTTTTGATAATTTTTGGATAATTTCGGATCTAATATTTGAATATTCGGATGTTGAATTTGGATTTGGATATTTTTATACATCGCTACCTATCTATGTGTAAATAAATAAATACTCGGCATATGATAAGAGTTTTTTTTATCTACTACTCCTAGGATTTGGTGATAAAATATACTAGTAAATAATATTTTATCTTATCTTAGGGCAACGTACATGATAGGAATGTATATATATATATATATATATATATATATATATATATATATATATATATATATATATATATATATATATATATATAGGGTTGGGTTCTAGTGAGAACAAGAGGATTCCGTGAGAACGGTGAGAACACATCTTAGCCATTCATTTTTTGATCAAAAATCCTAATTTTGGAGGTGGCAATTTTGTAAATACTTTGAAGTTTGATTTTGGAAGATTCACATCACCTTTGCTCATGTGAAGTTTTTTTTTTTTAACTTCACATCATTTTGTTCATGTGAAGTTTTTTTTTAAGCTTCACATAATTTTGCTCATGTGAATCTTTTTTTTTTTTTTAGCTTCACATCATTTTGCTCTTGTGAAGCTTTTTTTTTTTAGCTTCACATCATTTTGCTCACGTGAAGCTTCTTTTTTTTAGCTTCACATCATTTTGGTGAGGTTAAGTTTAATATATTTTTTTTAACATAAGATTACGATGCTATGAATTTTTATTTTTATAGATTCACATAGTTTTAATGAGATTAAATAAATATTTTTTTGTTAACATTAGTTTTTGAAAAGATTAATTTTTATACTTATCAATTCACTACTTCAAATATGTTGATTAACAAAAATTAAATAAAACTTTACCACGTTAAAACTATTGTGAAGCAAAAAAAATTAAACTTCACCTAGCAATCCTTATATTAACCTTTCAAAATCAAACTTCAAAGTATTTACAAAAATGTCACCTCCAAAATCAGGTTTTTTGATCAAAAAATGGATGGCTAAGATGTGTTCTCACACCGTTCTCACGGAATCTCCTTGTTCTCACAGAATCCCAAGTCTATATATATATATATATATATATATATATATATATATATATATATATATAGGGTTGGGTTATGGTGAGAACAAAGGGATTCCGTGAGAACGGTGAGAACACATCCTAGCCATCCATTTTTTGATCAAAAATCCTGATTTTGGAGGTGGCAATTTTGTAAATACTTTGAAGTTTGATTTTGGAAGGTTCACATCACCTTTGCTCATGTGAAGCTTTTTTTTTTTTAACTTCACATCATTTTGCTCATGTAGAGTTTTTTTTTAGGCTTCACATCATTTTGTTCATGTGAATCTTTTTTTTATTTAGATTCACATCATTTTACTCATGTGAAGCATTTTTTTTAGCTTCACATCATTTTGGTGATGTTAAGTTTGATATTTTTTTTTTAACATAAGGTTACGATGCTATGAATTTTTATTTTTATAGATTCACATAGTTTTAATGAGATTAAGTAAATATTTTTTGGTTAACATTAGTTTTTGAAAAGATTAATTTTTATACTTATCAATTCACTACTTCAAATATGTTGATTAACAAAAATTAAATAAAACTTCACCATGTTAAAACTATTGTGAAGCAAAAAAAATTATACTTCACATAGCAATTCTTATGTGAACCCTTCAAAATCAAACTTCAAAATATTTACAAAAATGCCACCTCCAAAATCAGGTTTTTTGATCAAAAAATGGATGGCTAAGATGTGTTCTCACCGTTCTCACGGAATCTCCTTGTTCTTACAAGATCCCATATATATATATATATATATATATATATATATATATATATATATATATATATATATATATATATATATATATCAATTATCAATCAATCGATAAAAATAAAAAGAAAGTAATAATACTTTCATAATAAGACTTTAATTTTTTTTTTTGGAACGACAAATAACTCCTTCGGATCAGTAATGGAGTATCATCGTGCCACCACTACTGACCCCACCTTTTGCCTCACCTAAGAAGAAACCCTCTGGAGAGGCTCGAACCCGAGACCTCTCCATCATTGGGAAAACTCCACACTTATATATGTGAAGATTGTAGTGATTTTCACACTTATTGATGTAACAAATTTTTCCACATTTATAAGTGTGAATAAATTTACATATTTTCCACATATTTTTAAAAAGTGTGGAAAAAAGAGTGTGGATAAATGACATATTTGTTGCAGTGAAAGAGCTATATTTGAAGAATGTTAATATGAGTAATGAGGCTTTAAAAGACTTTATAAAGAAATCTCCAAATCTTGAAATAGTGTCAATTTATGGCTCAATTGGCTTCACTTTTATTGATGTTGGCGGACAAAGTCTAAAATTAAAACACTTCGAAATAAGACTTTAATTAGCTATCAAAATGCTTTAATCTCTGATTTATTTTTTTATTCATATCCAAGTAATCATTGTTACATTTTTGTCGTGACCAGGGTTTATATAAATTATGTGACAATTAATTACGTCATCACTGATATCATAATTTTGTGACATATATGAAAAACTTGTTAAGGATCGAGTTAACTATAGTCTTACCTTTATTAACTTGTGGATTGAATCTAGGAGTATTCAACAGATTGTGAAATAATCTATTGAGTATTTGATTGAATCATGAACAGGTGATCAAACAGAAACAACAACAAACAACAAACATAGAAGGTAATCACCAAAGCTTCAATATTATTATTATTATTATTATTATTATTATTATTATTATTATCAAAATTAGGGTTATACAACCTTGAAGCTGACTCTATACAGATTGGAATGATCTATCTTTTTATCGAACAAAACTCTATTATATTTCACATACAACCTGTAACAAACTATTCTGAATTAATGGAATTACAGTTGTCATGTCTATCTATACAATTACATTGACAACAGAAACCATTGTTATTAAAATATACTAACAGCATAAATACAATAGAACAGTGTAAACTATGACTAACAACAGAAACAACGTAAGCAGCTGAAATACTGTGAGCAGCAGAAACCATCGACAACAGTTGAAACAGTTCAAGCAGAAATAATACCAACAGCCGAAAGAAAGAGATCAGCAGAAACCTTGTAGCAGTTGAAATGACAAGAACAGCAGAAACAACTGGAACATCAGAAATAACTTAAACCTTATAGTATATGCATTTACGTCAGTAATCTTTATCTCAGATTTTAACTCAGCGTGTTTGAGATTATATTTAGAGATAGATTAATGATAACCATTAGATTCAATTCTAATTAGTGACAACATGTTTTTTTGTCACTAAGATAGGTGGATAGTGACATTAATAAATTTCGTCAATAATTTTTCATCACTAAAGATTTTTTTTGCCTTGTAGTGAATATTGCTTTAGAAAAGTGAAATTGAGATCAAATCATGTTTCACACAGATTCCCCGACATATATGCTGGTATGTATCAATTCTACATCCACTCCTTTTATATGGAAGACTATAAATGGTTGACCTTGTCATCTAGTGAAGACTCCGAAAATGGCATGAGCAAACAAAGCTTGCAATTTTTAAGTGGTCCTGATTTACATTGATTTGTATGTTAATACGTAGTTGGACAACTGGATAACAAGAAAGAATCAATAGATTGCAAAATTCTGCATATTGATGTTGTCTTGGGATGGATAAATTTATAGGCCAAGTCGTCAGGTCCACTCATGAGTTCTGTTTGGTATAATAAGTTACAAAAAAACAAGGATTTTGTTCCATCTTACAAAACAAAGTAGGATGGTCGTTTATGATATTTTGACATTCATAAAACAACAATTACTTATTAAATGTCATGTTACTCTACTAATTGATCAACCCAGTGATTTACTAAGACCATCCACATTCGGTCTTGTAATAGGTAAGGAAAATGCCACCTCATAATGCATGTTAATCCATTTCGGGTCAAATCAAGACCGAAGAGTATGATAAATTCATAATCAATTTTTTAAATTCATCTGAAATGTGAATTAACAAATTGGTACTTACTTATTACTACCTTCTTCCTCCGTCCTATTATAAGTGTATGATAACTCTTTACTTTTTTTCAACTTTAACTTTAAATATATTTGATTTTGCATCAAGTGTTATACGGAGTATAACACAAACTTCAAAAAGTCAAAATAGCACACGGATAGAAGGAGTATATACTCATTCTGTCCAATTCTAAATGTGTTTTCCAAAATAAATATTTAACTTTGTGTCACCACCAAAAAAAAAATTCTTTTAAAACCCATCATCATCATGATTACCCAATCTAGCAAAAAGCAGACTATGGGGGAGGTAAAAATGTAGACAGCTAGGCCTGTAAACGAACCGAACGAACACAAATGGAGTCTGTTCGTGTTCGTTCATTAAGGTTTTCACGAACAAACGAACGAACACGAACGGATTGGCGAACGGATTTTGTTGTTATTGTTCGTTCATTAAGAAAATTTGTTTGTTCACGAACACAAACGAACGTACACGAACAAACACATAATTTAATGCATTTCTTTATTAATACTTTAAACGAACCTCAACAAACATAAACGAACATATATGAAGATAAATTCATTTGCTTGGTTCGATCGTTGGAAATAGCAACACATCTGGAAGCAGTGGAGGGAGAGAGTTGATGTGTTTTTGAAGTGGAGGGAAATGTGATATGAAAATATAAGGTAAAAATATCTAGATTTTTAATATTATCAAATGAAAATATCAAAATACTAATAATATTTTATTTGATATTTAGCTTTATCAAAATAACATATACAAATATGTATTAATTTAATTAAACTATTAGTTAATAAACGAATATTTAACTGGACGTTCACAAACATGTTATCGAACGTTCACGAACGTAAATGAACGAACGAGACCTGTGTTCATGTTCGTTCATATAATTAAACGAACGTAAAAAATTGTTCATGTTCGTTCATATAACGAACCGAACGAACATAAACGAACTTCCCGCCGAACAGTTCGCGAATAGTTCACCGAGCATTCAGTTCGCTTACAGGCCTATAGACAGCCTTACCCTACCCTAGGGTAGAGAGGCTGCTTCCATGAGACCTCCGACAAGTGCGTGAGATTAAATTAAAATTTTATGTATTAATTTTTAATAGTAGTAATAATAATAATAATAATAATAATAATAATAATAATAATAATAATAATAATAATAATAATAATAATAATATATTATTATTATTATTATTATTATTATTATTATTATTATTATTATTATTATTATTATTATATACTCAATAATATCTTATATAATAAAAGAATTTTATCCATAAGGATTCTATTTACGGAAATTCAATCACAGTCAAAAGATTCTATTTATAGCTTCTCTAGTTTAAAGATTTTATTAAAGAATCAAGTTAATGGGAAAGAAAAACCCTAATATGCCTTTAAACCGACTAAAAATGGGCAAATTACACCACTACTAACGGTTCTTTGTATTAATCTCTATAACCAAATATCCGACCTTGAAATGAAATATTCCGACCTTTGATTTTCCATACTTTTATATATATATATATATATATATATATATATATATATATATATATATATATATATATATATATATTAAGTAGCAGGGTTGAAGAACACAAATACTTAGCCGGGGATCCAGTAGCGGTTTGCAGTTATGGCAGTATTTGTGACACCTGTCAAATTAGGACTAGTAATTATTGCCTAATCATCTGTTAATACATGTAATTAGTTATATGTTAGGCTAATTAATGTATCAATATATATATATATATATATATATATATATATATATATATATATATATATATATATGGTTGAATATATATACAATTATGCGATTTGATTAAATCGTACTCATTTCAAATCGAATGTAATTCGATACAATTAATACGGACGTGGTTGAACAAAATTGTTAAATAATATAACATTATTTACAAACACTATTATACCAAAAATATTATTTTGATAATATTTTCTAATTACCTCGTATCGTACAAACAAAGTCTATGCGATTAAAATATTAAACGTGCAAACAATCGAAACAAATCTAAGTTATATTTTATAACTCAATTATAAAGTATTAGATGAAACACTTCGACAAAAATATCGAATAACTATTCGTATTTTAGAACATATATTTAAACGCGTACAAAATTATTTAAACGGTCCGGGAAACGAACACCACACCGAACGCAAACACATGGGAACAAAAAAATTGATGAGGCCACACTTAGTGACCCCACCCAAAACCGGCCCAACCCCCCACCCAAACCCCTCTTTATTTTCATTATTATTATTATTATTATTATTATTATTATTATTATTATTATTATTATTATTATTATTATTATTATTATTATTATTATATACTCAATAATATCTTATATAATAAAAGAATTTTATCCACAAGGATTCTATTTACGGAAATTCAATCACAGTCAAAGGATTTTATTTATAGCTTCTCTAGTTTAAAGATTTTATTAAAGAATAAAGTCAATGGAAAAGAAAAATCCTAATATGCCTTTAAACCGACTAAAAATGGGCAAAATACACCACTACTAATGGTTCTTTGTATTAATCTCTATAACCAAATATCCGACCTTGAAATGAAATATTTCGACCTTTGATTTTCCATACTTATATATATATATATATATATATATATATATATATATATATATATATATATATATATATATATATATTAAGTAGCAGGGTTGAAGAACACAAATACTTAGCCGGGAATCCAGTAGCGGTTGACAGTTGTGGCAGTATTTATGACACCTGTCAAATTAGGACTAGTAATTAGTTCCTAATCATCTGTTAATACATGTAATTAGTTATATGTTAGGCTAATTAATGTATCAATATATATATATATATATATATATATATATTGTTGAATATATATACAATTATGCGATTTGATTAAATCGTACTCATTTCAAATCGAATGTAATTCGATACAATTAATACGGACGTTGGTGAACAAAATTGTTAAATAATATAACATTATTTACTAACACTATTATACCAAAAATATTATTTTGATAATATTTTCTAATTACCTCGTATCGTACAAACAAAGTCTATGCGATTAAAATATTAAACGTGCAAACAATCGAAACAAATCTAAGTTATATTTTATAACTCAATTATAAAGTATTAGATGAAACACTTCGACAAAAATATCGAATAACTAATCGTATTTTAGAACATATATTTAAACGCGTACAAAATTATTTAAACGGTCCGGGAAACGAACACCGCACCGAACGCAAACACATGGGTACAAAAAAATTGGTGAGGCCACACTTAGTGACCCCACCAAAAACCGGCCCAACACCCCCCCCCCCCCCCCCCCCCAAACCCCTCTTTATTTTCATTATTACACAAAACACGCACTAACTCATTTCTCACTCTATTTCCTCTCTAAACTACCACCACACCACCGCCACTTCCACCGCCGATTTCCACCATCAAAATCCATTATTCCATCTAGCTCATTTGGAGAAAAAGAACCACGACGTCAAGCTCTACACTTCTACCTTTTTGGTTTCCGCTCGCGTTAACTTGTAAGATTCCGACAAATCTCGAAAACTCTTCGATTTCGTTTATTTTACTTGTATGTTGTTAATCTAACTTAGAAATGTCCAAATATATGTTTAAAACTAGTTTTCGGAACATTGTCAGAAAGTTTGCGGTTTTGGTCATTTTGTGAAATCGACACTTAAAACGACTCACGACACAAAGTAATAATTTTTATTAACTCTACAAACTGATATAAGGGTTGGGTAAAAGATTCGGACCGAACGGAGATCGTTAAATGCGTTTTTGACAAGTTTAGGGGCTGGTCAGACGCGAGTGTCGCCAGGGCCAAAAACAGCGTAGCGACAGGGCCAAAACACTGAAACCCTCTTCTTGCAACACTTGCTTAATTGCCGCCAAAACCCTCTTTTTGCGACACTTAGGTTAAGTGTCGGCAACAATCAAACCCAACACTCCCAGCAACACTACATCGAAGTGACGCCTATTTCTGTAACGGTACACCAGCGACACTTGCACAAGTGTCGCCATAATCAGAAACCTACGACACTTGCCTAAGTGTCGCCTATAATCAATACTTACTTGACCCGACACTTCACCCTAGTGACGCAAAAATCAATGGACCAATTTACCCGACACTTACCTGAAGTGACGCTTCAATCCGAAACCCGACACTTGCCTAAGTGTCGCCACCACATGCGACACTCCTTCGAATGTCGCCAATAAAACTGAACTTACATTTTTATGCGACACTACCTTGAGTGTTGGCAAAAACTATTAAGTGTCGCCGAAAACAGAATGCTTTCAACTCATTTTATACTAAGTGTTGAACTTGTATAAACTCTAATACTTATACGATACGGCTTATAAAACGCACATGACATACTTGTGAGTATAACACTTCGAAATCAAAATAATAATGTTGAGATTATTATTACAATCAATCACCAAGGGGCCGTACGCGTTTTCAAAACACAGGTTAATCAACCAAATCGAATTCATTTGGACAAGTTAATCAACCAAATCGAAGTCATTTGGACAAGTTAATCAACCAAATCGTAGTCATTTGGACAAGTTAATCAACCAAATCGTAGTCATTTGGACAAGTTAATTAACCAAATCGTAGTCATTTGAACAAGTTAATCAACCAAATCGTAGTCATTTGGACATTCTAGTTGGATGAACAACTACAAAGGTAGTCTTTTGAGATACCTGCTTACACTCATAACCATCGCGTGTCATGGACACCCACAGATTACAAGTCTTTGGACACCCATAAGTTTATTAAGTTAAACGCTTCAAGACTCAGGTGAGTCTCATGGCCCCTCTTTTACAGTTTTTTCAGGGGTGTGATATATTGCTCGATTTGTTTTACAATATGAACACAAGTACGAAATCAAACAAATACTACATGAGTTATTTCACTAATCTTTTCAAAGCCCTCCTCAATATAGTTTGGTAATACGTTGTAGCGTGAATATTACTATATGGTACCATATAGGATTGACCATCCTCGTCCGGTTTAGTATGCACTAACTGGTTAACGGATGTATTAATATTTGTTCAGACGAGTGTAGATTAGGCACTCGTAGGAGGCACCTCGATCAGGATACCTTAAATGTGGACCTGACACCTCGAGTTAAGCTCAGACTATGTGCTCATGACCATATAATCTCTTTTATTTTCCTATTGCAACTTAAATTCAATTAAAATTTTGTGGTTCATACAATTATGTTTTGACATACAATGAGCTCACCAGCATTCGCTGACCCATTTTAGCATGTATCACAGGTTCTCAGCAGTAGGTTGGACTACCCAATCAAGATTCATTAGCTCGAGTCAGCGTTCAAACAATCAGAGATTTAATGTAAATCTCTCAATTCAGAAACTAAGCTAATGTAAACTATATTTTTGATGTAAACTATGATTTCATCAATACAAGTTGTGAAACGACGCATATAGTGGTCGTTCATTATATCTTTGTGCTGTGATTGCCGGATTTAGTCGCGCCCCGACCCAAACCGTTTTCGCATCTTAAATTTGAGTGTGCGACAGTATTGGTGTACGGCAGCAGCAACGGTGAATCTGATGCAATAATAGTTGTCAACTCGTGACTCGACTCGTGATTCTGAATGTTGAGTTTTAACTCGTGACTCAACTCGACTCGTAAGAGTCATAATATTATAAGAAATACATATAATTATATCTATATGTAAATTATTTTTTAGATTTCTATCTTTAATTGAAGTAAAATATGATGAAAGTCATTAAATAAATACAAATGTTTAATTTAAAATGGATTATTAGTCATTTCCTATCATATTTTGTCATTTTAGATTTTTTTATTAGATTACATTAAACGTTTGTCCGAATTCTGATTCGTAAGAGTCGCCTAAAACTCGTAATAGTCGCTCACGACTCGTAAGAGTCAATAAATGACTCGTAAGAGTCAAAGTCATTTACGAGTCGGGGTCCGAGTCGTCTCGTTTTTTAAATTTCTGAGTCGACTCGTAAGAGTCGACCGGTGAATCGTAAGAGTTTAACAACTATGGATGCAATCTTTACTACGGCAGCAGTGGTTTACGGTTGCAACGACGGTATATCCGGTTTGGGTTCACAAATGATCTAGGCTGTATAGCTCTCCGGACAATAAGACATATTTTAAACTAAAGATGATATTTTCTTATTATTATTATGTCAATTATTTGTACAATTCTAACGTGTGTAAACTTTTAAAGTAGACAATGACTTAAAGCGGAAGAAAAAAACATGATAATTTACACGTCAACTTGCATAGCTTTAATCATTAAAAATGTGAGAGCAATGATAATAATAATAAAAAAAAGTAAATAAATTAGCTTTACTTTATTACATAGCCCCACCTTATGAAATTCATGTCCTAACAACCTAAATAATTCCTTGATGCTTAGCTCACTTGGTTGAGCAAAGTGGTTTTATACCATAGGTCATGGGTTCAATCTCAATCAAGGACATGGAAATTTCATTGGGGTCTTGGCCCAGTGGTTAGGGAGTTTTCCATAATGGTTTCTTCCTGGGGGTGATGAATTCGAGCCTTGTTGTGAGGGGGACTCCTGCGACGCTATACCCATCCAAGACATGGGAGAACAACCCCTATAGGGCGTCGCCTTGGCTTAGAATTCAGGGGCGGTTACCCGATTCAGGGGAGTAACCGTTTGTGGAGATGATCGGGTGGGCCAAAGATCCGTCAGTGATTCCACTACTACCTTTCAAAAAAAACACAACCTAAATAATTTTATTTATTTATTTATTTTTTATCGGAAAGAACCTAAATAAATTTGATAAACCTCTTTCACTCGATCTACAGGAAACCGAGAAACTTGATTCTATAGTAGGTTATCATATTATGCATTTTTCTCAACTTTCGAAATACAGGTGAATGGCTTTCCTCATATCACTTTAAGCACTTGTTTATGCTGATGCACATTTCATTTTGCAATTATAGGTGTGTAAAATTTTAATTAAAATTAAATGGAATGAGCTAGATAAAAAAACTCTTCAAGAGAGCAAGGGCGTGTGTGGCAATTTAGAGTCTTAACTCTTATGTAGTCACCTAGTGTGAATCCCATCCGATGAACGGTTCTATATAAAATTTGATGATGTATATATGTATATTAGTCAATTAAAATTCAAACAAAACATGAGTCAGATCTAACTTTATGTTAACTATATTAATTAAAGCAAAAACAAGATACCAAGCAATCAAGCAAGATATATATAAATGTTCAAATAAAGTGACAAATCATGCAAATTTCATTTTTAGCAGTTGATGATTTAAAATGTATCTTTACATGAAAGATACATAAATGTGTACCGTTAGATAACTAAAAATTGAATTAGAAGAAAGAACGTTTAAATAATTATGAAACTAAGTAACCTTACTTACATATTTAGATATAACTATAGCACCAACACTATACACAAATGTATCTATAATATATACATTCAACATATATTGCACAATGTAGACATCCAATTATCAATTTGCAAAAGAAATAAACAATCATATCAATCTTTTTTCATATTCTAGTTGGTTTTCATTTAGATTCTTGAATCTACAAGAAATTGTCACGATGCATGCTATATCTTTTGAAATCCAACTCACAAAAAGTAATGAGTATTGTGGATGACCTTTACGTAATTTCATATTGAGATAGGTTGTAAAATGATTTATGATGAAACCATTAAACCTTTAAATTTAAAGACAAATAAAGAAGTTTAGCGAAATGTTTAAATTATTTGAGTCATATTTTCATATTAGCAATCATCACCGTCATATTAATATTTTTCATACTACTTAATACATTAATTATGAAGAAACCCTACAATTATTGTCATTCAAAATAAATAATGGAAATTGATAAAAGTTTCACATAAAGATAATATTTTGTTAACTTCCTTTTAAGTTAATGTAAATAATAATATAAATGTCTATTAAGAAATGATGATTTTTATAACTTATGAAACTAATGCATGGATAATGAAAAGTCATCTTAATGACATGTATTTTGATGAGATGAATTCTAATGGATCTCTATTAAGAGGTCGATATGCAGGATTTTTATGACATGTGTAATTTAGTAGATGTGGCATCATGTAAAATAGATATATCATTAGGGGCTACTCAATTAATACATAGGTAAGAGATGGTATTCCGGTCTTTAGTATGTCGGGTTAACAGTACACTTCTATAAATTGCTTCCATATATATATGGATGATGATTGTTAATAAGCTAGTAAATATTTTGAAGAAAAATCAACAAAGGTAATTAGCTAAGTACGAATAAATAGTAGGCAAATTGCAATTAAACTTAAGGATAATGCAAGTATTGTGACAAAAACGTGAGTACAAATAACTTAAATGCAAGAAAACAGTTAATAAAGCTAACAAAGTAAAATCGACACAAGGATATACGAGGAAAGCCCTTGATCTTGTTAGATCGGGGGCATAAAACCTCGGGAAGGACAATCGTTCATTTCCTTTGTTAATACTATTAAGAAAATCCGAGATAACTACAAACTAAGAGCACATTATGATCGAACTATGTGTGTGTTGGGGAGAATCGGTGAAGAAGATGAATAAAAAGTGTGTTTTGATTGTAAGTAGCGAGAGTAAAGTGTGTTATCATTGGGCTAGAAGTATTTCCTATCGCTCGTATGCCTTGTTTAAATACTAAATACAATATAATAGAAATTCAGAAATATATGGGATCCTCCGAGATTCCCTGGATTGCCCGGATTGCTCCAACGCTCCCCTTGACCATGAATTCCACACGTGTTGAATTCTATTCCGTTTAAATTCTAGTAAGTCTCGATCCAAGCATTTCGGGGTCAACAAGCCACTTTCAATTCCGTGTATGACCCGGTAAAGATAGACAAAAAAAACACAGTTCAGTAATACATGATCCCGGAACATTGAATAGCATGTATCTTTAACATACCTAAGGTCTCAATAATACCCAGAATCCTAAATATGTCTAAATACCCAACCATAGTCGGGATCTATAGCAAAAGCGAAATCATGATCGAACATATCCCAGATCTTACGCATCTGTATCATACAAACATAATATCCCAATCAGTATTCTGCAAAACAATTTTTTTTATGTTATAAAATATACTTATTTATGTCCCGTTATTCGTTTCTAAGTAATTTAGATCAACACGTAACACAAACGAGATACGGTCAAAACGAAACTCACCAAATAGGCCGGGTACCCGTCGGGTTATTTAAGCTTAAAGGGTGCAAAGGTTGTGACAATTTTCAAAGGGCTTATCCGGTTAAAATGGTTTACCCGCCAGATGTATCAACCGGGTAAGGGGGTTACGAGCCGGGTACGACCTTTCTCGCCGTGTACTCTTCCTGCACATCAGCAACTCAGATTTTAAATGTCAAATTTGGACTTGCATAACTTTCAACTCATTTATAGTTAGGACCTAACATTTGCAGACACTCCCATTATAATATTGAAACAACCCCAAACTTAATTTTTTTTTTTTTTTTTTTACATATGTGATCCTAGCAAAGCCCTAGAATTGCGTACTTACACTAAAAAGACCACTGTGAGCGATTTACACATACATATGCGATCCTACAAAATTCTGGGATCGTGTACTTACTCACAAAACTCGACTGTGATGAAAATGTACTATCATACGCGATCTTGGAAATTTCTGGTATCGCGAACTAATGCACAAATCTGAAACTCAGCAAATCTGAGATCTTTGACCAACTTTGGACGTACATAACTTTTTAATCGTTATGAGTTAGGACCTGAAATTTTGCAGACACCTCCACAATATCAAAATGAAACTTTTCCTTTTTTAACTTTTCAAATTTCACAAAAACAATGATTTTGGACGTATGACCAATTTATGATCGTTTGACCAATTTATGTAAAGTATAATATAAAAATTAGTTTAGGGGCAATGTGTAGATACTGAAAGTAGGTTTACCACAAAAATTTAGTGCATATGTTGAAAATGAAACACATTTGATACAAACATATTTTTCAAAAATTCCTTTATTAAATCACATTTGGTGTAGTCTTTAATTCATACATTGAAGATGCCCATGTGTTTTAGAGTGGACAATTTGAATATATTTTTTACATATGTATTGGAGGGTTGCAAAAAGAAGCCAGCGAGTTAAACAGTTATATATTAACCGCAACACCTTATTGCGTATCTACTATATTTGTAGTAATATAAATATATAATATATGGAAGTTAGTGTTTGAAAATTTATTTAATTTGTGTCTAATGTTTATTATATGTAATATACTTATGTTTGCTATTTTTAATGCATCTAATTTTCAAAAATGATGTTTTGATGTATTTTGTTAATGTGTCGCCGTTTAAGGTGATATGTGGCATTCAGAGAGGTTGAAACATCATTGAAACGTTACAAAAATACACTAATACATGCTCTTTGAAAGTTTGATGTATTAAAAATAGCAAACGTAAGTTTAGTACACATAATAGATATTAGGTACAAGTTAGATACTATAAATTTAAAGATTAACAAAGTGAAAGTATATTATTAGAGGTGGTTTAATTATGACCACTTGCAATGGGTGTTATATTAGCTCATTATCAACTCACAATGCCTCCAGTGTCTGCAATGGAGGCGTTGTGGGGCATTCTTCAAAGTGCGTCGTCCAAAGAAAACGGGAAAAAAGGCCATGGTCATTTGTTTTCTTTTTTCTTTTGCATTATATTAAGAAAATAAATAAAAGCATTAGTTAGTGGGTTACATGGGCAAAAACGGAGCATTTTGGTATTACCGTTGCTAATAACAAAAATGGTGTTGTGGTATTGTGCTAATGTGACAAAAAAAATAAAAAAATAAGAGTATTATGGTGTTACGACTAGGTGGTATAAATGATCAAAGACGTAAATGTAACATACTAATATATAGTACTACAGTAATTAGGCTATTGTTGTCCATGCTTTTTTGATAATCTATACTTCAAAGATATCATTTATCCTCATTTTTTTCACACTTTTTAAAATTGTGTGGAATTATGTAAAATTCTTCACACTTATATATTTATGTAAAAAATTGTTACATCAAAAAGTTTGAAAATTACTTCCATACTCACATATATAAGTGTGAGAAAAAAGTCTACACTTAAAAGTGTGAAGATATTAGAACTTGTCAACACCTAAAATTGTGGAAAAAACTTTATACTCCCTACGTCCCATTTTGATTGTCACATTTTAATTTTTAGAATCTTTCTTTGACAACTTTGACCTTGAATTTTTTTTTTTGTATTATATAATACTTGATGCAAATTATACCAATGAAAATACATTCATAACTCAATCCATTCATATATTTTGTATCAAGTATTATATAACACAAAGAAAAATATTCAAGGTCAAAGTTGTCAAAGAAAGACTCTAAAAGTCAAAATGGGACAATCAAATTGGGACGGAGAGAGTAACATCCGATTTATCTACACTTTCTTTTGTGTGAAGAAATCATTTGTTACAAATTTTTATCACACTTTTAAGTGATGAAAATTTCTAATATCCTCATACTTATAAGTAGTGTGAGCTTTTCTTTCTTAAAATCTTATCTTTTATCAAAAAATTTATACACTTTTTAAAAGCACGAAGAAAAAGATGTGGTAAAATAAAAAAATTTTCGAATAAATTTTAGTTCCACTAATTAATTAATCTCTAATAATACGTAGTATTTAAATTCAAGCACATGATGCTACATATTACATCATCAGAAACCTTTCCCGTACGTCATTGATTATTATATATTATATATAAATAAATGGGAGAAGCTAAAACACACCAACCTCTCTTCTGCAAATTTACATCCTCAAACACTTGCATCTTCATCCGCACCAACGACCCGATGAACATAATAAACATTTTGGTATGTGATAGTTATTTCAGTTTTTATGTTTTTACTAACATAGTGTAATCTATTTTTTTTACATACATACTTGATTTGATTTTGCAGTTATGTTTCCGTCAAAATCGAATGAAGGCAACTGATGATGGCATGAAAAAAAAAGTGACAGATCCACCAAAGGTAGTGACTATTAATCAAGCATGTAACTCTACCTATGACTACAAAGAACCACCTACAATATCAGACGTGGCTGATGAATTATCAGATGATTGGATAATGGATTCGCGTTTCCCAACAACATTAGATGTGGCTAATGACCCTGACTACAAGAAACGACTTACAATATCAGAGTGATAAATTTAATCTTGATGGGTTGTTTCTTTGTTAGTATTTTATTAGTTTGTGTTATCTAGTAGTTGAATTAAGAAGTGGGTAGAAGTGTGGACCGGTTCATAAGGATGTTGTGGCGTTCAAGTTGGTTAAAAGAGTTGATCCCACTTTTCCTAGTCTTTAGGTAGAACTAGTCTTTTTGATTTATGCATGTACTCAACGTGGGTGTAAGCAGTAAGCCTATATACAGGCTTCTTCAATAAGAATGCAAATTAAGTTTTTCTGTAAAATTTCATTATATATTTGTGAGTTCTCAAAGGGCCTGAACCAACACAGACGTGGCTGATGAATTTTCAACTTCTTGGAAAATGGATTCGCATAACAGATCAAAAGATTTGTATAATGGGTATTGAATATTAATGTTTGAAAAGGATATTGTGTTGAGATTCAATATCCTGTATCTTAATTACTATTTTGGTTTATATAAAATTTGTTGATTGCATAAGTGCATGATACGTACTTGCAACTTTGTTTCGTCTGGGTAAATGTAATTATCGAGAATTAACTTCCCCCTCACATTGTGGGGATATATATGTATCTATTATACAAAATCTAATGTAATACGAGTACTGGATTAGATACGCTTGCTAATGAAGTTTCATATATACATATATATAAAACCTAACGGTGAGTCATTTAATCTATGTTTTTGCATAATTAACTACGTACAGTTATATTAAGGTAGAGCCATTTAATTGGGGGCATCAGATCTTAGATCCATGTTATATTAAGGTAGGTTCATTTAATCTATATATGTTTTTGCATAATCAACTACAGTATGTTTTATGGTAAGGATATTCCTTGATTTAATTCTTACCCTGGTTAGTCGAAACTAATTCGGACCGATCTTAAATATAACTAAACTGTAAAAGGACTGGACTGAGCTCGGAGGTAGGTGGTTATGTAATTTATTAATTTCCCAAAGCAAAAACGTGCTTGCTGGCTTTATTTTTAATGGTGGAAAAGAAAGCGTTGATGATGCAATTGTGGAAGATGATACAATCGGATAAGATGAATGATTGACGATGATCCCTAGACTTTGTGCAATTATTTTTGTTTTATCATTTTCAACCCTTATAAATTGATTGACAGGTTATTTTAGACCCTATTATTTATAGTAACAATATAGTCTTAAGTTCAAGACTTTATCCTGATGTAATATTTTATGAAAGATGTTAAAACACATTAGGAAAACTCTCAAACTAAATTTTCAATCCTAATGAGTTTAGGATATCCAAATTTTGGAACAGAAACAAAAGATAGAAGATCGAAAAGCTCCCTATGGAGAGAGAAGGGAGGGCGGGACATCGTAGCCCTTAATTTTCATCATCTAAGGTCTAATTTGTCTTGAAAAGTACGGTGTTCATTTAACTCAAAACTTGTGGATTAAACTCTAACATGTTATCAGAAGTGAATGTTACTTTTAACTTCATATTTTCTTTCTCTAGGAGAAACAGATACACTCCCAATCTCAAACATGCACACTTACTAAAAAAAAAACTCCAATTTCACTCTCAATTAAACAATCTCACTTCTTTGTTTTTTTTTTTTTTAACAAAATTCGTCACAAAACATGAAACAAAAACTTAAAAGAGATCTAAACAGAGCGTGGAGTACGTACCGAAAGAAACAAGAAGAAATAGTCGAATTTTGAAGATTCCATCACCTTCGTCGCCGCTGTTGCTTCTGCCGTCACGAGCGAAATCTACTAGTGGAGAACGTTAAGAAAGGGATATCGATCCTTCTACGCGTTTAATCAAAGGTATTTTAGCTCATGGTATTTTTGGCACCGTTCATCGTGACGTCCACGACCGTCATCGTCGCTGGTGAGTCTACCGGAACTATACCGGAGTATGAGAAGGGAGACTAGTGATTGTACATTCTACTGCAATTTATTTTATATTTAGTCATCACCGGTGAATATTCATTTTTACTGGATTTTAAAAAATTGTTTTACTGCATATTATTGTTGAAACAAGTATATTGTTATTGCTACCACATTTTACATTTTATTCGCTACTGCATTTACATTTAGTCATCACTGGTAAATTATTTACTGCATCTTACGTTTTACGGATTTGTTTTTATTGAATATTAGGTTTGATATGTGGTTATTGTTACTATATTTTATGATTTATTCGATACTGCATTTTGTATTTTTTTTTTTTGCTTTTTAGTTATAAGTATTGTATCATCCTTTTCAATGCATTTTTACTCTTTACTTCATTTTATGCTTGTTATGCTGTTATTTTTGGTTTGTTACTACATATTGTATTGTGTGTCTTTTTTAAGTATTAGCAAAGTAAAAGATTTAAAAAAATAAGAATTAATAAAAATAACAAAAAAAAAAGAAGTCACTGGTTTCCGGCGACGGTTGGTGGTGTCCAGCGGTAGTAGCCGACTGATGGCCACGGGGTTGGTGACAAGAAGTTGGAGTTGGTGGTAGGTGGTGATGAGGATGGGGGAGTATGGTTGAAGAAATTGAAGGAAAGAAAATATAGTATAAGTAAAGTAGAGGGGTCCAAAAGAAACTTAATAATTGACACATCACGATGTGTGATTAGCCCTAGTGCTTGCTATCCTTTCTCTCTAATCGAAGCTTGCTTTCTCGATCTCATCCCAAAATAAAAAGTTCCAACTATAATAACATTTCAATTTCAACATAATATTACGGCCTTTGTTTTATGAAATAATTTGATTAATTTCCAAACCCATAAAAGATAGTGTGTTGTTTGTTTACCAATTTAGTAGGGGCATTTTTTGACCGACCCGCCCGGGCCAATACAAAAATCTAAACCGGCCCTACTAACGGTCATAGATAAACACGAATTAACGAGTACACAACTTAACATAAGACCACTCACTATGGTTCTAGAGTTATAGCTCCGTTTTAGCGGCGTGTTAGAAAGAGGTCAAGCTCCTCTTTATTAGAGGAACTTTAAGTTTGGAAGTACAATATAACATCCCGCCTTACAACAATATCGTCCACTTTAATTTGCCTGCAGACGCATGGCTTTTTCTTGGTGACCACATTACTACTACCACTTCACAGGAAGTTGCCCATCCTGGAACTACCTCTGCTCGAGCATGTTTAACTACAGTGTTCTCACGGGATCTACTATACCTTTGGTCTCAAAACGCATTGTGTCATGTAAGGTAGATATTACCAAATTCCTCATATCCATACCTATGTGGGATTTGTCTGATGTGTTACATACAAGAAGGAGGAAGAGAGAGAAGAAGACAAGGGTGTAAAAATAAAGAATATTCAAATTGCATTCAATGTTTTGCGTGTGTATCTAATCAACTAGTGATTTATCTATTATCTAATGTATACAATTTTCAAAAAAATGTATTCTAGTGTATATTGGATTACTTTTAATGATGTGTCAACTTTTATGGATATCACGTGGTACTTTAAACAGATGACACATCATTAAAAAAAATACTTTAAAATACATTAAAACACATTTTTTAAAAGTTGTATACATTAAAAATATTACCGTTAGTTGGGCATATACAACAAATAAGTTTAAGTACACTAAATAGACATAACATGTCATGTCATGTCATGTCATTAAAAGTGTAAATATCAGTGAAATGTAAGCAATGATGATAAGTAAATGGTGACTAAGATATTACCCCCTCCGTTTCAATCAAAGTTTCAACTTTGACTACGGACACAGTTTTAACATTCTTCACTAACTACCTTATTTACTAATCAAATAACATATCTACCAACTAATTAAAGTCTCTTTTGATTAGTTGTAACATGAAAATGCACACTTATTTGTGACAACTCAAAATAGTAATGTGAATACTTGAGGTGTGACGGAAGGAATTTGTCATTAAGATTGAAAAAGAACCTAAAAGATGATTACTCACATCGATAATAAAATGAGTAAGTTACTCATGTTGATACAAAAGATAAGCACATTGTTAATTTGTTACTTTAACTCTTTCATAGATTAAAAGTATTTAATCGTATTACGTAGTTATTAAATTGTTTTTTTTTTTTTTTTTTTTTTTTGAACAGCCAAGATTAACTCCAATTGGGGGAATCCCCTAACAAACGGTGTAACTCCCCCTCTCCAATTTAAACTCCACCCTCCAGAAGAAGAAAACCCCCACCCCCAAGGCTCGAACCCGAGACCTTGAGGATGTGGTAAAACTCCTCCACCCTCCAGTAATTAAATTGTTTATTTGTGTATATGAGTATTTCTATTTTTAAATGGATAATGATGTAATTTAAAAGTACTAAGAGCATCTCCAATGCACTTAGGTGGCATAGTTCAAAGTATTAGGTGGCAAAGTTCATATTAGAAAATTGCATTGTCGGAGTGCCACATACTTAAGAGTATAAAGTAAGGTTCAAAGTTCTTTAAACTCCACTTTAAACTCTATAATGGTCCCAACTAATAATTTCTTTACTTTTGTAGCTATTTTTATATAATGATGAGTCACTACTTTCAACTTTATAAAGTTTAATGTTGTAGAGATCATGTAAAAAGATGCAAAATTGATGTGGTAAAACTTTAAACCCAAAAACATGAAATGCATTGGTGATGCTCTATAGATGCAATTATGAAGGTTCACCGCAATATACATGAATCTTCCATGAAAAATTCAATAAACAATGTTTTAACTAATTGTTAGGTTTGTGATTTGTCCTTTTGACTTGAAATTTAAAGGAATTAATCACTAAAGAGTAGTTGACAAGAATAAATTGAAAGTTTAACGGTTTCCAGGGGTGTTTGGTTAGAATAAGCTGATGTTTTATTATTTGGATGTGCTTATTTCATAAGTTTCTTTGCTTATTTTAGAGGTAGTTTAGAAGCTTCAAAATATGCTACAATTTTTCAAATTATTTATTGATAAGCAATAAACATTCAAAATAAACACACCCAAAAAACTAGTATTATTTTTTGTAACTCTACAATATTTGTGTTTAGACAAATAAAAATAACATATATTATCCAAGACTAACTTTAATTTGTTAGAGATGCCTTAACTAATATTACTTCCTCCGTCTTTGTTAAAGTGGACACTTTGATTTTGCACACAATTTTATAATTTTTCACTAACTACACTATTTACCAAACTAACATCTCTATCTATTAAAGTCTTTTTTGATTTGTTGAAATATGGAAGGACACCTAATTAGAACATTGTAAAGTAGTAATACTCAGATTTTAAATGGGATAAACTGAGTTCCGTTTAACAGATTATTCGCATTGTGGGATCCCTCACCATTATTGTACATTTCTTTCTATCACCTATAACTACAATCAGAATCTTGGCGGATTTTAGTGGGGGCAGAAGGGCCCCCAAAGTTTTCTGCAAATAATGTTGTATACTTTGTTTTTTTAAGGGAAATTTGAATGAGCAATGGTTATTTACCGATAAACATGAGAGCTGAGGTTGAATACCCCATTTGCCCCTTTGTACTATCTAATACTTCTTTACCCTGTCAATTCAATTACATCATATTTTTTCTTTTTACTTTCTATCTCTTATCCTCTCTTTTTCTAATTCATATCTTTGATAAGTCTAAAATTGAATCTGGTTCTAAACTGTCTGGAACTGATCTTATAAAAGGACTGGACTGCAAAAGGATAGGACTGGACCCAGGCTAGACCCGAGGTATGACAAAGAAAACCGGAGGTATCTTTAGATTTTATTTAACGGATATTAGCATTTATAACCGATTTCCCGAGTTGATCAAGTTTATGCTTATAATATATGCGACCTAACCGTTACCGCGATCATTTCCAAAACTTCTCATGTTTACTACAAAAATTTTTTTGCTTCAGGTGACATTCGAACATGACCTCTATTTACTTTAATAATCCATACCAGAAGATGGTGTGAAGGAACACTATCTAACTTTATTGACTCGAATAATGTGAAAGGAAAAAGAAGTTCTTTACGTGGCTTTCCATTTTCTTTCAGGGTCCATATTAAATACCCCTTTACATTTTCTCATTTTATACCTCTCTTATCTATCTAATCAATTACATCATGTTGTTTTCGTTTTACTTTTTGGATATATATACCCCTCTTCTGTACTAAATTGAGACCAATCCTAAATAAAATTAGACTGAAAAAGAAATGGATGGGGATTGAAGTAGGGGTGTCAACGGGTCGGGTTATTCGGGTTTCGAGTTATTCGGGTCGGGTTATTCGGTTTTTCAAGTTTATAATTTAACCCGAAACTCAATTCAAATAAGGTCGGGTTATTCGGGTTCGGGTTGAATTCGGGTTATTCATTTAAACTCGAATAAGATGATATTCCAAATTTTCGTAATTAAAATAAAACTTGAACATTACAAAATGACACTAATAGCTTATATAAATTATCATGAGTAACTTATATATGTATATTATATTATATATGGATAAACCATAAATAACTTATATATATAGTTATATTTTTTAAATTAAATAATTTATTAGCTTATTCGGGTTACCCGAATTGAAAAAAATTTATCCGAAACCCGACTCAAATAAGAAGCGGGTTATTCAGGTTTGGGTTATTCGGGTTCGGGTGACCAAATAAGCTTCTAATTCGGGTTGGGTCGGGTCGGGTCAGGTTCGGGTTATCTATTCGGGTTTGGGTTTTTTTGACACCCCTAGATTGAAGTGGGCCAGGCCCCTATAATTCAGGAAGTGACTTCATATTTTCCCTTTCATTTATATAATTCTTATGTTCCTAATATATTTCTTTTTTATATGATAACATATTACATATCAAATGAGTACAATAATTTTTGGTGACAATGAGGGAACTAATAGAAATCTGTCATGTGTCACTTTACTTTATCTCCTTCACTTTACTTCCCCGTTTGCCTTCCATTGTATTGTAAACATTTATATTACTTTGGGATTATTATTTAAAACAATATCTGTTAAACGGTAAGTCGAAAAATTATAAAAGTTGCAACATAAAAATCAATATTTATTTTCTTCGATTAGAGATGTGACAAAGTATACTTTCGACTAACCTTTTTATTTTCATTTTTTGGTGTGTTTTAAAAACGAGTAACACATGTGTTAGAAGCGGGTAACATATATGTTACTAACAACCAACACATGTGTTACTAATTTTGTAAAACCAAAAAAAGTCGTCGAAAGTATACCTTTGTGAGATGGAAAATCGAAGAGAAAAACTAAGTTGATTTTTATGGTGTAATTATTATGATTTTTCAACTTATCATTTGTGAGATATTTAAGTTTTAAAAATGTGAGGAAGTTTTAGTGACATATGACACCTTCCGGTTGCTCTATTCTCATTAAAAATCTCATATATGTTCATGTTAATATGGAAGATAAAGTAATAACTAAATAAGATGTTTAATGTCTACTCCCTCCGTCCCTCATTAATGGTCCAGTATTCCATTTTGGGTTGTCCCTAATTAATTGTCCACTTTCATAAATAGATAAAAATGATAAGATAAATCCTTTTTATACCCCTACTTTATATACGTAAGTTAAAAAAGTAGGTAAAAAGTAGAGGGTAAAACTGTAATCTTATCAAAAAGTAAGAGGAAAGTAAGAGAGATGTTGATATTTTCTTAAACTGTGTGTTTTTTGTCTGGGGATAATAGATATGGGACGGAGGGAGTATTACGTAATTCTAACCATAATTGTAAAAAATATGAATCTTGCCGGTTAATTCACAAGTTAAAATTATTAAATTTGTGAATAAATACTCGTTTAATTCGCAAAGATTAAAAGATCTATGGTATACTTGGGTAAAATAATATTGACACTTGCTCAAGTACGTTTTCTCAATAAATGATTTTAGCCTCCAAAATATACGTTCAAGATCCGTCACTCTCCTAAAGGGCCAGCAAATAGGAAAATAAGTGCCTTTAATAAGGAAATCAGAAGCAGGCCGCATCAGTGAAAGCAAAACAAGCTACCTTCAATGGCCCAAGTCTCTGGAGAGTCATCTTCTGGTAAAATGGAATAATTATTTTGTTATTCTTCTTCTGGAGAATGAGCAACACCATCTCTTATCTCTTATTGTATAAAATGAGCTTTTTACAACAGTTTGATCGTTTTCATAATGAATTGTGACTGTAATAGGAACCAAACGTTTGGTCCTTATGAAATGATCAACTCTGATAATTAATAAAAACAAGTTTCTTATGATTTATTTTTGTTAAATTAATTAGTACTCCAGTAAATAATGATGCTATACATCACTTTGCAGGTCATTCAACATCCATAGAGCTGATCACAAAGACAACAGACTTAGTTCCAATAGCAGCAGATTCAGTAATTTCATCTTGCAGATTATTTACCTTTCACTGTATATTTATACACCCATATGATATGTGCAGACTTTTTAAAGAACAGAATATGGTCAAAACGAACTTAAAAACTTTATTTTGAGGGATATACACCTAAATATCTGGGTTGATATGTAGGTTCACCAACAGAGTGAATCCGTTACCAATAATCAGCAACAACCAAAAGCAAGATACAAATATCCGGATCGAGATTTACTTGAAGGTATGTTCTATCATCCAAGGATATGATTCTTACCAGCAAGTTACACTTTAGACTATGTAATGATTCATTTTACTACAATATATGTAGGACTTATAGCTTCAAAGTGTATGAATGGAACTTTACAAGTTTTACCATTGTTTATCTAACTTTAGAATGTCTTATTGTATATTTGAATGTATTCAATTTCTAAAAGCGTCTATTTTATGCATTCAATTTATTATTGTATCCGTAAAACTTACATACAAAAAATTGTTTTATGTAGCAAAAAACAACCAAAAACATACAAATATGCGTTTCTAAATTGTAAGACTTACCACTTGCCTAGATGGCCTAGTGGTAGGATCTTCCCCAGGCTTCCTAGAGGTCAGGTTTCGATCCTACCCTGGGACTAGAACCTACACCATGTTGATATATTATTGCCTTATTGGGCCACGTTGATCGATGATGCTCGGCTAAAGGCCTAATTTGAACAATACGTGTTTAGTAGCCTTATGCGAAATGATATTTGAAGTAAGCATGTGATCGATGAATATGTTATTAACTAACTCATTTTCTTGGAATGACTTAGGAGACCGAAAAGAGGATATAAAAATTTCTGTTCCTCTATATGAAGCTTCAATCAAAGGAGATTGGGGAGCTGCAAATAACATCCTCCGGCATCATGATTATATGGTACGGAATGCCATTACTGAAAATTGGGAAACACCACTTCACATTGCAGCAACGGCCCATAGCGCCAAGTTCTTGAAAAACCTTGTTGACATGATGAATAAGGACGAGATGAAACTTCAGAATAAGCAGGGCAACACTGCTCTTATATTAGCTGCTGAAGCTGGAAATGTGAAACTGGCTAAGATAATGGTTGAAAAAAATAGGGAACTGCTGACAATCCGAGGTACCCGGAACATGATGCCAATCCACCTGGCTGCTTTGTTTGGAAAACGTGATATGGTGATTTATCTCTATGATGAATCTGAGCAAATGTCAAGTGCTGATTGGACATATCATGATAAGGAATGGATTTTCTTGTACTGCATCGAGGTGGATATATTTGGTATGTAAGTTAGTAGGCAGATATTTTGTTATACATCACTTGGTTCTCCAATTTTACTTGATTTTGTCACTTTGACATGATGTTTCATCCTCATTAATTAATTGTCGAATCTCATGTAGATGTTGCACTAAGAATATTGGAAGACCACAAAGATATGATGCCCTTCAATGATAAGGCGTTAACGAATTTGCTGCAGGTGTTGGGTCGAAAGCCTTACGCATTTTATGACATAAAGCCACATGCTATCTGGAGAATCATTCATTCAAGTAAGCATTGGAAATAACATATTTGTGTATGGTTGCTCCCATAAAAAATTTGAAAGCTGACCATGAGAACTTTCGTAATATTTTTTTTTTAAGTTCTACAAGTACTAGCTGAAACAACTGTTCCATTTCAAGAATTTTAATTTAATCCAGATCACATGTAAAGGTGAGTTCATTTAAAGTAATGTTAAAGTTATTTAAACACACTTGAAAAAAAAAAAAAGCACTTATTGTTGTGTTGTTTACAGGTTTAAAATCGTTACTCAAAATAGAAAAAGAAGAAAATACAAAAATCAATTGTTCCATCTCTACAAGTAATTTATTGAAAAGATTTTTATTTAACCAAAAAAAAAAAAAGGAAAAAAAAGATGTGCCACCTAAGGTAGAGAGACTGGTTAGAGTAAAGGACCTCCGGCCTTTTGCAGGGGATAGGATTCGAACCCTAAACTCTTGTTCAGAGGTTAGGGACTCGGTCACTAATCCAACCCTGCTGCTTTAATACACTAACTTTTAAGTAAAATTAGTGTATTAAATCTTTACAAAATGTAGCAAGGCAATTTTCCAGCTTTTTCGCCCAAGGCATCAAAAGCCTCGGGATTGATTAATAGAGACGTTCTAATTTATGAAACTTAATTATTGTAAATATATATATATATATATATATATATATATATATATATATATATATATATATATATATATATATATATATATATATATGAGGAAAGTTCAAAAAAGAATGGGAAAAAAATGAAGAATTGAGGAACCAATAGGATATGTCCATTTCAAAAACCAATTTTCACCTTTTTTTTCAAAGTTAAATATCTCACAAACCGTATGTCTATAAATTATAAAAATTACATATTCGGAATCAGCGTGTTTTTCTCTTCGATTCTAGATCCTACAAGATATACTTTTGACAAAAAAAAAATTTCTTCATTTTTATTGGGTTTTAATGTGAAATCACATGTAATTTAACACTAAAAAAAATCACACCCGCTTATATTTCTGATTAAATTTTAAATTCAAATCACTAATGATTTAAAGAGATTAAAACATGAAAAACTAAGTTGTAATCACATGCGATGAAATATCAAAGTATCAATCACATGTGATTAAAGAGTAATAAAGTACGAATTTTTAAATCATTGACTATACCTATATAATTAAGTAAAAATCAAGTTGAAATCATACATGAATTATCATATATCAGTAAATTTCTCATCAAATATCAGTTTTTAGATGAAAATCATATGTGATTATATACAAAATCATATGTGATTATATAACAAATCACATGTGATTAAATGTACAAACAACAATCACATGTGATTTTTAATGAAAACAAATGCAATTTTTAATTTTTAATTTATAACTATAAATGTGGATGAATATTAAATTGTAATCATGTGTTAAATAACATATACCATGAATAAATAATCGTGAACAAATTTTTTATTTTTCATCATAAATCACATGTGATTATATTGTAGAATTGGGTAAAAAAATGAAAGAAAAAAAATTCATCGAAAGTATAGCTTATGACATCTCTAATCGAAGAAAAAAAGACGCTGGTTCCGAATATATAATTTTTATAATTTATGGACTTACGGTTTGTGAGATAATTAACCATGGGGGTAAAAATATAATTGGGTTTTGTAGACAAATGGAGCAATGCTATTGGTTCTCCCATTCTTTACTTTTTTTGCATTCTTCAAAGAACCCACCCCATATATATATATATTACTTATATTTATATATATATATATATATATATATATATATATATATATATATATATATATATTACTTTTATATGTTTTATTGATTGATGGAGTCTTTTTACTAATTTTTGGCCCCCTTAATAAAGTTTTTTCGGAAAAAAAAAAGTTTTTAAATAAAGATTTTAATTTCTGCCACTTACAATAGTCAAACATATATGGTTACGCGTATGTGTAGTTTTTAGTTCACCATGCTGTTGCTTGATTTTTGTTGCTCTCATTTTTTTAGTCACTCGTATGAAGATGGGACATGCCACCAAGAAAAGTGATGCCACACAATTACTAAGGAAAATTTGGGAACAAATCGCAGTATTACCTAAGAAAAGAATTTATGAAATATTAAGAGGCCCCATGATTGAGGTAGAAAAAACCAATACATACCCTTCTCGAATACTATTTATTGCTGCAGAATTGGGCAACACTGAATTTTTAATTGAGCTCATTCGTCTATACCCTGATCTAATATGGAAGAAAGATGATAGCAGTAGAACTATCTTTCACATTGCTGTTTCTTATCGTCATGAGAGTATATACAACCTGCTATATGAGATAGGCTCAATGAAGGATATGATAACCCCTCTCACAGATCATCACGGAAATAATATGTTGCATTTAGTGGGATTAAGTGCAGAAAATGATCCACTTGAGGATGTTTCAGGAGCTGCTTTTCAAATGCAACGTGAATTATTATGGTATAAGGTACTATTTTTTTTACTGAACTTATGGGTTGTCAGGCTTGTGTATCTCTTATAACTCTGTATATCCTCCTATATGCTTTTTTCCAATTCCAATTGTGCCTTGCAGGAGGTAGAGGCTATGCTCCCTCCTTCTCATAGAAAACAGAAAAACAAGGCTGGCCAAACACCACATGAACTATTCATCAAGAACCACAAAGAATTAGTAACCCTAGGCGAAAAGTGGATGAAAGAAACAGCTAACCAAAGCATGGTGGTAGCTGCATTGATCACTACCGTTGTATTCGCAGCAGCATTTACAATTCCTGGTGGGTACGCTCAAAGCAATGACCAAAACAATGGACTTCCTGTGTTTCTCGAAAATGGACCCTTCATAGTGTTTGTCATGCTTGATGCAATTTCTTTTATCTTAGCGTCGGTTTCAATCCTGATGTTCTTATCCATCCTCACTTCTCGTTACGCTAGAGATGATTTCTTGGAATCCTTACCCAAAAAATTGTTAACAGGTCTAACAACACTTTTCCTCTCTATTATCGCCATGATGGTTTCTTTCAGTGTCAGTTTCTTTGTTCTTTACCATAAGAAATATCTCTCCATACCAATCATTATTAGCGTAATTGCTATAATACCAGCCGGTTTATATGCTAAACTACAATATCCTCTTTTGATAGATGTGTATCGTGCAACATATAGTTCCAAGTATCTCTTTAAGCCAAAGAAGGGTATACTTTACTATCGAAGTCCAAGTTTTTGAATGTTGCCGTTGTGAGTACTTTCATGAATTCTGTTTTTTGTTCCTTTCAACTTGTTATGTATTTCAAGTATAGTTGCTATTATGTGAATTGTTTTCCTTAGCGGAGTATTGAATCTAGTTTTAAGATTTATAAGTGAAGTTATATATTTGTTATATTTGATATATTCAGATAAACACACGCATATAAACCAAGCGAAAAACACACAAATCCCTATCATCCTTAAATACTGAACTCACATCGTTATTTTAGCATGAAACTTTATATCTGTTGCTTTTCGAACATTCTTGAACAAGTGTACATATGTAAAATAAACCGTATATATTGAAGGTTCATGTCCTTAGAAAACTCACCCCACAAACACACACAGTTTAAAATGTTTTCTGTATCTATTAATAGTAATGCATGAGTACAGTACAATTTATAATAGCAATAACACGACTCTTAACTAACAAACCCCACCCACTACTCCACTATGACACAAAATGTGGAAACATGCCTACCACTCTTTTCCTACTTCAACCCTAACTTTTGACTAAAAGAATGAAACATTAAATACTAATTATATCAAAAGTTCCAAGCATGCATAATGTGAACTCATCAATACCAAATGACTACACAACCGATTAATCCAACATATATGTGCTAATTCCTGTTAATCTGTTATTTAAGTAGAGGTATCGTTGTCGACTCGTGACTCGTATCGTGACTTGTTTTCTTAATTTTTGACCCGTGACTCGTATCGTGACTCGAATCGTAAGAGTCACAATTTAAAAATTATATATATAAATATATAATTAAATATATTATCTATAATCAATTAATTTCATAGTTTTATGATTTAGTTCATGAACCCTAGTTTGTGTTTTGAGGAAATGTTGAGTTTTTGGCTTGATACATGATGTGAAGTTGATATAGAGTATTATGTAATAATTTTTACATATAAATTAGTAGTTATTGATTAGTTCATGAAGAACCCTAAATTGGGTTTTGTGGAACTTTGTTAGTTTTGAAAGTAGAATTATTAAAAGATGATTATTGTATGTAAAGGAACTTGTGTAGTATAAATTAGTAAGTTTTGGATATAAAAAAATTAGTTTTTCATGACTTAGCCAAATTGAAGAATTTGGTATATGATGTAGATGATGATGAATAGTACTTAGAGAATTGTTGTGATGATTATTATGCATAAAAGAGCTATGTAGATATTAAATGATGGGTTTCATGGTATTAAGTAGATTATGATTAATTTAGCTAAATTGGGTAGTTTGTAAGATGATGATAATTTGGAATTTAAGAACTTGGTAAATGGTATTAAAGTGAAGAGTCATTCGACTAGTTAAAGATTTAAATAAAATGGTAACGTGTTATGAATGTTAAACCAGTTATGATTAAAGTATTGATGTTTGATGTAAATGAGGTTGTGTTCAAAGTAATGAGTGAAATAAAGAAAGATTGAAACCATAATTTTATGATGTATGATTAAGTAAATGACTAGAATGAGTATTAGCAGCCTAAATGTTTTATTATAATTATGTGTTTAACAGATATATGATTCAAGATTCAAGACACGGCATCTGCACATATTATGAATTACTTGCTTATACGGCTAAAATGCTAAGGTGAGTAATATGGAGAATTAAGTAAATATTGATTGTGTAATACCTTTTAGCTTTTGAGCAAGAGGTTTACACAATTGTGTGAAGATATTATGAACGTTCTTAATTATATGCCAGAGTACTGTTGTTAAGTGTTATGTTTAAGATTGTTGTAAGTAATGTGTTTCAGTTATTACATGTTTATAAAGTTGTTAAGATATGGCATGCGGAATAAATGATTAGATATGAAAGAAATTGTGATATGTGAATTATGTGTATTGGAATTGTAGAGATCAGTTTTATGACAGATGACAGGTTTCAGATAAAGGCGTGCATTGCACGTGGCTATGTTATGTTTCCATTACTTACATAAGTGAGTAGATGGATATGTTATGGTACAGATGTTAGACGGTTAAGGATCCTTAACGGTACAGATAATGTTATAGTACGCTTACCACTGAGAGGTAGGGTGCTGATCAGAAAGGTTCAGATGATCTCTACAATTGCCTAAAAATGACAAGAATGATTAGATTTGTGATATGTGCAGATCTTATGTTAATGTGAAAGTACAATATTTATTTAATTGTTCATATTTCTCACTAAGCTTTGGCTTACTCCGTTCAGTTGTTTATGTTGTAGGCCTTTGATTTGTTTGAACCAATGGAGTAAAGGCCTGAGTATGGTTGCTAGTGGATACGTGGAGTGGAGTTTGATGAAATGGTTAGTCAAGCTCCTATTCTTTTAAATTATCGTTATGATAACATTGTGTAAATCGCCCAACAAATGACATTTAAAGTCAAAGGTGAAAGTAAAGTAAAGTTTGACAATTTGAGTGATTGTGTAAGTTTGACTGGAAAGTCAAAGTAAAGGGCCAATGGTATGATAATTATATTTGACTAAGTAAACAGTTTTGACTAAAAAAAAAAATCAGGGCGTTACAAGTTGGTATCAGAGCGATGGTTTGAGAGAATTAGGTAATCCACAGTGAGATTTCCTAATCTTAAACCGATATGAAATGCTTAAATATGTATGTTGAGTAAGTGCAGTAGTAAAATACAGTAGACAGAACTGATATGCTCCCCTGTAGTGAATTATTCGATTATGATTATGTGTTAAATTTAGTAGTAGATGGTTAAAAGAAATACTAGTATTGTCGAATAGTTTTAATTGAAGGTTAGTATGTTTAAAATGTTAAAGAAAATGTGAGAATAGTCAGAGGAAGTAGAAAAGATTTTATATGAAAGAATGTGAATAGATAATTGTATAGATATATGTGAAAAAGTATGTTTATGTGTTTATTTATATGTAAAGCCTCAGTTATGTCAAGTATGTATACAGATAGGCTAACTTATGTTAGCCATATGTTCAGAGGTACAAATAATTGCTAGTATGTATATTGGCAATGTAATACGAATTTAAACGAAAGAATTGCTAACTTAAGTTAGCTACAGTAATGTGATAAGTAAATGTTAAGTGTGTGTGTAGAATTCCAAATAATCAGAATACTGACTTAGGTCAGTTGTAGAGTAAAGAAAGTTATGTGAACAGATAAAGTGGTAGAGACAGTAATGAATGCTTAATAAAAGAAGTTGACTGATTATGTGGAACTAATTGATTATGTGAAGATAGTTACGTGCAAGGCAACTTATACTTTAATTATTGGTTGCTAAAGTGGTATGTTATGTGTTACGTGTTTAAGTAAAGAATAGTCACAGTGAGGATTAATGATATGAAGTAACCTGATGACAGAAGTGTGAAAAACATAATCTAGCCACGCCTGATCACCGTAGCTATATTATGCTATGTCACCGAAAGTTATTATGGTTACTAATTATCAGAGATACTTAATGTGACTAGGTGTGTGTAAGTGTAAGATATATATATAAACTCTTTATTGAGTTAAAAAGTAATCAGTTTCAATGCACGGGTATGCATGATTATGTGAATGTGATGGTAGAAATGACATGTTAAGTAAGTAATTGAATGAGAAAGTTAAAGATAAATACTATATGATGCAAGTTATTATTAATACCCTCAACGGGTCAAATGATTCTTTATGTGAATGTTAAAGTATGCTAAAGTCAAGGCTTGATGACTATTGTTATAGCCTTGTATCTAATGTATAAGTGTTGAGAATGTGGTAAAGTGACAAAATGGGACTTTAGTCCAATTAAGTGATGACGTGTAGTCGTCATTTTTAAATAGTCAATGTTGTAAAGTAAATTAGAAAGTTAATGAATGATTAAAGTTAAAATATTTAAAGTATTGTTAATGAGAAAGTAAGCTATGGAAGTCAAAAGTGTTAAGTTTTAATGTTATGGTCAAATGATGATGTTAGTAAGTAAGTTTGACTTGAATAAGTCAATTGGATGAAAAGTGTCAAGAAAATGGTGTCAATATGGTTGAAAACCCAAATGGGTCGTTTTGGTGCCCAAACGGGTCACTAATAAGGTTAAGTGTTATTTTGGGCTAGAATTGATGAAAGTTGAATATTTTTGCACCAATAGGTTGCAATTATAATGTTGAAAATGTGGTCAAAGTTTGGATGTCAGATTTGTAATGGTTTGTAAAAAGATATGTCATGTGAAATGGTCCAAAATAGCCGAAAACAAGTCAAAGGTCCATTTAGATTTAAAACGAAAAATTAAGAAAAGTGAAAGTTGAGATATGTTTATTCGATTATATTAACCATGTATGCAAAATTTGAAGTGTCCAGGTCTTGTCATTTGAAAATAATGCGTGTTGAAAGTTCGAGTTTTGGTCATTAAGTATGCAGGATACAGGTTCTGCAGGGAAAAGGATGAATCCGGCGGATTCACAGGAATCCGGCGGATTGCCGAGGATGGATTCCCAGATTTTATTCTGGTTGTGAGTTGAGTTGAAAAGCCATGGGAATCCGGCGGATTGTATAGTGATTCAGAAAATTTCAGTTTGTCTTATAAAATATATACACAAACAATTAGTAAACACAAAATGAGTTATAGATTGTAAAGGATATAAGTATGTAGTATTGACTTGATTAGTCAATGATGGTTACGTAATATTAAGTTGTCAGATGGTGAAATTAGTTTCACTTGATATGTTAAAAGCATGTTATGAATATGAACGTTGAAATGTAAGCTAGTTGTAAAGAGAATAGTAACAAGAGTCAAAGTGGGGGAGAAGATTGAAATGTTATGAAAAGATATATTCATTGTTGTAGATATATGTTCAGTAGTTTATGATGTTAAAGTACTAGTAACGGCTTAATAGCCGAATAGTTTTTTTAAAGAAATGATAATAGTGATAAAAATGTAAGTGACACGTTTTGTGTCTAATAGCCAGATATTTCACTATATATGTGAAACCAATTAAGTGAAAGTGATGTGATTGCGGATCACATTTATGTAAGAAATTTGAAGTGATTCAGATATGTATGTGTCTTATGACCAATAGATTAGTTGCAGAAAAAGAAAAGTACAAATGTACGTGTAACAATATTAGCAGGGTTGCTAATTTCAAATAGTAAAGTTATTTTAAGTAATTAAGGTTTAAATATAAGTAACCCTTGTGAATGTATTGATCCAGATGGGTCAAGTACAGAAACAATATATGAATTTAATAAAAGCAAATGAAATGCATACTTTGAGTGTGCATGTGAAAAGAATTGAAAATACATGTTTAAGTCTATAAGTTGCTCATATTGTGTACTGAATGTTATGTGTATTAGCTGTTAAACGAAAAGTTAATTCCGTGACAAGAAAGAAATGATTAATGTTGCACTTATGCTGGTTATAGTACTTGGTGCTAGTAAGAAAGTGAATGAAAAGATGCACATATTATATGTGCTTATGTGTGAAAGTTTAAGGCACCCGGATTGTGTGCAAGAAAATGAGACAGAATGCACATTTTGTGCATATAATGATAAAGTTATGTGTATACAAGCTATATGTTATACTTGACATAAGTAATTACATAGTAAATTATGCAATTGAGAAAAGGTACGAGACCTAAGTAATTGGTCAATTGACTCAAGAAGCCATGATTAAGTACTTGTGTATATGTACTTTTAAGGAAGATTCAGAAAATGGTTTTAATTGAGCAAACTGTCACATATTTAAAGTAAGAAAGGTAAAGAAGTACGATAGATATATAAGTAAATAAAGAAATATGCACATTAGTACGTGAGAATTATGTGAAACATGTACAGTTGTACATAAGTTGTTATGTGAAATGTGTAAAGCTTGTGTGTTGAATTAGATATACGTACTGCTTAAATTGATATTTAGGTACTAAAGTTGATTCTTCGTATATGTGCAAAGTGAGAAAGATATATGTTTAATTGAAAAGCTACTAAGAATATTGAGACAGGTTAAGCTAATTGAAATGTGCGCAGTACATTACAGAAACTAAAGTAGAAACCACATACTCATGACGAGTGCTGGTAGTAATATATAATGTTCTACTAGATGAATAGATGTAATCAGTAACGTTTAAGTCCATACGGACTAAATTATTAATGTAATAAAGGTGTGGGGCAGGGTATGAACATAATTGAGACACGTGTAAAATGCCCATAAGTATATACTTCGGCTGAAATAGAAAGTGTTAAGATAAAATATATATGAATGACATTCGTGAGGACATGAATGGAACAAGTGGGGGAGAGTTGTAACACCCCAATTTTCGTAAGTTTTACTTATTTAAAATAGTTGTTTAATTATACTGTACCCGTTTATAAATTGTAGTATAATAATAGTAAGAAAGTTAGTCGTGGCCAAAATGGAAAGTATGAGACTTGAAAAGTGAGTTAGTGGCCAAAGTATAACAAAAGAGACTCGAGGGTTGAAATCAAAAATATGGTAATTAGACCCCTTTTTGTTCTCAAAAACTCTGGAAAAAAATACACAGAGTGTATGTGTGCGTAAGATGTCGACCAAAGGGAGAAAGAAGGCGAAAACCTAAAATCTATCAAATTGAGTCTCCATTGTTGATTATTAAAGCTTGCTTTCACTTAATTAATCATCACCAAGGTAAGATATTTATCTATAATCAATTAATTTCATAGTTTTTATGATTTAGTTCATGAACCCTAGTTTGTGTTTTGAGGAAATGTTGAGTTTTTGGCTTGATACATGATGTGAAGTTGATATAGAGTATTATGTAATAATTTTTATGTATAAATTAGTAGTTATTGATTAGTTCATGAAGAACCCTAAATTGGGTTTTGTGGAACTTTGTTAGTTTTGAAAGTAGAATTATTAAAAGATGATTATTGTATGTAAAGGAACTTGTGTAGTATAAATTAGTAAGTTTTGGATATTAAAATTAGTTTTTCATGACTTAGCCAAATTGAAGAATTTGGTATATGATGTAGATGATGATGAATAGTACTTAGAGAATTGTTGTGATGATTATTATGCATAAAAGAGCTATGTAGATATTAAATGATGGGTTTCGTGGTATTAAGTAGATTATGATTAATTTAGCTAAATTGAGTAGTTTGTAAGATGATGATAATTTAGAATTTAAGAACTTGGTAAATGGTATTAAAGTGAAGAGTCATTCGACTAGTTAAAGATTTAAATAAAATGGTAACGTGTTATGAATGTTAAACCAGTTATGATTAAAGTATTGATGTTAGATGTAAATGAGGTTGTGTTCAAAGTAATGAGTGAAATAAAGAAAGATTGAAACCATAATTTTATGATGTATGATTAAGTAAATGACTAGAATGAGTATTAGCAGCCTAAATGTTTTATTACGATTATGTGTTTAACGGATATATGATTCAAGATTCAAGACACGGCATCTGCACTATTATGAATTACTTGCTTATACGGCTAAAATGCTAAGGTGAGTAATATGGAGAATTAAGTAAATATTGATTGTGTAATACCTTTTAGCTTTTGAGCAAGAGGTTTACACAATTGTGTGAAGATATTATGAACGTTCTTAATTATATGCCAGAGTACTGTTGTTAAGTGTTATGTTT
Organism: Helichrysum umbraculigerum; assembly: GCA_949592205.1. Taxonomy (NCBI): domain Eukaryota; kingdom Viridiplantae; phylum Streptophyta; class Magnoliopsida; order Asterales; family Asteraceae; genus Helichrysum; species Helichrysum umbraculigerum. The sequence goes on from CATIUR010000011.1 coordinate 4,531,382, forward strand.
AAGATTGTTGTAAGTAATGTGTTTCAGTTATTACATGTTTGTAAAGTTGTTAAGATATGGCATGCGGAATAAATGATTAGATATGAAAGAAATTGTGATATGTGAATTATGTGTATTAGAATTTTAGAGATCAGTTTTATGACAGATGACAGGTTTCAGATAAAGGCGTGCATTGCACGTGGCTATGTTATGTTTCCATTACTTACATAAGTGAGTAGATGGATATGTTATGGTACAGATGTTAGATGGTTAAGGATCCTTAACGGTACAGATAATGTTATAGTACGCTTACCACTGAGAGGTAGGTGCTGATCAGAAAGGTTCAGATGATCTCTACAATTGCCTAAAAATGACAAGAATGATTAGATTTGTGATATGTGCAGATCTTATGTTAATGTGAAAGTACAATATTTATTTAATTGTTCATATTTCTCACTAAGCTTTGGCTTACTCCGTTCAGTTGTTTACGTTGTAGGTCTTTGATTTGTTTGAACCAATGGAGTAAAGGCTTGAGTATGGTTGCTAGTGGATACGTGGAGTGGAGCTTGATGAAATGGTTAGTCAAGCTCCTATTCTTTTATATTATCGTTATGATAACATTGTGTAAATCGCCCAGCAAATGACATTTAAAGTCAAAGGTGAAATTAAAGTAAAGTTTGACAATTTGAGTGATTGTGTAAGTTTGACTGGAAAGTCAAAGTAAAGGGACCAATAGTATGATAATTATATTTGACTAAGTAAACAGTTTTGACAAAAAAAAATTCAGGGCGTTACACTAAAATCATGCAATACTGTGTTGTACAGTACTACATCCTGTTGCATAAAAGGTAGTGTATGCATCAAGATATTTGTTGTATTTATCACTACCCCTACCCCTACAGATATGAATGATATACAACTCTTTACCCAACAACTTAGAGCATCTCCAATGTTAGCACCAAATATACCTTTTGCACTAAGATAGTGCAAAATGTTGATAAAAAGTTCTTCAATGTTGACACTAAACCTTAGCACTATTATAGTGCAACACTAAATTTGGATCAAAATGCACTAAATATAGTGCAACACTATCCATTGCACTAAACAATATTCCTTTATTATTTAATACAAATAATGAAAATTAATTTATATAAAATGAAAAATTATATGTTTCTTCTTAATTCCATTAAAACTAGCTCAATATTGTTATATTTCATATTACATATTTTCTATGTATATTACGTAAGTAAGTCTTTAAATTGTTAAAAAGTACATTTAGTGCAAAAATATAGTGTATACATTGGAGTGAAATTTATTTAGTGCAAGCATATTCTAATAATATTTCTTTTTTTGCACTATCTTAATGTGAAACTTTAGTGCTAACATTGGAGATGCTCTTACTTTTGACTTTACCCTAAAGTATAATGTACTGCTTCTTCTTGATGTAAACTCAAACTCTGAGTTTTCTTTAAAATCGTATCTTTGAGAAAGCCAACTCAAAATCAAAGACAGGGGAAGCCTTTGCAATGGTGCAGCACAAAAGCCAAAAGGTATTATGACATGAGAGCTACTTAAACCTCTACTTTTCTTACTAACATGTTTAAAAAAATTTCTTACAGTAATCAACACTAATTCTTACCTTAATATATCATCTCTTTCTATTCTAACTTCATCTCCATACTTTTCCTTCTTTGACTCGTACGAGTACCAAGTCGGATCGACACGGACCGAGTCAAGCAATAACTTGCGAGTCAATTACCGAGTCATGAGTAATCCGAGTAAAAAAAAAACGTGTCGACTCTTTTTGGGTACAATCTGACTCGACTCGTACGAGTCGTCTCGTAACTCGTACGAGTCTAACAACTATGAGGTACTAACGTTCCATCCATTTTGAGTGTTAAGATCCCAAATTAAGCTTCCTTTAATTTGTCACTCGTTTATTCTTCTTTTCGTTCATTCTCTCATACTTAAAAGATGTCACAGGTAACAACCAAAAATCATCCATCAAGAAATGCTAACGAGTAACCAGCTATCGTCTAACGGTAAATTAATGGGCAGTCATTTCTATCAATCAAACCATCGGTCCTGGAAGGCTGAGACAATAGGTTCAATTTCTTATTTCATCAATTTATTTCGCTTCGTTTGGTTGTCAGGTTCAATTCATGTATTTTCGTCGCACGCGTTACGTTTTAGATAAAAGGTAAATTGTTTTCGTTTCGTCGTTATGCTTTATCTTTATAGCATAATATTTCCATGTGTAAATAACTACTATATAATATAGTTTTACGTTATTTATAGAATATTGTATCAACAATGTACGTATATTTTGTCGAATTCATTCCGATTGTTTCGTGCGTAATTATAGATAACTACAAAACTCGTAATACTTCACGTATCAATATAGTGAGCTTTGCTAGGCGTATCTCATAAAAATAGTTTGCATTTACTAAATAGTGAAATAGCCTAAGACATACATGATTACAGTACGGAATTATACCGTAAATTGAGGAGTATCACATATAGTATTTTTAGTAAAAAATAACTATTAGAATTGTTATATTCTGTATACCCGTTTATTATTCTCATAAATAATAAAAATAAAAATATTTGCGACTTTTACATGATAAACTTACTTTTAAAAAATGAAAGGGTAAAAGTGACATTAAGTTATTCTATCATGTTTACACGATTATAAGTTCGGATAGAGTTTTCGATCATCTTCGTTGCATACATGAACCTAAATGTTCTTATGCGCACCTTTGTTAAGACTAACTAAAATCTGTTAATGATCGATACACGTCTACGATGATGGTAAATATATAAATTATTTTATCGCAAATACTTTTTCGAAGCAGCAAAAATTAGGATTAAACTCAACCATATAAGCCGGAAGAATACCAAAATAACAAAAAGAAAAAGAACTTAAAGAAACTACAAAAGAGATGAATATATATAGAGAGAGAGAGAGAGAGAAAATTTTGATCCGAATTAAAACAGGGCACTCAAACTACAGAGTATGCAAACAGGGCACTTAAACAGAGCATTAATCTCAGGCGTACTTATCTTGTTGAAGTTCATACATCATACATGTGGCACGGGTTACTACTTGTGGTAGAAGCTCTATCGCATTCCAAAAACTATACATACAATATGTCATGTGGTTAAACACTTTTCGCGGAGTACAAGAGATGAAACTTTTCTCATCATATCCATCTCTATCAATGGTATTATATTCGTCAACTAGAAATAATACGATCTATCGCTACAAAAATCCAGTCGAACATGAGTAAATTCCGGTTATTTAACTATTTAAGTAAACGTAGCTAGTCTAGCATATAGTAGAAATCGCTACTCACAATTCATTAATTAAATTTTATACATTTCATAATGAAAATTTATACGTACATGATTAGTGAAATCTTCCTACAACTTTGTGTGAGATAAGAGAATCAATTTCAACCACTTATTTTCATTAAATAATTATTTTTTTCACATTTTTTAAACTTAAATATTTCACAAATAGTAAGTCGGAAAATTATGAAAATTGCATCAGTTTTCTACTCTTCGATTAAAGATTCTACAAGTTATACTTTCAACGAGTTTTTTTTCTATATTTTGGTGGGTTTTACAAATTAGTAAAACTAGTGATTTGTTGTACAATTGATTTGCGGTCCCAAAACCCTAAACCCTAATCTCTATCCCCTATATCCTAAACCCTAACCCTAACCTTTAAACACAATACTAACACATGTATGATTGAACCAATCACATTCCTTGTTCCTACGCATGAATTTTCTTCTATCATCCCGTCAATATGCTTCTATATTTTCCTGAATTTTTTACATGACTTTACAATTCAATAATCACAATTTCACCAACGAAGTATTATGCCGGAGAATAAGAGTCTTTGATGATAATCATAATTAATTTTGATATTCTTAGAATTCTCTAAACACTTTTTCAATAATGTATTTCGACATTTTACTGCCTTGGGTTCACGAATTCAATATTGGGATAAAATTAAGAATACACTTGAAATCTAGACAGAGAAAATCAAGCAAACATAGAAGGTTTTTGTATTTGTTCATGTTCATTTCTCACAAGCAATCCATTATGAAAGACCAAACATTTGTTTAAATATATATATATATATATATATATATATATATATATATATACACTAAAACAAATTGACTATTGGTGAAAAGTCATAACTCTTGGTGATAACTCTTTGTGAAGAGTCAGAATACCCTTTCAGAGTAATAGTGACAAATTTAGTGACAGTTTTTCCTGAACCGTCATTAATAGCATCCTTTGAACAAAGGTGTTTGTTCATAGCAACGCTTCTGCAATGACGGTTAATTCTATCGCTAAAGCCTACAGTCACACCCTTTGATTATTGTGACTGTTAGTAACCATAGCATTTTGTCACTTATAACAACAATCAATTAAGAAATACACTACTTATCTACATTAACAATCATTATCACTCATCAAATTTAGGATCGAGTTAGTTTATACAAGTGTACACCCCGCACCTCCAAACTCATATTATAACTTAACTCAAATCCTTTTTGTTGAGTCACTGGTCGCTGACCATGTTGAGTCGCTGGTCACTGACCAACTCAACTATTCGCTGCTCAATGAAGAAATGTTTGTGTCAAAGCTGATGTTGCTGAAGATTGGTTTTAACTGATCTTCATTCATTCTACCGGATATGCTGAGGAAGAATAAAGCTCAACTTGGTGTGTCGCTGATCAACATCAGCGAGAGCTTTACTTCTTCAAATCAATAAAGGCAAAAGTCACTGCCAGAATAACAGCTAGTCACTGAAGATCTCAAGTTCAAGTCATTCTACAAGAGCATGTTAGCTCGCAGTGAGTGAGGAGGATTTCTGCATTTTCAGGGACTATCCAATAAAGCCTCTACATCATCAAGTACAGAAAAGTACTGTACTCATTTATACATCAGCAAGAGTATTCTTATTACAAGTATGTCTGAAGGATTACGTGGCAGCAAGTGATTGGTTTTAAGGTAATGAGATATTCGCAGTAACAGAATTGGGACCCGCAATATGTCGGCGCATCAGAGATTAAGCCAATCAAGCAGAGGCACGTGTCATTCCAAGATCCGACAATCTAGGAACTCTTGTAGTATAAATAGTTCAGTTGTTTGTACTGTAGAGGCTAGTCGTTTAGTTCGTGTTGATCACTGTATATCAGTGAGTAGTTTGTCTAAGCACGACTTAATCGATTCATCGAGTGAACAGTCAGCGTGTTTGTCCACTGCTCTTCATCTCAACTTGTGATAGATTTAGCTAAATGTTTGAATTGGATTAACTTTGGTTAATCCATTCCGCATTCAACACTTGTGAGTTTATGATCAATATAATTCACTTTCAGCTACTATTACTGTGTTCTTTGATATTGTCATATCTGTTATATTCATCATACTCTATTTCTGTTAACTCGATTAAAAACTTATTCAATTAACTTAGTTAAAATCGGAAAAAGTTTTTAATTGTATTCAAACCCCCCCTTCTACAATTAAACTTTACACATTGTGATTCCAAATCACTAATCAATAGTGATTCCGGGACTCTCATTTGGTATCGGAGCAGAGTTGGTTTAAATTCAATTAACCAGATCTGCGATGGAATCTGTAAAGTACAATTGTGTAGACTCTGACTATCAGAAGGGAAATGGTTCTACAACCAAACCTCCAGCTTTTGATCCTTCAAGGATTGAGACTTGGATGTCCCGAATGATGATGTTTTTGGACTTAGTTGATGACCGTCTCTGTAATATCATAACCAATGGTCCACATATCCCAACTACCATAATTCCTGCTGTAATTGCAACAGCTACTACTCCGGCTATTCCAGAAATGGTTATGCCCAAAAGAGAGGAACAATGGACTGATGAGGATAGACGATTGGTTAGACTTGATAAACAAGCTAAAATCTACATAGGCATGACACTCCCTGATGAAGTGTTTGAATCTATTAGGCTTTGTAAAACTGCTAAAGATATGTGGGACACCCTTAGGAATATATATATTGGAACTCCTGATATTATTCGCTGCAGGGAAGTCAATCTTACACGCCAGTATGAGCTATTTGCAATGGAGCCAAATGAGTCTCTGTCTTCCACTTACACCAGATACCAGTCACTGATGAATAAAATGGAGAAGGCTGGTATTGGAAAGGAACAGAGATTTGTTGTTGAAAAGTTTCTTGAGTTGCTGCCAAGGAAGACTTGGGGAACCATTGCTACCTGTACAAGACAGAGAAATGATTATATCTTGTTGAATCTAACTCAGGTCTATGGTATTTTGCTCAACTGGGAGCAGTCTGAAAAGCAAGCTAATCAGAGTGAGCATATTCGTGCTACTCTTGGAAGTCAGAAAATATCCAATGCCCTTGTAGCTGAGCTTGATGAAATTGATCAGAGACAGAAGATGAAGGTGTCTAAGAAAAGTTCAAAGTCTCTGATAGCCGAAGAAGAAGGTGGTCAAACTGAAGATTAGTCAGATTGTGAGTATGATGAAGGACTGGAGAAGCTTGAAAAGGATATGGCCATGATGGTTGCTAATTTCCGAAGAAACACCAGATCAAAAAGATTCGCTTGTGCTCCATCTTCTGGTAATTTTCAATCAAAAGGAGAATGCTACAAATGTGGTAAACCTGGTCATTTTGCAGCTGAGTGTAGATCAAAGTCAGTCAACCATGTCCCTGAGCCAATGCCAAATGTCAGAAATGACAAGTACAATAAGTACAAGGCTAAGTATAAGAAGCTGAAAGAATTGTCAAAATATGGGAAAAAGAAGAGAAAAGGATTTGTCGCTGAAGAAAGTTCACTTAGCGACTCTGATTCATCCTCTTCATCCGATTATGAAGAATCAATGATTTTCTTAGACAAAGATTATTGTTTGATGGCTGATGATGCTGAATTCCATGAAGACATCAAGGAAGTAGCTTAGAAATGTTCAGCATCAGGTTGGGATTCTGACAGCATTTACAAAAGTATTCTTAGGGAGACTATCTGGTGTTTGGACAGCGGATGTTCCAGGCATATGACAGGATGTAAGTCACTGCTTAGTGACTATCAGGATGAGAAGGGTCATGATGTTGTATTTGGTGATAACAAGGTTGGAAAGACCAAAGGATATGGAGTTTTATCCAATGGCAATGTAATGTTCAAAAGAGTTGCATATGTGGAAGGCCTGAAGCACAATCTGTTAAGCATCAGTCAGTTTTGTGACTCTAAAAACAAGGTCCTATTTGATCATGAAGCAGGAGTTGTCTATAACAAAAAGGGAAGTGCTGTTCTCGCTGCCAATCGAAAAGGAAACACTTATGTGGTCGACATGGAGTCTGCACAATCTGGAACATGTTTTTATTCCAGAACTGTGTCAGAAGAAAAATGATTATGGCATAAGCGACTTTCTCATCTGAACTTCAAAGCTATCAGCAAGTTGAGTAAGAATAGTCTAGTCACTGGACTACCAAAACTATCTTATGATAAAGACAAGCTCTGTTCAGCATGTGAAAAAGGAAAGCATCACAGCTCTTCTTTCAAAAGCAAGCAGACCTCATCAGTGACTGAATGCTTTCATTTACTTCATATGGATCTATTTGGTCCTGTGAGTACTCCAAGTCTTGGTGGAAAGAGGTACTGTCTAGTGATAGTGGATGAATACTCCAGATACACCTGGGTATTCTTTCTTAAGGCTAAAAGTGAAGCTGCCAACGAGATCATATCCTTTGTTAAGAAAATGGAAAATCTAAATGATGTCACTATTAAACATCTGAGAAGTGATAATGGTACTGAGTTTAGAAACATTAACCTGGAAAGCTTCTGTGATTCAAAAGGTATTTCTCAAAAATTTTCAGCACCTAGAACACCCCAACAAAATGGGGTGGCAGAAAGGAGAAATAGAACCTTGATTGAATCTGCCAGGTCAATGCTCATTGATGCTGGTCTTAAAACCTATTTCTGGGCTGAAGCAGTGAGTACTGCCTGTTACACTCAGAATAGGTCACTGATTGTCAAAAGACACAGTAAGACAGCTTATGAGTTGTTAAGGGGGAGAAAACCTGACATAAGTTTTCTCCATGTTTTTGGTAGTACTTGCTACATCTTAAACAAACGAGATCACTTAGGAAAGTTTGATCCTAAAGCTGATGAAGGAATATTCATTGGTTACTCAATCATCTCTAAAGCTTTTAGAGTCTATAATAAACGAAGGGAATGTATTGAGGAATCAATGGATGTTACTTTTGATGAGTCATATGATGAGCCACTCACTGATCCAAAAGAATATGAAAATCTTGTTTTTAACAAAACAGATAGTGACTAATTAGTTAAAGAAAAATCTGCTGATAAAAAGTATGAAAACTTTTCCTCAGATTCTGAAAGGGAAGATAGTGTCCCTGAATTGAAATCCATCTCTACTTTAGCTGAAAATGATTCAGGAACATAATCTTTACCTACTGATAATCCATCGTCATCACAAAATAGCAATAATGATACTCATGCTTCAACTGCTGATCTGCCCACTGAACCCTCACAAAATAATCAAGTCACTGCTGAACCTCAGCGAATGACTAAATGGACAAAACATATCGATAATAAATTAATTATTGGTAATCCACAATCAAGGGTTTAGACAATATCAGCAACTGCTAACTTTTGTCTATTTGTTTGCTTTGTATCACTGATGGAACCAAAGAAGGTTGATGAGGCACTCACTGATCATCACTGGATAGCTGCCATGCAAGAAGAGCTATTGCAGTTTGAAAGAAACAAAGTTTGGAAGCTGGTGCCTCAGCCTACTGGGAAATCAGTGATTGGAACAAGATGGGTCTTCAGAAATAAAATGGATGCTGATGGAATTGTCATCAGGAACAAGGCTAGACTGGTTGCACAAGGTTATTGTCAGCAGGAAGGCATTGACTATGATGAAACCTTTGCACCAGTAGCTAGACTTGAGGCAATTAGACTGTTTCTGGCTTATGCAGCTCACAAGAAGTTCAAAGTATATCAAATGGATGTGAAAAGCGCCTTTCTGAATGGTAAGCTGCAGGAAGAAGTATATGTCAAGCAACCACCTAGATTCATTGATCCCAAACATCCTGGTTATGTTTATAAACTTGATAAAGCATTATATGGACTAAAACAGGCTCCTAGAGCCTGGTATGACACTCTCTCTGTCTATCTGATAAAATGTGGCTATATCAGAGGAAAAATTGACAGCACATTATTTATCAAAAGTGATAAAAGAGATGTCATATTAGTCCAGATTTATGTTGATGACATTATTTTTGGGTCTACTAACAGTGACATGTGTAAGGAATTTGCTGATCTCATGACCAAAAGTTATGAGATGAGTATGATGGGTGAATTAACATTCTTTCTTGGTTTGCAAATAAAACAATCCAAAACTGGAATCTTCATAAACCAAGGAAAATATGTTAAAGATTTACTAAAGAAATTCGAATTCACAAATTGCTCATCCCTTGCTACTCCTATGTCACCAGCAGTAAAATTACATGATGATCCTGATGGTAAATCTGTAAACATCACTGCTTACAAAGGAATGATTGGGTCACTGTTGTATCTAACTGCTAGTAGACCAGACATTATGTTTGATACTTGTCTCTGTGCTAGGTATCAAGCTGATCCCAAAGAATCACATTTGCTTACTGTCAAAAGAATATTCAGATATCTGAAGGGTACACCAAATCTTGGTCTCTGGTACCCATCTGGTTCAGACTTCTCCCTGAAAGGATATTCTGATTCTGATCATGCTGGATGCAAACTGGATCGAAAAAGCACATCTGGTAGCTGTCAATTTCTTGGAGAAAAGCTAGTGAGTTGGTCCAGTAAGAAACAAAACTCAGTCTCAACATCAACTGCTGAAGCTGAATATGTTGCTGCCAGTGCCTGTACCGCTCAAATTCTCTAGATGAGAAATCAGCTTACTGACTATGGTTTTGACTTCAGTGAAATACCAATCTACTGTGATAGTCAAAGTGCTATAGCCATTGCCAACAATCCAGTAATGCATTCAAGGACAAAGCATATTGATGTCCGATATCATTTCATCAGAGACCGTGTGATGAAAGGTGATATTGAGTTACATTTTATTCCTACTGATTACCAACTCGCTGATTTGTTTACAAAACCTTTAGATGAGAAAAGATTCAATTTTCTTATCAGCGAGCTTGGTATGTTAAACTTAAATGACTAACTTAGCTATCAAGCTCAGCTAGTTAATTTTGTTTAAAGGTTTTATCTTCCAATAAAATTGAGTATATGTTATGTTTTCATATGATCTATATTTTACTATTCTATATTTTTCCTTAGCTGATTTAGTTAGTATTCTAAGTTGTAACTAAATCAGTGAAAGTTAATGTAGTAAAGTATTATATAATTTATATCAGATATAATTTATACTCATCTCTCTTTAATAAACATTTATTAATCATGTTTTTATATCAATCGTATCTCAGAAATTTATTCTTTCCTTAACTGATCTTGTTAATATTCTAAGCTGTAACAATATCAGTGAAAGATAAGTCTCTATGATACTACTTTTATACAAGCATGATTAATAATCATTTTTTTTTAATAACATTTATTTTCAGAAATAATAAATGTGATTCATATCTGCCTGTGATTAAATCTTTATGATTCTGTCAGTATTCTAAGTTGTGACTAAATCAGTGAGATAACATTTCAGGCAAATAGAAAATCAAGTTTATTATTCCTGAAAATCTATGTTTTCTTTTATATAATCAACTTTTTTGATTATGAACATCAAGGACTTTCTGATATCCTTATTAATGATGATTTTGGTATCAATCATTTCTGTGTATCACAAAAGTCGCACCTCTGACAACCTCTTTCTTACGTCAAGTGCACTTCTCCGGCGCAAACTTCTAATCACAATTAATACCACCGGTCTTCATAATCATCATCCCTATACTATCCCCCATTATCAATCATCACCTCTACACTATCTCTACTCACCATCATCGACCACGACGATCCATTTTCCACCACATAATTCTCACAAAACTCCTCCATAAATACGACCCTTCATCTCATTTCTCGTAACGCCTACTTGACCATCAACCTCTTAAACTCTCTGTTATGAAAATAATGTCTTTTTCATTTATAGCAAAATCAAAATCTTCTTTTACATATATTATCTTTGCATAAGTTCAAAGCTTGTCAAGCCTTTGCAAAGATCAAAGATTTTGCTACAATTGATTTCCAAACCAAACTTATCAAAGAAATCCTTTTTGTGTTGAAAAACAGAGCATGTAAAAATATTTCTCACTGAATTTACAAGGGTTAACATTTTATTCTGAAATTTTGAACATTAACCCTAAACCATTCTCAAATTTTCAAAATAAGTGAAAATATGTTTATATGATCTCATGGGGACACAACGATTACTAATGTCCCAGTATGAAACTGTTGTACATATGTCCGCTCCTTCTCTTACATTGACCATCTCACTGAAAACACCCCCAGTGACCAAAACTGGTCAACCACCAAAACAAGAACCATCAACCCTCAAAAGAAAATCCAAATTAGGGTCCCTGATATTAAAGGCTCAAGGACATAGCAAACAAAAGACGTCTAAGGGCGCCAAGAGTGAAACAGTAACTGAACGTGCAATTGCTGTGGGCATTCTTGCTAAAACCCAGCCTTCAACTGCTTCACTGGACTCCCGAAAGTCCAGAGATTCTAAAAAGGGGAAACTACAGACAGCTACAATGAATTTAACCATTGTATGCAGTGATTCGGGTGCAACCAACACCTTCAGATCGAGTCAACCTGTTAACCACTCACTATTCTCACAAAAGGATAGTGATTTAACAAAAGGGCAAGTGATATCGGTGGGTGATAACACACCCATCGCTGGTATCACATCACTGGCTACAGACCCGAGCTATCTCTCATCTCTCACTGCACTAGCTGTCAATGTCTCTCTTCAGTCACAAAGAGAGATACAAGCTGATCCTTCTGTTTTCAATGATCCATTGGCTAAAACACAAGTCAATGATGATGAGAAAACCAATCACCTGTTACAAACAGTTGCTGCAGCATTCTATGCTATCATCAAGGGGGAGAAATATTCAGAAGTTGCTGATGCTATCAAAGAAATACTGTTCAACGTCGTGCTGATATCAAGAGAGAGAAAATGTGCAAATGAATGCAAAAATCAATGTTGCTTATGTGACACATCGCTGATACTTGGAAATCATATCATTATAATAATTGCTGAAGCTGGCAGAGTAGCTGATACTGGGAAATCATATCATATCACAAAACTTACATATTCCCTGTATTGAGCTACAATTGGCATGAGTTACAATTTTCGTGGCCCTTTATTCAATATTTGTGCCATTTTATTCAATATTTGTGCCACTTCAGCTTAGTGATGAATCCTTCTCTATCCGGATTAGTTACAGCTCCAATCTCTGAAGGATTCATTGATTTTCAGTCGGTTAAAGCTTCGATATTTTCAGTCGATTAAAGCTTCGTGAGAAGGTGTCACACCGGAGACATTAAAAGTCACTGACTCATCTGATCGCTGAAGAAAGTAGAAGCTACCACAAAAGGATAGTGATTTAATCACTATTCTGTTAACCACTCACTATTCTCACAAAAGGATAGTGATTTAACAAAAGGGCAAGTGATATCAGTGGGTGATAACACACCCATCGCTGGTATCACATCACTGGCTACAGACCCGAGCTATCTCTCATCTCTCACTGCACTAGCTGTCAATGTCTCTCTTCAGTCACAAAGAGAGATACAAGCTGATCCTTCTGTTTTCAATGATCCATTGGCTAAAACACAAGTCAATGATGATGAGAAAACCAATCACCTGTTACAAACAGTTGCTGCAGCATTCGATGCTATCATCAAGGGGGAGAAATATTCAGAAGTTGCTGATGCTATCAAAGAAATACTGTTCAACGTCGTGCTGATATCAAGAGAGAGAAAATGTGCAAATGAATGCAAAAATCAATGTTGCTTATGTGACACATCGCTGATACTTAGAAATCATATCATTATAATAATTGCTGAAGCTGGCAGAGTAGCTGATACTGGGAAATCATATCATATCACAAAACTTACATATTCCCTGTATTGAGCTATAATTGGCATGAGTTACAATTTTCGTGGCCCTTTATTCAATATTTGTGCCATTTTATTCAATATTTGTGCCACTTCAGCTTAGTGATGAATCCTTCTCTATCCGGATTAGTTACAGCTCCAATCTCTGAAGGATTCATTGATTTTCAGTCGGTTAAAGCTTCGATATTTTCAGTCGATTAAAGCTTCGTGAGAAGGTGTCACACCGGAGACATTAAAAGTCACTGACTCATCTGATCGCTGAAGAAAGTAGAAGCTACCACCACTTATAAATCACTAGAGATAAAAGGAAAGTCACTGTCTCATCTGATCGCTGAAGATAACAGTCTTAAAAGTTTGTAATAGATTAGGTTTATTGTAACTGAAATCATTTTGAACTTATATTTTATATAGTTCAATGAAATCTGATCTTTTGAGAAAACCAAAGTGCAAAACTCAGATCATATCAAAAGAATCCAAAAAGATAAATGAATGGATCAAAGTGTAAGTCACTGAATGTTTAAGTTCCTTAAACACTGACTATAAATTTTCACTGCAACAAGTTTGTCTAGGGAGCTTTATTCACAATCATTTAGGGGGAGATTGTTGAGTCACTGGTCGCTGACCATGTTGAGTCGCTGGTCACTGACCAACTCAACTATTCGCTGCTCAATGAAGAAATGTTTGTGTCAAAGCTGATGTTGCTGAAGATTGGTTTTAACTGATCTTCATTCATTCTACCGGATATGCTGAGGAAGAATAAAGCTCAACTTGGTGTGTCGCTGATCAACATCAGCGAGAGCTTTACTTCTTCAAATCAATAAAGGCAAAAGTCACTGCCAGAATAACAGCTAGTCACTGAAGATCTCAAGTTCAAGTCATTCTACAAGAGCATGTTAGCTCGCAGTGAGTGAGGAGGATTTCTGCATTTTCAGGGACTATCCAATAAAGCCTCTACATCATCAAGTACAGAAAAGTACTGTACTCATTTGTACATCAGCAAGAGTATTCTTATTACAAGTATGTCTGAAGGATTACGTGGCAGCAAGTGATTGGTTTTAAGGTAATGAGATATTCGCAGTAACAGAATTGGGACCCGCAATATGTCGGCGCATCAGAGATTAAGCCAATCAAGCAGAGGCACGTGTCATTCCAAGATCCGACAATCTAGGAACTCTTGTAGTATAAATAGTTCAGTTGTTTGTACTGTAGAGGCTAGTCGTTTAGTTCGTGTTGATCACTGTATATCAGTGAGTAGTTTGTCTAAGCACGACTTAATCGATTCATCGAGTGAACAGTCAGCGTGTTTGTCCACTGCTCTTCATCTCAACTTGTGATAGATTTAGCTAAATGTTTGAATTGGATTAACTTTGGTTAATCCATTCCGCATTCAACACTTGTGAGTTTATGATCAATATAATTCACTTTCAGCTACTATTACTGCGTTCTTTGATATTGTCATATATGTTATATTCATCATACTCTGTTTCTGTTAACTCGATTAAAAACTTATTCAATGAACTTAGTTAAAATCGGAAAAAGTTTTTAATTGTATTCAACCCCCCCTTCTACAATTAAACTTTACACATTGCGATTCCAAATCACTAATCAATAGTGATTCCGGGACTCTCATTTTTAGTATTAGGTAAATCCCAATTACACTAAAATAATCGATTACACTAAAATCACCAACAATCACAAAGAATCCTATTTTATCTAGTAAAATTAGCTACGGATGATAAAAAAAAAAAAAAAAAAGAAGACCTTGTCTTGTTTGAGTTCGATTTCCCAACTTTTTCAATTTCCTTTGATTTGTATATTTGTATGCAAGAAGGTTATTGATATTTTAGCTCAAACATCTACCTATGTTCCTAAGAATAAAGAAAAACAAAACAAAAAAAAAAGAATGAGAATTTTTGGAACTTGCATTGTCAATGGCTCGAAACTCAATTCGTTTAATGTAGATGACACCGCAATAATATCTTGAGAAATTCTCTAGTAACACATCAAAATCAGTAGCCTTCTCAAGATTGAAGAATCGAAACAGTTCAATCATCATCCACTCGCTATCTCTCTGTTCCGCAAAGTATGCATGCATTGTTTCGCTCCCCTTTATGTACTTGAGGTTGACATACATGAGTTTACTTGGAACCTTTTTTGGATCAACAAATTTGAAGACTAGATGAACACCATATGTAACTCGATGAGATAGATTTTGATTATGATCATTAATTTTGACATATCCAACATGGACACTCTTTCGAACCTGTACATGTTATAACTTAACACTACTCTTACAAGAATGCTCCATAGTTCATACAAGGGTTTAGTGTCTGACAATGTATCAAACTTTGACCAAATATCTATTGTGTGTACCCATCTTACATTTGCTAATTTTAATGTATCCAACTTTCAAAAATGATGTTTTAATGTATTTTGATGACGTGAATGCCAGGTGGCATACGGAGAGAGTGACACATCATCAAAATACATCAAAACATCATTTTTGAAAGTTGAATGCATTAAAATTGACAAATGTAAGTTGGGTACAAACAATAAACATTAAGTCAAAGTTTGATACATTCCTAGACACTAATCCATTTATACAACATTCAAAACACAGAGTTAAGTAGTATCTCCCTTCATTTAAAAGTGTATAATGTAATTAGAAAATGTCAAGAAATGTAACACATTGCAAAGTAATTGTCTCTAAAAGTTGCATTTCAAAAAATTTGTACTTACAAATAGTTTGATAAATTACTTTAAAGATCACACTTTCAAATGCACTAATTTCGTTGAGAATTCCTCGTTCCCGGTACGTTCTTAATTATCGTTTATATACATTTGTAGAAGTATATATACAAACTTTTAGAGTCGCAACTTTAAGACTACTCCACATATATGTATAATCCACAAATTATATACATATCGTCTCTACCAATACTCGAATTTACAACTTATTAGGTGATGACGTCAAACCAAAGGCCCTTTAGTTATAGGTTCAAATGAGAAACACTTAAAAGTTGAGAACTATATATAATTATTCACATGTGATTGACTTTATACACATGTGTACGTTACAGAGACAGATATATAGACCGGTCGAAAAGGCTATCAAGACCGATTTTTGAACACGTCCATATGTGACAAGTCTACTTGACCAAATCTATATAGACCGATTTTCAAACCAATCTTAATAAGATTAATTAGATCAGTCATTAGCTTAATTGGCACATGTTTTATAAGAGTTCAAACCGGTCTAGATAAAGCTTTTAGACCTATTTTAAATCCGGGCTTAATAAGTTGTGTTTTTAGACCTGTGTTTATATTCCGGCAGATTCAAAATCCATAATCACAAATTGAAGTTTATAACCAAAATCACAAATTCAATAATATTAGTTAAACCAAACAATATTATAAACTTTTAGGATATTTACAAGCATCTAAAGCATAAATTAAAACAAAACCATAATTCAATAGCAATCATTACAACAATTAACACTAACTAGTAGATATGTAATCTCAAGTGCCACAAAACTCACATGTATCTACCTCTCGTCCAACACGTCTCTACCTCTACCTCTCATCAAACATACCTCTACTTCTACCTCTTATCCAACACGCCTCTACAAGATGTCATATAAAAAGTCATCCATTAACCAATCATACGGCAGTTGCCCACGCATAGCAGCGGGTACTCATGATGATTAAATTGTTAATTGTCAGCTAAACTTTATTTTTAATGATATTATGTGTACTATTATATATATATATATATATATATATATATATATATATATATATATATATATATATATATATATTCAAAAGGTTTATTGTGGCAAGGAAACCAGTAACCTTGTCTACCATATTGGTAGCTACGTCACCCACCCAGCAAGAGCTTCGTACTATATACATATATATAGGGTTAGGTTCAAACGAGAACCACAAAAAGGTACAAAACTGCGATAACTTACAAATTACATGGTTTTTATACATTTAAACGCAACAAATCTATCTATATAACTAAAGGAGGAGACCTCCAATGATTTGTCAACTTTTCATCCATGCCACATCATCTAAATCCTATGTGTCATAATTATATTACACAAAGTGATGAAGTGGATTCTCCTACACATGCTAAATAAGGTAATATACTATTGAAAATCAAATTATAATTAATTTATTATTTTTCATTTTTTGATGGTAAATAATGCGTTAAATAATTAAATTATAACCAATTTAATCCAAACTAACGTGTCATGTGATAACATTTGAAGTATAATTTTTTTGTTATAGTCGAAAATCATAAATTTCTTTATCTACTTTTTCCCTTGTATTTTTTAGTTATATAATTTTTTATTCATTGTCTTCTAAATCTTCATCCATCTTTGTCTCATGAAATATAACTTATAGTGAATTAGAATAGCTTACTTTCAATACCGTTATAGCTTTCATCATAGTTTTGTAATTTGACAAACATTTTATTATCTTGCAAACTCAGAGATCTCGATTTCGTTTATTTTGTAATTTGCGTACAAACTTGGTGGATAGGTAGATCAACATCATCATCTTTACATGTTCTTAAAAGGTCTTATTAGTTTTAATCACAAAACTTAATAATATTTTTGTATGCCATATTACTTTCAAATTTGTATAACATAAATCTATATATTTGATCGTTATAGAATGAATTCTGTTATATATATATATATATATATATATATATATATATATATATATATATATATATATATATATATATATATATGCACATTAATTGTTTAATTAATATCGGCAAATAAAAAAAATAATTTTGCAAAGTTTGAAAGTTTATAACCGTTTAGTCGTTCTCAATCCTCTTATACTTGCTCAATATTATTTATGTATTTTCTAAATGTATCCAAAAGGATTATATAAAGGTAAGTGATTCGTACATCATTTTTTTAGCTGTAAAACATAAATATGTTTTACAGTGTTGTATACTCCAACACGTTAAATCATAACTTATAGTGTACAAATAAAAAATTGACGATGTACAAGACATCACCTTTATATGAAGTGTACATAACACGAACTTGAATATGATCATTAAAACATTGCATATAGCGTTTTAGATTATAGCCGATGTATTATAGCATTATATTTTTCTAGCCGTGCATCGCACGGGTTTAACACTAGTTATATATAAAGGATGAGTAAGGTTCAAATGAGTACAACATTTTTGAGTGAGAATGGAGGAACCAACCAGAATATGCCATGTGTCATTTTTTTTCAATTTCCTCCACATTTTTAAAAATTCAATATCTCTCAAACGGTAAGTCGAAAAATCATAAAAATTGCACCATAATAATCAGCGTTTTATTCTCTTCAACTAGAGATGTGACAAGGTATACTTTCGACGAATTTTTTTTTCGTTTTTCGGTGGGTTTTGAAAACAACTAACACATGTGTTACCGTTGAGTAACACATGTGTTACCGTCGAGTAGTAGGTTTTGAAAACAACTAGCACATGTGTTACCGATGAAGTAACACATGTGTTACCGGCGAGTAACACATGTGTTACCGGCGAGTAACACACGTGATACCAGTTCACTAACACATGTGTTAGTAATTTTGTACCATTTACATAACCCCCAAAAAAAAATTCGTCGAAAGTATGCCTTGAGGGACGAAAAATCGAAGAGGATAAAACGCTGAAAAATATGGTGCAATTTTCATGATTTTTCGACTTACCGTTGGTGAGATATTTGATTTTAAAAAACAAAGGGGGAAATGGGTTATTCTGACACGTGGCGCATTATGAGTGGTTCCTCCATTCTCATACAAAAACCCATTCTCATTTGAACATTACCCTATAAAGGATATTTAATGTTCATATTATTGTCAAACAAAAGTTAAAAACCCCAAAATGCATGTTAAATTATAATATATATGAAGTATTCACATGTTCATAAATCAAATGTGCACATGTGAACGAAAAATATAAATCTGATTTTAAAGGTTATATTGAAGTTTTATCATACTATTTTCTTTTAACCTTAATCTAAAACAATGTTCGCACGTGATTGAATCGTTAAACATGTGAAAATCTCTATAATTTAAAAGTTTTTACAGTCTCATTTGAACTTTTGAATATATATATATATATATATATATAATCATCTTTTTACTTGTTAATTGACTTATAAGTTATTTCTATAGTTATATCTATTTATTTATGGATCATATTTATATTTTATAGGTTATTTATAAATTCATAAATGTTGTCTAATATAGTTATGAGTTTTATCTTTTTCTTTTTAGATAGGGGTAGTTTCATCATTTTCGAACTTTAAAGTTGTAAGGTTATAGAATGTTGGTAATTAAACAATTTATAATGAGCATCAATTCCTCTATTTTATTCAATTAACTTAAACATTTAAACTTAAAGACAACTGAACTAATAAGGGATATAATTAACATCATATGTTTAAATTGATACTTCTTTTGATTGTGAATAAATAATAACCACTCCTAAATATATTGTCCAATTTTATGATAGCCTACCATCATAGTTTTTCTTCTATCAAAGCTACTGCATTTACATTTAACTCTTCTTCTAATTTAATATGCCGAAAGTGTCATCATCCATAAAACACAAGATACAAACTTCAATACTCAATACGACAATTCATCCTATTAATATGTTTGCATTAAACACCCATGTTTACACATGGGTCTAAAATCTAAATATAACATATTATTTTTAAAAGCTGACATAAACAACTTCCTAAATCCCTAAAAAAAATTCCTAAATCCCTTTGCATTTATCGTTATGATATTTCACAAGCTTTTATAGGTGAAGAAATATTGTTGGGAATGGAATAGATCGATCAATCACATACCTGTTAGCATAGTATGTAATTAATACCCGTTAGCATAGTATGTAAATTTTTTTTTTTAGGCATAGTATGTAAAATAATGACCAATCAATAAATAAAAATTAAGAGATTCCATATAAGAACACTAGATGTAACACCCCAAGTTTCAGGTTTTAAAATCGTACGCGGATATATTTTTATAATGGAACATTATTATGTAGATAACGAGATATAGTGAAAAACGTAAACGGTTTTATCAGTTCCAGACAATAGGGTTTAAAAAGGGTATTAAAACATATAGATATGTACGTACAGTAGTGTGTTTATCCAGTTTTTATTTCTCAAATATTCCAGGGAGATAGAGAAAGAGCGAGAGAGAGAGAGCTGGAGAGAACGAGATTTTCACAGAGATGATTTCTTCTTCAATTCCTTCTTTCAATTCTTAATTCTACTTGTTTAATTCTTCCTTCTTAATCATCCTTAGCATCATGTAAGTAATTCTTTTATGTTTTTAACCTAGGTTTTTGAGTTTTCATGGAGTTTTAAGAAATTGAGGGTTTTAATCCGAATTTAGGGTTTTAAATTGATGGAATTGATGATAATTAGTTGTAATAAGCTTGTTAGTGATCATATAACATATTGAAAGTGATTTCTCTATGATTTAATCTAGGGTTTTGAATTTTCATGGGGTTTTTAAGGGTTAATGATTTTAATCCGAAAATTAGGGTTTGAATATGATTAAACTAGTGCTAGTTAGTGTTTTGATTATGATTATAAACTATGTATCATCATGTATGTGATTAAATTGAAGTATGTAGTATATGATCAAAGTGGGGTTTTGATAAAAATTTATGAACTAGTGATTTATGATATGAAATTAGTTTAATTAGTGTTTGTTAGTGTTTTTATGATGGTTAGTGATGATATAACATGATAGAAAGTAATGAAATTATTAAATAAGCTTAATAATGTTAATAGTGATGCTAATAGAGTATAATTATGAAGATAGAACATAAATTTAAGGTAGTAAAGTTGAAAAGTGATGATTGCTAGTGTCTAAGTGTTGTTATGATGATATGTATGATTATGTAGGTGATTAGAGACATGGAAGCTTATGTTGATCAAGATGGTGAAATCGACTAATAGAGTATGGTGAGTGATACGGGGGTTAAACAGGTGATTTGGTTGTGTAGTACCGTATAGCTTGCGGGCTAGAGGTTTGCACAATCAAGAAAAGTTAATTGTTATGTTTGTTTAATTATGTTTATTGCCTAATTTAGTTTATTGTGTTAATTTACCAGTTATGTTTAATTGTTATGTGAATACATGTTATTTGGAAAAGTCAGTAGTGATTACTCATTAGCGAGTAATGAGTATGTCACTAGCTTGAAGGTAAAGGAAAAGTTATTTGTTAATAGTGTACGATTCGATTGTGTTGGATTCGGATTGCTGTTGAGCAAGAGACTACACAATTGGGTGGAAGGTTATTTGTTAATATATGTGGATTAAATAGTGATTATGTGATGAATAGTTTACGATTCGATTGTGTTGGATTCGGATTGTTGTTGAGCAAGAGACTACACAATCGGGTGGAAGTTGTTTATTATATGATTGATTTCTTATATGTGTATTTAAGATTTTGCTAGAAGTTGTGATTGTTGTTAATTAGTGTTGTGATTATGGTTAATGAAATGATAAAAATGATTACGTGTACAGATACTGTGGTGATTAAAGAGCTAAATGCGGTTAGCATAGTGTTCAGGGTTCAGTGTACAGTGTTCAGAGAAATAGAGTTCAGTGATTATATGTTTAAGTAGTTATGTGTTGATATGTGTTATAAGTGTTATGTGGACTTGCTTGCTTAATTGCCTGTGTACTCACTAAGCAGTGGTGCCTACCCGTTTCAGTGTTTATTATGTAGGTTGAGGTTTGGCTAGCGATACGTGGATAAAGAATGTGCTTATGTTAGTGACGTGGATAAGGAGTTAGCTATGTGGTTAGATAATGCTCCTTCTCTTTGAATTGTTGTTTTGATGATCAATTGTGTAAATCGCCCAATTATGGTTTTAAAGAGTAAAGTGAATAACGATTGATGTAGTTATGTTTTAAAGAGTCAAAACATACTCTGGGTTGGATTAGAGAAGTGATTGATGTTAAATATGGTTGTTTTGATTAAATGGGTCGAGAGTGTCAAAATGGGTTAAGTGTGTGATTATATATGAAGTGAGTTGTATAAACCTTAAAAGAGAGTGACTCAATGGTCAAATGTGTTCCTTAAGTTTGTTTTGACATGTTGAATGAGTGTTTAAAAAGTCTTGACTAGATTTAATGTAGTTTGTGATTTAAGGTGTTGAGTAAAAGTGGTCAAAATAGCCGAAAAAGAGTCATACGCCAAAATCCCGAGTCATTGTGAAATTTGGAAAAGTGCAAAAAGAGAAGTCTTCATTTTGGTCATATGAATGTGCACGCAAAATTTCAGGTCAAACGGATGCACGAGTAAAAAGTTATGCGCGTTTGAAGTTGGTTAAAAAGTTGACTTTTGCTGACTTCTGGATTTACACTAAGGAACGCGATCCTGACAACTTGAGCCGGATCGCGTTCGCAAGGCAAAAATGGTAACCGAAAGTTTATAACTAAGGAACGCGATCCCGCCCACTTTCCCGGATCGCGTTTGACAGTAGAAAATGGATATTTTGGGTTTAAAAAGTCCGTTTTAGCTAAGGAAAGTTAATTATGATAAAATATATAAAGGGTTAGTAATGGGACCTTGTCGAGTGTGTAAAAAAAAAAAAAAAATGGTTCGTGTTTTCGGGGCGTTTCAAGTTGGTATCAGAGCAATGGTTTAAGAGAGTTAGGTGATCCATGATAGGATTGCTTAAACTTAAACCATTTATGATTATTGAATTGTTATGATTATGATTATGTTTAACAGTGAAATTGATTCTATGATAAAATTTATATATAAGTGCAGAGATGAATTGATAGAGGTAAGAGTAAGTGTTTGCGTGAAATTATTTGTTGTAGTTGTGTGTATGAGTTCGAATTGAATAAGTAGTAAAGTAGTTTTGATTATGTGCTTAAGTGTTAATTAGTTATTGTGTGTTAACTATTGAATGGGTTATGTGTTATGTGTTTGTGTGGGAATCACATTGAAAAATGATGATATGAGATAGCTTGAGAATGAAGTGTGTATAACATAATATGTCTACGCCTGATCACCGTAGTTGTATTATACTATTTCACATGGAATTGTTGGAGCTATCAAATATCAAAGTGATTTAGTGTGATTGTTGAGATAGAGTGTAAGGGAAGAGGTGTTTAACATATGTGAATTACGGGTTAGATATTATGATAGGCAGAGATAATAGAGAAAATAGAATTAATAGACTTGTATTTAGTGATACGTATTTCACTTATTATGTGAAACCAATATGTAAGGGATATATATGATTAAGAGCTTGTAGAGTTAGTGTTGATAATGTGTTTAAGAAGAACTACGTGAAGTGCTTAGAGTATGATTAAGTGTTTGTGTACAAGAGCAGAGATAGTGTCAAGACTGAGTAGTACGAGTGCCATTCGTGAGGACACGAATGAAATAAGTGGGGGAGAGTTGTAACACCCCAAGTTTCAGGTTTTAAAATCGTACGCGGATATATTTTTATAATGGAACATTATTATGTAGATAACGAGATATAGTGAAAAACGTAAACGGTTTTATCAGTTCCAGACAATAGGGTTTAAAAAGGGTATTAAAACATATAGATATGTACGTACAGTAGTGTGTTTATCCAGTTTTTATTTCTCAAATATTCCAGGGAGATAGAGAAAGAGCGAGAGAGAGAGAGCTGGAGAGAACGAGATTTTCACAGAGATGATTTCTTCTTCAATTCCTTCTTTCAATTCTTAATTCTACTTGTTTAATTCTTCCTTCTTAATCATCCTTAGCATCATGTAAGTAATTCTTTTATGTTTTTAACCTAGGTTTTTGAGTTTTCATGGAGTTTTAAGAAATTGAGGGTTTTAATCCGAATTTAGGGTTTTAAATTGATGGAATTGATGATAATTAGTTGTAATAAGCTTGTTAGTGATCATATAACATATTGAAAGTGATTTCTCTATGATTTAATCTAGGGTTTTGAATTTTCATGGGGTTTTTAAGGGTTAATGATTTTAATCCGAAAATTAGGGTTTGAATATGATTAAACTAGTGCTAGTTAGTGTTTTGATTATGATTATAAACTATGTATCATCATGTATGTGATTAAATTGAAGTATGTAGTATATGATCAAAGTGGGGTTTTGATGGAAATTCATGAACTAGTAATTTATGATATGAAATTAGTTTAATTAGTGTTTGTTAGTGTTTTTATGATGGTTAGTGATGATATAACATGATAGAAAGTAATGAAATTATTAAATAAGCTTAATAATGTTAATAGTGATGCTAATAGAGTATAATTATGAAGATAGAACATAAATTTAAGGTAGTAAAGTTGAAAAGTGATGATTGCTAGTGTCTAAGTGTTGTTATGATGATATGTATGATTATGTAGGTGATTAGAGACATGGAAGCTTATGTTGATCAAGATGGTGAAATCGACTAATAGAGTATGGTGAGTGATACGGGGGTTAAACAAGTGATTTGGTTGTGTAGTACCGTATAGCTTGCGGGCTAGAGGTTTGCACAATCAAGAAAAGTTAATTGTTATGTTTGTTTAATTATGTTTATTGCCTAATTTAGTTTATTGTGTTAATTTACCAGTTATGTTTAATTGTTATGTGAATACATGTTATTTGGAAAAGTCAGTAGTGATTACTCATTAGCGAGTAATGAGTATGTCACTAGCTTGAAGGTAAAGGAAAAGTTATTTGTTAATAGTGTACGATTCGATTGTGTTGGATTCGGATTGCTGTTGAGCAAGAGACTACACAATTGGGTGGAAGGTTATTTGTTAATATATGTGGATTAAATAGTGATTATGTGATGAATAGTGTACGATTCGATTGTGTTGGATTCGGATTGTTGTTGAGCAAGAGACTACACAATCGGGTGGAAGTTGTTTATTATATGATTGATTTCTTATATGTGTATTTAAGATTTTGCTAGAAGTTGTGATTGTTGTTAATTAGTGTTGTGATTATGGTTAATGAAATGATAAAAATGATTACGTGTACAGATACTGTGGTGATTAAAGAGCTAAATGCGGTTAGCATAGTGTTCAGGGTTCAGTGTACAGTGTTCAGAGAAATAGAGTTCAGTGATTATATGTTTAAGTAGTTATGTGTTGATATGTGTTATAAGTGTTATGTGGACTTGCTTGCTTAATTGCCTGTGTACTCACTAAGCAGTGGTGCTTACCCGTTTCAGTGTTTATTATGTAGGTTGAGGTTTGGCTAGCGATACGTGGATAAAGAATGTGCTTATGTTAGTGACGTGGATAAGGAGTTAGCTATGTGGTTAGATAATGCTCCTTCTCTTTGAATTGTTGTTTTGATGATCAATTGTGTAAATCGCCCAATTATGGTTTTAAAGAGTAAAGTGAATAACGATTGATGTAGTTATGTTTTAAAGAGTCAAAACATACTCTGGGTTGGATTAGAGAAGTGATTGATGTTAAATATGGTTGTTTTGATTAAATGGGTCGAGAGTGTCAAAATGGGTTAAGTGTGTGATTATATATGAAGTGAGTTGTATAAACCTTAAAAGAGAGTGACTCAATGGTCAAATGTGTTCCTTAAGTTTGTTTTGACATGTTGAATGAGTGTTTAAAAAGTCTTGACTAGATTTAATGTAGTTTGTGATTTAAGGTGTTGAGTAAAAGTGGTCAAAATAGCCGAAAAAGAGTCATACACCAAAATCCCGAGTCATTGTGAAATTTGGAAAAGTGCAAAAAGAGAAGTCTTCATTTTGGTCATATGAATGTGCACGCAAAATTTCAGGTCAAACGGATGCACGAGTAAAAAGTTATGCGCGTTTGAAGTTGGTTAAAAAGTTGACTTTTGCTGACTTCTGGATTTACACTAAGGAACGCGATCCTGACAACTTGAGCCGGATCGCGTTCGCAAGGCAAAAATGGTAACCGAAAGTTTATAACTAAGGAACGCGATCCCGCCCACTTTCCCGGATCGCGTTTGACAGTAGAAAATGGATATTTTGGGTTTAAAAAGTCCTTTTTAGCTAAGGAAAGTTAATTATGATAAAATATATAAAGGGTTAGTAATGGGACCTTGTCGAGTGTGTAAAAAAAAAAAAAAAAAAAAAAAAAAAAAAAAATATTTCGTGTTTTCGGGGCGTTTCACTAGATGACATAAAGTTCTTTATTTACATTGGCCGAAATTCAAGGCCATATAAAATAAGGCCAGCCATCGTTCCTTCATAGCAAATAAGTTTCAAATCTATAGAAATAAACCCATTAATGAGATCTAGTGTTGAGTTGAATTTACATACACTGACCTCCATCCATTCATCTTCTCTTTGTCTTGAGACTTGTTTCATATCATGTACATTCCATGGAGTTGGAGTTCTAAAATAAAGAGTTCCAATCTCTTTTCTGTTGTGATGAAGTTGATTTCTTACCTTAACAGGACAATGCAATCCACGACATTTCTCAGAAAGCTTGAATACAATAAAACACGTATAATCCGTATTTGGAGAAAATATTACACTCTGAATATCAAATTTGATACTGCGTACTTGTTGTGGTAGAAGCTCTATCACTATCGGAAATCTGCACGTACAATGTTATATAATTGAGTAAATTACATTTACCGTCCCTAAAAATATGTCATTGGTGTAATCGGTATGAGTTTTTTGTACCCATTTTGCAGTTTTAGCAGTTAAAGTCTCGGGAAGAATCTAGTTTGTGTAGTGTGTTTGTATTTCTAGATTTTGTTATTTGGCCTCTAGCATCTTGCTAGATGGTTCTTTTTTAATTAATAAAATTTTTGTCGTTCAAAAAAAATATGACATTGGTTTTACACCCTGTACCGGTCGGGTTTTTTTCCGAAATCAGTCCCTTAACCCGTGTTTTTTACCCACTCCCAACCTATGTTCAGATAAATCCACATGAATGAACTAAAACAATATTTGATATGCCCTTCACAATGTGACAGGATACTATACATTATAAATTTTGAAATTTAGTTTCTCAATCTTTTTGATTAAATTATAGTTGTAGTTTTAGAATTTATCATGATATAAATATTTTCATGATGTTTAAGAAAAATTGATAGTCTTGAATTTAAAGTTCCTAATTGAAATATTTTTATTCTATGAGGTATTTAGTTTGTATAGTAGTATTATTACTAAAATTTCTTTTAAGTATGGGACATGATTAGATTTTAATTTTATAACTTGTTACATATTAGAGAGGGAAAATATATAAGTAACGAGATGATGATGATGATGATGATGATGATGATGATGATGATGATGATGATGATGATGATGATGATGATGATGATGATGATGATGATGATGATGATGATGATGATGATGATGATGATGATGATGATGATGATGATGATGATGATGATGATGATGATGATGATGATGATGATGATGATGATGATGATGATGATGATGATGATGATGATGATGATGATGATGATGATGATGATGATGATGATGATGATGATGATGATGATGATGATGATGATGATGATGATGATGATGATGATGATGATGATGATGATGATGATGATGATGATGATGATGATGATGATGATGATGATGATGATGATGATGATGATGATGATGATGATGATGATGATGATGATGATGATGATGATGATGATGATGATGATGATGATGATGATGGTTAATAAACATTAATCCTTATATTAATAAACTACTAATATTACAAGACTAAAGTTCACATGAGCATAACATTTTTGAGTGAGAAAGAAAGAACCAATAAAATTGTGTTATGTGTCACTAATTTCATTTTCCCCACATTTTTAAAAATTAAATATTTCTCAAATGTTAAGTCGAAATATCAAAAAAAAATCACCATAATAATCAGTGTTTAATTCTCTTCGATTAGAGATGTGACAATGTATACTTTTGACAAACTTTTTTTTTTCAGTAGGTTTTGAAAACGAATAACACATGTGGTACCGGCGGGTAACACATATGGTACCGGCTAGTAACACATGTGCTACTAATTTTGTACAATTTGTAAAATCCAAAAATAATAAAATCATCATAAGTATACCTTGTCACATCTCTAATTGAAGAGAATTAAATACTGATTATTATGGTGTAATTTTTATAATTTTTTGACTTACTGTCTGTGAGATATTTAATTTTTAAAATCGTGGGAAAAAAGGAGTATTATGACACACGGTGCATTCCTATTGATTCCCCTATTCTAGTCAGAAAATCTATTTTCATTTGAACTTAACTCAATATTACAATTCGATTTAGCATTTACATCCCTTATAAACGGTTTCGCACTCTCCTTACTGCTTGGAATTGGAAGATGAGAATTCCATATTACTATGAAATGTTTAAAAATTCTTATAAATTTTATAATATTACACAATTATATTATCATGGAAGCTCTAATGCATGTGCAGGTACATTCCTTATTTTTTTTTATTTATGATTTATGATGGTTAAGCACATTAATGATTAATGCTTATAAGTTTTGAAGTTAGCAGCTTTTTTACTTTTTTATATTAATGTTTTTCTAATTGGTTTCGTAATAACTTTGAAATATTATCTGTGACAATTTTGTTATGGTTGATATATTTTTGATCTATTATAAACAATAAAAAAAAAAAAAAAAAGTTTTACTGTTTTGTGCGGGTACTTTACCAGTTAATAATAACACTAAAAAAACTCAATCTCTAATTTTGGTTTTGGTTAGTAGCTCGCATAAAGCTTCCAATAATGTCATTCGAAAATCAAAAAGCGATTAAATACTCAAATATTTACTTCCATATCTACGAAAGAAAATTGAGTTACTTGCGATTTTGAATTAATTTAATTCGATCAAATTATTCACGCACTCATTCGAACCGCTTCGGCTCCATTTACAACTGTCTGATCAGCAGTAGTCCTCTCATATGTGTGGCCTTCTCCAATTCCGGTGGAAATAAGAAGAAGACATCGCAGTCGTCTCATGTTCAACGGTAATTACATTAAGCCATTATAAGGTCTGTTGGCGGCAATAAACCTATTACTACGTAATCGTGTACCATCCCGAATGGGCCTCACAAAACAAACAGGCGAAGATTATACGCAGGACGACCCAACTGACAGGCAAGTCCAAGTGATAAACTTTGACAGGAGAGACCATAGTGCAGGGGATCTCAATAGCATGCGACAAACTTTGACAGGCTTGTATAATACACATGAATGACAAAACCACAGGAGGGCCCATGGGCCAGTCCACGGAGATGGCGTAAGCCCATTATATTAGGGTTTGTGTCCCCTGTCAGGGAACAGCCTCGTAATGGATTCCACCTACGTTAGTGGTGGTCTCCTCAGGGGCCGACAAGGGTTTTTACCTCACCATATTATTGGTCCACGTCATTACGGGGGACCCATATGCAGGACGCGTTAATCATAGCCGTACGATCTAAAGTACCAAGATCATATCTTGACCGTACGATGAACAGTACCACCAGATGGTGACTCCACCGTACGATCAAAACCATGAGATCACAACTTAACCGTACGATGAACAGTGCCACCAGATGGTGACTCAACCATACGATTAAGGCCATAAGATGATGACACGTAGCAAAACTTGCCCACCAAGGTAAAGGAAGGTCACTATAAATATAAGGGTATAATCACTATTCATGCCCTAACAATTCATAATATACCTTCATCACTATTCATCACCTACACTCATCAACATTAGGAGATCACTGTTCATCTCCTACCATCGATTTCTACCACCCTTGTAGTTGTTCAATATGCTATAACGGGTCCTTACGCAAGTCGCGGAGAGTAACGAATCGGCCCAATCCATCTTGCACTCAGGTATAAATTTTATGCTTGATCACTAAGATTACTTTAGATCATCTCCAATGTATCCACTAAAATATCAAATTTGGTATTTTGATATAAAAATTCTCACCAACAACTCACCAAATTTGGTGCAAAACGCACACTAAATTTTTAAAGATTTTGCACTAAATTTGATAATGTTTTATTTTTAGGCCTTATAACTAAAATATTGTTATTATTTACGTATGAAACTTTAAAAAAAAATTTATTTTTCTGATTCCTTTAAGTACCTATTCTTTAGATTAAATAATACGATTAATGAAAAAAAAAATTCAAACAAGTTAGGATAATTACAATAAATTTTGTAATTGAAACTATACAAAAGTAAATAAATAAAAGTTACATTTAAGTTAATAGGTTTGGAAAGTTAAATGATTATAAAGATAATGAATATTGATGTAAAACTTAATGTAAAAATAATTTAGGGGGCAAATTATAAATAATGAAAGTTGTTTTAGTGCAGAAGTTTAGTGGATACGTTGGATTGGTGTAAATATATTCCTAAAAGATTCCTTTGTTACACCAAATTTAGTGTAGTGTTTAGTACATACATGGAAATGCCCTTAGGTATATTCGAAGTATGAATATGAATTTAATTATTCCATATTTAATAACTGGATAAATTGTATATTTTATGTGATTTGAGATTAGAGGGCAAGAAGGGCTATATTTTATGTGATTTGAGATTAGAGGGCAAGAAGGGCTGGCTTCGATTTTACCTTAAAATGCAACTATTTTGTCTCCATCTCTTTCCACGCCTCCCCTCTCGATTGCATCCATTTTATGTTATCATTTTTAGTTTTGAGTAAATTGCATCCCATATCCCTGATCTTTATCATACATTTCAGTCCTTGTCTCCAGTTTGAGTTTTTTTGCAGGTTTAGTCCCTTGACCAAGGTTTTCATTGCATTCCAAGTCCCTCATCCCTCATGAAAGGACTAAAATACCATTAAAAATTTACGACTTGCTTACCGTCGAGGGATGTGGAGTGAAACGAAACCCCAAGTCAAGGGACTAAACCTGCAAAAAACTCGACCCGGAGATGCGGAGTGAAATGTATGACAAATATTAGAGATATATGGGGAATGTAATTTACTCTTCAGTTTTTGTTACTCTCATCTGATATATGATGTATTCTAATAAAGCTACGGTAGTGCATAGAATTTAATCATTCATAATCTGGTAGCCACTTATAGTAATTGTGCAATTCAAATGAAGTTATTTATCTGAACAAAATATGTCTTACATGAGATGTTGGCTTAAGGTTACACGCTTTTTTTTTTTTTTTTTTTTTAGGTTAGTATAGATATTAGACATCTAAAGCAATAGTAACAAACCACCAATGAGTCTGCTAGAGTTGGTTAATAATTGTGACAGCGATAACGATCATTAAATCGGTAGCGCTTAAAAATATAAGCAAATAAAGAAGAATGAGCAAATGAAAGAATGAGAATTATAGTCAAAAGGGTTGAGGAGGATATTGAAGAATATTTTTGTCATTATAATGTGACTTAACTGAAAAGGTTTAATGAAGTATACTACTTATATGTGAAAATAGCAAATATGAAATATAGGAATGACTTGTGGTATTTCGTGAACTTAAGATGAAACGTGATTTTTTCAAAAAAAAACACAAGGATGATATTAACAACACTAAACCGTCAATCAATTAGAGGTATTTAATTTACCAAAAAACAATAAAGGAAGCATCATATTTTCTTGATCAGTCTTAAACCGCTGTCTAGATCCGGCTATCGTTATCCTAGTTCCAAGAAAAAACCACCACCACACGTTGTTCGTAGTCTGTCAGCTCCAACCAAACTTATGAGGACGATTTGTGTGATGGTGGGTGAAAGTACAATTTATTTTACCTAGTCATCGAAAAAGAGGAGGCCTAGCTATGAAAAGGCTCCACGGATGACTGGGGCTTAGGGCAAAAGAAAAGGAAGATCGTCTTGACTCTCTTAACTATGGGAAAATAGTTAGAATGTAAACGAAACACATGCTTCACTCTCGCTTTCAGTATTTTGACAAGAGGGGATCCGCCGAGTTGATTGAGTTGTCCTCTCAAAAGAAGAGACTGGCTAGAGATCTCTTTATCAAAATCTTTGGAACAAATGTAAGGTACAAGTTTTTTATGTGTAAAAGGGAACTCTTTGAATATACCTAAAGCTGCCCTCACATGTTTAGCATGTCACATTGTCACGTAACTTAACGGGTATAATTTAGGCCGTTAGCAAAAAGGACATCCCATGTGAAAAAATGCAAACCACAAAGATGACAAAAATAAAATAAGTACGAACCGTGTCCTAAAAGGAAACCACGTGGAAGAATTGAGTACTATA
The DNA here is from genome assembly GCA_949592205.1 of Helichrysum umbraculigerum. Taxonomy (NCBI): domain Eukaryota; kingdom Viridiplantae; phylum Streptophyta; class Magnoliopsida; order Asterales; family Asteraceae; genus Helichrysum; species Helichrysum umbraculigerum. The sequence goes on from CATIUR010000011.1 coordinate 4,563,753, forward strand.
CTCTTCCAGGTGTTTAGGTAAACGTAGTTAAAAATGTAGTAAAAAAACTTTACGAGAAGTATCACAGTTGAAACCAAATTAGAAAGAATAAATGAAGTTGGTTCAGAAAGCAAACCTGGACTGTTCTGACGTACAAACCTTCTTTCCATCCACTTCACTTAGCAAATAATACTCTTTATTAAAGAGTTCTTCAAGATTTTCTTTTCACATATTTAGTTGACAAGCGTTCCAACTTGTCCATGTTTGAGCTTAATTCCAAGACCTCTTGAGATTCCCTTAATTTGTCCATTTCTTCCGGTTTTACCTGTATACAATATCATTAGAGACACGTATGTTATAAACTTATGATGTACAACACTAAAACTTTGCTCATACATCTACATATGTTGCAAATTCTAAGCCGTAAATATATGGTATGAGAATTTTTAGAACTTGCATTGTCAGTGGCTCGAAACTCAATTCCTTCAATGTAAACGACACCCCTACCGCAATAGCATTTCGAAAAACCCTCTAGTAAAACCTCAAAATCAGTTTCTTCGTTATGATTGAAGAATCGGAACAATTCAATCTGCATCCACTCAGCGTCTCTCTGTTCTGCAAAGTATGCATGCATTTTTTCATTCCGCATCGTATACTTTAGGTTCACGTACATGAGTTTACTTGGTATCTTTTTTCGATCACCAAATTTGAAGATCAGATGAACCCCATAATTGACATTTGGTGATAAAAATTGAGTTTTAATCTTGATTTGGATCATTAAATTTGAAGCAACTGATATCATCGATACTTTGTGAAATCTGCACATGTTATAATTGAAGATATTAATTAATTCGTCTGGATGAATTGACTCCTAGACACACGAGATTTGTACACGTGCACCAATAAATTTAGAGCAAGGGTACGTATAAAATGTGGAGAAAATTGTTCAAAATTTGCAGACACAAAAGTTTAATTTTTAAATTAGATCCGCACAATAGCTTGTAAGCATGCATTTAGAAATCAGTTAGATGTCAAAGTCTAATATCTACACATTTTATCGAAAAATGTTCCAAAGTCTAATATATAAATTTTTGTAAATATGTACTTCTAACTTTAATTTCTACATTTTAATAAGAGACAAAGCTGAGATGACCTTGATTTTGGAATGAGCTTCCACTTGAGCAATGCTGGATTTTTGTAGCAAAACATTCTTGCTGATATCAGTTCATTTCTTCTTTTATTTTTGTCAAACGAAATTGACTGTCACACAAAACAAAACAAAAAAACAAATCAAAACAAATATCTATCGTGTGATAACTTCATATTTCCTCCTTTGGATTTGCCCAGACTCCCAATTTAAAAGTCACCCCAAATCTCGAAATCAAAATTAGTTTAATACGATAAAGAAATTAATCAGACAAATTATATCATTCAATTCATATTTTTATTCTTTTTAATGTGGTGTTTGTCAAACACGATATTTTCTTTGAAATTTAATTGGATGCAAAACCATGTATTGTTTAGCATCTGTAAATTTAGAGGTATAGTTAAATGCATATAATTGTGTAAAATGCAGTTAGGTGTAAAATGAAGTTTAAAATCTTAATTTAATTAAGGGAGGAATAAAAAGGAAAAAGAAATAAAGATTGGAGATTCAAAACGAATGCCTTCGTCCTCTTTTTCTAATAATAATTTAATGAAAATGAGATGAATTGATCAATACTCACGCGGAAAATGTGGTTATAATATTTTGTGATGACACACACGGAAAGTCCAAAGTGAATAATTGAAGTTAATTAAGATATACTAAAGAAATAACGAGATCTACGAACGAGCTAATTACCACTTTGCCTACTCGAAGGAGGATTCCTTCAGAGAACAATATGTCATAGAGATCCTTTTTCAACATGTCGGAATTAATCTTGGCGTTTTTTGACATTTGAATTAATCGTTGGTAATCCGTTGGCAGTTTGGCCTCCCACATTTCAGTGTCCTCATAGTCCTCCTGTATAATGATAAGTATTAATCAAGTAATAGTTATTAATCTATCTATCTATTTGAATATCTTCGTTTGAGAACCTACATTCCCCTTTATTATTTAAAATATTTTATTAATATAAAAATGACGTTTAGTATTTGAATATTTTCGCCTAAATATACTCGAAGTTTCATCACAGAATCAGATCTACTACTTTAAATTAACCAATAATGTCGAACACCTCTTAATATACTTCCACTTACTCTTTCAATTCTTAAAGAATGCCAATTAATGTTTGTAGAAGTTTGAGAACTACTTACTTGGTATTCCAATGCTTTCTATAGTTGTACTAGCACTTCGCTTGCCCGTGGCCGTTTTTCTGAATAACGATCTAAGCATTGATGGGCAATCTTGGAAAACGTATCATATGATTTTGGCCCAACTGTTCCTTTTATACCCTCAAACACCATCTCATCCAGTTTACCTTCTTCAAAGCACCGTTTAGCTATTAAGCGTAGGTCAGCATCGTCTGAATACACAAGTCTCCCGCACAAAATCTCCAATAAAACCCCACCAAATGGGTATATATCATCTTCTTTTGCTTTCCATGCCCAGCTATTGGTTTCACCATCCTTGTCGTGTATATCATGAAACCCAAAGCCAGAAATTTTGGCTTTCCAGTCACCACTTAGTAGAATATTACTACTTTTAATGCTATTATGTATCAAAACATGTTCTTGCAAACCTTCATGAATAAACTCTAACCCGCTTGCAATATCAATGCATATCGCAAGACGTTTCATCCATGTAAGATTATCTTTGTTCAACCATTGATCGAGACTTCCTTTAGATGCGTACTCATAAACTAAAATCTTTTCATCCAATTCTTGACAACAACCTTCTATTTTGATGATATTCTCGTGTTGAAGCACTGTAAGAATATGAAACTCTCGATAATATACATCATTTTCTGGACCTAAACCTGTAGCAAACCGCTTTGCAGCAATGATCTTTGGTCCATTCGCATGTGGAAGTTGTCCTCTGTATACCTCCCCACTTCTTCCTCCTCCAATGCACCTCTCATCACTGAACTTATCCGTGGCAGATTTTATTTCATCGAGTGAAAAGTTGAATTGGTTATGGCGTTTTATCCTTGAATCAACCTGGAGTCAATCAAACTTAAATATTATTATTTTATATATTTCTAAATACTAGTTTTAAAGCTACCTCCAAATGCAATCCCTACAAAACAAAATGTCATTTTATGATATTTTTTCTCCACGCTTTTAGAAAGTGTGTATAACTTTTTGCAAAAGATAAAATTCTCCGCATCTAAATGTGTAAAAAAAAAAAACTCACACTTGTAAGTGTGAAGAAATTACAACTTTTTACAATTAAAAATGTGAAAAAAAAAAAAAAATTGCAACACATGATTTTCCTTCTTAAGAGGAAAGGTGGATAAATTGGGTGTTACAATCTTTTTTTCACACTTTTAATTTTAAGTGTTGACAAGTTGTAATTTATCCACAATTTCAAAGGAATTTTTTTTTCTTACACTTAAAAATGTGAAGATTGTGGTGATTTTTATACTTGTTGATATAACAATTTTTTACACAATTATAATTGTGGTTAAATTTATATAATTTCACATCTAAAAGTATGAAAAAAAAATTACAAAGAAGTGAAGGTTTATGTATTTTTTTCACATAAACTTTTAACTTTAAATCTTCATTTAAATTAAATATAGAGAATAGAGATCGATCGAGTAGCGTTAAAGGGTAACATTTGAGTTGGTCTGAGCCGTATCGGAAGACAAAGAGAAGATTTAGAAAGCCATACAAAAGGAATTAAGGGCAGAATTGTCCAGCCACATTGAATCCATGTTTAGAAAGTCAGACGACTCAGACCCCTTTTTGTATTCTTCAAAGATAAAGTATTTAATTCAGAGTTGAGACTTAAAATAACGAAAGGGAAAACTTACGAGGATCTGAAGTGCCTCCCTAAGTTGGGTTACCACTTCACCTGCCGTCGGCCGTGCTTGTCTATTAGACTGTAAGCATTGAACGGCGATCCTGTGAAGTATAGTCAATGATTGTGACCCAGTTACATCGATTCCCCACTTTGATAGCAATTCATCGAGTGTTCCTTTTTTCGTCAAACGACCTAGATGATCGTTGTCCGTGAAATAACTTGCCGGTTTTTCAAACATGATGTCACATAAAACTACACCAAACGAGTATATATCACATTCTTTGCTTAATAGACCCGTACTCGCATAATGCGGTTCAGTGTAGCTGTATGGATTACTTTTGACGGAATGTACCTTTTCTTGATTTACTGGAAGTATTACAGAATGCTCAAAACCCAAAATTTTCATTTTCTTGTTGAGAGTTAAATACATGTTACGGCTGCTGATATCCCCATGAATCACTATCTCTTATGTTACGAGACCTCCATGGAGGAACTCCAAACCACTTGCAATATCTAGGCATGTCCCTATCCAATCCCCCCACGTAAACAGAGGGTAATTCAAAATCGATTCAAGATAGTTTCTCTTGTCGAAGAAAGAATCATAAAGAATGATTCTTTCATCCATTTCATCACAATAGCCTACAAGACCAATCAGGCTGTCATGTTTATACTTCATAAGAACTTCAAGCTCCCTGCGAAATGAAACTTCCGAATATTCATGATGACTGGTATCCAGCCGCTTTGCACTGATGCAGGTAGATTCACCATCGTGTGAAATTACTCCCTCATATAATTTCCAGTGTTCCCCTCTAATATCCGATAAATTCTGATCCCAGAAGTAATCAGTGGCTGATTCTATGAGTTGAAGTGGAACTTGGAAGATCTCTTTGCGGTTTTCCTGTGAAGCATGACACACTCAACTAACTTCAACATATATAATTTCATAAGAAAGATATTTCTTATCTAAAAACCCGTCATACTATCACCAACTTTAGGCAACTAATCCACAATTTAATCCATGTCAATTTTCATATTGATTAAAAAAAATTGACTTCTGCTTTGGTTGAGTGTGGTTTTAGGTAAAGTCTAGATAATTATTCTTTCTTCAAAAAGTCTTGTTCCGGTAAAATTATTATTCAGTTTGTATATATAGATAATATAGTAATATAAGGCAAGGTGTGTTTAATTGAAGAAAAAATGGGCATGCATTTTTCGAGAAAAGATTTCTAAGAAAAGTGAAAATTACAAAACGTGTTCAAAGTGAGTATTTTCAGAAAAGTTTTCCATGAAAACGGAAAACTCATTTTTCCATAGTACAGCTAGAAGTTGTAAACATCAACATTATTTGAACATATTTTTTAAATTTTGTTACATTTTTCTAGAAAATAAAAACTCTTTTTATTTCTTAGAAAAATTTGAGATGAAAACTTTCCACACTAAACACACCCTTACAATTTGGATAGAATCAATATAGTAATAGCAAATACTACGTAATATTTAAAGCACGAAGTTTTTGATAAAAATATCTGGACAGAATTAAATATTTTCTGATAATAGAAGTTATTTATATTGAAAAATGGCAGTTTTTGTCACGAAGAAAGTACTATTGGAACTAGAGATAAAAAAAGAGTAAAATGCTACTGGTTAGTTTCGCGAAGTCAAAGTGCACATCCGGTTAATGTGGAATTTCATGGGAAATTGGCTGAAAAGAAATGGGTCAATCTGGTGTTCAATTGGTCTACCAACTCCTATTGAATCAATTATTTTATGTGGACCTTTAAGAATAATGGGTATTGGGAATTTGGGATGAAGTCATGAAACTGGCTAAAATGGGCGAAACAGTGGGCTTGGAAGATTGGATACTTTGTGAAGTGAAGAAAGCATTGGAAATGGACTTGGAAAGTTTCCTGGATCAGTTTATGCAACTTTGAATTTGGCTATCGAAATTTAGATAATGACTGGGCTGAAGTTTTATATTGTAGGGGACTAAAGTGAACTTTAATTTTAAGTTGTAAACATTTCATAAAAACGTTTTTTGTTTTTGTTTTCGATCATTTTATAATATTTCTCTGTGTCTGTGTGTGTATGATCATCTTCTTCATCAAGAATTAGGGTTTCATGATTCCTGATGGTATTTGTTGAGAATCATTGTGTACGTAATCGATATTAGTTGACCTTTGTTAGCGATATTCTCATTATTTTATTACTCCATCTTAATAAAAATACGTGCTCAAGAATATGAAAGGAGAAACATAATATGTTTAAACATTGACTTACCTCAAGGTGCATAGCTTTCTCAAGTTGTTGGATAACTTCATCCATTGTTGGACGATTGGCCTGTCTTTCATCTATACAACGATATGCGACTTTTGAAAAAGTGTCTACAGAATCTTGATCGGGTCCTTTAATTGAAGAAAACCTGATTTTAGTTATTCCTTCTCTTATTTTCGGATCCAAGATTTTGTTTACTGTTCCATCATCTACGTGTTGTTGTGCAAGGAGTGCAAGCCCCTTATTACTCTTCGTAGAGTATTTTGGAGCATAGGCCAGCGTCCCACATAGAATTTCAAACAAGACTAGTCCAAAACTGTAAACGTCTAGTTCTTTTTTCAACTTAGCACTCCGTCGATATTGCGGATCCATGTACACTTCTGTGCCTGCAATAGTGTTCTTTTTATTATTATCAGAAGAGATGAATTTAGAGAGCCCAAAGTCACCGATCTTTGCATCAAAATTCTCTACCAAAAGAATATTATCACTCTTTATATCACGGTGAACGATCTCTTGTCGGTCCCCCTCACTAGTGTGAAGAAAACGTAATCCTTTGGCAGCATTTAGGCAGATTTTTAGTCGTTGAGTCCAATTATCATTATCAATGTTACTCTTGTCTCGTATATAATCAGCAAGACTGCCATTAGTTGCGTACTCATAGATAAGGATCATGTATGAACCTTCATCACAAAAGCCAAGTAGCCTGAGTATGTTTGAATGCTTACATTTAGTAAGCATTTCGATTTCTGAATAAAAGCCTTGTTCTCCGGACTCGTCACCTGTAATGAAGATGCATTTTATAGCAACTTCGCTGCGTCTCTTCGGTAGTTCATTTACATTCTCCTCTTCTTTAGCACAACAATGCTCTCTTTCAACATGGTCAAGTTCAGCTTTGTACACGGTACAAAAACCACCGGATGCAATGCAATGTTTAGAGGCGAAGTTTTCGGTGGCCAACACTATATCATCGAGTTGAACTCTCATGTGTTCCACTTTCTTCAACTGCATCATTATATTATATGTTAGTCGAAGCATGTATCATTGCAATTAAGGTTAAGACTGAAGGAAGAAATAATGCATATATATATATATATACATATATACATATATATATATATATAAATTGAGTCTTTAGTGTGTAATTATGATAAATTAATTATTGTATTAAATGATAGTAAAAAGGTAAAGTTTTAAGATTAACTTTGTATGGGTGAAATTTACGAAGTCTACGTAATTAAGGTTTTCTTATAATAATTACAATAGATAGATAGATAGAAGAATAGGAGTATGGATTAAGTTTAGGAAGTCTACGTAATTAAGGTTTTCTTATAATTATAATAGGAGAATAGGAGAATACGAGATACGAGATGATTAGTAATATAAATCTCATTAGCTAATAATAATTATTTTATGGGGATTAAATTGTGACGAAAATCGTATGAATTTTAAAAGGTGGGAACTTGATTAATGGGGTACATACGTACAATCTTTATCTTTATCTTTATCTATCTATTCTATCTACTAAAGGGGAGTTTGGATGACATCATTCAGCTGACTTGGCTCCAATTGCAGCACTCGAATTCGCTGACGTGTCAAGCCCATATTGATCCGCTGATGTCATGCTTAAGTAATATTCATTTAATTCAATTGTTTTATAAATTGAAAAAACACATTAATGGACTTTTTAAATCATGCGTGTACATTTAAACTACATGAATCGGCGTGTAAAAAAATGTACTACGTAATTAATACTATTCTTTTTAGCTTTCCAATGACATTGTTGCTATATTCAAGGCAAAAACCTTTCAGTTTCCCCTTATTTAGACTCTTCAACTTATAAATGCTTAAGTAATATTCATTTAATTCAATTGTTTTATAAATTGAAAAAACACATTAATGGACTTTTTAAATCATGCGTGTACATTTAAACTACATGGATCGGCGTGTAAAAAAAATAATTAATACTAATCTTTTTACCTTTCCAATGATATTGTTGCTATATTCAAGGCAAAAACCTTTCAGTTTCCCCTTATTTTTCTCCCATCTACACGCATGAGGAATACGATAGGTTAGACTCTTCAACTTATAAATGCTACGCTACCATTGCATCAAGGCCAACATACTAAATCCGTTTCAAGTTCCCCCTCGATTCCTTCCTGCACTCACGTTTCTGTTGTAATGGATAACCAAACATATGACTTCATTGCGGATCTTGACACCGTGAAGGACTCTTGGAAGCTCAAAGTTCGTGTTCTCAGCTGTGGAAATCAACCTTCTCACTTGATATGATCGTCATGGATGAAAGGGTAATACAATGAATATTTTTTATTCCGAAAAAATTTACTTTCTGATTATATGTTGGACATTTTCTGATTTTTTTGGACATAATAATATGCAGGGTGATAAAATTCAGGCTACTGTCAAGATGGTTTTAGTACCCTATTTTGAAAATCTATTGCAAGAAGGTTATGTTGTTTTGCTGACTAAATTTGGTGTTGGTGCAAACACCCGAAAGTACCCGGTCATGAGGCACAGATACAAGCTTAACTTCTATCGATGTACTTCTGTCAAGAGGGATTTGTCATTTAATGGTCCCATTATATTATTATCTATCAAATTAACTAAATTATATTAATGTTCGCATATGTTAGTGTAGCAAAATCACAAAAGGTCTTCAAACACTTATATTCTAATGTTGCAAATGTAATATAAAAAAAACCCGTGTTTTCACAGGTCATACAACTAGTATATACTAAAGCGGAGATGCTTAAGAATCTGTGCATCTCCCTTCTCCTATAGCTGCCATGTGTTACTTCCCATAGACTGACACGTGTCCCACTATAAAATATATTATTTTTTTAAATAGGGTATTATTTTTTAAATAAAACCCGTGTAAAGTCCCTACACTAGTTAAGAACATTTTTTAGTATTCCTCTGTTTAAATTAAGAGCCCACGTTGTAATTATTTAGATAATATGAAAGAGAGTGAGAGAGAACGCAATAATGACGGTAACACAGAAAAGAAACGTATTAGCATTCCATCCAGTTTGGCGATAAATGATTCATAGTAAAAAAAATATTTAATAATTACTTCTCGAATTTCCTTTAATTTGTTATCATTAAAAATATATAACAATTACTTATATATATTTAACGGTTGCACAAACTTTTGGGTCGCTTTGTTTAATTGCATGTTTGTCAGTATTAACTATTTAAATTTGTTTAAATCTGTTCTTAATGAAGATAGTAAGTTAAATGCAATCCTTTTATTGTCTTATCAAAAATGAGAAATAGTATGCCATTTCAAATTACGTTTTATATTCTAAGCTAAGTGAACTAAGTTATGTATATTAGTAATAATAATTAGTAACTTAAATTGAAAATTTAGTGGTCTATAAATACTCAATTATATTCTTATTTGTACATCAGCCATACAATAAGAACATTGCAGCATGGTATTGCAGATATGACTTTCTTTTGTCAATTTTGAGTTGATAATTAGAACTCTAATGCTGAAGTTGTGAGTTCTCACTTCATTTCATTTCATTTGTTGGAAGACGTTTTTAGCATGCATATATATACGCATTTAGTATCCTTTTGCTGTTTTGGATCCTTAATTCTTGAGTTAGGGTACTTTTTTAGTTTGACTTTTGAGTTTTAGCCCGTATTGACTTTGTTTTACTTCGTGAATATCTCACTCAATATTTGTATCAAAAGCCAATAGTAATATGCTATGTCTATCAAACCTCTGCTCTATTGAATATGTGAATATGCGTGTTTATGTTGTTTGATTTAAGTCACTGTTTTTGGTTGTATATGTACATGTATATTATTTACATATATTCCTACATAATAGTTATATGTGTATAAATTGTAATATATTTAGCTTACAACGTTAAAGATATATACTTATTTTGTTTAGGGAATAAAAAAGTCAAATATTAGTTATTTGGGGAAAAATGACCAAATACACATGACATTCCATTTCATTTTCAAAAAAATCTGGTCAACATTGCATTTTATATATTTAAATTGATTATAAGTTGTCACATAAAACTATTAAGATGAAAATAAATATAATACATCAACTTCTTGCAACACATTTTTATTATAACCCATTTTTACAATTAAAAGAATAATCTCATTATTAAAAGACATTTGGTCAAGCGGTAAGGGAGTCCCCTAAACCAAGAAGTTGGGTAGAGACCCAATGTATCTTGTATAGATTGTACATATACGTCGGATAGTTTGTAGGATTGTTGTTTTACATACACACAAAAAATCTCAATTATAATATAGACATGTTACCTCGACTCACTCAATTACATAGAACAAATTATCATCACTACTATAAAGATATAATTTATGAACATTTACTTTTCTACACTTTTTAAAAATGTGTGAAATTATGATAGATTATTCACACTTATAATTGTGTAAAAAATTGTTACATTAATAAGTGTGGAAATCATCACAATCTTATATATGTATAAGAAAAAAAATTTACACTTAAAAGTGTGGAGAAATTACGATTTGTCAACACTTAAAAATGTGAAAAAAATTTGTAACACTCAATTTATCCACACTTTTTTATTGTATGAGAAAATCATGTGTTTTTCACACTTTTAAGTGTTAAAAGGTTGTAATTTGTCCATCTTTTATTTCTTACATATATATATATATATATATATATATATATATATATATATATATATATATGGAAAATCATATATTTTTCAATAAGTTTTCTGCGCATTCTAAAAGCGTTAAAAAATGTGGTAAAATGACATTTTTTAGTGTATAAAAAATTAGGATGCGTGCATCACATGGGCATGAACATATAATATTTTGAAATAATAAGTGTATAAAAAATAGCTAATGATTAATTAATAGTACTAATGTTTATTACAAGTCACCCTAAAAATGAGAATAGATTAATTACCATTAATTTCATGTCGGGAGATAATGTACGTTTAACTGGAACTGGTAATTGTTCCTGTAAGATCAGTTTCAACATTGAGTAATAATATAACCCTTGGTGAAATAATATTGAAAGATTAAAACCATATATATAGCCTTACAGGATTTTCACGTATCTCTTGTAGTTTCAATGCTCTTTCAAGTCTTTTAAAGACCTGATTCATAGATGGCGGTGCTCCCTGCTCCTTTAAGCAAAGATACACCATTTCTGAAAAGATGTTGAATGATTGTGGATCCATTGTGCTAAATAGATCCGGATCAACCATCGTATGAAGTTTTCTGCTTTCGTACAGGTATATAGTTGATGCAGCCTGAAAACTGCCATCATCTGCAGCGAATGATTTCTCTCCGAAGTAGTACGATGCCAAACGAGAACACATCCGCCTTGTAGCTCCCAAATCCAGGCTGTTCATACGTAATGACTAGATTGTTTCCTGCCGGAGTTATAGAATATTCAAAGCCAGATAATTTGGCTTCCCAATTTTCATCTAATAAAATTGAATTTGTGTTGAGGCTGTGATGTATGACACTATAATGGCGTCCCCCACCATTATGCAGGTAACTTAATGCACTTGCAACACCAACACTTATTCTCAATCGTTGCATCCACGTGAGTTTCGAGCCACTTAGATGGTTTCTGAGACTTCCACGGGCCTCATGTTTGTTGACGATGATCATTTCATTATTCTCGTAACAAAACCCGATGTTAGACACTATATTTTTATGCTTAAGTTTAGAAAGGACTTCAATCTCCTTCTCATATGCAACCTCTTGCACACAAAGACTACGATCTAACCTCCGTACTGCAACATCGATCGACTCTCCAGATTGCTGTGTGAGTTGTCCAATATAATTTTTCCCGAGAAATCCTTCTCCGATTAATTTTTCTTCAGAAAAGTTATTGGTGATTGATTCTATCCTTTCAAAGGGGATTTTTTGGGGGGTAGACATTTTGTTTCTGTTTTACAGTTACAATTACAATACAATGAATTAGAACTTGAGAAAGGAAGATAGCTAGTATGCAAGAATTGCAATGAAGTGTACACCACTGTAACCATATAAAACTATAAATACATACAATTAATTTCTCAGACAAGTTGATCAATAGAAAAACAATAAAATTAGTCAAACCAACAACTTGATCATTCAGACCCATAACTAAAACAATTTATGGACATCGAAAACTGTGATGCATTCATTGACCGACTTCTCAATGGTATCAATCGGCATTCAATTAATAATACTACTTGCATCATGCCTACATTATCAAGCTATTAGTGTAATTAATTAATAATATTAGTTAAGATGAGCTGTTAAGTAATAGGTGAAATGACCTAAAAGCCCTTCTTCTCCTTTAGCCAATCTCTCTGATCCAAATACAAACCCTAAATCAAGTTGAATAACCTAAACTATAATCAGTAACATAAAAAATTGCATATATACCTTATCTGATATTTGAACTCGCGGGCACCTGAGATAGCAGGATCAGGCGCCGCCGTCGCCGTCATCCATGGAACGAAGAAGTCTACATCGCCGGCTTCGTAGAGTTAGGGTTTAAAGACATGAATCAGTCTACATTTTGTTGTTAATTTCGTTTTCATAACTTGTTTTGCTTCTTCAATCTGCTTATCTCTGTTTTGTTTCCACATATTGATTTTAATTTGCTGCGAAATTAGGATTGGTGTTAATGAGTTTGGAGTTGGGGTTTAATGATGATGATAATATAATTATGATAATGATAATTTGGTGAGAAATACTTGTAGCGTTTGAAATTAAGGTCAGTGGTTAAAGTGGATTAACGGAAAATGATAAATGGTGGAGAAATAACTACAGGGACGAAAAGTGTAAAAGTAATTAAATTCATGGACGAAAGGATAACATACTCAAATTTTGGGCTATTTGCAAGTTTCTAGATTTTACTAATTAGAGTAAGTAATTGCAATGCCAGGAACATGTGCTCGGATCGATAAATCATTTGATAATAATTAGACAAAGGTCTGAAGTATATATTCGACATAGTCATATATAGCAGGGATACTCTTTACATACCACCTTAATCCAATTTCATACCACTTTTAATATTAAAAAAATAGAAAAAATACAGAAAAATACATAAAAGTAAGAGAAAGTGATTGGTAAAAGTACAGAAAAAGTACAGTAATGATTGTGTTTGAAATAAAAAATAAAAATGATGGTATATAAAGTAGATCCCATATAGTAAGACGAATATAAAGAAACAAAAATTGCTAATTAGATTAAACGCGACATAGTAAACACAACTGAAATGGAGTGAAATCTTTATCTCATGATGATATGTGAAGAAGTTAAGTACAAAGTTCCTACTAGAATCTTTTAGAACTTACATTTTCAAAAACTTTGAAGACCGTTGTCATTATCCTATACTAATACATGACATTGAAAATTCGGGGGCCTAAAGCCCTAGATTCACTAGCCTTAACCTCTAGTCGCCCTTGGTTTGTCTGGAAGCTTTTCAGAGCTTTTAGGAGCTTGTGATGTTTAATATATGAGTTTAGTGCGAGCAAATGTATCAAACTATTATCTGACATTCATTATATGTAGTTAACTATTCGTGCTTTCATTGTATGTAACGAAGTTGTAATTTCAATACATTGTATGTAATTTTTGAGACTTTTTTCACGTGCCGACTATATACGCTGCCATGTAGCGTGTCTTATAACCGTTGATTTGACCAAAATACATACAATGTAAATAAGTTACAAATTCGTTACATACAATGTAAATCCGAGTAGTTCGTTGCATGTTATGAATGTGAGGCGATAGTTTGTACTTGACTCTTAGTATATTGACTTGAAATAATGGGATGGGCAGCCTTAGCCCAACAGCCTTCTAACTCCATCAGTCATCTCTGTTATGTCATCTACTGGATTTTTCAATTTTGTGTTCTTTAATTTCTTTGATATTCTTATATATTTGTTTCCCAAAATGATGTGTAAATTAAAGTTGTAACATCCTCGATTTGGGCCTAGTAGAAATACGGTATTTTCCTTACTTTATTCGTATTTAAATTGTATTTAGAAATAATTTTGTATTATTGAGAAATTGAAAATTTATAAGTCAAATGGTCAAAAGACCTATTATGATAAATAAATTGCCCATATATATGGCTGCCGGTGAGTTGAAAAAACGGTTACTAGTTGACTTTAAATCAGTCATCTCTGTTATGTCATCTACTGGATCTTTTGTATGTGGGTTGGCAAGATGATGGGAATGGAATGTTTGAGGACGCCTACTCTGTTTTGGATAAACATGTTAACTGTTTATTATCTTGTTTGATATTAATAACTCTAAGGCTTATGTTTTGAAAGTTTGTATTAGGTTAAGCATCTGGATGATACGGTGTGGATTGCGCTTTTGATTTAATATGCAATCTATATGGTATCATTTAATGTAACTTTGGTGATGCTAAGTAATCCAAGTTGTGAATGTTAAAGTACGCTTCCGAAATGAAAAAAAAAAGCCTTGGTAATTTTGAGTGTGTTATAAATTGGTATCAGAGCCTAGGTTTTGGTGAATTGAGCACGGGTTAAGTGTTCAATCCCAAACCTATTTGTGTTAGTCAAACATTCCAGAGAGTGGGATTTAGCTATGATAGGAGAATTGGTTAGTATGTAGGTGCTAACAATTAACTAATGGTGAGATGTGTTTTAATACAGGATATGGCAGATAATGAGAACCAGACCGTTACCCCCAACAACAACAACATTTCAGGAACGAATGACGCTTCTCCCAAAAATCAAAGTGTTAGTCAGGATCAGACTGGTACTTCCTTCTCAGCAGGGGAATTAAGTCAAGAGGATTATATGTTGCATTTAGAGGGGGAAGTGGTTAGGCTTAAGTCAGTTGAGCAACAGTTTCTATAAGATCAACAAGCTCGAACATCTCAGCAGATTCAGCAGACTTTACCACCGTTTATTAGCACCGTACCACCTCCATTGGTGACTTCACAGATTCCTTTATCTTTGCCTTTTTATCATCAGCAGCAACCTTATGGAAATTATCAAACATCAGGTTATCAGATACCGTTATTTTCGTCTCCATTTCAACATAAGTTATGCTCATTCAAAACTTTTAAATCTTGTGGACCGTCTGATTTCCATGGTAGTACAAATCCCTCCGTTACTTTGGATTGGTTGCGGGATGTAGAAAGGAAATTTGAGGTGTGTAGGTGTGAAGATGAGGTAAAGGTTCCTTATGCGGTTCAAGTCCTCAAGGGCCCGGCAATGGGTTGGTGGGATTCCATTACATCACATTTCACCCCGCCAAAGAGAGCGGCTATTAGATGGTCCGATTTCTACAATGAAGTTTGCAAGAAGTACTGTTCTGGATTTGATATGACCCGTATACGATGTGAGTTTATGGATTTGCAAATGATGGATAGGATGACAGTGGATGATCTTATTTCTCAATTCACCGAAAAACTAAGGTTTGTGCAACAATGGGTACCGGATGAACGTACCCAGATTGACCATTTTGTAGGAACATTACCCCATGATTATCGGACGACAGTGAGACTAACGGGTTCCCTTACTCAAGCTTTTGAGTTGGCCCGATCTGTGGATGGAGATGTTAGAGCAAAGGATTTGGGAATTAAGGATAAATCTGCATTGAAACCAAAGAGTGATTCTTCGGGGAGTTCGGAAAAGAAGAAATGGCATGGATCCTCTCAGGGTAAGAAACTAAGTTCTGGTAGTGGTGTTAATGTGGATAGAACTAATTGGTGCCAAAGTTGTAAGTCCAAGCACACGGGGCCCTGTACGCCTCAGACACGTAGATGTATCAAGTGTGGGCAGTTTGGTCATGATTTTAAGGATTGCACTTTTCCTAACAATGTTTGTTGGAACTGCCACAAGAAGGGTCATCGGGCAGGGCAGTGTACTGTGGTTGGTAGACATAGAATGGGTACGGTCGGTGGATCTTCATCATCTGGCCAGAAAAGGAAGAATCCACCATCAACAACTGGCAGAGCATTTCAAATGACAGCTGATGAAGCTGTCCGAACGGAGGATGTCATAACCAGTACTTTTCTTATCAATTATATACCGGCATGTGTTTTATTCGATTCGAGAGCCAATTGCTCTTTTGTATCTATGCATTTCTATGATAGATTGAAACTAGCTCCCACTGTTATTACAAATCCTATCGAAGTTGAAGTAGCAAATGGCAAATTAGTTCCGTGTTACCACATCGGTGACTGGAGCTAGTATTTTGATTGAAGGACATAGTTTCCCTGTTTCCTTCCTTTTGATGCCTATTCCCAGTTTTGATGCGGTCTTAGGCATGGATTGGTTAAGCAAAAATAGAGCCAACATAGATTGCCATAAAAAGTTAATCAAAATCCCAACTTCGGATGAGTCTTATGTTGTGGCTCGAGGAGAGCGAGAGAGGGGTAGTATTCCTTTGATTTCTTTGATGAAAGCTAGAAAATCTCTAGCTAAAGGGTGTGAATCATATTTGGCCTATGTTATTGATGCTAAGTTAGGCAAGAAAAAGGTCTCCGAGGTCCGAGTGGTTGATGAATACTTGGACGTCTTTCCCGATGAGTTGCCTGGCTTACCTCCCGTTAGAGAAGTAGAATATAAAATTGACTTGATTCCTGGTTCTACTCTTGTAGCTAAGGCTCCTTATAGGTTAGCCCCCTCAGAAATTCACGAGATGATGAGCCAAATTCAGGAGTTATTAGATAAGGGCTTTGTTAGGCCTAGTTCTTCTCCTTGAGGTACACCAGTGTTATTTGTTAAAAAGAAGGATGGCACATTTCGTATGTGTATTGACTATAGGGAGTTAAATAAGGGAACCATAAAGAATAAGTACCCTTTGCCCCGAATAGATGAATTGTTTGACCAATTACAAGGGTCATGTTATTTTTCAAAAATCGATTTGAGGTCGGGTTATCACCAAGTGCGGGTTTGTGAGAGGGACATCCCTAAGACAGCTTTCCGCACTAGATATGGTCATTGTGAGTTTCTTGTTATGCCGTTTGGCTTAACTAATGCTCCGGCGATTTTCATGAATCTGATGAATAGAGTTTGTCGACCCTTCCTTGATAAATTTGTAATCGTATTCATTGATGATATCTTGATTTATTCTAAGTCTGAATCCGATCACGAGATGCACTTGCGTATGGTTCTTGACACTTTGAGAAAGGAACAACTTTATGCTAAGTTTTCGAAATGCGAGTTTTGGCTTCGCGAGGTTCAGTTTTTGGGACACATCATTTGTAAAGATGGGGTTAAGGTGGATCCATCAAAGATTGAGGCTGTCATGAATTGGCAAACACCCAAGTCTCCCTCCGAAATTAAGAGTTTTCTGGGTTTAGCGGGTTACTACCGGAAGTTCATAAAGGATTTTTCTAAGATTGCGGGTCCTTTAACTAAGCTAACTCGGAAAGATGTTAAATTTCAGTGGACTGAACGGCAGGAATCAACTTTTCAAACTTTAAGGCAGCTTTTGTGTCAAGCTCCGGTGTTAGCATTGCCTGATGGGTCCGATGACTTCATTGTTTATTGTGATGCTTCTTCGGTAGGGTTGGGTTGTGTTTTGATGCAACGAGACCGTGCTATTGCCTATGCTTCGCGTCAATTGAAACCTCATGAGATTAATTATCCTACCCATGACTTGGAATTAGCGGCCGTAGTTTTTGCATTGAAAATCTGGAGGCACTACCTTTATGGCACGAAATGTGTCATTTGTACGGATCACAAAAATCTTCAGTATATGTTCACTCAGAAAGAGCTCAATATGCGACAAAGGCGATGGTTGGAATTGATCAAAGATTATGATTGCGAGATTCGTGACCACCCAGGAAAGGCCAATGTTGTGGCGGATGCGTTAAGCCGGAAAGGAAAATCAGAAAAGGTTTGTTTTATGCGTTTGGAGGTTTCTTCAAATTTGATTGATCAGTTGAAAGTGGCTCAATTAGAGGCATTGATGGACAATAACTTGAAATCCGAGGTTATGTTAAAGAGGAAAGATTTATTGGTTGATGATTCTCGGGGGTTGAAGACCTTCCAATCCCGAGTTTGGGTTCCGTTGCTTGGTGGTCTTCGAGATGTAATCTTGTTAGAGGCACACAAGTCTATATTGTCGGTTCATACCGGGAGCACGAAAATGTATCACGACTTGAAGCCATTGTATTGGTGACCTACTTTAAAACTGGATGTTGCTCGGTTTGTAGGATCTTGCCATATTTGCTCGCAAGTGAAAGCCGAACATCAGAAACCGTATGGAGCTTTGAAACAACTTGAGATTCCCGAGTGGAAACGGGAGCATATTACCATGGATTTTGTGACCAAATTACCTAGGACAGTTATGGGAAACGATATGATATTGGTAATTGTCGACAGATTGACCAAAAGTGCTCACTTTCTTGCTACTTGTGAGACAGCATCATTGAGTAAGTTGGCGCAGTTGTACATTTATGAGGTGGTTTTCTAGGCATGGGATTCCGTTGTCCATTGTTTCCGACATAGATTCTCAGTTTGTATCGGGTTTTTGGCGGAGTTTGCAGAGAGAACTGGGTACTAGAGTTAACTAGAGCACGGCTTATCATCCTTAGACTGATGGTCAGTCTGAGTGAACTATTCAGACCTTAGAGGATATGTTGCGGGCGTGCGTTTTGGAATTTGGTGGGTCTTGGGATTCTCATTTTCCATTGGTTGAATTCGCCTATAATAATTCTTTCCATTCTAGCATAGGCATGCCACCCAATGAGATGTTGTATGGCCGTAGATGTAGAACACCCACTTGTTGGTTAGAGGCGGGTGAGAAACAGTTTGCGGGTCCTGACATAGTGCAAATTACAGCCGATAAGGTAGCTATAGCCCGCGATAGATTAAAGGCCGCCCGTGATAGACAAAAGCAATATGCCGATCCGCGTCGACGACCCGTTTCGTTTGTAGAGGGTGAACTGGTTTACTTGAAGGTTTCACCCTGGAAATGAGTTATTCGGTTTGGTAAACGTGGTAAGCTTGCCCCTAGATACATTGGCCCATTTAGAATTCGGCAAGTAGTTAACGATCAATCGGTGTCTCTAGATCTTCCTCCTGAATTAGCTGGTATTCACGATACTTTTAATGTGTGTTACTTAAGGAAGTGCAATGTGGAGGACCAATCCCAAGTTCTTCCATTGCAAGACTTGCGTGTCGACCAAAGCCAAAGACTTGTAGAAGAGCCCGTAGAACTTTTAGACCATAAGATGACTAAACTTCGTAGGAAGGACATACCCATGGTGTTGGTTAAGTGGAATCATAGTTTGGGTTCAAACCTTACGTGGGAGACCGAGTCTAGCATGAGGTCGCGGTATCCTAGTCTTTTTGAGCATGGCGAGATTTCGGGGACGAAATCTTCTTAAGGAGGGAAGATTTGTAACATCCTCGATTTGGGCCTAGTAGAAATACGGTATTTTCCTTACTTTATTCGTATTTAAATTGTATTTGGAAATAATTTGGTATTATTGAGAAATTGAAAATTTATAAGTCAAATGGTCAAAAGACCTATTGTGATAAATAAATTATTAATTGTTTTACATTAATTTAGTTGAAGGTATAATAAAACTTATTTTCTCGCAAATTGGTTTTAGGTTCCAGACAATAGATTTAGAGCGGGTATAGTATTTCATCTCTTATAGGCTATGGTGGTTGGTTGGATCGACCTAACTCACTTTTTCCCTCTTCTCCCTTTAACCTCAAGAACACACACACACACACACACATATACAAATTTAAGGAAAATCAAAGGAAGTGAAGCAAGTCTTGTGTTTTGGATTCAAGCTATTCATCATCATCACCATCTTATTTCCTTTTCCGATTTGTAAGTTGAATTACCTATCCCCCATTAACGTATTTGAGCTTTGTTTGAAATTAGGTTAGGTTATTGATGCTTAGATAGATTTTGTGGCTTGATGATGATGATTTGTTGTTATAACATGTTATAGGATGTTAGTTGAGGTCCTTTGATGGTTAAAAACTTATATTGTATGTGAATTTGGTGGATTTATGTGTTTGGTTCGTGCATAAGTGCTTGCTGATCTGGGTTTTTGTTGCTGAAAAAGTGAGGAACGCGATCCAGCTATCTCTCCCGGATCGCTTTGCTATGTGTTAAATGGTTACAACACGATTTTGTTCTGTGAAACGCGATCCAGCTCCTTTCACCCGGATCGCGTTGGTCAGTGAAAATCTGAGTCATTTTGATTTTGTTCTTTGGAACGCGATCCATCCACCTCACCCGGATCGCGTTTTCAAGCGTATTTTGGTTACAGAATGTTTTGGTCATAGGAACGCGATCCCCACCATCCTGACCCGGATCGCGTTTGTTAGTTATATTTTGGCAAATTTGATAACTTGTGACACGAACACTTGCGATCTTTAAAGAGCATTAGATGTACATTATGTGCACTTATTTGATTTATATACTCGTATAGAACATAACAAATGTAACACCTGCTAAATTAGGATAATTAATTATGCCTAATTATTTGTAACTAGTTGTAATTAGTATGTAATAGGACTAATTGCAGACTCTATTTGTATATATATAAGGTTATTTATATATATATGTGTGTACATACGCGATTTGGATTAATCGTACGAATTAACCGGACGGAGTCCGACACAGTTATTTGGACGTTGGTGACAGAAATTAACTTAAATAATGATAACGTATTTTTTTTATATAAAATACGCAACTGAACGGACATTATTTGCATATTACCACGACGATATTTTAAATAATGCAACAAAACGTAATAAACGCGAATTAATAATTTAAATACTTCGACAAATGTTGTTATTATTAATTTCAAGGCATTTTTATTTAAATACTCCAATTACATTTTTAAAAATATAAACGTTTGGTCAAATATTAAAAACTAGTGATTAATCGATTAGGACACGGAGCGCAACCGCGGGGAATGAAATGAGAGACAAAACCCCCACCATCCCCCACTCTTTTCTCATTTCTCATCTCACTCTCTCTCTCTTCTCACCATCTTTCTCTCATTTCTCTCTAAACCACCAAAACACCACCACCACCTAAATATATAAAATACTAGCATCAAACGACCTCGGATTTCAAGACTCGTTTAGGGGAAAACGTTCACCAATCCACGATCTATAATCCTATCTTTCCGGAATTTCATTTCGGCAAATTGTAAGTTTCCGACAAAACTCCGAAAACTCTCATTTTTAAGTATTATCACTTGTTAGTTGTTTGTATAACCTTGTAATGTCCTAAAATGGGTTGGGTAAAAATATTGGACCGAACGGTGGCAGGGAAACTCGTTTTCGACACAAAATCCGGCCAACAGCCCGTAACGTCGCATCTGACCTGGAGCCTTTGCGACGTCGCGTATAACGTCGCACAGAAATCAATAACGTCGCCTTAGCGACGTCGCACATAACGTCGCATTGAATTGCGAAGTCGCACATAGCGACGTCGCCTACTACGTCGCACAATTACTCAACGTCGCATATAGCGACGCCAGCCTTTACGTCGCATTAATTTGCGAATGTCACACTTAGCGACGTCGTACTCAACGTCGCAATCCTTACCTGCGACGTCGCACCCAACGTCGCAGAAATAAGAATTTTTAAAGAGATTTTCACAAAAACTATGTAGAAAATGTGCATTTTTCCCTCCGAGCTGACTCGGCAGCTCGACCCCGACCAGGGGCTCTGCCCCTTGGACCCCGCCAAGGGGTTGCCACCCCTTGGAACCCCGCAGCCAGGGGCGCTGCCCCCGGACCCCCGTCGTTTCAGTACAAAATGTTTCAAACGCAATGATAATACTTTGACTATTACTAATACAAACCGTCACCAATGGGCCAACCATGTTTTCTGAAAACAAACGATAACGAACCAACTTTGGACATCACGAGTTGTGTAGACAACTAGCCTAGATGGTCTTGCGAGACATCTACTTACTTGACTTTATATGTTTAGGCATTTAAAGGTTACGGGTTCGGAGAACCTACTCACTACTTACTGATTTCCACCGCTTACTACTCGACTCAGGTGAGTCTTACGGCCCCACTTTTACTGTTTTATCTTATTTGGGGGAGATACATGCTACTACTTTTTCTTGAACACAAGTACTAAACTGTTTACTATACCAAACGAAATTGCATGAGTTGTTTACTATTTACAGAAGTCTCTCCATCATATATCTTTAGTTATGGACTTAAGCGCGAACACTAGTTAATGGATCCATTAGGGAAATGACCCTCCCCGCCCGGGGTAGTAGCGCTACCACGAACCGTTCTGTATAAACGGGCGACTATTATTCGTTACATATGCTTGCTCAATTACGAGCATGTCACGGGAGCAAACTTATTACTTACGGGTTAAGCTTCGATTATGAGCCTCATGGCAACGGTATAAACTTACTTATTTACATTTGCTGGATTGCAAATACTGGTTTTACGATTGCTGGGTTGCAATTGCTGATTTTACGCCTATGGGCATTACTGATGAAATCTCGTGTTCAAGGCCGATATTACTTATAAACCTGTGAGATTCACCAACCTTTTGGTTGACACTTTTTAGCATGTTTTCTCAGGTACCCGGATGGAGTAGGATTACTCCAGGATTTTAGCTAGAGTCGCATGATTTCAACACAACTGCATTAACGGAGATTCTTAGCATTATCTTTTGTATATTACGATTATGTAATAGAATCTCCCGCTATACGCGTGGACTCAAGGGGAAACTACATTTTATATACGAAAACATTAAGTTTTCAAACATTATATCTATGGAATGTAATTAATTCACAAACGTTGCATATAGATGTCGTTTGCTTTATCTTTGTGCTGTGATATTTGATTAGTAACACCCCAAACTATGCTTCCGCAAAACAGTGAATTTCGGGGGTGTTACAGATTGGTATCAGAGCCTAAGGTTATAGTGAACTAGGTTGCATTTAGTGGGCCTAGACTATGACCGTTAGGCAGTATTTTCTTATTAGACATGACTGGTTCAGGAATTACAGCATACGACTTTAATTTAACATAGCCTGATCAACTATGTACAATTAAGGAAATATGATGTAAGGTCTGAAACGATTATGTTGAACGGAAATACGTTAGTTGACTCTGACCACGAGAGAACCGGACCATTACTTGATACGTGCTAGACACTAGGCTGGATATTATATACTTACATATATTCGCCTCGTCTTACTTACACTCTGCCACAGGAATGGCAAACACACCACCTAATCCGTCACACTCTCGCTCACATGGGTCACGGAACCCACGAGTAGCCAGGAGGAACACAAGGTCACCTCGAACCAGCCCCTATCCTGCTCATAACTCTCAGAACTCGGCACATCTCACGGTGCCAACGTTGGCTACTCAATTCCGCCGACAGGAGCAAAGGCTCGAACATCTCGAACGGGAACAACACCGAATGACTTATCTGCTTCACCAAGCACTTGATCACATATCCCAACTTCAGCGAGAACAAGAGGATACTAACCTCTCTGTAAGCATAATTCAGGATTCAATGACCGCCGAATTAGGTGCGGATGAACTTGTAAGAAACCGACTAGAAGAATGTGAACAGCGTTCACAGGAGACTGAGGATCACTCTCAAGCACTAGCACAACGACTGGCCTTGATTGAAGACAACGCTAGGCAAACCAACAGACTAGCAGAAACCGTGGACCGCCTTGTCGCGCTGATGGAGCAAATTAATCTACATTAAGACTAGTTTAGTCTTTGTCTTGTAATCTATCTCGTAATCTAATGACTATCTAGCGCTACTCTATAAACTAGTCGGATGTAACAATTCCCGACACCTTTTGTAATATCTCTGTAGGATGTAACCTTTGGACTCGCCTTATCTATCAAATACTCCTTGTTATTTCAACTCTTATTAATTTCATTTTCCATGTTGATGTTATGTATTGCTGCTTTTATACATGTACATCTGTGACAATTACAAGTTCCTACAAAATCTCATGTATCTTCATTTCTTTTATTGAAGAATCATGCCGCCAAAGACAAGACCATACACCGATGCCCAGATTACCTCCCTCATAACCCAGGCTGTGACTGAAGCCTTGGCTCGGAATACCCCACCAAGTTCCACGAGGAACAGCGATGCCGCTGAAACCCCTACTGCTAAACCTTGTTCTTACAAGGACTTCCAGAACTGCAAACCTCTAAACTTTGCAGGTACTAAGGGAGCTATCGGTCTAGTGCGCTGGATCGAGAAAGTTGAGTCTGTATTTTTGATCTGCAACTGTGCGGAGGGAGACAAAGTTAAGTTCTCCGTTAGTACTTTTACTGACACCGCACTCACCTGGTGGAACACTTATGCCCAGACTGTGAGTGTTGCTACTGCTTACCAACTCCCGTGGGAGGAGTTGAAAGAAATGTTGAGGGGCGAGTATTGCCCCAGGGATGAATTGAAACAGCTGGAAATGGAATTCTGGAACCACAAGATGCAGGGTGATGACATCACCGGATACACCAACCGTTTCCACCAACTGGCACTTTTGTGCCCAACCATGGTCGATCCTGAGTACAAGAGGATCGAGAAATTCGTTGATGGACTTCCTGAGAGACTCCAAGACCTGGTGACTTCATCCAAACCGGGTACTATTCAGAGCGCCATTCGTATGGCACATGAGCTAACGGCAAATTCTGTCCGCCGTGGCACAACTTCAACCCCATCTGCAAACAACAAACGCAAGTGGGAAGGAATCCCCAACTCGTCCAACCAAACCTCCAACAAAAAGCCTGAGTACATTAAGGCTTATTCATCTGGAACTTCGGAGAAGAAAGGGTATAGCGGGAGCAGACCCTACTGTCCCAAATGCAACCGCCACCATGACGGTTCTTGCCCTTGCTCAAACTGCAAACGGTTCGGGCATCTAGCTAAGGATTGCCGAACCAACACTTCTAACCCCAACACCAATGCACCAAAGGCTTGCTTTGGGTGCGGAAATTCAGGGCACTTCAAGAAAGATTGCCCAAAGCTGAAAAACAACAACAACCCTGCTCGCGGCAGATCCTATGTTATCAAGGCTGGAGAAGCCAGACAAGACCCGAACGTTGTGACGGGTACGTTCCTTCTCAACAACCTTACTGCTTCTGTATTATTTGATACCGGTGCCGATAGAAGCTTCATTTCTGAGAAATTTAGCCCTTTACTTGATATAACTCCCACTGCCTTAGATACTAAATACATTTTTGAATTAGCTAACGGCAAACTGATTGAGACTGATAGCATCATACACAACTGTACACTTAACCTTACGAACGAAACGTTTCCCATTGATTTAATCCCTGTCGAGATCGGCAGCTTCGATATTATTGTCGGTATGGATTGGTTATCTAAGCACCGAGCTGAGATCATCTGTCATGACAAACTCATTCGCATACCTCTTGTCTCCGGTGGAACCTTAGTCCTACAAGGGGAGACCGACAGACGGAATCTGAATATTGTCTCCTGTCTGAAAACTAGAAAATACCTACGAAAAGGGTATCAAGCCATCCTCGCACATGTAACGGAGAAGAAGTCGGAGGAGAAGCGACTTGAGGATGTTCCAATCGTGCGGGATTTCCCGGAAGTCTTTCCTGAAGACTTGCCCGGACTTCCGCCACCTAGACAAGTTGAATTTCAAATCTAACTTGTGCCCGGAGCTGCACCAGTGGCATGAGCCCCTTACCGTTTAGCACCATCCGAAATGCAGGAGTTGTCTAACTAACTACAGGAACTCCTGGACAGAGGATTTATTAGACCAAGTTCCTCGCCTTGGGGAGCTCCGGTCTTATTCGTGAAAAAGAAAGATGGATCTTTCCGCATGTGTATCGATTACCGAGAGCTTAATAAGCTAACCATAAAGAATCGGTACCCGCTTCCTAGAATCGATGACCTATTCGACCAACTCCAGGGATCAAGTGTTTACTCAAAGATTGATCTACGGTCAGGTTATCATCAACTCCGAGTCCGCGACAATGATATTCCAAAGACAGCTTTCCGAACTCGTTATGGGCATTACGAATTCCAAGTGATGCCATTCGGGTTGACCAACGCACCGGCCGTATTCATGGACCTTATGAATCGGGTGTGCAAACCATACCTTGACAAATTCGTCATTGTGTTCATTGATGATATCTTGATTTACTCTCGCAATGAGCAGGAACGTGCTCAACATCTGAAAATCATTCTAGGACTTCTTAAACACGAAGAGTTATATGCCAAATTCTCTAAGTGTGAGTTCTGGATTCGAACCGTTCAATTCCTCGGGCACGTGATTGACAGCCAAGGAATTCATGTTGATCCCGCCAAGATTGAAGCAATCAAGGGCTGGGAGTCACCGAACACTCCAACTGAAGTGAGACAATTCTTAGGTCTTGCTGGTTACTACCGCCGATTCATCGAAAACTTTTCAAGAATAGCTGTTCCTCTAACCACACTGACTCAAAAAGATAAGAAGTTCGATTGGACCGATAAACAAGAGTCAGCTTTCCAGCTATTGAAAAACAAACTTTGCAGTGCACCAATCTTGTCCTTACCCGAGGGCACCGACGATTTCGTGGTTTACTGCGACGCCTCACACCAAGGACTTGGTTGTGTGCTAATGCAACGGGAAAAAGTCATTGCCTATGCCTCACGACAACTAAAAATCCACGAGAAAAACTATACGACCCACGACCTCGAGTTAGGTGCTGTGGTCTTCGCATTGAAAATCTGGAGACATTATCTCTACGGTACGAAAAGCACTATCTTTACCGATCACAAAAGTCTCCAACACATATTCGATCAGAAAGATCTAAACATGAGGCAACGTCGCTGGGTTGAGTTACTTAGTGACTACGACTGCGAGATCAAATACCATCCGGGCAAGGCTAACGTAGTTGCCGATGCCTTAAGCCGAAAAGAACGAGTGAAACCCCTTCGAGTCCGAGCACTCTCTATGACAATTCGTAACGAGCTCCCTGCCCAAATCCTTGCCGCTCAACTTGAAGCACTCAGCGATGAAAACTTGAAAAATGAAGCCTTGCGAGGCTTGGATAAACAATTTGAAATCAAACCTGATGGAACTCGATACTTCTCTAACCGGGTGTGGTTACCCAAATTCGGAAACTTGCGAGATTTGGTGATGGCTGAAGCTCACAAATCTCGATACTCTATACATCCTGGTTCTGACAAGATGTATCACGACGTCAAAGGGTTGTATTGGTGGCCTAACATGAAAGCTGACATTGCCTTGTACGTCAGTAAATGCCTAACCTGTTCCAAAGTCAAGGCCGAACACCAAAGACCCTCGGGGTTGCTCCAACAACCTGAAATTCCCCAATGGAAATGGGAACAGATTACCATGGACTTCATTACCAAACTACCAAAAACTTCGAATGGTTGCGATACCATTTGGGTGATCGTGGACCGTCTCACGAAATCTGCTCATTTTCTGGCCATCAAAGAAACCGACAAGATGGAGCGTCTGACTCGCATCTACGTCAAAGAAATCATCTCGCGACACGGTGTACCTATCTCAATCATCTCGGATAGGGACAGCCGCTTTACTTCTAACTTTTGGCAATCACTACAGAAATCTCTTAGTACTCGTCTGGATATGAGTACTGCTTATCACCCGCAAACCGATGGCCAAAGCGAGCGAATTATTCAAACACTGGAGGATATGCTACGAGCCGGCGTAGTTGACTTCGGTACTTCTTGGGAAAATCACTTACCGTTGTGCGAGTTCTCGTACAACAACAGTTACCATACCAGCATAAAAGCTGCACCCTTCGAGGCACTCTACGGGCGTAAGTGCCGATCACCTATCTGTTGGACTGAGTTAGGAGATTCCCAACTCACGGGTCCAGAAATCATTCATGAAACTACTGAGAAAATCATCGGTATTCAAAACCGGCTGAAAGCCGCACGTGATCGTCAGAAAAGCTATGCTGACGTGAGACGCAAACACCTTGAGTTCCAGGTAGGGGACAAGGTACTTCTCAAAGTGGCACCGTGGAAGGGTGTCATTCGATTCGGAAAGCGAGGCAAACTAAACCCTAGATACATTGGACCATTCGAAATCCTTGAAAGGATTGGTCCCGTGGCATACCGCCTGCAACTTCCTGCTGAGCTTAGCAGCGTTCACAACACATTCCACATTTCTAACTTGAAGAAATGTCTGTCCGACGAGACACTGATTATACCGCTCGACGAAATTCAAATCGATGATAAACTTCATTTTGTCGAGGAACCTATGGAAATCATGGACCGCGAGGTCAAGCGATTGAAACAGAGTCGTATTCCCATCGTAAAGGTCAGGTGGAATTCTAGACGTGGTCCTGAATTCACCTGGGAACGGGAAGACCAAATGCGACAGAAATACCCACATCTCTTCCCAGACAACGCACTGTCCGTGCACTCAAGCTAATTTCGGGACAAAATTTCTTTAACAATGGGAGAATGTAACACCTGCTAAATTAGGATAATTAATTATGCCTAATTATTTGTAACTAGTTGTAATTAGTATGTAATAGGACTAATTGCAGACTCTATTTGTATATATATAAGGTTATTTATATATATATGTGTGTACATACGCGATTTGGATTAATCGTACGAATTAACCGGACGGAGTCCGACACAGTTATTTGGACGTTGGTGACAGAAATTAACTTAAATAATGATAACGTATTTTTGTTATATAAAATACGCAACTGAACGGACATTATTTGCATATTACCACGACGATATTTTAAATAATGCAACAAAACGTAATAAACGTGAATTAATAATTTAAATACTTCGACAAATGTTGTTATTATTAATTTCAAGGCATTTTTATTTAAATACTCCAATTACATTTTTAAAAATATAAACGTTTGGTCAAATATTAAAAACTAGTGATTAATCGATTAGGACACGGAGCGCAACCGCGGGGAATGAAATGGGAGACAAAACCCCCACCATCCCCCACTCTTTTCTCATTTCTCATCTCACTCTCTCTCTCTTCTCACCATCTTTCTCTCATTTCTCTCTAAACCACCAAAACACCACCACCACCTAAATATATAAAATACTAGCATCAAACGACCTCGGATTTCAAGACTCGTTTAGGGGAATACGTTCACCAATCCACGATCTATAATCCTATCTTTCCGGAATTTCATTTCGGCAAATTGTAAGTTTCCGACAAAACTCCGAAAACTCTCATTTTTAAGTATTATCACTTGTTAGTTGTTTGTATAACCTTGTAATGTCCTAAAATGGGTTGGGTAAAAATATTGGACCGAACGGTGGCAGGGAAACTCGTTTTCGACACAAAATCCGGCCAACAGCCCGTAACATCGCATCTGACCTGGAGCCTTTGCGACGTCGCGTATAACGTCGCACAGAAATCAATAACGTCGCCTTAGCGACGTCGCACATAACGTCGCATTGAATTGCGAAGTCGCACATAGCGACGTCGCCTACTACGTCGCACAATTACTCAACGTCGCATATAGCGACGCCAGCCTTTACGTCGCATTAATTTGCGAATGTCACACTTAGCGACGTCGTACTCAACGTCGCAATCCTTACCTGCGACGTCGCACCCAACGTCGCAGAAATAAGAATTTTTAAAGAGATTTTCACAAAAACTATGTAGAAAATGTGCATTTTTCCCTCCGAGCTGACTCGGCAGCTCGACCCCGACCAGGGGCTCTGCCCCTTGGACCCCGCCAAGGGGTTGCCACCCCTTGGAACCCCGCAGCCAGGGGCGCTGCCCCCGGACCCCCGTCGTTTCAGTACAAAATGTTTCAAACGCAATGATAATACTTTGACTATTACTAATACAAACCGTCACCAATGGGCCAACCATGTTTTCTGAAAACAAACGATAACGAACCAACTTTGGACATCACGAGTTGTGTAGACAACTAGCCTAGATGGTCTTGCGAGACATCTACTTACTTGACTTTATATGTTTAGGCATTTAAAGGTTACGGGTTCGGAGAACCTACTCACTACTTACTGATTTCCACCGCTTACTACTCGACTCAGGTGAGTCTTACGGCCCCACTTTTACTGTTTTATCTTATTTGGGGGAGATACATGCTACTACTTTTTCTTGAACACAAGTACTAAACTGTTTACTATACCAAACGAAATTGCATGAGTTGTTTACTATTTACAGAAGTCTCTCCATCATATATCTTTAGTTATGGACTTAAGCGCGAACACTAGTTAATGGATCCATTAGGGAAATGACCCTCCCCGCCCGGGGTAGTAGCGCTACCACGAACCGTTCTGTATAAACGGGCGACTATTATTCGTTACATATGCTTGCTCAATTACGAGCATGTCACGGGAGCAAACTTATTACTTACGGGTTAAGCTTCGATTATGAGCCTCATGGCAACGGTATAAACTTACTTATTTACATTTGCTGGATTGCAAATACTGGTTTTACGATTGCTGGGTTGCAATTGCTGATTTTACGCCTATGGGCATTACTGATGAAATCTCGTGTTCAAGGCCGATATTACTTATAAACCTGTGAGATTCATCAACCTTTTGGTTGACACTTTTTAGCATGTTTTCTCAGGTACCCGGATGGAGTAGGATTACTCCAGGATTTTAGCTAGAGTCGCATGATTTCAACACAACTGCATTAACGGAGATTCTTAGCATTATCTTTTGTATATTACGATTATGTAATAGAATCTCCCGCTATACGCGTGGACTCAAGGGGAAACTACATTTTATATACGAAAACATTAAGTTTTCAAACATTATATCTATGGAATGTAATTAATTCACAAACGTTGCATATAGATGTCATTTGCTTTATCTTTGTGCTGTGATATTTGATTAGTAACACCCCAAACTATGCTTCCGCAAAACAGTGAATTTCGGGGGTGTTACAACAAACCATGATTTAGAGACTAACTCGTTTTGGTTATGTTCTCAGATAAAGCGAAGACTCAGAAGGATTAGACCTCTGAGTGGAGACTGTGACAGTAAGAGTGAGTGGATCGTGATCGTTGACCTTCAGTCTATCTTGCTTGTAACAATCGGGTTACAACGGGTAAACGTGGTTTTACTTGTGCAGTGTTTAATTAACATATTGCCATGATGATTATGGATTGTGTGAATCTTTCAGAGGTCAATTGCGATTGGGTTTGGGTACTATTACTTGGATAACATCAGTGCTTTGTACATGTGTTGTTCATTAAAATGATGTTAGAAGTAGTATTAGTACCAAACCATCGGTTATATAACACCCCTCATTTATATACCATTTTGTTACGGAAGCAACAACTTTTATTTGAAATACATTTCTCTATTATACATATTTCATTTATTCGCAAACAACTTTACACATTACACACTATAGTTTAAACAAACTTTTACAACCAACGTATGTCCAGGGTGTTATATAAAACCAACATATTTATTTTTGAACAAACATATCAGAGTAATACACAATCAAACATTCCGTGCTACCAAGGCATTCCCTTCCTGCCCACCCACATGATAAGTTTAACCTGCAGGAAGTGAATTGAGGGATTAGCACAAAGCTAAGTGAATGAAATTAACACCTACATTTCAACTTAGTATAACTATAAGTTTATACCAAACAACATTAAACACACAATCAACTTTCAACTTTCAACTTTCAACTATGGGATCGGTAGTTCTTGATAAACCATGCTGCCGCAATGGCTCTCAAGAACATTTATCCAACAATCTGCAAGGCCAATACAGAATAGACTGATAGCTAATGGTTATTACACTCAAACACAGTTTCTACACACAACAAATGAAGTAAACCCTGTGTAATTCATACATCAACCAATTAGCCCAACAACTTGTTGACCCCACTTCCAACTGATTGCCCGGAGGCTCACATAGCAGTAGATTTAAGCTCAACAATTCATATTAAATGATTTAACACTTATCTACTTTCACTTGTTATAACCAAACAGTTACAGCTAAACTAAAAGGCGAGTCTCAAATCCACTCACTGTCACCTCTGTAGTCACCTCACACTCAGATGTCTTATATTACTGAGTCTTTGGAGTATCTGAGAATACAATAGAACACTGAGTTAGTAACTCATTTCACAAGTATGTAACTTATTCTAAATACTTAATAAACAATATTACAGTACGTCTCACAAATACGTGTAATATCATATTACTATTCATTTTCACTATTCACTATTCACTATTTACTATGCAGTATTTCACTATTACGTATTTCACTATTACGTATTTCACTATTATGTATTTCACTATATTTACTATGCAGTATTTCACTAGTACGTATTTCACTATTACGTATTTCACTATTACGTATTTCACTATTGCGTATTTCACTATACACTATGCACTGTGCACTATGCACTGTGCACCAATCTTCACCAAAAAGTCACAGAACCCATTTTTTCCATTTTAATGAGTTCATGTATAATACCCAAAACAATCATATATAAACTAACAATCAAGCTCTATCATCATGAAATCTTAATACATATCAACTATCAACTTCAATTCTAACTAACTCATATATAATATCAAATTTCTTGAAAATTATAAAATCAAGAACACTTACCTTTGAATGGATAGAACAAGAAAAAGATGATGATTATGATGAATAAACTTGATAATTATACTCTTGAATTCACTAGCTAAATCTTGATTTTGATTTCACAAAAAAATAAAAGAATAGGTGTTGGTGTGTGTTCTTATTTTTTTTTTTTAGTTACGGGAGAATGAAAATAGATTAGAGAATAATTGGGAAAGTAATCAATCAATCAATCCATCACCCTAATCAATCATTTTACGGATATAATTTTATCCCCCTTCTAAATCTATTGTTTGGCACATTATAACCACTTACAGAAAAACTATTTTTATTTTACCGTCAACTACTTCAACTTAACACAAATAATATTTCACTTTTCACAATAGGCCCTAGGACCTATTTATTTAAGTTTTATACTAAACAATTAATATCAATAATTTCTAACACAACTTAAATATTAAATTAAAATATAAAATTACCAGGCCCGTAGAGAGGATGTTACAAATCTCCCCTCCTTAAAAAGATTTCGTCCCCGAAATCTCATCACGCTCAAATAATCTAGGGTACCTAGACTTCATACTTTCTTCAGTCTCCCACGTTAGGTTTGAACCTAAACTGTGTTTCCATTTCACTAACACCATTGGTATCTGTTTCCTTCTAAGCTTGGTGACTTTTTGATCTAGAAGTTCCACTGGTTCTTCAACTAATTTTTGATTCTGATCAACTTTTAAATCTTGTAACGGAAGTATCTGAGACTGATCCTCCACATTGCACTTTCTTAAGTAACAAACATTAAATGTATCATGAATACCTACTAACTCGGGAGGAAGATCCAATGTCATTGACTGATCGTTAACTACTTGACGAATCCTGAATGGACCAATGTATCTGGGAGCTAACTTCCCTCGTTTTCCAAACCGAATCACACCTTTCCACGGAGAAACTTTCAAATACACTAACTCACTCTCAGAAAATTTAAATGGTCGTCTTTTTTGATCTGCATACTGTTTCTGCCTGTCACGTGCAACTTTCAATTTCTCTCGTGCAATTGCCACTTTATCAGCAGTAATTTGAACAATGTCTGGCCCAGCAAACTGTTTCTCTCCAGCCTCTAACCAACAAGTAGGCGTTCTACAACGACGCCCATACAACATCTCATATGGAGGCATACCGATACTGGAATGGTAAGAATTATTATACGCAAATTCCACTAATGGCAAATGAGAATCCCAAGAACCACCATACTCGATAACACATGCCCTCAACATGTCTTCAAGTGTTTGAATCGTACGTTCTGACTGACCATCTGTTTGAGGATGATAAGCTGTACTAAGGTTTACTCGTGTACCCAACTCATGTTGCAAACTTTTCCAAAAATGAGAAATAAATCGAGAATCTCTATCCGATACTATAGACAATGGAACACCATGACGAATAACAATCTCATTTACATACAACTGTGCCAGTTTACTCAGGGATGCAGTTTCATTAGTAGCCAAGAAATGAGCACTTTTGGTTAATCTATCAACAATAACCCAAATCATATCATTACCTCGAGAGGTACGTGGAAGTTTCGTCACAAAATCCATAGTCAAATGTTCCCACTTCCATTCTGGAATTTCCAACTGTTTCAGTGACCCATACGGTTTCTGGTGTTCAGCTTTGACCTGAGCACAAATATGACAAGATCCAACAAACTTTGCTATATCACTCTTCATCGTAGGCCACCAATATAAAGGTTTCAAATCATTATACATCCGGGTACTACCAGGATGAACAGATAATCGAGACTTATGAGCTTCATTTAAAATTACATCCCGAATCCCACCAATCAGAGGAATCCACACTCGAGACTGAAAGGTCTTTAATTGTAACATCCTCAAAATGGACCTAGTTGTTTTATATTATTTCCTATAATTCTAAATTATGATTTTAATGTGTTTGGAAATAATATTGTTGGAATTAGTTGAAAATAATTGAAATAGGAGTCAAATATTCCAATGTGACAGATAAATTATTAATTGTTTTAAATTAATAAAGTTGTCGGTAAAATAAAATATTTGGTCCCGCAAATGGTTTTCTGGTTCCAGACAATAAATTTACGGGGATCAATTATAGTACACATATATAGATATATATTCAATCAATCACTCAATCATGATTCATAAAAAAAAATCAGAAAGAACAGAAAGAAAGAAGAGAGAAAAAAAAAAGAGAGAAAAGAGAAAGGATTTAACTGGATTGATTCAATCTCTTCCTTCTTCCCTAATCTGTAAGTTTATATATATATTTAAGATTTTGATTTTTATTGAATTATATACATTATTGATTAGTTATGAAATTGAAGCTTAAAAAGCTGTTATATATGCTTATCTCAAGTTAGTATATACTAATAAGTTTGTTATAAGGCTTAAAAATGAATGCATAGTAATTTTATAAAAATTATTCCTCGTCAGGTTGAAGATGAGTGAACAGTACAGCATAGTGCATTGTGCATTGTGCATAGTGCACAGTGTACAGTGCATAGTAAATACTGCAT
Organism: Helichrysum umbraculigerum; assembly: GCA_949592205.1. Classification (NCBI taxonomy): domain Eukaryota; kingdom Viridiplantae; phylum Streptophyta; class Magnoliopsida; order Asterales; family Asteraceae; genus Helichrysum; species Helichrysum umbraculigerum. The sequence continues at coordinate 4,599,052 of CATIUR010000011.1, forward strand.
AGTAAATACGGTATAATGAATAGTAAATACGGTATAGTGAATAGTAAATACCGAATAGTAAATACGGTATAATGAATAATAAATACGGTATAGTGAATAGTAAATACTATGAATAGTAAATACCGTGAATAGTAAATACCGTGAATAGTAAATACTGTGAATAGTAAATACTGATATGATATTATCCGGGTCTGTGAGACATGCTGTAATATTGTTTATTATGTATTTGATATAAGTTATGTATTTATGAGACAAGTTACTAACTTATATTCGATTGTTATTCTCAGATCCTCCAAAGACTCAGTGATATAAGACTACTGAGTGTGGAAATGACAGAGGTATCGGTGAGTGGATTTGTTACTCACCTTTTGATTTAGTTGTAACTGTTTGGTTGCAACAAGTAAACGTAGATATCAATATTAATCTGGATGATTATAGATTATTGTTTATTGAATCTACGTGCAATGTGCTTGAAAGTAAATTGGGGTCAACATAGATGTTGGGCTAATGGGTTACTACTGGTAATGCACAGTGTCTTGGTACATATGTTGTTGGTGATATCTGTGTTGGTTGTAGTAACTATTAGCTATCGGTCTC